>CM060249.1:16767879-17367879 GCA_030684275.1 Acipenser oxyrinchus oxyrinchus | reverse complement strand
CTGCTTATTTGTTTATAGCTGACCATTCTGTTTTAAATTAAATACTGTGAACACCTCACATAAATGAATCACGGTCAAAACATTTTGATTAACTGTGAATCAGACATCAATTATTCTGCTAAAAAAAATCCTCAATCGTCTGCCATCTAGAATGAATTTCTGTGAAAATATTGATTTCTGTACATAAAACAGTAAGCAGAAACACGAAATAACCTATTTTCAAGCAGGATTCGATTTGCAGACTTCGCATTTGTGGAAAAGAAAAAAAAACATCTCTTCATGAAATAACAGTTCCTCAATTCTGATAATAAAAACGCCCTCCCCCATCGCCAATGCAGCAGTCTCGAAAGCGATGCAATCTTGTCCCAGCATTCATTATCAAAAACATAGGCATACTGTAAATTCCTTTATTTTTCATGGCCAGAAATTTTTGTGGTACCAGAAATGCGGTTTATATTAGCGCCCTTTATATTTGTGGAGTGCAGAAGCATAACTTGGTTTATTCAACAGCAACATTGAATTTATAAAAACGCTTTTCATGATAAGCATCCCAAAATAATAAAACACAGTTTAAAGTCAGGCAAAAAAATAAATAAAAACTACTGTAGTTAGTATAACTTCAATAACAACTGACATATTTAATAACTAGTACAAATTCAAAAACCATCACAACACACTTATTCCGGCATCCTGACGCCACATATCATAACATTCGTTTCCACAGAGATCAGCAACCTTCAAAAGCCGCTTGGCCTGAATTGGCTTTGCATTCTATATTCTCAAGTCCACGTTAATGCCATTAATACCCTTGCCTTCGTCTAATCCGGGTTTGACAATGCTAGTATACCATTCGCTGAACTGTGACTTTAATTTTGTTTAGAAATTTTCATTTACAATATTTAAAAACATTTTGGTCAGGTGAAAAACCATGCGAGCATCGGGTGATCATGGATCAAATTACTTCTGTTTTTTTCATATTGCATTGCAGTACAGTAATATTAGTAGGGCAGGCGAAGCAGTCATCTGGCGTTTGGATTTTGTTTGTTGAAATAAAAAAAAAATTGTTTCGACCACCCTACCACTAGTATAACACTGTTTTGGCACCCATTAATTTCACGAATTCTCGTGCCTCGCGAAAATAAGGGGGCGATAAGAACAAGAGTTTTACAGTACCTCAATAGAAACATCAGCGTGTGTGTGGTTCCCCATCTGATGCTCTGAGGTTGCTCCACGTAGGACAGAAAGTGATAGAGACTGGCATGAAAACAGACTGAGCTGAAACGACTTACTAAAATAGCAAAACATGGGAGTACAAATGCAGCGTTTGGAAAGACTGACTTGTAAAGTATGTCATGTTGTGATCCTGTGTTACCTCAACAACGGCGAAATGATTTGTTTGTTTTTTTCTGAGATCCTGTTGTGCGTGGCATTGATGCGTCCTGATAGCACATTGGATATGTGTCACGGGGCTGTCTAAGAGCTAGCTGTTGCCGTCTTGAACTTTATGTCATGCATTTCAAGGAGAAGTAACAATATGACTGCACTGTACTTTCCTACCTTGTGGATTTTGAGCATGAAGTTTACTGGAACGAGGAATTGCTGCAAAATGAAACAATGCAGCATTTGTGAGATGGATGCTTTTTTTAGACAATTCCTCTCATGACCTTTTCCTTCCGAATCCTGGACTGATCTACGGACTTGTGGGGTGCCTGACCAAAAGGGGTTGTTGAAGCGCAATAGGGTGAAGTAAACCCAGACGATTTTACACCCCTACACATGGAATCACAAAGGCTAATACAGAGCTCCCCCTGGCTAGGCCTCCAGTTCTCTATGCAATTGAGCACGGATTGATAGAATCTGACAGGCCGAAATGTCTTTGATTACATGACTACTGTGTTAGCAATAAAAAAATATGATTTGCTGGGCTTTGTTTAAGCTGAAAACCTGCACTGAAAAAATTGTGTAAACTTCAGTTATATTTTATGACCCTCATTCGCGAAAGGTTAATTAAAATGTGTTTTCTATTGGCTGAAGTCTATGGAGGATATTTTTGGAGGTGTACAGCATGTTTTGTGTGCTGTGTGCATCATTAAATTACAGCTCCAGTCAACATTGTTCTTTTTTATATAAAAAAAAAAATAGGACATTGCCACCAACATTGTAACCACAGCTGACATTCTACCAAGGTCACACTTAGGTTTCAAGCTATAGCTCGCAGTATTTATATGACTGCTTGGTATTTACTATTCAACTTCAAAATCTATGTGTGAGGCGTGTGAGTAACAATGGAATGTCCAGACAGTAATTTGCGTGTAACCAAATAAAAAGTTTTATTAATATTATTCTCTACACAAAACAAACAAAACAAAAAAAGAATGGCGTGAGGGAGGGGGTGCTGGAGTAATGGTCAAAAAGAAGGGAATGGGAAACGTCCTTAGTCTTCTTCATGGTGACCCCGGACATAAAGAGGGGATAAAACAGAAAAGAAAATGTTAGTGAAGTTTTCCACCCCCGTGCAAACAAAACGAAACCGAAACAAGCCAAAATCCTTCGTCTCTCCTTCCGCCTATTTACGCTGCCTATGTTTTCTAGGACCAACCCCGAACACAGTAGCACATTCCCTTTAGTATGCAAAGCCCCGCCCCTTTAGTCAGTGGAATACCAATCCCAAACTGACAAGTGTCCTTACAACTCACTTGACTCCAGTGCCAAGTATTTACATACTCGCACTTCCGCCCCTCACCAAGGTGACGCCCCTCATAAAGATGACTTTCGCCATGGTCACGAGACCTTGGTAAGGGAAGTCCCAAGTTGGTTTGCTGCCTTCTACTGTCGGGAGGCTGAATTACAGACCGAGACCCCTTTGACTCATCACACTATGTTACATGGCAAACCAACAGAGAAAATTAAGGAGTGTTTTGTACTTTACCAGAATTTTTACATGAGCATCAGCGTTGATGATGCAAAAAAACAACCGAGGACACGACCTTGGTGTCCTCATAGCTAGTTACAGCCATGATTGCCACATGGAGAATTTAAAGCACATCAAAAACAATGTTAAAGCTCTCTACTCCAGTGTTAAAGCAAATACAACTGTTGTGGGTTTATTTTTCATGAATATCCAGCTTTATTTACAGTATATATTTTGAACCATTTTATAATATTTTAATAAATGTTTATCCAAGGTTTTTAAGTTATTTGTTGGCATAGCAATGGATGACTCAGAAAAGGCTACAAATTGTCACTCTAGCCAACACTAATACATCTCTGGAACATGTTCTGACATGAGCAGCACTATAAAGGATATTAAGGGGTAGATGTAAGGAAATTTGCACTTTACCATCATTAATCCATTAAAATTATATTGAAATGCATTCAAATGAAGAAAAAAGCATGGAATTGGGCAGCATCTAGACACTAAGTGGGCCCAACATTATCATGTCATGTAAGGATTTTGCCTTGCACTTAGGCAATTGCTGACCTTCTAAAAACTGTACACCTTATACAAGGTGCAAACCATTGTAGAAGTGAGTAACTAAGAGCTGTATAAAAGCACACACCTGCAGAGACCTGTCATTGGCTTCAGGATGGTGGCTGTGGTACACTTCCTGTTGCGGCGACACTTGGCTCTTGTTGAGGAGAGGCAGGAACACGTTCGGAGGTCAAGGGCAAGACGAAGAAGACCCTGCATATTCAATCCCAGGGTCACTTTGTTTGGGATGCCGGAGGATGCAGTGCTAAAGTATTATCATCTCACGCCACAGGTCATACTAGACCTATAGCTAATTTGAGGGATGAGCTAGACCCCCAAGTCAATCTAGGGACCGCTATCCCTGCACATGTGAAATTGCTGTGTTCTCTGCACAACTTAGCCTCCAGTTCCTTTCAGACCACAGTTGGAATGCCTGGAGGGATAGCCCAATTCACCTTTTCCAGAGTGCTAGGCACATTTCTGGATGTCATGCTGAAAAGGGCAAGCCAATACATATCATTTCCTAAGGATACTAGCATAACTGATGTTGGCTGAGGCTTTTCCAAACAACTCTGTTTCATGCTGAGTGACCTCGGCTGTAAGGACTCAGCGTCTTCTCAGAAAACCTTCTTTTTCCGTGTGCCAGAGGAGTTTGTTGCCCTTCCTCTGATATATTTTTTTTGGTTTGTATTTTCGTTTTCCACAAATGTCATACAGCGACGACTTCTCTCTGTACTCCTAACTCCGTCACCTCTGGGAGGCTCATTAAGACCCTCATTATCATAATTGCAGCTCATTATTTGTGCGTGTTGAGTAATTTGCATTGCTCTTAAGCTTACATAGGGCGCAGTGCAAAATAATTGCCTGGCCACAATGCAATTTGAATTTTGCATCTGCAATTATTTACACTGCACCTATACTTACATCTACCCCTAAGTGCATCTGCCCACTTGCTGGTAGCTGTTCTTTATAAGGATATTAACTGCAAAAGCTATATGCATCCTGCATCCTGTGCATACTAGAAACAAATGAACAAATGAATGCCTATATATATATATATATATTACAATTAATTATAAGTTAATTTAGTAGAGATTTATAAACGTTTGATAACTTGATAACAAATTAGCAGCAACTCTGCAGTCCCAGGACACATGTATGCCATGTTTATACCCAGTCCATTTCAAAACCAAATTAATATTTAGAAATCATGATGTCAAATGAAGTGAAAGATAATTGGTTTGGATAAAGCATTGGTGTCTGTTTGTACTGTACATAAAAGCCTTCTAACTCAGATTTGAAGACAACAACTAAAAATAACTAATGCTAATGATTAAATGTAACATTTTAATTAGGAAAACAGATGTCCCTAAGTCTCTAAGTAGTTCCAGAAAAAGTGCTGTATTTAATGTCCATGCTGAAAACAATTTTGTAAGGATGTGTGACAGTGAGCGAATGAATCCAAGTCAACAATCTCCCTTCCGACCTGTGAGGGCACGGTATAAATGGAGCATAATGGATGTGCCCCATAATGGATGGTTTGGCAGTTCATTTCAAGGTCAGTTGGAACCCAGCCATCCAGGAAGGGGGCGGGGCCACAATACCAGAAGTCATAGCCTTAATGCAGTAGGCAATGTGTCAGTCACGGATTGGAGGATACGTGACTGGCCTCCCCAACAAAAGAGGGCATGACTGAGGGTATTTAGAGGAAGTGGCCAGCGATCTGTTCCTTTTGGTTGGTTACTGAAAGGACCCATGGGAAAACGGATGTAATTAATAATTGTGAGTGTTATTGCGTTTTGTTTGTTTGTCAGTCTAACTGTTTCTGTTTGTGCTTGCGAGACGGCTAACACAACCCGGGAGCTGTCGCTTTAGGCCAGCACCCAATCCGGACTTCACTGCACTCGTGTTCACTAATAAATTGTATTTCACCACTTGCACTTCAGCACTCACTCTGGACTTGTGATTGTGTTTGTGTTCTGTGTGTATTTATACTGTGTATGTTATTTCGGGACTGAACCCCGTGGTTATTTCACGGAGCAGTACACATCGTTGTTTATTGCCAGTCCTCCTTTATTATTGCTGTTGTCATGTGACATTTGGATTATAAATAACCATCATTTCACCAGTACTTTGTTGTTTGTCGTTGTCTTGAGCACTGCATCACCCCTACACCTGCGCACTGCAAACCACTTTACTGCAGGATGAAATAATGTTTTGGCAAAAATTGGACCATCTGTCCAGACATTCATCATAGCAAAAGGTTTGTATTTTGGGAACACAGCCATTGTACCTTGTGAAAGGTCTCTTATTGAAATTGATTTTTATATTGAGAGACGGACTGTGTGCAATGCTCAGGAAAATATGTTTAATTAAAAGGGCTTTTGTATTCCCTGTGTTTTTCAAAGCACAACAAGCAGAGCTTAACAATTCAGTGAAAGTTTATCAGTTGGGACAAATTAATAATAAACATGCACACAAAGAACGCTTTTTTTATTTATTGCATGTACACATTTTGTGATTTGTATATTCCAACCTTTTATTTGTGCATTAAACATACTATTGTGTATGTACGTGTATGTATGACACATTTGAATTGTTGATTTCAGTGTCTCATATGTGCTGCCATTACCTCACTGTTTTAATGTCAATTTATATAACAATATAGCTTTACTTTTAAAGTCTGTTGTGCACATTTTCTTACAAACTGGCAAGTGGTGGAACATTATCTCACACAAAATGGCTCTCACGTAAAAACCGTGTAGACAAAAATGTAAAACTGCCCAAGACCATATAATATGTGCTTTGTTATTTTAGTCTGTTGCATTGTCCATTTTTGCTGTTATAAAAATGACATGAAACAATTGCAATGTAACTTGCTGCCATCTTGTGGTGGATTAAAGAAGCCACTGGGAACTGTTTCACGGTTTGCGGCCGCAGGAAAGTATTGCTGTTTCATAGATTCTTGTTTCTGCAGCCTTAGGTAATTATTGGCAGTACCTTGTGGCTTCAACCCACTGTTTTCCAAACTGTCAGTGCCAAAAATTAGAGGGGGAAAGAAAGACAAAACTCTACACCTCTCTAGACAACCTGCAGAAGAAATTTGTGTGGAGATATTTTGGCAATTAATCTCATGAGTAATTCCTAGTTATTCACAATGCAGTAATGTGTAACTAAAACAGGTCTGATATGCAGCAATCAGCTTACTGTCTAACAGAATATAAACAGGAGATCCTCTCATCAAAAATCTTTCTACTTTAATATTGTTTTTAATCTAGCTGCATGTTTAGAATCCAGAATTTAATAAAGAAACCACAACAGCCAGATGTAGCACAGTCATTTTTGATATTTACTTTATTATGCTCCATTGATTTGATAGTGCTTCCACATTGTTCTCTTTAAAACACCAAATATACACAGACACAGGCCGCACACACACACACACACGTGCTGCTGTTTCAAAACACGATTCATTGTTAAAGATTAATACTTCTAGGATGTACCAAATACACCTAAATTAAAATGACAAAAACACTAATTCCCCTCACATAAACCAGGCCAGTATGGACAGCAATGACAGATGCAGCTACTGCACAGCACTATACAGATAAGGAATGATTTTCGTTTTATTTTTTTAAATAACCAACTCTGTCTATAAATACAGATTATATACAGAGCACACACTTAAATACATTTGACAAAAATAAAAACAAAATAAAAGTAAACTCCTCATTGATGAGGAACCTGGAACAAGGAGGGCAACAGTTCACCTAATTACAAGGGCAAGGGTACAAGCATGGATACATCCACCATTAAAAGTATTAAAGATATCAAGGTAATCTGTTTTCTACACTAAAACAACTAGAAAGGGAATGTGAAGGGAGTTATTCTCTATTTGAAGTCCAGCAGATTGCAGTCAATCTTGTAATAGACATATGGATAATACTCCTGCTGGCTGAGATTCAGACCAGGGATATCCATAGCAACCTGTTCAAATATCAAAACACAAAAGGTAGATTAAGAAAAGCATGTAAGAAAGCATAGAAATATATGACTAATATTTGGTCAATAGTGAATCCCCATTGACCTCAAGACTACAATACAATTTCAAAGAAAAAGATTGTGGTTCTGAAATTTCCCAACTCACAAACAAAAACAAGTTTAATTACATGTAGAAACCAGCTTCAATTGATTGACCTAAATCTTACATATTAGTGTATCTGAATCATTATTATTCTGACAGACCCTTTAGCTAATTCTCAGGAAAGAATGAGCTATTAGCATTTTCAGATATTCTTCTTCTTTGTATGAAGCCAAAGTGCAGCTGGAACAAATCTTCATGTGTCTAAACCCAGTGCCAATGCTACTAAATGCATTGCCTTTATATTGTGTAGTCAATAAAATGAAAGGCATACCTTATCAATACTCAAAGTTCTATTCAAAACGCCCTGCAGCTCATTCACAGGCCAGAACCCTAAAACACTGTCCATTTGTTCATAAAACAAAAGATAACGCGTCTGTTCCCACTCCGATTGTTGCTGTCTTTAATTTTTCTGTAGTCGGCCCGCAGTGTTGCAGTGTTCGTGTGATTCTGTTGTCTACAAGGGCTTTTGCTAGACTCAAATATTCTGCACAGCACCCATTAATTGTTTTTGTATTTGAGTCAGCCCATATGGACAACAAACATTTTGTCTCCTCATTTTCCTACCTGCCACCACAATTTTGTTCGACTGCAGCCATTGTAAAGGGTTAAATGTTTTTCTGTTCCCCTTCCTATACAAGCACACGCCTCCCTGCTACGTGATGACGAAGTTCATTTGTCAGCAGTCTGGACACATCGGGGATGATAGAGCAAAGTAGGACAGAAAAAACAGCCGCGGCTGGCCAGGGCTGTTGTGGCCAGCAGTGGAAACACCTCTTGTGACCGGCAGTGGAAACGAGGCATGAGTTGCTTCCATATTCAACTGCTTAAAATACAGCAACTTGTTAAGACACTAAAGTGATACTACAAAATTAACTTAATGTCAGTACTTGCTTGTTTGTAGCCACATTCTGCTGAGTGGTTAATTTATGCAGCTAATGACTGCAATGAACTCAGCATGTTTATATTTTACATATTGTGCAAGTGTTGTGTCTGGAATTGGTGACAGCACCTTTAATTGTGTACAGTGTAACATGGGAACTAGCATGCTGCAGCTCCCATGCTCAGACTCAGTGAAGTCCTGATCACGGACAGCTTTTATGATTACATGTTACCGTTTATTTTTCAGTAAAACAAGTTTAAATTGTAGTGAGTTGCTTCTGCTATTTACGATATGAAATATTAAATGTTTACACAAAACTCGAACACGTTTGGTCACTATCACAACTGTTGCATGACGCTGAGGTTACCGTTTTCTGCTGGAGTTAATATAAGACCTGTCTGCGCTTACCAACATTCGATTAAATTGTTATCATATGTATTTGTTACCATCCTTCTCATACTTCAGTTTATTAAAACATGTGATTTGCATTTTTTGCCCCCCTCACACACCGACGTCATAGCACATTCATAAATAGTGACATATGCTTTTAAAGGGAGAGGCAGCATTTTTGTGCTACAGGTGGCAATGCGCCTACCCCGAAAAAACTGTTTACAATTTTTTTTGTCGCATTTGCAATCATTTTAGTCACACTCTGGAGCCCTGCAAATTCGAGCCTTACACATTTTACACACAGCGTAACTCTTATAGAACATGAGGAGTCCACACTGGATTTTAAACCGGCCAGAGCAGGTCCAGTTTCTCCGTCGCCCTGATGAGATTATCAACGTTAATAACCTGCCTCCGCTCAGCTTCCGTTTCACTCAGCTGCCAGCGGACTTGACAAAAACACACTCAACACAGTGATTGGCAGGTGAGGCTGCTAGAGTACATGATAATAAATCATATTCTCTAATTAAATGTGTAGACACAAATTAATGGATGCTCATGTTTGTTAGCAGACAAAATTAAGTTATATAACAAATTTTAAAAAGTATATCGATACAGGGGTCACTATATCGATAATCGTATCGTCAACAAAAATATCACTGTTCACCGCGTGAATCAGCACACCCCTAGCGTGGTGTTCTATGCACGGCATGACATCTGTCACATGATGTACTGGAATTCTGGCAAATAGTTCACTGTGATTGATCTCTGATGTGATTTATAATTCTCACTACTGTGGCTGGGGGTGGGGGGGGCTTCAAGTAAAACAAAAACATAAAATAAAATTAACTGTAGTCACCGCAACATCTTATGGTAACTGTCAATGTTGATCAAAAAATATAAATTTACTTTAGATTTGACTGACAATGCTTCAAAAGTTTACGTCAATTGACTTTTTTTTTTGTTGGAAAGACCTTTAAACAATATTTCAAGCCATCCCAACACGGGCATCCGAATGGGCAAGCTTCAGACACATTCTCTGGATGCAGAGCTCCACAGGTTCCACAGCCATTCTTTTGCATGCTCATGACACCTGACCGGAATCCCTTTTCTCCATCACATGTGGATTATTCATCATCAACATAAATAGAGCAAGCCCCTTGCTAGCATTCTGTCCGTTTCAGTTAAAACAAAAAAAATGTTCACTTCATGTACTACAATGTTCTAAAGTTCAACCAAAATGACACTTACATCAATGATGCCAGTTGCACCGCTATCAAGATGCTTGTATAAATCATACAAAACCTCTCTCAGCTTCTTCATGTTTTTTTTATTGGGCTGTAACAGCATTGCCTGGAAATTTACTGGCAACCCATACCTGAAAAAAAGAAAATGAATATAAAATAAATAACGTTGCAACAACTGGTTCTCAAGTTATAATAGCTCATATAAATCAAGCAACTACATGTGTCACATGTGTGATACATCAGAACTCCAGAAGAGTACTTATGGGCTATTGTGGCAATGTGCCCCGCCCCTGTGTGCATGTGTGTGTTATATGTTGCATGTTGCATGTGTTAATGCTGGTGTATAGCGATTGGTACACGGGATATAAGCGGGTCTGTGTTTCACGTGTGTTTAAAAATGTATAATTGTAGTTAGGCACGAGGTTGCACTTAATTCACGTGCTGGGATTCAAGTAAATAATTAATTAGTAATTGAATCCCAGCACAACAGTATATATAGATGCACGATTCACTCACTCGGGGTTGTTGTGTGTTCGGTGAGTGGAGAACGGGTGTGGAGAAGGAGAAAGTAAAGGAAAGTTAAAGTTTATAGACTCACCGTGTTTGTTCGTCCCTGTTTGTTAGTGTCTGTCCGTTTTGTTTATATATTTATTTTTTTATTTTTTTTGTTGTTGTTGTTGTTTTTGTTGGGTTTTTTTTTTTTTTTTTTTTTAAACAACAAATTGCGGTTCCTGCTCTGGTCTGCGTCTAGGAGGCGCTGGTAATCCCACGATGACACCACGTGTCACAAAGACGGCTGACAGTGGGTGACGCCAGACCAGAAACAGGAAGTAATACACAGAAACTTGGGGTTAGATGAAGCTGAGCGTGATCGCTGCCAGCATTTAATAATTAAACAGAAAATAAAAGGTTTGTACACAAAACAGAAACAGGACACGGCACTTTCGCCAAAATAAATATATAAACAAAACGGACAGACACTAACAAACAGGGACGAACAAACACGGTGAGTCTATAAACTTTAACTTTCCTTTACTTTCCTTTACTTTCTCCTTCTCCACACCCGTTCTCCACTCACCGAACACACAACAACCCCGAGTGAGTGAATCGTGCATCTATATATACTGTTGTGCTGGGATTCAATTACTAATTAATTATTTACTTGAATCCCAGCACGTGAATTAATTAAGTGCAACCTCGTGCCTAACTACAATTATACATTTTTAAACACACGTGAAACACAGACCCGCTTATATCCCGTGTACCAATCGCTATACACCAACATTAACACATGCAACATGCAACATATAACACACACATGCACACAGGGGCGGGGCACATTGCCACAGCTATACATAAATAAACATTGATTCTGGCCATTTACAAATAGCCTGTAGATTTAAAAAAAAATACTACCAAAAAAGGTAATATAATAAACACAACCCTTAAATATATACTGCCAGGAAAATCATGGCAAATGATTTCAATAATGTTTTGTAAGACCAATATCAGAATATTTTAAAAGACATTAAGGTCTCCCTAACCCTAGTTACATTCCCATGGAAATGTGTCCAAGCCAAGAAAAGTAATACTAAAAGGACAAGCAATCGCTGGCAATCTCCAGCACAACATACTTCTGTGGAAAGCATTAGAGAGCTGAGCTCTGCTGTGTGAAAGAACATTACCCCAGTGAAAGATCAAAAAAGCATTCTAAAAATGAGTGCCCTTACACTCTTCTCCTGTGGAGAGGCCGACAAGTTCAACAAACACGTCTGTCACAATCACCTCCTGCCACAGCTGGAAATTCTAAATTAGAGCTATCAGTAACAAAAAGTAAAATCACTACAACCTGTAATCGACTGCATACATATTTAAAAATGTATGTTTGACACACACAGATAAATGGACAAATACCTTCATCATCCCAATTGAAGAAGAAGCGCTTCTATAAGCAATACAGATGGAGGGCAGCCAGACAAAAAGACCACCACCAAAACACCATGGGCTGGAATCTAATAACCTTAAGAATTGGTGGTGAAGGAATGCATAACATGTTTCTTTAAAAATGAATGAATCTTTAAAGAACATGTCATGAAACAGGAATAATTAGATCACTGTGATGTACTCCTTGTTTCTATCTGTCACTGGGCTTGAAATCAATTCTGTATTTCCATCAGCAGCAGAAAGATTTCCACTGTGTCACGGTACATTTCTGTGATTTGAGGCAAACTGCTGATGGAAACAGTAGCAGTCCAAACTGAATCAAGTCCAAACTTGTTCAACTCACACTGGCAGACAGATACAAGATACCGATTGTAACTCAACAACCTGTTTACCTTTACAACCGAATGACCCATGTTCTAGCTACATATTAATAGATAGGGTGACTATTTATTGTGACTCTGTAGAAGTATTGTTTTCTGCTGAAACACAGCATCAAATGTTCCCAGGCCAATGAAGAAGAAAAAAAACAAAATAAAATGAAATCGCTTCACACTACGTTTAATGTCAAGGTAATCTCATGCTGTTTTTAAATTGCAAACTGCCTGATGCAAAATTATTAAATCAATAAAAATAAACCTGCTAAATAACTGGAAATGTTAACAGCATGCTCATTTTTATACCTTAAGACAGACTCAACAAAAACCCTTAATGCTTTGATGTGGATCCAGGCAATGAAAGCTTCACTGAAGTTGACTTTCAGCCATCGAACTAGGGGTCCCTGTGGAACGAAAAACATACAACATCGTTTTAATTAGTGCCATACTACATTGTCTGTTCAGTTTATCACAGGGTTTTGTTTAAAGTTAAATATACACATTGGACAATAAAAAATATGACAAATACTACAGACGCTAAATCTTAGAGATGAAATTGGCTGCGAAGATAATTAATATAAAAGCCTTCACAACTACAGCAGAGGTTTTTCTTTTTTACTGCTTAAGGCTAATCATGATGTACCTCTGGCACAGCATCCTGGCAACAATGATTGAATAATGCTCTTCTGCAAACAAATCAGCATTACCGTGTTTGCACATGCGGAAGGATTTAAAACTTGAATATGAAATACTAAATACCTAAATGTCAGTTACAGCTGAGTTTGGCATGCTGAAGATCGTGTAAACCATATCACACACAACTGCATTTACAGGACATCTACCTGAACCAGCCAAAGAGATGGCAGCAATTCTACACCGCAGCTGTGTTTATAAAGTGTATTTCAGTTCTGAAATCTGACAGGTAATTTACCAGGCATTTGAATTAACAGCTATTAACAAATGCAAAGCAGAGCTAAGCAGTGAATGCTTCAGAGACTGTTTACAAAGACAGTGTATATTGCCAGTGGATTGCTACAGACACCTGGTACTGGTTATAAAAACAGATTCATCCACTTAACCTAGACGTTACTGCAGTCCTGGGGGTTGTGAGATGGCGTTAGCTATTCTTGCCATTTAAGATCGCCCACTACTGGTGATTCCGTAGCGCAATAATACATAAATACATTAAGTTTTCACATTAAACTGAAATTCTAATCTCAAAATGTCAATATATATTTCTTACACCTAATTTATATTTTAAGGATAGAAGTTGTTTGTAATGCTAATTCCTATGTATTGTATACTATGTGGCACCTTGTTTTCTTTACTTCCAATTAAAATAAGTATTTATACGACAACAATGTTATAAAATTAGATACAACCTATTGTATGTGACCACATAGACAAGGATGGCACAATAAAAACACCTATCGCAGTCTAATACATTCCTGCATCACTGTTTGTTATTTTAATCAATGGTTTGTGAGAGATTATTAAAATCTCTCAAAAAATAGGTATTAGAAGGCCTGACTATTGGTTTGTAGATGTCACTAATAAAGTGGAACCTGGATAAGGAGCTGATATTCATAGCAACTGTTCCATAAGAGCAATGTCTGAAATACTCACAAATTGCTTTTTCTTGTCAGTTGAAAGCCGTGTCATCTCCTCTTTATCTGCTTTCATCTCCTCCTCATTATACTGGAAGTCCCGGACAGTGAACCTGCAATTTAAAAACAGAGATCCGCTAATCCAGCTGGTCTGTATTGTCCAACTCCCAATTAGTTCAGCGAGAAGTATATTTGAGTCATCCGAACACAGTCTTCAAAGAAAAAGCGTAGCAAAAACAGTTTTCAGTGAAATGTTAGGTCAGGCATAGGAGCCAGTGTGGTCTAGTGGTTAAAAGTCCAGGGCTTCTAACCAGAAAGTCCCTGGTTCAAATCCCATCTCTGCCACTCACTGACTCACTGTGTGACCCTGAGCAACTCACTTAACCTCCTTGTGCTCCACCCTGCGGATGAGATGTTAAATCAATGTCCTATTGTAAGTGACTCTGCATATAATGCACAGTTCACAGCCTACCTCTGTAAAGCGCTTTGTGATGGTGGTCCACTATGAAAGGTGCAATATAAAATATATTATTATTATTATTATTATTATTATTATTATTATTTTATTATTATTATTATTATTATTAACAGCTCTTACTTGCATTCTCTGGCCTTGTGCCTAAAGTCATCAATGGCCTTTCTGAACAGAGTGACACTGAAGAGCCCACTTTCTTGATCTTCAAACAACAAACTAGAAAGGAAAGGAGGGTTATCATATGATCCAAGATGATAAACCACATTTATTAGTGAGAACCACCCTTAAAATTGTAAGTACTCCCACCCCCACCCCCCAATAACCCACAGGAAGCCGTTTTCGTAGATTTTGTAACACATTTTACATTGCTGGTTACACATTTCTAAAAATACGTTGCCAAAATAAGCAATACCAAACATATGCAAGGTTAATTTGTATTGTTTTTATTTCAACTCCTCACTTTCAATATGAGGTTAAAAACAGATTAGCCACTTACTTGGTGGAGCGTGGAACCACCATTTCTGCCAGTGTTTCATAAGTTTTCTGCCATTCAATATAATTTGTCCTGGGGGGGGGGGGGAGTGTGGTTAAAAAAACGTATTAATGATTTAAATAAATAGAATGCAAGTATACAGACATTTTTTCAGTCCAACACAGAACAATGCAGAATGAGATAGCGTTCCTGTGTGTCATAAATGTTACCTGTAAGAATGGGATGTAGTGTGTTTACATAAGCTCATATACCTTGAATTGTACAACAGACACTGCTCTCCCATAGTTTTCTATGGAGGTCAGGCATACTGTTATAACTTAACGGAAAAAAATACTCTAAAACAACTGCTTGCTGATGAAACGCTTCACAGGGACACTGGAGCCCCACTCTAAAGAAGTCTTTCAGTGGTCTGCAATGATTATTTCAGACAAACAGAGAAATACATCCATAACTTTATGTGTAATACACCACAGCAATGCCATTGTCCCCTAATTAAAAATAAATAAATACATACATAAATAAATAAATAAATAAATACATACATAAATCACATAATAACTGGAGTGGCTCAAACCGCTATGCAATTGCACCTTTAATTGCTTTATTTCTTACTGTCTTACAGTGGGTTCCATGAAAAATGTCCCTGGTACCACAGTGCAGCTTGAACTGTAAAAGCAGAGTGCAGCAGAGTGCTTTTCTGCTTAGATTTATATTTTTTTCTTTAGATGCTGTGAAAATTCCTATGTAAAAATAGGGGGGAGGGATGAATAAATGGCAGTTTATCTATCTGAAAAACAAAGTTTTCTTTGGGTCACCAACTCTAAATGTTACGGTACTTGATACTGTTTTATTGATGCAATTGTTTTGGCGAAGTTTAAAAAATGTAAACGACTGTTACAAGTTTATAATAACTTTTTATTAGTATTTACATTTTTGCCAAATGCACTATTAGAGATTTCATAAATCTGTGCTTTAACATCATCATTATTTGTATTATTTTAGATGGCAGGATTGTGTGATTTTCTTACATGTTTTTGTTGTGTAGTTCACAGGAGAACAATCTTGAGCATACCTTCTGGAAGTAATCTTACATATATTGACATAACTATTAAATGTTTTGTGCACATATTTCCTGTTTTCTGACATCCTATTTATGCAAGTAAAAAAAAAAAAATAATTGAAAACTCATAATTATATTTTGTTTCCATATATGGACAACAGTTTTTTTATAATTATGTGGTATAGTTTGTAAGACATTGTAAGAATTATATATATATTTTTAATATATACTAATGTGACTAAGTATTCACGTGGTATAGTTTTCAAAATGTTTTGCGCTTTACTGCCAGGTTTTTAATTTTTTTTAAGTTTTAAAGAAAAACACGCCATCCGGCGGTTCTTCGAAGGATTTTTCGCACATGATGCATGACAAAAAAAAAAAAAGTTTCCAAGACAACTGACCAGTAACCCACAGTGCATTGCAGTATCAAGTACCACGCCTACCGCAGTACTGGGGACATTTCCATGCAACCCACTGTAGTTGTAGAAAATGATGCAGTTTCTGTACAATTAAATATAGCTGTACTGTATTCAAGGTGGTTATTACTTCATATTGAAAAATACTAACTTTGTAAATATTTAACAAGAGAAATTATCAGTATGCAAAAACATTTCTGCAGGTAGCACCACGGAAACGGCTGGTTACTCAGAAAGGCTCAAAGTGGGAAATAGTTCAATTTGCTTATAGCTTTCCACTTTACAGAAACATCCAGGTGAAAACACAGCATTGGTTTTTTGTTATATAATTTAACTTAACAATAACAAATATTTTCTGAGTGTGTTGCTAATTTGGAATTCTGCTTTGAATATTATTAATAGGTCAACATTTCTGAGAGAAATTGTCATGGTGTACAATAAAGTACAGGTTATTAAACACAGATTTGTGTTTATTTGCACATTTTGTTTGTTTTAAACTTTTCTTTTAAAAATAGGTTAATAGCATGATATTAAGATACGTCTCGATCTCCTGCCTGTCACTCAGCAGCAAATCCACGCAACGACACGGCATAGGGCTACTCTGTCACAAGCATTAATACCCTGTATCTTTCTAAACAAGGGATTTAGGGGCGCTCCCTAATAAAAGCTGGATCTCAAAACAATAATTAGGTGAATATAATACATGTTACAGCTGTGTATAATAGTATTTAAAACAGGATTCAAATCATCCGACTTCTTACATATCGGACCTTACTCCGGTCGCAGCGCAGTCAGATATGCGACAGATTACTGTATAAGCAACATCTGTTAAATGGTCACAATGGCTATAAAAAAATCATCAGGTAGGATGTGTGAGAAAAGAGATGCAGATATCTCTTCAGATTGTTTTTGCTGTTTACCTTTAAAGCACTAGAGGGTGCTAAAAATCAGTTTTCCAAAACCACAGATTGACAATTAAAAAAACCCTCAGTCCACTTCAGTTTTGAAGGAGGTTATTTAAGGAGGATATTGTTCAACAGTATTTCAACAGATTGCTTACTTAGCATAAATTGTTTAGCAATATCCCAATCTACAGATTCTTTACTGGTTATAATGGGTCAATATTTTTAAAACCTTTTTGTTTAATTTCTTTGTCAGTTTTCTTCTGCTGGATACAAAGGGTTAATGAGTGCAGTCTGAATATATACTGTAGATATAAATACACAGGCACATAGATCTTGGAAAATAAATCAATCATCTGTGAGCTTGTAGTTATCAGCACATCCACCTGTCTTTTGGTCACCTTTACACCATCTCTAGAAATATCTATCTGGGCAGTGCTTTAACTGTATTCTTCAAATAGATGCCTACTGATGTACATTGGACAAACCATGGATATTTGCTCTTAAAAGGTACATAGAAAAATGATTGCCACACTTCTTAAGTGAAGCCATGTATTCAGAAACACCAATATTTTCTTTAAAAGTATATATATATACTGTATATACAGTGTGTATATATATATATATATATATATATATATATATATATATACACTGTATATACAGTATATATATATAATTGTCTTTTTTTGTTAATGTGAACCATTTGAATTAGCACCATTATACTTACTTTGGAACAACCACCAGTAATGTTATGAGGTACTCTGAGTCTAACACAAAGTCTTCTCTCTTCACAATATCTGCCAGACTTCTTGTCAGCAAACTCCCCCTAGTGGATATATTGTTAAATACATTAGTGCACCATAAACAAACAAAAAAACACACATGTAATCTATTTCAGCAAATTACTGATAAAATGATTTAACCTTCCCAAAAATATATATATCCTAATGGTACCATAATCTATCTGGCGTAATCTGGTACAGACTTGCAATCAGCTTTCCTCCCCAACCGACAGCTGCACCACAATCCAAACCTTGAAAGTTGGTCCCCAGCCTCTACAAATCAAACACTGACAATTGTGTAGGATTGTGTGGCTGTTCAGCGTTATAGACTTCTCACCACCAAGGACTTTCTCGAACAACAATTAGCAAACACTGGCTGCTAGAAGAGACATTAGCAGAAAATAGCCACAAGGAGAAGCTGAATTGCTCCAAGATCAGCAGGTGACATTGAGGGGGTGGAAGAGATTAAACAAAATCAAGTACAGTACCTATCTAAATGTGAATTCAAATAACTCCTTTAAATATTGTTCTGTGCTGAAACACAAATAATGTTCTGTCACATTAATCAGATTAGAATTAATTATACCGCCTATGCAAAGCTGCGTAGAATGTTTATGCTAATAGTATCAGTCTAAGCCCTGAAACGAAGGACAAAGATCTCCCTCTCCAGTGGTTCCGAGTAGTACTTACGCATTCTTCCTCTCTAGATTCTGTAAGTTTCCCTTCAGGTTGTTGTAGGCCGATGCTCTAGCCTTCAGATCGTTATCAATCTGTGTAACTTGCTGCAGGACAGCAAAACACAGAGAAGAACATGAGCGCATGCAAGGAGTGTCAGATGAGAAAGCAAGCAATTCTGACTAGCAAGCCGCCACACTGCAAAAGGACTACTCCTTTAAAAACAAACTGGACAAAGTTCTTCAAATCATGCATGATTTTTTTTTTTTTTTTTTAAAGAGCGCACACAAGTCAGATCAGAATTAAACAGCCATAACAAGATGCTTTAAACCATCTACGTTTTGTTAATGTACGTTTTTTTTTACTTATTTAATACCCTATTTTGGGCGTCTTTTTTCGTCTTCTACTATTGTTTCTGCTTAGATCATAATTTACCTGGCTTACTAGACGATGTCTTTTCTTAAGGTGTGACTATGACATCATTTCTTCCTGCCTTTGCAACAGTGAGTTAGTAGAAACTCCCTTTACAAAATCTACATTTCTGACGAGACAGGAATTCCGACTGCTCACAGCGCTTTCAGTCAGTAAGCCTTGTAAATAATGATACTGTATATGCAAAAATAATAAGAGATAAGGACTGAGAATACACATTCAAGGATGTTCAGCTGGTAATAAATTAAATACAGAGGTAGCCATATTCAGCTATAAAAATGGCGAAACATGTGTCTCGTTATGCTTCACAATAAAATGGAGGTCAATGCGATATGCAAGAGTTATCATTTCCATATTTTTTTTTAATCAATTAAAATACTCATGGACCATGACAAACCTCGCAACAGGTAAATAGCTAGCCATGGCTACCACTGTATTAATGTAAATTGTATAAAGTTATCAATTCGGTTTGTTTTATTTCAATGTGTTTATCAAATGTGCTAATAACAATTTTTAGTAAAAAAGCCCTGTTAATTTGCCACACTGTGTCTTCAATAGTGCTTAAAATAATCTGCTTTACAAAACTTTATACGGTAAAGGGTTCAACGTACCTTAGCGATGATTTCCGAAATATTTTTCAAGGACTGTTTGATTGGGTATTTTGCCATGTCCCACTGGAATCTTGTAATGTAGGTAACCAAATCCACTAAAAAATGAGTTAAAAGTTATGAGTTAAAAGCAATTTCTTTCATTTAATAAATTGTAAAATTATAAAAAAGTTCAAAAGAAAAAACTTATAAACGCATATCATAGATTGATTCATAATTGTCTCCAAAGTGCAATCTGAACCATTATTTTCAACTCCAAATGTATAAAAACAAAACTTGTTTTCTACAAGTTACCATTATCAACCATTTTATTTTCATTTCACAATTCTACTCTCAAGACCACGATACATTTTCTAAATCCCGCCTCCATTGGAGGCTTTATGAATAGGAGTGTGGTCTCCATTCCTTCATCTACAAATATGCTTGGTTGACAGGAATTTCCTTACCTCCATTCGCCAGCAGGTTCTCTTGTACTTTGTCCTTTGTGTCCTCCAGCACATCAGCCATATACTGAGACACCTTCTTCACTACACTGAAAAGAGAAACAAGACAGATCAGTATGTTGAAAAGCGCTCAGCCCTACTCCATATATCGATTAGCTCACCACTACTGAAAACTGCCTGCATAAGGACCAGCTCAGGAAAGAAGGACTACACAATTATGGACAGGGGTTCATTAACACCTAGCCAACCAGGGTAGAGGCTAAGCCTAAGAAACCACCCAACTGAAGACAGCTTGCAGAAACCTTTGTTTACCTATGTAAGTCTATCATAAAAAGTCAATGGTGCTCTGTAATCTGCTCCCAATTAAGTGAACATAAATTCACAAGAATTTAATGGATAGATCTGAATTAAAAATGTGTAGTTGCAGCTTCAGTTTTAAATTGATAGAAGCAAACAAACAAACACATTTGACAGTATTTCAGTTCTCTTACATGTGATAATTTGCACTTCATGCTTCTCACAGGGCTGGCCCTGACTAGGGTGTCTTCCCTGTTCCCAGTTCCCCTCTCCAATGTTAGCTCCACTGTATTAGGCATATTTGTTCTGATGTCATTGTAAATCAAAGTGGGCACCTACAGTAATATGCCAAACAGATTAAACTGGCCCCACAGCTTCTACCCAATAAAATGTCATTTAAATGAACTACCATTGGCTGATATAAATAGGACAATCTGTTTCTTATTACATCTGTTAACATGAAGGGCATTTTACATCCTACCAAAAATCTGAACAAGCGTAAAGGAAAGACCTTGTGTATACATGATTTACAGGCATACAAGTGTCCTGCTGTTAAAAATAGCGCTTTTAACTTTCCAGTAACACATGGTCATCAGTCTAAATATTATGGAAGTTAAAAAAAAAAAACTCTTGCCACCAAACTGTAAATTGTTATCTTTAGCCTGTGGTTAAAATATCTTCACCACTATGTTAAATTCCTCACTTCTACTTAATGATAGTTTGGGATCATCGTCCATTGTCCATTGAACGTGTTTCTTTAGAATATTCATTGATGTCTCAAAATTCAGACCAGCATGACAGGAAGTCAATCTACCAGTAGAACTCACTACAGACACAATGAGTAATTCAGAAAAGCGAATTTCAGTGAAACAAAATACAAAAACAGGAAAAAGGACAGATCTTTTATTAACTACTTTATTTTCAAGAGCAATTTATATTTACAAATTCAGGGCACAGCAATGGGAGCTTCATTTGCACCCGATTATGCCAATTTCTTTATGGGATTCCTGGAACATAACAATAGGAGGCTGTGTGGTCCAGTGGTTAAAGAAAAGGGCTTGTAACCAGGAGGTCCTCGGTTCAAATCCCACCTCAGCCACTGACTCATTGTGTGACCCTGAGCAAGTCACTTAACCTCCTTGTGCTCCGTCTTTCAGGTGAGACGTAATTGTAAGTGACTTTGCAGCTGATGCATAGTTCACACACCCTAGTCTGTGTAAGTCACCTTGGATAAAGGCGTCTGCTAAATAAATAAACAAATACGAAAGTCATTTAACCTCCTCATGTCTGCCTTCGGGTGAGACGTAATTGTAAGTGACTCTGCAGCAGATGCATAGTTCACACACTCTAGTCTCTGTAAGTCGCCTTGGATAAAGGCGTCTGCTAAATAAAATAAATAATAATATATTTGGACATGATCCTTTCATTATAGAACATCATTATGTGGAAACTATATATTGACGGCATTTTTTTGTTGTGGTCTGGCACAGAAATATAACTTAAAGCTTTTGCTTCTTATTTGAATGGTTTGATTTCATCTATCAATTGTAGTTTGGAATATGATAAACATAAGGTTAGCTTTCTCGATACTACTGTATGCCTCGATGAGGGATCCTTGTATACCACCCTCTATACCAAACCAACTGACAAAAATAGTATTCTACATGCTTCTAGTTTTCATTTTGTACCATTAAAAAGGGTACTCCACTACAGTCAATTTTTGTGACTTAAACGTATTTGCTTTAAAGCTGAGGATTTTGACATTGAAGTTGGTAAAATGTATGACCGATTCTTATCTAGGAACTACCCAAGAGATTGGTTAGATAATGCTCTCTTTAAAGTTCGTAATGTAGATACAAATCCTATGTGAAGAAGAAGAAAGAATTCTCTTCCTTTTTCAACACAGTCGTGAGATTAAAAACATTATTAGAAAACATTAGACATTTTAATGAGATAAATCACTCCATTTCAGATTTAAAATTCTGTGGTGTACAAAGATTAACTCAACCTCATAGAGGGGGTGATCTAAACCAAAAATTACTTAAATGTGAAGCAAAATGGATTTTCTATCTCAAAACATAGCTTTAGAAAAAATATATCATCGTTATTCAATTATCTCTAATACTAACAATGTTACGTAATTGTGTCAATCTGAGTCCATATCTATATGAATTGCTATAATCTGGATAACTGTTTGTTAAACCCATCAATTTATTAATATGCTACATTCTTATGATCCCTATCATTATTATTACATATTATATTTTCCTGTTACTTGATGTAATTATTTAATAGAGTATGTATTACATTTCTTCTGGTGTCTATATGTTCTCATGTATTAATTGGTCTGTTTGTTTTTAATTGAACACCTGACTCTAAATACTCAGGTGTTCCTAACCTGTTTAGCACTGAAGATGGTCAAACGACCGAAACGTTTGCACTTGCACTGAGCACTTTATTTCTTTATTTGCTTGTTCACTTACTTTAACTATGAAATGTTGTTTTTTTTGTCATAACTCTCCTGATCGCTGTGTGCAGATCCTTTGATCTCCTCTTATTAAGTTTCTTAAACATTCAGAAGCATCTATCCTAAAAAGCTTTTTCTTTTTTTTTGTTCAATTTATGGAATCATTTAAGCAGCTCACTCCTAATGTCTATTTATCACCACAGCATATGACTTAGTCAGGTCATGTGCTAGCACGACATTGGAAATAACATGCCTATCCAAGTCTGTGTAAATAGTAGTAATACACCGTATTAAACCACTTGTGCTTTGGTGGAAACAAGAGATATCCAAGTGTCACTGTTAATACTGTCCCAGACAAAGCATCGGCTTAAAGGTTTCTTACATCTCAATGTCTTTAATTACTGCACACCCTGGCTTTTGACCTTTGACTCTGCAAAACGTAAGCAGTCATAAAATACACTTTAATGAAATAATACTATAGGTAGCCAGGATCTTGACCTGACTTGGCTGTATAAAAATTAGTTATTTATTCTAGAAGACGGACATAAGTAATACAGCTGCTTATTTTATTATACAGCTGCTTATTTTATTTTTACATATAAGCTAGGTGAGTTTAATTTCATATTCTTATGATCACGCTGTTGTTTCTGCATTTCAAGATTTGTATCTTTGTTCTGAAGTGTCCCTGCTGCCACTGTACATGTTCTAGAAGAACATTTAGAAGAGTGTTCACAGGGCTCCAGACTGCGATGAAAATGGTTGAAAACGTGACAGACATTTATTTGGCAACTGTCTTTTTGGGGTTAGGTGCCATTGGCAAAACAATAATTATAACAAAGGACTCAAACGCAGCAAAAACATCACGAATTGGTGAAAATGTTACAGTAGCAAGCTGAAAAAAGTTTTCTTTGTGAACTGCAATAAACCAGTTTTTGTCTTTCGCAGGGTGCCTAAATAAAGTTTTTCATCTGTCTTTTGCAGCCCAGATAGTTAGTGAGTACAAACTAAGTTAATGTTTTATATCACTTTAGTGTCATAACAACTTGCTGTATTTTAAGTAGTTGAATATTGTAGCAACCAACTTGCTTCTAACATGGCACCCAACAACTGGATTTGACGACCAGTATTTTTGGTCTAAGAGCCATCGGCTCCTAAAGAAAAAAGTTTGTCTGCAGCCCTGGTTCACCTTTCACTTGAACTTGTGTAAAGAATACAAATGTGTATAAACACTCTAGGTAATGATACTAGTTTGGTCATCTAGTGAAATAATATCGCCACCTTAAATCAACTCTTCCTTCCTTGATGAAATGGAGCAAAACAAATAGCAGTTTCAAATCAAGCTGCAATTACTGATTCAAACTGACCTACAAAGCAGCATCCTGGTGGTTTTGTTCAGTTATGTTACAAACTTCTGCAGCATAGAATGATACCTACCGATGCATTAACTGAACTAGCATTTGTTTTGACTTTGTAACTGCATGGCTGCACAAAGTGTATGTGTGTGTGTATAAAAAACTAAGTTAATGTTTAAAAAATAAATACTCACACAGTGGTACGCTGTGTTCTTACCTCTCCACAAAAGAGTCCAGCTTGGCCAGCTCATCCGATAGCCCCACCAAGACATCCAAAGTTCCCACCTATACAAATATAAAAACAGAAGCAATTATATAATGTATGAACTTCCAATATTTAAATGAATCCTGGAATAAAAACTATAGAATTCACTTTTTGCATCACAGTTCTTGGCATATTAGCAATACTGCTCTTTCAGTGCCAAGTATAGTAACTTTACAGAAAGGCTACCCTTAGGATAACTAACCAAATGCAGGTCTACAGCAGTTTTGATTATTTTCCTATTTTTATAAATATAAAAGTCTGTTTTTGTTTGAAGAAAGATGTCTGTATGTTCCATTTATTGATGCTGTAATACAATCGTTTGTGATTAATGTATTCCTATCAACATTCTGTAATAAAAGAAAATATTAAAACTGTTGTTTTTTTTTTGTATGTCTTGCTGTAAGACGTTACATCATGTTCCTAGGATGTGTTCCATCTATCTGGGCTCAGGCAGTAAAAGGTTAAGTCACCACTAGAAGTTACAGCAGCTAGAAGTTACAATACCAGTGTGATCTATTCATTCTTACCCTATTGATCAACATGCCCCTTTGTGGTGAATTTGTCAGGCATATTAAATTACTCAAAGACGTCAGGCAGCCTGAACTTGCATCTCATGTGACCTTTTCTGAGAAGCAATGAAAGAACAGCTTGTACTCTTTACCTTAAGATCAGGGATGTTAAATTTATTGTTGGTGGAAAGGTTGTTGTTCCTTGTGGTGGAGGCCATCAGTTTGTCCCATGTCTGCTGGCAGGTCTTCTCTCCAGGGGCAGAAATCAACCAGAACTCGGTCATTGCTGCTGACTGATGAATATGTTTAAGAAGCAAGAGGTATACTGCAAGAGAAACAAGCCCTTTAGGGGTGGGGGTATGCACTATAGCACCAGTAACACAATGTAGAGTTTGTCAGAAATAGGATTACTATTTTTAACAGTTCAGATAACATACCAACCGCACTTTCAATCGAAACACCATCTACTTGCTTGCTACAGTAACCAGTTTACTATGTCATGCACAGCCTGACCAAGCAATCCTTTTGGCTTCTAAAATTCCTTGGTAACATAACTGCCTTAAAACAGGATGACTGTGGTTTGCTCTTTGCTTCATGAATGTAAGCCACCATTTAACCACACATTTTTTCTACACTTAGAAATAAAGATGACAAGTAAACCTGTGTATGGGCAATTCCATGATAGAGTGACCATGGCCATGACAAAAAGTTGAATTTATCAAACACATATCTTTCTCTATTTTTACTAAAGGGTGAATGTGTATATATATATATATCTATCTATCTATATCTATCTATATCTATATCTATATCTATATCTATATCTATATCTATATATATATATATATATATATAGTTTATTTCTTAAAACAAGATTAAATTAATTTCTTGATTACAGTTTAGACACATCCATAGCACTGGCCTTCGGGCTGTACTATAAAATATTAAAAACCTGATATATGAATTAATATGATTTGGGGGTGCAGCCAAGACTTTCTTACAAAATTACATTAAATGTTTTGGGTGCAGGTCCCACAAATCAGACTTTTGCAAACATGTAAAGTGACCGAGCAATGCTTGTCCACTTCTGTCACATCCATAATATTTTGTAATGTGACATTTTGTAACAACTATAAGTCAAGGGTGCCTGCTAAGAAAATAATAATAATAATAATAATAATAATAATAGTTTCTTTGGGCAACAATTATTTTTTGTGAGACTTTGAACCAAGGAATTTTAACAGGACACGGTTTAAAAAGCACTTTATCTAAAATAGTTTATAATGTTTCTTTAATTCATTAAAAGAGTCCTTGTGTAAGGTAACAAAGTTCCATTCTGTGTGCAAATGTCACATCCATAATGCTGGAATTGCCTGTATATGATATTACTTCTTAAACAGATACCAGTGAAAGAAAAATATATTCCCCTTGCACAGTGCTTAACACATTGTAGGCATTACTAAAGAGCTACTCAGCCACCTCGAATGGGTAACCCCATAAGCTGTGTATGGTTACGCTCATAGTAAAGTCTTGAATGGCTAAAGCTGCATGAAAGGTATGCAAAAATGACAGTAATTATGCTTTGTCAAGACATTTTGAAATAAAAGTTTGTTTAAACATTAACTCCTCAGACCCTGCTCTATTTAAATGGATGTTGGCTTTTTTTTAATTAGAAATCAGAGTAGTTTTTTTGGTGCTGGAACTTAGAATGAACATTTAATAGAGGCGACACGCATTCTATATCCAAGCACCAGAAAAAACATCAGTAAAACATTCAGAATTAAAATCTCAGCATAAACTGAAATTGGTATGGGGCCTAAATATGATAAAGAATACCATGAAAGTTAAACTTGCAGTAACAAAGACTGTATTAGCTCCAGGAGTTGTTCCTCTTACTTCCACCAGTGTTCTCTCTGTTGAAGAGTACTTCTTTCAGAATAAATATTTAACTCGTAATTCACCTGTCCCATGTGTTAGAGTAGAGCACAGCAGCATAGATTAAAAAGAATTTCTGACTTTTAAAAAAATGTAGGAGACAGGACTAAATGACTGCTGCTGCAGTTATCACTCCAGCCAGTGGCTTGTAAACAGTGTTATCAATTGGTAGCCCGCAGGCTGCAAGTAAGTTAATAAGAAAATGTAGACTAAATAAATAATTTCTCAGACCACAGTGTTTTTGAACTCTTTGCAAATTATTCTCTATGGACTTAATTCTGCACAGTTGACTACAAATTCTCCTCCAAACATTTCAGTGTTTTCTATTTATATAAATGTATTAACTGGACCAGTGCCTCCTAGTGGCTATATGTTGTAAATGGCTGGGCCTGGTGAGTACTTTGGAGGTCACTTCCAAGGTCAGGGACATCAGGTGTTGCTGGAAGCACTGGTGTTGCTGGCTCAGGTGGGGGGCACACTTTCTTTTAGTTCAGAGCTTAACCTATGGTTTGGACAAATTAGCTACTTTCCCCAAAACATTCATCAAGTATTCAACTCCGCAACCTGTGTAAAAGGGGACAAGGAGTTCCTGAAAATCAGATTTCAAAATCAGGTTCAAGATAGACCTGAAAATCACACCCGTAAAATGCAGGCCCTGGAATTTAATAGAAAAATCAGTACTGTGCTGTATTCTGTAGCCAGTGTGTGTGACTTTAACAGAATTCAGTAGCACGCTGTACTGTGAATGGGAGCCTTTGTGACATCTGTTTATAACTTAGGCATTCAATATCATATTTATCTCTCAGTTTAGAAGAATATCAGAGATATTAAACCTGTTCTCTTGGCCAATTTAATTCAGAAGTGTGTGCTTCACCATTCTTCAAAACAAATTTGGATAAAAGCAATACAAAAATGTGTGTAATTCTTAATAGTACCATTATTATTATTGTTATTATTATGATGATGATGATGTAGAGGTGCTTCAAACAGACAATTCTTAAAGAAAGTATTCACCAGAATGCATAATTATCAAAATTCTCAGCCCTTGAATTTTTAAATAGTCTGTTGGAATTACTTGACTGGTACAGAGAAGGGCCATTGTAATACAATTATTTACAGCAAGAACAAGGCCATATAATACCCATGATGTGCTTTCTTGGTTGGAATATTTCAGATGATTTGGTGTCATAATGGAATTCCAGTTTTGCAACACAGTTCTAGGTTTCACTTCCCCAAAATCTTAACGACATGCCACAGGCAATTGTGTTTTCCCTCTTGACCGTTCATTAACATTAAAATGAAAACAATATTCAGTTTTTTTATGCAAATGTAAGGCATATATCTGTTGTCTAACACTAACATTACATTCCATTATTAACTAGAAACATTGTGGCATCTAGTTCAATTGCATTTGTTTGAAATTTGGAATAAAACAAACTAGCAAAGACTATTTAACCCCTAATCTAGTTTGGTGTGTGGCCTCTGAAAAACATACTATCTGCCCGGTCTGATTTATCTAAATTATTTTACTAAATCAATTGCCTTTTAAATTAACTAGGCTAAACTCACAGCTCAAGATCGTCATTTATTTTCTCACGTTGTGTACATAATTACAACCATTTAGAAAACACCAGACCTCTCATCAGCCCCTTCATACAAGATATGCTGTTGACAAACACGTAGACATAAAATCAGTCTCAACCACAAATTGATAGAATAATCCACTTACCTGTAAAATGAATGTAACCAGTGAGTTGTTACCCTGGGTGATAAGCAGCGACAATTGTTACAGTTTAAAAAGCATGTCTCTATCAGATTTTAATTTCGGAGATCTATCCAGACAGCATCACAGTCAGTCAGCTGAGCAGCTGAGCAACAGCAGTCCTGCGCACACCCGACTGCAGGGAATAATAGGGGATGGGAAAGGAACCTGTCATCTGACATTTTACTAGCGACACCGCCCGGACTGGAGGAGGGCTAGCGTCTCGTATGTGACACACATTGGCTTACCCCACTATCCTGTACAAAAAGTGCAATACTGCACCAGCATGCCCTGTCGACCAGATGATATGATACAGCGCGTATATTCCAAGGATACCTACAAATGTCGTATTCCACTCAATATTGCGTTATACACAAAAATATTCAAATTCTTGGTGCGAGTTTAATATTAGCTTTATGTTTTTTTGGTTGGAACACTAGTTTCTGCCCCTTTAAACCGACTTGTTCCCATGTTGTCAATATTCAGTCCATACATTATGTAACAGGAACAACAAACAGGTATATTTATTTAGTTTCCAACATCAGCAGTTAGAAACAAAACTTATGATGCACATTGTTTTATTACTAAGAACGTTATCCTTGACGTGTGCTGTGTTTGCAACCAAAAGGACTCAGAAGATAACTTTTTCAGATTCTGATGATGGTTAAATGGAACGTAAGACATTTATGTTCCATTTGCATGTTTATATTGTTTTATATAGAGCAATAGTACAAATGCTAGAAAGTCATTCATCTCTAATCACTGTAATTAACATGCACAAATATAATGGCTTTTGAATCACTAACATTTCCAAGTAATATTTAAAGATTGAGGAGATTTCACCTACACTCCTCTCACCAACAGGGGGCAGAATCCGCAGTGGTTGTATGTCACTGTGAAAAAGCTCACCGACTCGGGTTCGTTGCCCCTTTAAAAACTGACCCAACACACACAGGAATGGATTTTTCTGCGCTGACGCGCTATATTTTTAATAAACACAAAAACAAACAACACAAAACAAAAACCTAACTCCTTTTGGAGCGCTTACTACACAGGTATTCCCTGACTAACTTGCAGGACGGCTAAGCCGTTTACCTGGCACCAAACCAAAAACCACACAGGTTTTCACAGCACTTACTTTTTTTTTAAATGACTGCTCGGAAGCAGAGCACCTCTCTTCTGCTTCCTTCTACTCAGCAGTCCCCAGCAAACTAACTGCTTCTTTTTTATACCCTGCACCTGGCTCTAATTTACAATTACTATCCAGGTGCAGGGGATAATTAAACAATAAAAACAATTAACAGAACAATTAAACAATAAAGTAAAACAATTAAACTAAACAAATGTGCATTTTTTCCCCAGGGAGGTTTTAACCCCCTCCCTGCAGTCTCACACAACCCGCTGCCTTACAGTCACACAGCACTGCCCCTTGCATATATATTCTCTCCATTTGGTTTTCTCATTATCATACTGGTCAATGACTGTAACTATTTTTAAAGGGCATTTTCCAAACCTGCGTCTGGCAATGTCACTGCTCCAAAGTGTGTACGCAGGCAGTGTGTACACAGACAGTAAGGATGTAATAGGTTTTCTCCTGGTTTCTAATTTTGGTATTGTGACCTGCTTCCTGACTTGGGTCATCTATAGATTTGAATTGTAGGCAAATGCCACAAAAAGAGCATGTTTTCAAAGATGAATGTGTCTGGAGCTCATTGTTTAGAACACAATGCGGGGACACACTGGAGCCAGCCCAGGTCAGACACAAGGGGGACTACCCACAACTGACCCCTGTCCAGTGCAGGATGCACACTTGGGCACATGCTTGCAAAGAATGAATTGTGTGTGGTCATCCAAAGGCAAACATGTAAACAACATTGTGGAAGTTCAGATAAACATGTATATTTTATTTCTTCCATAATAAAATGATAAAAACACAAATATACATTTCACATTCAGAAGTGTTTTTGTTTTTTTAATGGGTCATTTTATCTCATAGTCTGTGCAATATTCAATAAAATTGTATGAGGCTGCTCTATGCACTGCTTATTACTGAAAATATATTTTAAAAAGTAATTCACTGCAAGGCAATAATAACGGGGAAGTTGATAAAGTGGGTAATATGTTTCAAGAACTACATTCATTATAGTGTCATTGGCCTATTCTGACACAGAAAGTGTAAGGCTTTTAAAAAGACACCGAAGATGGCATTAGTTGACTAACAAGGTCACAACCAAGTCTTGTAAAATCAGTTTCTTACTTCTCATTATCAAAACAACTTTCTTGCCAGTCCCTTGTCACTCTTCTGGAAATAGTTTCATTTTGTGGACTCTACTTAACCCTGGTGAAGTTCATTTAACCTGCCACTGTACAACATGTATTTGGATCCTATCTGAAACTGAAAATAGAATAGTAAGGGACTTGGAAGAAAGTGAGATCATGTTTTCTGATACCTTGGTTTGTAGCCCTTTAGCTCAAGAACAAAATGGAGTGACGGATAGAATTTGCAGGGAATCGTTTTTAAGATGTAAGCAAAAGATTTCCGGGTTTTTTATTTATTTATTTATTTATTTATTTTTTATTGTGTCTAACCCTTTTGTCACAACACCACCGCTGTTGCTAGACCGGGAGCTGACGCTCACAGAACCAGCACCACACCAGCACCGCAGATCAGCACTTCACGTCTGCACTTTACCCCAGTTTGTGCACCGTGATAATATTGTACCAATTTGACCTCTCCTTTTTAATGTTTGTTTGGCCATCGCGTCGTTTTGTTTTTTCCAGTGTTTTCCGTCTTCAGTGTGTTTTGTTTAGCCGACATGTTGCACATCACTGTATACAGGGAGGCTAATGTTGATGTTATTGTACTGTAGAGTTGTAAATAAATGTGTGCACCAGCTCTTAACCTTGCATTCTCTGCCTCTGCGTCTCTTCCTGGTTACAACAGCCTTGCCAGTGACGTCATCAAATACTGTATTAGTCCAGTATGTAATTTAATCATATTTAGTTAAGCATAAAACACCTTATAATTTTAAAACTCGGTATTTTAATTGAAGGTCTCCCAAGCGGACTGTTTTTAATTTCTCAGTTGTGTTTAAGGTATGAGAAAGATTAGGCCTGAACATGTTGCACCTATGCATACTTTGTTTAAAGCGATTATCAAACATCCCACTTATTACCAGCTTTTTTTAATACCTAAGTTGTCAACTGTTGTTGCTGCCTCAATTATGTAGAATAGTATTGCGTTTTGATAACATGGTCAATGTCATAGCTGCTGTAAGACATCACCACAGGAAGTAAACATTAACTGTAAATTCAGCATCTGCTTATAACTGTGATTCAGTCATGCGAATCACAATGAAAATGTTGCTGCTTAATACAGGTGACTGCTTATCCAAGGTGCCTCTCTAACTTCCTTGCTTTAAAAAGAAAACATAAATAAATAACAGCTGGACTTTACAGGCTGGTAACAACCGGTAACATATTTATTTAGGTGGCTGAAGAGGTTTTGCTATATGTTGCTATTATAACTAATGGATGTCTTAGTACAGGTTAAGAAAGATAACTCAAAACAGTAAACCAGTCTGCTATACTGTAATAACATGTGTATCTATAGCCATTTGTACTGATTCTTCAGTAAGACACATACACTTTGTGATGATCCTAGGGTTGCTTTTCTATAAAGTTACCAAGTGCTGAAAGACTTAAAGCTGTGCTTAGTAGCATCTTTTATATGCAATAGTAGTCAATGGCCTGTTATCTGACAAACATATTGACATCAGGAGGTTTTAAACATACTCTATTGAGGCCATTTTTATTTTGTATATGTTTTAAAGATTGTGTTGATAGGTATTTATATAATTTACACAATTTATTACTGAACATACTGAACATTTTACTTGAATTGTAATCAGTTCAAAACAATGTTTTGAACCAATGCCATGTAATTACACCATATTATAATATACTGTGAAATAATATTAAATATGACATAATCTATCTTAAACAATCGTATTGTATATGATAGTCAAGTGTTTACATAGCCTACAGCCAAGAAGTAGGGGCAGCATTGATGGTCTGACACTGGATATATTTACTATTCTGACTTCCAGTAATATTTAATACTGGGAAGTATCTGCAAAGGCATTAACTTTCTTTGAAAGTAGGGTCAATTAGTAGTCCTCTATTTACTATTTTTCTATTTACTGTTTACAAATGTTTCATATGATTGCAAATTTCTCATTGCTGAAAATCAAGAAGGTTGTTGTAACTTTATTAAGCCAGTACTATACAGCACTATCATAATGTATGGAACACCCAGTCACACATTTTACACAACATCCCTGACACGCGACATTGCTGATCCTTTTTGGCAATAAGTCCTGTTAAGAATTTCAACAACGACTAAAGCAGGTTTATCGTGTTCTCAAAGCTAGTACTGGTGTTGTTTTTCAAATGGTCACGCTGGTTCACCAGAACAGAACGATGGACGAAGAGCTGGTTATGCTAGTTCAAAGAAAGTCCTTTACAGTAAACTTAGTCAAATGGCTCTTACATGAATCCAATTGCTGTAAACCTGTGCTAATATCCACGAAAAACAATAAATGTGATTTTAAAATTCTTAACCAGCAAAAAACATTTTAGAGGAGATATTGTCAATATCCTATATTAGCTCATTTAGCACTGAGCATCAGTTTTCCCCAGGTAGTGTTGACATTAGTTTGTATATTTATATGCTGTAATTGGTGTAAATTTGTTTAAGGGGATATTACTCTTATAATTCTGTGCTGTGAATAAAGTTTAAAAAAATAAACACTGTCCATTTCCATTGGTTTATGCAGGGCAGAAAATTGGGAATTCTAAATTTGGTTACTAAAACATAGAACTCAAGTGAAACTCAAGGGAATAAAACATAAACCAGATAAAACAGACAGAGCCTCACAGCCCTGATACAAAGGCTGAGAAAGAAAAGAATGAGAGGAACTCTCCCAGCCCTGATAAAAAAAAAGGCTGAGACAGGCAACTGGAACCAGTGACTTAGGTCATTGCTTGTGTGGTGTCAGCAAAGACGTTTGTGTTTCAAAAAAAAAAAAAAATTATTATTTGGACAATCTCTACTCTGTTGCCCAGTGCAGACCCAGACAATCGTGTTATCAGAAGCTGTGTCTTCTCCATTTTCCTGTCAGACCTGAGTTTTTGTGCACCCTGGCTATTACATTTCACATCCATAAACCACACATTTATCCCGGGTTCCTTTCTGACCTTCCCAACCCTCTTGACCAGTTACAGTCTTGTTCTTGCACTTGCACTGCTGTATTCAATGAATAGTTCATCCTGTCTGTCAGTTACAGTCTCTCAGTTTAATGAGTGGTTCTATGTTCCATGTTGGAGATCGGCCAGTGTAAAGTGTTACTAGGCAGATATTTGTTGCTTTCCAATATGGTTTATTCCCTATTATTATGTAAAACTAAAACGATTCTATACACAGGGCCAACATTAAGGTAACTATTATTTGTTGAAATTCATTTGTTTTTATATTTCTGAATAGATCTAGGCCTATATGTTACATGCCAAAAATATTTGAATATCTGGGAAATAGTGAAACAGACCTACTCAGTAAAAATAAAAAATCTGGTTGAAGAGGCAAACCCTAAAGAAAATTAAGAGATTTTTTTTTTATAAAATATTGAATGCTTGTATGGGTCTTATATTCTGTTCATATGTTCTCCATGTTTTTCCACAAGAATAATGGGCATTAGTTGTGAATGTAAATGATGTATAAAACAGTACTTCTCAGTTTAAACTCTGGGGCAGCACATTGCATTGTAGATGTGTTAAGAACCCCCAACTTAATCAATATTTATTAAATTAAAGAGTTACGAAAAGGTAAACACACTAGGGATCCACCATAATATTTTTCATAGACTTTTCACAAATCTTTGGAAATTATAAAACAAAGTTTCAGAAAAAAAATGTTCCTCAGAAGATAGATTTATGGGGCAGATTAAATCTAAAATTCCATTGCAGTTGCAGTCTTTAGCAGTTTGTACAGCGTCCTAACCAATTGAAAACGTCCAGCTATGCTAAAGGGTAAGAAACAAATAAAGCATCCCCGTAATGTTTTTGTAACTACTGTATCTGAAAACTGTGGTCTGGAAAAAAATAGCATTACTGTAATCCATTACATTTGGTACAAATATGAATATGAAGGCCATTTTTGTAAAATAGTAATATTGTATCTGGCTCTTAGAGTTTCCCACTGGTTGAAGTATTGAGTCAGGATGGTGCCGTGTTCAGAAAGCAATCCCTGCTGGAGAGAGGGCTAGGTCTCAGGGGATGTAACTGAAAAAAAATGACAACAATGAAATATCTGACCAACACACAAGCATAGCCAAGTTAGAAAGGAAAAGGGATCAGTCGTATAGCATGTGATCTCCAGAACAGGCCAAGTTACATAAAAGGGTCAGTCCTATAAAACTGTTATATAAAAATGACCAAGTTAAACAAGACACAATTGGGCTAAAACATAAGATCTATCTCATGATTCCATGCTACATCTATCTTGTGATTCTATGCTACCTTTTTCACTGAAATGTTACTTATATTCTTTTACGACATTTGCAATCAGTGTTTTGTTGCTGTAATATTTGTATCACTTTTTATTGCTATAACTGCCAGTGATCTTGCTCATGTGCAGTGTTCCTATGTTCTTTTTTTGCTTCCTGTAATAAAGTAATCCTATAATATTGTGACATTTCCAGTCTGTTGACGTTACCTGCTTCTGTACTTTACACTGAAAGGGCATCGTATCGCATGAAGTCCAGGACTGAAGTTAGATTGAGCAAAAGAGAACATGAGAAAAACGTCAACCAGGCAGAATGATTGCAAAAATTTAAAAAATATAAGAGATGAGTAAAATAAAAAATGGAAACAGTATTTGTAGATATGCCTATATGTCCTTTAAGTATACAGTTAAATGCTTAATATGTTATTTAAATAAACCTATGGAATCATGTTACTGTAACCCTATATTAAAATGTGATTATGCAACCTAATTATTTCTACATGTAATAAAGGCCTAGAACAGTTAGATGTGTGTGGATTGTTTTCTCCAGCAATACTATACAACTGCACGTTTCAGACCTATACAGCTATGGAAGTACATGGCTGGGAAGACTTATGAAATTATTTTGTTACAATCACTTAAAGCTATGTGATGACTTAGCTTTATATATATGTATATATATATATATATATAAAAGAGAGAGAGAGAGAGAGAGAGAGAGAGAGAGAGAGAGAGAGAGAGAGAGAGAGAGAGAAAGAAAGACTTTTATATCCAGAGCTTATATTTTCAACGTTGTTTAATAAAGTCTTTGAAGTCAGAAAGCTAGTCAAAAGAACATAAGACAATTTACGAACCAGAGAGAACTAGCCCCTCATAAAAGTTTACTGCCACTTTGATAAAAGCACAACAAAGTAAAGTTTAGTAAAAGCATAGTGAATGTATAATAAAGAACAGACAAACATAGTGAATCACTGCCCATTCCTCAAGACACATTTGTTCAGACAGCATCTGTTAACCTCACAGCTCTTGACTATACTGGATTATACAGCACCCAATTGTATCAGTACTTGCATCATCTTGTACTTGCACTGAACTGCTCCACACTTTGCTGTATTCTACTACTGCTCTCAATTGTAATTATACTTTCTGTATCTTGTACTTGATTTTACTCCTAAAGGTAACCATAGTCACGTGTTTTGTAATTTGCTCTCATTTGAAATTGTTCTTATCCATTTATTGTACTTACTACTTGCTCTTAATGTAATTTACTCTTATAAGCAAATATTTTTACTATACGTTTAACTGCTTAGTTGAAATCACTCTCAAACGTATTTATTTACTGTATTTATATTCTCTTATTTGATTTTGCTCTTATTTACTACTGACTTGATTGTGTTTTATAACTGCTGTTATCTGTAATGTGATATTTTGTAACAACTGTAATTTGCCCTGGATACGGGCGTCTGCTAAGAAAAAAAAAAAGAATAATACAAAATAAATAGTATAGTAAATACAGACTACAGCTACGGGAGACTGCAAAATGGTTGTGGTAAAGTGTCACTGTTTACGTCATCTTACTCCCAGCTCATCAATGTCTAGAAGGGAACAGAGTGAAACCATGTACTGTCTGACTACTTTCTTTGCTCAGAGGGCCATGATGAAAGTCCAGCTTCTAACTGCAAGTATACTGTTGTAGTGTCTTTATTTACAAGATGTATTTGTGAAATTCAGTACACGAATGAGTGTCTGCAGGCAACAGTGAAGCATGGTGGAGGTTTCTTGCAAGTTTGGGGCTGCATTTCTGCAAATGGAGTTGGGGATTTGGTCGGAATTAATGGTCTCCTCAATGCTGAGAAGTACAGGCAGATACTTATCCATCATGCAATACCATCAGGGAGGCATCTGATTGGCCACAAATTTATTCTGCAGCATGACAACGACCCCAAACATACAGCGAAAGTCATTAAGAACTATCTTCAGCGTAAAGAAGAACAAGGAGTCCTGGAAGTGATGGTATAGCCCCTACAGAGCCCTGATCACAACATCATCGAGTCTGTCTGGGATTACATGAAGAGAGAGAAGCAACTGAGGCTGCCTAAATCCACAGAAGAACTGTGGTTAGTTCTCCAAGATGTTTGGGCCAACCTACCTGCCGAGTTCCTTCAAAAACTGTGTGCAAGTGTACCTAGAAGAATTGATGCTGTTTTGAAGGCAAAGGGTGGTCACACCAAATATTGATTTGATTTATATATATATATATTTTTTTAGAAACCAAATAACTGGATTTGGAGTTAAATGCTAGATTATTATTCTGAGTTTTGTATTTCTGCTTTTCAAATATGTTTAATATGAATGTTTAATCCCATTAAATTTATACAATTCTGTCTTCATATAACAAGTATGTGTATAAGTCAAGAATTAATTCATACATTTATTTAATAGCAATACTTAATTACAAAAAGCTGGGCCTTTGGTGTAGTTTAAAGGTAGTATTCAGCTTTTTAACAATGACAGAAATCTGAAATAGCCATCTCTAATTATTCTAAACACAGTAAATATTTATATTACAAATACATAATGTTTTCTTACAAAACTGACCCATTAAATGTAGCAAAGTCTGATAATCGGTAAGCGGATACAACAGTCTGTAAGGAAATTGCATAACCTCCACGTTCATTATGGCCGCATTTTTGCAACTTTTCAGACTAAAGATACACAGTATAGGTCATTGTGTATTGCAGATTACTCCGCCCCTTTAGCTTGGTCTTCCCATTTCTTGAACCCTAGCACTACTTGCATAAATACCGCCCCGGCTGCTTTTTCTCCTCCTAACACAAGACTATTCGCACGACTCCATTTACTCGTTCATCACCTCCAAGCTTATGGCAAAAATAGCCTTTTTTATTTCTACTGTTGGTACCCCTTTTACTCTTTAAAAATTCCGCCAAAAAAGAGAAGACGGTTTACCAAAACCTTAGCGCCGTTATTTCACGTAAGTAAACATTTTATGTTTTAAATGAAGAGGGACAGTGGCAAGAGAAACATGTTACAACATGGCGGTCGCAACTCACAGTGGTACGAGTGTAGAAGCGGTATCCGATTGTTGTTTTCTCAACGATTATGTTTTTTTTTTTAAAGGGAAAAATAGCGTTCTAGACGTTGTGTTGATTATCTGAATACAATCTAAATGAACATTGACAGCCGCATTGAAAAGTACCATTTAAACCACGTTTATCCTTCTCCTTGCTCGCTCTAGCGCTGTCTATACCGGTTGCAATCCGGGTTCTTAACAGCTAATGCTAATTTGACAGTATGTTGTGTGTTTTTATTTATTTATTTTTTAATTTGAGGTTATATAGCTACTCAAATTAAAGAATAAATGTACACAGGATTTGGCTTTCTATCATTCCTCAATTTAAAAAAGGGTGAAGTTCTGTACTAATATTTCTTCTTCATTATCTCGTCTGTGTCGTGCTCTGTGAATATGTCAATCCGGGTCCTGTCGCTTGCTTAAAACCCGACATAGTTTTTATACTCTTTACATTGATGTGAATACATTTAAACGTGTTATCTCGTGAAAGTCGATACAATTACAATCCTTTCTTAGAAATCGTTGTTTCGTACGAAGAAATTAATAATAATAATAATAATAATAATAATAATAATAATAATAATAATGAGTAAATTATTGTGGAGCCTGAAATGAACGGTCTGAAAAACCAAATGCGTGTGGATCTTTACACTGTTGTATAATTCAGTTTATTGGTTGTGTGGTTTTCATATCACTTTATACGATTTTCCTGGTTCTGTAAACGGAATGTAAAGAAATAACTAAAAACATTTGTGTTTTAAGTTAACACAACATCCTGTTCGTAAGATGTATATACACATATACAACGCTAATTTAAACATTTTTAAATGGTTTATTTTCTGAATGTTAACAGTACGTCACAATTAACGATTGTGTATCTATTGACCTATCCTCTTACCACCGGTGACTGCTGTGTACCAAACCAGCAACCTGCCACTGCTAAACCGAGCAAATAAATAGCAATGTTGAGAGGCCTGCCTCTGAATACTAGTATCTTGCTGTACATATCTTTTAAACTGTATTTTGTTTACAACGAGTAAAGCAGTCAATATAGCTCTAACCTTATGTGGTATTTGAATGTATAATGTTAACATTTTTCCGGTTTGGACTAGTCGTGGCCAGTATGTGTTGTATTATATGTCTTGGGACACTGGATGCTATATCATGGCGTTGTTTCACTGCAGGTGCGGTATAAACTAGGACTGAATTCATAAGCAACTACATAGCAATTGCAAAGCCAACTGACATAGCAACCATGTTTTCAAATTACGTTGGATTGTATCTATGGTTGGCATTCTAGTTTGTATTGAGCTTTTGTCTTATCAACAAATGCATGAAATTTAATAATACACACATATTATTAAATTTGTGTGTTATTAAAACGTTACAAAAACATTTAAATATTAAGCAACCTGTGCTGTAACAATATAACATTAGTTCTAGCGGAAGCATTACACAATTATGCAAACCCTGGTTTCGCAATGGCAATGAAAAGCAAGCACATGCATTTGTTAATCCAGGTGGTTTCCGATCAAGCAGGTCTGGCTTGTGTAGAAACCAACTTGTTATGATGTTACAATTCATTCAGATAGTGTATTGCAGAATTTCCAAAATGTATTATAGGAACATCAATTTCTGTTACATCATAGAGTGGAGAAAAAGTAATGTGACAGTGTTTTGTTTTTTTTTTTGTTGTTTTTTTGCCATGTTGTCAAGTTTGACAGATGGACACCTGTACTGTGGGAGAGCTCTATCACTAGACCTGTCCATGTCAGTCAGTTTGTGTGCTGAAACAAATAAAGCTGACCAAAAAAAAGTTAAGCTTAAACCAGACCGCTCTATTGTTGGTAAATGTTTTTAGAAGAGACTGACTTAAATGGTGCTTTTTATTTTTTTGTTAAATTAAATTGTCAATGGCTATTGGCATCACTAATCTAACTTGACAAGTACAAACACTGTCTAAACTAAACCAAGGAAGCCTGTTTGTTTGTTTGAGAACATTTCAATTGGTTAAACGTTTATATTTTTTTCTTCCGTGTGGCACCCTCTGAAAACCAGAGTTGCTTTTCATTCCCTCTACAATCAAGGTTTTTGCCCTTTCATTGTTTATCAAATTTATGCTATTGATTTAGACTTAGTAAGAAATACAACTGTCTTTCCATTGGACATGCATTTATAATGCAAGTGCTGTTCATACCAGACTTTCCCCTTTTGTGATAGTATATGAATCGGATCAGTCAATATGGGCTCCGCTAAGATGTTACCTTGATTCTGTCAAGTGACCCATGAGTTCTCTGTCCTTGTGCTGTGGAGTTGTGAGCACACTTACTACTAAGCAGGGCACAATTGTGTACAGGATGGATGTAAGAGTTTGGAACCCATCACTTCTTTTGTTCGGCAGGTACTGTGATTTGTGATTCCTAATGTGGGATTTTTTCATCAATTTCAGTAAGGCTACACTTCATATTGCCCACTATTGATCTGTAATGCATTTCTCTTGTTTTGATGTTTGTTTCTGCAGGGCAGACTCCAAGTATACAACAGGTATCCAGAGGGCCTAGGAGCAGCACTCTACAGAGAACAGTTCGACTTCAACGCTGAGCCGCCTTGGGAGCCCAGCTGATAGTGGGAGAGCTCCATCTCCTGACTTGTCCATGTAAGTCCATTTTGGTCTCTGTTTCATAATAACATCTGGAGGTGAAAGGGGGCGTAACATACTAGTTGTAGACCAAATTCAGTACTTGATGGTGGTCTTTTTAAAATGAAAACAATTCTGAATGCAACATTTGTTTTTATTAAATAAAACAAAAAAATCCCCTTTTTTCTTAAGGTGTTTCAGATTGCCTTGTGAATGTAGAAGTGATAGTTATATCCAATAAAATGTTGCTTTTCTACTTAAGGTGATTTATATTTATGGTGCAAGGATCAAGTTGTTCAGTCAAATTTAAATGGTTAAAGTCTTTTTTTTTTTTTTTAAATAAGTAGGGGAAGATTGGAATAAAACTAGGGTGGGCAAAGCAGGTGTGTGGAGATTCTACCTATGGAGCTCTTTCAGAGCTCTCTGAGCCGTTCTATCGGTGAAACGCAATCTTTTTGCATTTCTTTAGAAGTATAAATATTCTGATAATCGTAACACTCGTACTCTGATTTAAAAACAGCAATTTTAGAAAATATCATCTTAAGCATTTTGAAACCTGATAAAAATTAAATATAAATTGTCAGAAATACACAATTGAAGACACATCCTGTAGAATGCATTTGTTTTTTCTTGTATCTTCTATATTGATCTCAAACTGACGATGACAGTGTAAAATGGGTGTTTGCAGCATTTTTAGGTGCTACCCTTATTCACGCTCTATATCTAGACTTACTCTGACAATTTTGACTCATGTTTGTATAATAAAAGTAAACAGTCTAAGCTTTCTGCCATTGTAGGCCCTAGTACGTAGGACATACAGAAAGATGATTTCAAAACCTAGATCAATCAGGGCTGAGGTAAGATTTATACTAATTGCTGTACAAGGGGTCTATAATGCATCGTCATTTAAACAGAGCCAACCATGCTTGGGTTTTTTTGGTTGTGGGTGGAAATATTATCCGTGCTAGCAAAATTGGCGCATCATTTTTCAGCGGTGATGTAGCGAGGGATATATGTTCAGAAAACCCATGCCTTTTAAAAGTGACACATACGCATTTATCTGCAGTACGGACTACATGCTTTGGCTGGACAGTTATGCCCGTGCCATGCCGTCCTGCCAGTCTGCCCACAGTGATGTGTGCTTTTGAAGGCTTGCTTGCACGCATAACTGGCCTTTCAATTCAAATCCACGACCTAGCTTTTTTTTTTGTGCAAATGCTGGTATTTTTGTATAGATTTTTAATTCTGAAGGGTCGAGGTCAGTTGCGGGCAAAACTAAAACCCAAGATGGCCGCCTAATAGAAAAAGTAGCTAAATTTGGTGTGTTAAAACAAAATTTTTACGTGTACTAAAATGTTTTGGGCATTTCTATTTTAGATGTTGAAGTACAAATGTAATTGTGCTTTTAACAATATCATGCTGTAATTCTTCCAGTCTTAAACAGTGTCATTTGGGAGCTTTAGAAAAAGACTTTTATTCATAGTGACTTGTTTTAAATTCATAGTAGTGCATACCGATAAATCCTCTCCTGATCACTCGTTTTATCATCAAACTCCTCAATAATGTGATCCAATTCATTATTTTATTACTATAACATCTAAAAAAAGCTCTGCAAATGTCTGTGATATTCTTTGAGCACTGGGTGCAGAAGCAGCTATCTTGTTCGTTTATGTCCGTGTTATCTATGTGGTACTGGGGCTATCTGTATTCATGAGATACACCCCTTTTTTCTTTGTTTTTTTTTTTTCGGCTCCTATCGGTCTCACCTGGCCATTGAATGGTTTTCTCGTCTTTTTCCGGAGAAAAAAACGACTAGAGACCTGTCTTTGATGTCGGACAGGGTCCGACATTGGACCGGAAAGGGAAAATTGCAGTGTCGAACCAGGTCCGACATAGGCCTGCAAAGGGTTAACATTTGAGATGCTACCTGCATTTGTTTTTATAATTGTGACGGTCACTCTGCACAACTGAGAAGCAGTTGCACTGTCCTCCCTAAGGAGATACTACTGGCCCTATTCCTATAACTAAGTCAGCAAGAGTGACAGACCGCAAAAGATGTCGGAGGTGTCAATTTCAAGAACAACCGGTTTATTGTGAACAATGTCAACAAATGAAATATGAACAAAAACAAAATACAGATGGGATAGAACCAATAAAGAAATAACAAAAATAAGACAGATTAGAAACAATAAGAAAGAAACAAATAATGGCAGGTAACAGGTAAGACTAAAGCTGGTAGAGATAAGTAGGAAAGGTGGAAAAAATAGGTAAGTATAAAGATGGTACAGGTAAGTTGGTAAATGGAAAACAGAAGGCTAAAAAGTAACACAAAGGAGAAATGGGTGGAGTGTCTGGTGGGCATCAAATAAACCCACACACAAACACGACACAAACACAAAAACAATGCACAGACAGACAGAGCAAGATAAAGGTAAATTTAAATGATCACAGATGGTAACAATAACAGTCTGGATGGCAAAGGATGGTGCATGAAAGTTAAGCCTAAACAATCCAGCAGAGCAGGGTAACTGAAAACCAAACAAAGTAACAAAAGAACAAATACAGGAAACAAAGTATCAAATTAAAGTAGAAAAATTCCAAACAAAAAAGAATGATCTCGCCAACAGATTAAAAAGTCCAGCAAAGAGTCCAGTAATTATGGTGATTGTAGAAGGTTTTAAAAATGGAGTATGTTGAAATTGAATCAGTTCAGTAGTGCTGAGTAGAATGTTTTTCAACTACTGTTCACCAATCATGGGGCTCAGAAGAAAATGGACACTGTCACACACAAAACAAACACTAAACAGACCTTAATTAAACAGCTACACTTAAACAAGTAACAGTGAAACAAAAAGTAGAGTTTAGACAAAGTGCAGAAAACAATAAAAAAGAATGACTGTACTAAAATTATCTAAAGTAGTTTAAGGTCACTGATATTTTAAGGTAGTCCCCCTCCAGGTCTAATTAGCCAGCTTTAGTACAGGTGCTGGCTTCTAAGGAGCTCTGAGATTAGAGGAGTGGATATTTGAATGAGCCAATGGGGGGAGGTGGATGAACAGAGGGTGGTTGCAAGGAACTGTGGGGAAGTGAAGTTTTAACCTGGCCAGGTTACTGACCCTAATTTTAAAGGAACAGGTGGGTGAGACTTGCACCCACATTATATAGCATGGGAATTGAACAATAAATGACATTTTCACGCCTTGCATTAACCAGTAATCTGGCAAGGTTTAATAGGTTAATTCCCATGAGGGGGTATAGTCTGTTGCATGTCTGAAGCCATTAGATGCATTTATCTAGTTCAACAACAACAATGTGCTGTGGAGACCTAGCAGATTGGTCCCATAGCTTCAATTGTGAATCTTGTGCTGGCTGGGGTTAAGGCCTGTCGAGACAGCATGCTAAATATGGCTGAGCCCCTGTGCCACAGAGCAGCAAGGGAACGGTTGCAGAGACAGACAGTAGCCATTGATCTGGAGAGCAGCATTGTGTTAATACAGTACCTGTAAATGTTTAACAAAGCATTAATTGTGCATTTTGACTAAAACACTGAAGTACCCAAGCGTGGCATTTAATATGCAATGTTATCGAAACTTCACATTTTTTTCCAAGTACTGTATTTAGCTAATTTTGTCCCAGGGAACTCTGATGGGTCAATGCCACAGGGATTAATAATGGTTGATGCAAGTAATTGGCAGTAAAATAAACAGGCCACAGTGGGTTAGCTGTTTTCACAGTGGCTGTACAGACATTCTGACTTTGTCACACTTGATAACATTGTGAGTTTAAAAAAAAATAATAATAATTTAAACTTCTTTAGCTCTTCCTGACTAGGTTATAGCATATGTAATATAAATTATTGGTTGACAGTGGATCTAGCATTGCTCACTTCAGGGAGCACTTCCTATAAGAGAGTCCTTTTTAAAGAAAGAAGCGAATTGATAGAGAATGCATCTGCATGTCATTGTTGAAGTAAAACTTGGAGCTGTCACCAAGGAGAAAATTAGACAGGAATGAATGAAAGAATTTGAGGAAAACAAAGTAAAATTCATATAAAAAAAACCTTAATCTTAAAATAAGCTTACCTTTCTTTATTTTCATGATGTAGATCAATTTGCCTGCAAGACTAAACTGCTTTTATTTTTATTTTTTTTCTCCTTTTGTCCTCTGCAGTTTGTTGCATATTTTAAGGGCCCCAATAAGGCTCGGCGACCCCTGTATTTGGCAACTTGGTTTATGATTGTCGGCTTTGCGGAATACGGCTGAGATGAAAGGATTTGTTGATGAACCAAACTACACTATTGACCTTTTGGAAGAAGGAACAACTCTTAGTGATGTCATTGATAACCATATTTATGAGCAGGCTCTGGTAAGTCACAGATGGATTCTGATGTCATAATGGAGTGGTTGTCCATCCACTGTTGTTGACCATCCACCTTTTCTTAAACCAATGTTCTACTGAGTATTTAAATGCTACTAAAGATTTTTTTTTTTTTAATGACTTGTGATTGCCTTACATTGAAGTTTTAATGTGCAAAGCAATCGAGTGGTCCAGCCATGTCTCCTAGAAGGATGCAATGGCAAACCGTTAATTGTTGCTATATTTAAAGTAATAAAAGAGTGGTTGATTTTGAATTGTAAACTAAATACATGCAGTACCTTGCAATACTTTTCTAATATCTATGTTTTCCCCTTTTTAACCCCAGGTTGAAAAGAATGCCTTTTTTGTGGCAGACCTTGGGAATGTAGTAAAGAAGCACATCCAGTGGCAAAATGTGATGGCCCAAATAAAACCCTTCTTCACTGTGAAGTGTAATACCAGCACTGCTCTTATTGAGATTCTTGCAGCTCTGGGGATTGGTTTTGCTTGTGCCAGCAAGGTCAGTCTTTGTAAGCTCATGTGTATACAGAATTCATTAGTTTAAGCTTTTGTGTTTATGTTTTGATTATCAGCAGTCATCCAACTTTTACTGTTAGGTTATTGGGTTTTGCGGAGTATCTGGGATCGGATATTTCTAGCTTTACTGGGGATGTAGTGTGTGTATCATATTCAACTGAATTTTGCCAGTTCAGTACAAAGTTTAGTTTTGATTAGTCTGTGATTTTAAAATGAGAATTTTATTGTGTTTTATAACAATGAATAATGTATGTCTGTTTGAATAAAATAAAAAGGCAAACCAATACACAACATTAACTTGTGAAGATTTGAAATAGATATTCTAATACATAATATTATATGCAATATGGATCTTTTTATTTTATTTTGAATGCCGTAAAAGGCACTGTAAACCGGTATATTTGCTTGCCCTGTGTTCTAAACAAGACAGTCTGACTTGCAGTCTAAAATTGGCTTTTGATTTGTGCTGAATGGGTGTGAACAGTAGCTGGCTAGATCAGCTTGCTGATTTCCATCACCTGTGTGCCAGTAAAGATGGTGCATCTATGAAAGCCAGAGTACATACAGTAAGGACTTCAGGAAAATTAACATTAGAATAGCAAGTGGATTTCTGTCCCAGCATTCATATTCTCGCAATAAATATATTTCATATAAACCAGGAAACTGAAGAGAAGACTGCAAAAACAGATTTTTAAAAAATGTACGTGCATGTAAAAACAGAAAAACCAGTAAGCCTAACCCTAAGTTGTTAGAGATGCAGGTAAACAATTTGCCCAGTTGAGTTACTCAGGGTTCCTAATTTTACCAACACAGTGTTTACACACTGAGATTTGAATTCAGTGGAAGAAAGGCTTTTTTTTTTTTTTTTTTCCTTCATGTTCAGAATGAGATTGCACTGGTGCAGAGCTTCGGTGTTGCGCCTGAAAACATCATCTACACCAGCACGTGTAAGCAACTTTCCCAGATCAAGTATGCTACAAAAAATGGTATTGACATCTTGGTCTGCGACAATGAAACGGAACTGATGAAAATTGCTCGCAACCATCCTAGTGCCAAGTGAGTATGGCTGCCACTGAGCATCCTGTTACTACAGCCCCCTAACTGCTGAATACTTCGTGTCCCCACCAACTATGTCATTCTTTACTTTTTACAATAGATACTATAGGTAAATTAAGTGGTTTTTGGTTTGTTTTGGTGTTTTTTATATATTTTGGGTAATTTTTTTAATTTTATTTAGAAAACAGCCATTGCCAATTTTCATTTAATTATATCCTACGTAACATGAAACACAGCTTCTAGTTGTAGTTATGTCAGATTTGTTTGTTTCTCAAACTTGCGTTCAGTTTACATATAAACTTGTATATGCCAACTTGATTGACAAAGCATTGAAATATGTTTTAAGGTGAAATATCCATTTTTCAGTTTGTTTAGATGTCTTGTGGTGGTTTTGTGTTTTTTGATCAAACTGATTGCTGCTTTGTTATAGCAGTGAAACATGAACAGGATTTTAAAAATCCATTCCCTTTTAATCCATTCCAGTTCCTCCAAAGGAATTAATTTGAAAGAGTCGGACTTGATTAAAAACGGAATGGTATTTGAATTGAATAAAGGGAATTAACCCAAATCCTGCTTTTGAAGTTACAATCTTGTTTTTTTTGGTGTTGCTCTTGATGTGCAGTTGACAATAGTATTGTTGCATTGTGAATTTAAGAGAAACCATACGTTACTCAATTTGTAATTCTTTTATAAGAATTGTGAAAACCTTGTATAAGGCAACTAATTTAATTTTATATTCCAGCACCCAGCCAACTCGGCTTGCTGCAGCCACAGTGATGTCTTGATAGCTAGGCCCTAATTGCTAGTTTTCTCTCCTGTACAGGACATTTGCTCTTTAGGTTCTCGAGACTCCTCAGCACTGGAGCAGGAGGGCTGTGACCTAATCGACCTCCTTCTGACAGTCTCCAGGCTTTGATGTAAACCAACTGCCCCAATCATCTTGTCCTTCTCTTAGGCTCTTGCTGCACATCGCAACTGAGGCCAGCAGCGAAGGGGAGGAGATGAGTATGGATTTTGGCTCCACACTGAAGAATTGTCGACACCTTTTGGAATGTGCAAAGGAGTTGGGGGTTGAAGTAGTGGGGGTCAAGTGAGTACTGCATGTGTTTTAATATACTATAAACTTTCAGAAGATTCATCAGGCATTGATAGGCTTTTTGTTGAAACATTTGTCATACATTACCTTTTTAGTATTACTACACAATCTACCATAAAATAGTATAATCAATGTAGCTCTAATTGTTAAATGCATGTAAAACAAGCTTCCCAAAGAAATGAAATGTGCAAACTCGTAAGGTTGTTTGACAAATAACTAAATGCAAGTGGTTTAGAAAGGCTATTCAGCTGTGCTAGTTGTCAACTTTTACAGATGTCATTTGTTTTGCAGACACCAAGTATATATTGTGAACAGTTCAATATGAGTGAAGATGAATTTCTGTCTGGGATTGTTGAGACTATTCTGATTTATGCAACTGAGACTAATTTCAAAATGCTTACCAATTTTTTTTTGTTTGTTATCCCCTTTTTATATTAACACAATGTGCATTTTCACAACAGGTACTTGCTATTTCCATACAGGTTGTTAGTGCCTGCAACTTTCAGTTTTATTTGTTTTTATTTATTAATCTGTCACTGAATTAAAGCTGTCCTTTTGTTCCTTCAGATTTCATATTTCAAGCTCCTGCAAGGATCTGCAGGCTTACACTCATGCGGTCTCTGATGCTCGCTGTGTTTTTGATATGGGGGTAAGTTGGTTGCCCATGTTGGCAGCGTTAGGTAAAACTAACCAATAGATTGAGATCTGCAAATACTATTTAATGTACTGGGGGGGGGCTGTGTAAATGATACTATGCAGTTGACTGCTAAATTACCTTAAATACTGAAGTCAGAAAAAACACTTGGTGTTTAGAACATAGGAAATATTAATTTGTTTCTTTCCCACAAGAGGGCACTGTTTCCAAATGAGTGGGGGAAAAATAATGTTGCTGTTTTGCAGCGCTACAGATTTATAATTTTGCCTGTTGTATTTTTTTTTTTCTCAAATGATTTGTAGGTTGTAACTACAGTTGTGAAGAAGATACTGAAGCTTTGTATCAACATTTTGATTTCAGGTGGAGTTTGGTTTTAACATGAGCATTTTGGATATTGGTGGAGGATTCTCTGGAGCGGAGTTTCAGCTGGAAGAGGTGTGTAAATGTAAATTCATGTTGCTGTATGATTCACTTGTAAAATGTAAACCCTGCAACCTTTAGCCAAAAGCTCACAATTAAGTAGGTCAAATATAAATTAAACAGTTTGATCATCACAAATTTTCTTGACTGCTGGTAACGTGAATACCTTGGGACTTTATTTTCCACTGCAGGCAAATTTCCCACTTCAGTCAAGTTGCCCATAATGGGGGTTCCAGGCTACTGTCTTTAATAAAATTCATCCTGTAATGTAATTATTCTGTAATACTTTAACTTTTTCTAAGGTGTGTGTTTTATTTATTTTCTGGTTTTATAAAGCATGTCTTTGCTGTTCTTGTAATATGAGGTGCTTTCTTTCTTTTCTCCCCACAGATTTACAGTGCCATCAGTCCACTGCTGGATATCTATTTCCCACCAGAATCTGGTGTCTCTGTTATTGCTGAACCTGGAAGTTACTATGTGGCTTCTTCATTTACTCTTGCAGTGAACATAATTGCCAAGAAGGTGTTTGCTAGGGATCAGAATAAGGGTAAACAAAAAAAAATACATTTTCATTTGTTTACTGCATTACACAATTTTTAAACGCAGTAAATAATAAATACATCAAATGTTTGTTTCAGAACTTGAACCATCTCCAAATGACGAACCAGCTTATATGTATTACATGAATGATGGCGTTTACGGGTCTTTTGCTAGCAAGCTGACTGACAACACAATTGCTGTTCCCTCAGTGCATAAGGTTGGTTTCATGTTCATGTATCTGTGCAAGCATGTTGAGGGTTTGAACAGCAGGGTGTATAAAAAGCTGTAGTTCCATGAAGTAAACGCTGTTTTAATCTTCCCAGAAATACAGCAAGGAAGAAGCGTTGTTTGCAAGCAGTTTGTGGGGCCCGTCCTCTGATGGTCTTGATCAAGTTGTCGAGCACTGTCTGCTGCCTGAGCTGAATGTTGGAGATTGGGTGATTTTTGACAACATGGGAGCATACACCTTGGGAGAGCAGTCTGCTTTCAACGATTTTCAGAAGCCACCAGTTTACTATCTGATTTCGGCATTTGATTGGTAAGGGATTTGCAGCAGAACTTGTTGACAATTCATGCATTGAACAAAACTATACCATCATGAACAAGGTAGTTTGTCTTAATGCTGTTCAAGATTAGAGTGAGAAATGGTCAGTTGCAAAAAGCCTATGTTGGGATTTGGGGTGTGGATTGTGATTGCTTTAGGTAATGGAGGCTGTATCTGCTGCCTCCAAAAGTAGTTTTTCAAAATACCATGTCTGTAGGTCTTGCTATGTGTGTCGTTATGCTTTCAGCCATCTGGTAGCATATTCAGAGCTGCACTGAATTTGTATAGAGGAAGTACAAGAACATATCTGTGTGTGAGGGGGTAAATATCTGTAACTGCAAATACAATATAGGGTTATTTCTTTTTATCTTTAGGTACGAGATGCAGGATGCTGGAATAACTTTGGACACCACAATGAAGAACTTCTTCTTCGTGCCTTCTTGCTTTCACGCGAGTCAAGAAGACCGGATTTCTGCTCCTGCTTAACCTGGCATTGACAATTAAATAATTTAAGCCTTCGAGTTTGATCCTGTAGTTTATTCAATCCACATTCCCAGGTGGAAGGAGACTGTGAAACAATCTTGAGTAGAGCTGTGGAGAAACAGAGCACTTGAGAAGCAGGGCCAACTGGGACCAGACAGAATTGGTTTAAATGTTTTAATTGCATTATCAAAAAAAAATGTAAATGTCAAATTTGAATTTACAAGTTAAAGTATCAAATAATCCCTCCACCCCCTCACCCACATACAATATTAATATATGCAACAAAATGGATGACTTGGTAGAGATGGGATTTGAACACTGGGTTCTCTGCTCAATGTTTACATACGTGTTCAAATTTTTTTTTTTTTCTTTTGTTTTTTGTCTGCCCAAGATGTAACATTTGTCCTGTAGAAAACAAAGAGTGACTTCCTTTTTAAAATGTTATGTACGTGTAGAATATGTAAATTTGGCCTTTTAATCTGTAGCGTAGTAATTGTGAAATCTCATCATTTTATTTTGTGGTCTGACCTATCTCTTTCTATAATTGCAATAAACCTCTTGTGTAGGTTTTGCTATTTTGTCATCAGTTCAGAAGTGTTGGGGTTGTACAGTCTTGGGCTGGTAAAACTCTAACTGTTATTGTTCTGTATGTAAATTGTATACCTATACAGTATCGCTGTAGTCCAATTTGCAGTGTTACAAAAGCGTATTGTTTTAAAAAAAAAAAAAAAATTAATTGGCTGTGTGTGATTTTAATTCTCATACTTAATATATAATAAAATTTGTACCATGATTGCTCCGATGCTGGTAGAGCTTTTGAATGCTGCTTTTACACTGCACTTTTAAGCACCCTGCAATTGTATTAGGAGCATTTTTTTTAGATGTCCACTGAGCTATCCAAAATACAGAGTACACTGGGTCATGCAATGTGATAACAGGGTTGATGGCAAACTCGCTTGCCCTTCCTCCCACCCCCCAATGAACTTGCAGCAGCCTGCTGTTTTGTAGCAAGTCTTTATAAGGGAACACAAGGTTAGGAGAAAAGCATGCAAAACCTTTTATTTCATGGTTTGATTTTTTGTCCTCTGCATACTTATTCTACAGCACACCGCTACGAATAGCCATGCAAAATACTCTTGTGTGTGAAAGTGGTGTAATACACAGTTCTGCCCACCCAGGGTAAAAATGTAGTGTCTGCTCAAAAATCTATTGATATTACTTGGATGTTTGTCCGAAAGTTGTTTGGAAATTATTTAACAATAAGCTGAAACATGTAATGTAATAACTGGTAAAATGTACATCCTGTAGCCAGAATTACAGTAGCATATTTCCTGTTGGAGTACTAACGTTGTTAACTTAACCCTTGAGTTGAAGATTAATTGGTAACCTTTTTTTATTTTTCTTTATTCTGGAAGATAATTAAGAAAAAAAAAAACTGTATTGTAGATCACAAATCTGAACCTATATTTTCTACAAAGGACTAATGGACCATAGCCCACTTCTTTAACTGTAAAAATGTGTACTTGTCAAGAGAATGAAGTTAATTAATTTAATACACTTCTTTGACTGAATAACAGACTTGTTTTATTTATTTGTTCTTCTCGAGCATTACGCTGCATGTTACAAAAAACATGAACAGCAGAAACTTTTGCGTGTCTTTGGGATGCTGAAGATACTGGATTCAAATAAAATAGATTTTTCCCTGAATCATTTTGGGGGTGGGAAAATCTGTGGTGAGGAAGCTTCTGGGATGTAATGGGAAACGCTGCTTCACGCCCTTGGTCTATAAACACAGTGGTAGCTGGTGCCAGTCACTTGATATGTCAAATACAGGAATTAGTCATTTTTGTATATGGCTCTTGAAGTTGCTGCTGTAGGGGCAGCAGTAATGTTTACTAAGACTTACTATAACTTGAAGGCAATTGATTTGTCAAATTCAACAGCCAGAAAATGCACAGCAGCATTAATCAGTGCATCATCGTTTGTTTAATGGCATGGAATGGTCCTTATTAGTACTATTAATGGGCTTCTATTCTGGCCCATCAGTTTGTATCCTTTATTGTTATTTTGTATTGTTGTATTGCAGATGGCAGCTATGAAATCCAGCAGCAAATATGCAGTCCCACACTTTTAATACCATGATAACTAGAGCCAAACTCCTCATCAGCAATCTCAGACACAGTAACCATTGAGGAAAAGAAAAAATAAGGGAGTGAGTGTATTTATTTCATGAGCATCCCCTCACATGACTGATAACAACATCAAGTCAATTTATCCAATCTGCAGCTCATACAGGCAGCATCTCCTTTTTGCAAGAGTTTGAGGCCTGACAGATAATAGTAGGCACTCCTTGGCAGGTGCTTCTGTCTCCAGGACAGCAACTCTTATTTTACATATAACTCTTCTAAGTAGTGACGCAATGCAGATGTCCACCCTTGCACCATACACATCTTGTTCATACTGCAGATTCAGATAGACTACACTAGTACAGATTGTTGCAGCTTCACGGTACCAGATACCTTTCTGTGTTGCAGTTCAGCTTCACTCCAAGGCTCTTGCTGGCATCAGGCTCTGTGACCCACAGCACAGGACGTGGTAACAAATTATTGGTAAGCACTCAAGGAAACCTTTAAAGAGTATTTAGCAGAGTTCCAAAAAAATATAGCATTACACATCCTCATGTGTTGCTACAACACCTGACATTTTTCTTTTCATTGTTAATATCCTGACAACTTTTTTACACTTCTAACTTTAGTCTGTTCATCTTATACTAGTATAAATGTATCTTACTATATTGAATAACTTGCAAACTACTCCACTTGCATTCTGATCTGTCAATGTGTGTTAATTGTGGTATCAGTGCCAAATAGTGAACACCTACCCTGTGTTACCAGCCAAACAAAAGGTAACGATCTAAAGTAAGTGCTCAATAGATGGAGCAGGCACTAACTAACATAAAGACACTTTGACTGAACTAGCCTGTGTTACAGATAAAAAGGTAAGGGGCATGTAAAACATACTTCTCTGTGCTTCGTGTTTGCCATTCCGTGCTTTACCGTGAACTTACAATGATTTGACCAAACTTTACTACACTTTGTTGAGCTTTAGTTGTTTTATACCATGTACATTTTATGTTTTATAATTATTCCCATGTTTTTTTTATTCTACTTTATTAAAAAATCAATTTTTATGGCTTTCTAGAGTAATACAAGGGGTTTCGATCTTGTGAATTGTGGGTCTATTTGTCTTACGGTGTCGTGTTTAAAAAAAAACAACCTTCAGTTATTAATGTGTGCGTTCTAGAACTGACAACCTAGTTTAGAAAGGGTAGGTTTGCTTATTTACAGAATTAAATAAGCAAACAATGGGATCACAGCCAAATCAAGGTCAAATTACAAGAACCCTTTTTTATATTCTATTTTTAACCTCACCAGGAGTCATTCACTCACTGTCCACGTGTTATCTTTGTTTAGGCAAGGAGAGCACCACGTGAAACAGAATCCATGAGGCCCTCACCTGATACTGTGCTTGACCCCAGTGACAGCTCAATACAAAGTTCAATTGTTTAACAGGTAGTGCCTGCTGCTATCACTATTATAATTACTGTGAACTGTTTTGTGTATTTTTTGAAGTTCATAAATGCAAGTGTGCATGAAATTAGCATTGTTATATTGAGAATATAAACACAATGTATAACTTAAATCATAAACCTAAGCTTATCGTGCTAGATTGAGGCTAAAGGGGTTCCTAATACCTGTTGCACAGGAAGTAGATTTATAGTGTGGTGGCAAGAAGAACAATAGGTTTCATCCATGTTAACATGGTAATAAAGTTTGGAAAATTGTTAATTTCTTTGTAATATCCCTTTGTGAATAGTATTAATGGTCTGATATGAAAAAGACATTGGCTAAAAAGTTTGTCAACTTGAACAAAGAAATTCTCTCAGTTTGTATGACCGATTATTTTTAAATTCTGGAGGAGTCATTATTAGGGCTGACCGTGTCTTTCTGTCATGTTCACAGAACTATCATGAAGTCTGGTACCTCTGCTATCACTAACAATAAACTGCTGCTTAAGGTCAAACTAGATTGTGAATGAACCACATCTTGATCTATAAAGGTCTTATCAAGATTGTTATATCTTAAGTGAAACCTAAATTAAAGACTAGCTGTCTATTTGTTACCACTGTAGCAAATCCCATGCTGTACTGTTCCAGTCCAGCAACAAAAGTAGTAAGCCAGACCAGAAGAGCTGTTTGTTCATGGTCTTCTCCCTTTTTTATTGGATCAACTACTACTAGTCATGTAAAATCAGTTTCATAATGTAATATACCATCAGAACCCCTTCCCAGTTCATGTTTTCATTATGTCTTTAGTGTTAAATGTACTGTATGTGTTCTTTGATTTAGGTCCTGCTTCAAGACAGTCTCAGTGTATACAAGTTTTTAATGGAGTTATGAATCATGATCTGTTATACCAAGTCACTAGCATATTTGGTACGTTCATGGCTCACATAGCTACTGGACAAAAAAAGGAATAACTGCCTTAACAACCTGCATCTCGTACCTAATGATTTTGCACATCAGGTATCTGCAAACATCAAGTCCGGAATGAATCCCGAGAAATAAATCAGAATTTAAAACAATGCTGCAGCACTGTTATATTACATTCTCTGCGCTGCCCAATACAGAACAATGCTGCAGCACTGTTATATTACATTCTCTGCGCTGCCCAATACAGAACAATGCTGCAGCACTGTTATATTACATTCTCTGCGCTGCCCAATACAGAACAATGTTGCAGCACTGTTATATTACATTCTCTGCACTGCCCAATACAGAACAATGCTGCAGCACTGTTATATTACATTCTATGCGCTGCCCAATACAGAACAATGCTGCAGCACTGTTATATTACATTCTCTGCGCTGCCTAATACAGAACAATGCTGAAGCTCTTTTATATAACATTCTCTGCGCTGCCCAATACAGAACAATGCTGCAGCACTGTTATATTACATTCTCTGCGCTGCCTAATACAGAACAATGCTGAAGCTCTTTTATATAACATTCTCTGCGCTGCCTAATACAGAACAATGCTGCAGCACTGTTATATTACATTCTCTGTGCTGCTTAATACAGAACAATGCTGCAGCACTGTTATATAACATTCTCTGCGCTGCCTAATACAGAACAATGCTGCAGCACTGTTATATTACATTCTCTGCGCTGCCTAATACAGAACAATGCTGCAGCACTGTTATATAACATTCTCTGCGCTGCCTAATACAGAACAATGCTGCAGCACTGTTATATTACATTCTCTGCGCTGCCCAATACAGATTTTACTTTCACTCCATGTGGCAGTCATATTGCGAAGTTCCAATCAAAATATGTTAATTGTCTGATAAGTTGTATTTGATTGTCTACATTTTCTGTAATAAAGAAACCATTATTTTACCTGTTTGAGTGATTTCTGTACACTCACTGGGGAATGTACCGTTGGTCAGTGCAAAATTCAAAACAGTCTGTGGGCAAAGGGTTGTAAAGAGAATTATAAAAACCTGTACTTACCTGGAATGAAAAGTATAGAGGATACCCTGACTAACACAAGCACATGTATTTGAGATGCTTTCATACAATACAAATGTATATCGTGCATAGATTCATTTTCGTGCACGAAATTATCACAAGTAATAGCCTCCAGGTTAAATAATATTAATTGAACATAAAATGCATAAAGAGCAAATTAAGAAACAACCATAACTATAAATATCAAGCCCAGAATGGCTTGATTCATTGCAGACTGGACCTTTGCATTTTTGCCTATTTATACATTAATACAAGGAGAAAGTATAGTTATATTTCAAAGACGCATTATCCATCCATATTGTAATTTGATCCCTGTCAGTGTCAGTGCTAGGACCCAAAACATTTTCTTTAAAAGAAAAGTACAAGATTCAAAAGGTCAGGAGCTATAGTAAGAGTGGCATCTGTAAGGGTCACCTTACAATATATCGAACTGCTTATTCTGATGTGATGAAACGCGGTAAGACATTCTTTTTTAAGTTACTGACGGGCCACCACGAGCGCCAGCTAGCAGTCCACTATAAAGGTATATCAGATCCGTTGTCATCAGATGTATCTTTTATATATGACACAATACATTTCAGGGCTCTGGGGTACCATTTGCATTCAAATCAATAGCTCATGTACGAGACAGCCCATTTACACGAAAGCAGGTGTATTTCTATTGGCAAAATACTGCATCAGTAACCATAGTCGCATTGTGAATTAAATAAAAACAGCTTCATGAAATTACTTGTGCTAAAAAGAATACCCTTACCAAGCTTCAGCACAGTTGTGCAAGTAGACCCTAATCACCCCCAGATTCTGAAATTAAAATTATAACTACCTTGTCCAAAGGAATGCCCCTGTTTCATCACAACTGGACGAAGTCACAGAACTGTTGCACTAGGCTGCTCGATCGGACAAACTACAGCCATTTATAATTCGGTTATTCTGGTCAGTCAGTCACAGAGTGTCTGTCTAGACAGCTGTCATTTAACTAATCCATCTACTGCCTCTGAATCATGTCAGTATGTCTTTACTTTCAGTCTCCAACTATATTCCACTCTTGAAAAGAGCTGGTGGTTGGTACACATGTGCCTGATATATAATGTATTTATATATTAGTTACCCCACACCTTTACACCAGTTTATCTTATAATAGGGACTGGATATGTTAAAACATGGTTGGATTTGTGAAAAAGATAAGGATAACTTGCTCATATGCTAACAACTGTCTACATTCTCCAACATTTCAATTTCAGTTTTCAAGCAACTTCTTTCAACTGTACACTTTATAAGAAATTACAAGCAGTACAGGGATATGAATATGACACATACTGTAATGACCCTGGCTCTGCTGTAACATCGTTCGGGAAGGTTCTGTGACCCAGAGTCAAGGTTCAACTGCAGCAGGTGCTCCAGGGACATCAGAGATGGGAGAATCGCCACCAATCTGAAGCTCGGCTTGCCACGTGAGTGGGACCCAGTTGCAACATTGTTGTCACAAATCAAGGCATAAGATGTTGCAAATATCAAGGGATCCAGAGCGGGAAGCCGTGCACGCTTGGGATTGGTGGTTGGTACACCAGGGACATGGCCAGTGTAGTGTGAGAGATGAAAAAGATCTGAAGAAAGAGTGAATTGGAGATATAATATATAATGTCCACAAAGGGGGTATGTACAGTAATTGTCCTGGTTTATTAAATAAAAACTCTCCCCTCTACCAACAATGGTATCAGGGATTTAAACACTGGGCTTTGATATCTCCAAAACAATATAACAGTAAAACAATAAATACAGTATCCAGGGTGCAAGTGCTCATGCTCTGTGGAGGTGTAACAAGTTGCAGTGATGTGGCAGTGCTGGTGCTCCAGGTGGTAGTGCTGGCTCAGTAGCTTCAGCTCACATGCATCTGCATCTGCCAAAAGACAAAACCAAAACAACAAGTAGCGCTCCAGCTTGTCAGAGTGTCAGCGTAAGGGGCCATACTCATATAGCTGCATCCCCTTTGTACTGCTAAACTCCCCCCCGTGATCAGTGCGATGCCAGGCTCTATCCAATCGCCGCACGCAACACAGATGATCACAATAGAGCCGTTCAGCAGTCTTACAGCTACGTCCTTTCCCCAAGATGGCCAACTTCTGGTTCCGTCCTACCACTGAGTCAGCCCATCCCTGTGAAGGAGTACCCCAACCTTACTAAGCGCCCTTCCTGGTCAGGAGGTAGATTTGCAGCTCAGATTCACTCTCTCCCGTTCACATATCCTACCCCTCAGAGTAACACTCGGTAACCCTATCTCCCTAGATTGTCGCCCCCCCCCCCAAAAAAAAAAAATCAGCATTTTGTGCCTGCATGATGCTTCACACGGAAGTTGAGTTATCTGGGTGTTCTTGTCCCTTGTCGTATTTAACCACTTAAGAGAGGTGTGGTCCGTAATGAGGAGACTGTAGGACGGGCGAAAGCCAGCAAGATGCTCTTTCTAGGTAGTGCTAAAAACCACCACATCAATATATGCGGCTGCATATTTCCGATGGGGTATAGGATCTGGTCCATCAGTCTCTAGAAGGTCACTGGGGCTCCATGCAGTCTGAACGGCATGGTCTAGAAATGGAACAGCCCATCTGGGCTAGAGAAATTAGTTTTCTCTTGCAAATTGTGAGGTAGTGGAATCTGCCAGTATCCCTATGTCAGATCTAAAGTTGAGATAAACCGAGCCTTCCCCAGTCTGTCGAGGAGTTTGTCCACTCGGGGCATAGGGTATGCAACTTGGAGATTGCATTCACCTAACAAAAATCCACACAGAAACAAGTGGTGCCATCCTTCTTAGGAGCCATCACTATAGGACTGCACCACTCGCTCCGGGAAGGCTGAATGACTACCAGATCGAGCATCGCCCCTTCCTCCTTGCAGAATGAATCCCGGTGATTTTCCAGGATCTGCTACGGTCTCTCCTTGACCCTGACATCTGGCTGAGTGATAACAGCATGTTCGATAGTATTAGTTCTACCGGGTACATCAGCATCAACATCAACAAATCCTTTCACCAACTCTTGCAACTCCTGTTTCTGACCAGGATGTAACTGTTCCCCCATCTAAATTTTAATTACCCTAAGTGGATCGACGCCAGGGCCAAAATCCTCTTCCGGGTCATCAGTAGCTATAAACAGGGCCTCTCGTTCTTTCCAGGGTTTTAACAAATTGATTTCGTAAATTTGGAGTTCATTTTGGTGAGTGGAACATCTAATTTACTTTAGCAATTGCCCTAGTCACCTCATAAGGTCCCTGTCTTCCCACCCCTCTCTTACAAGATCAAGGATACCTCAGGGTTGTCTCCTGTATAGCAACTCAAAGGGAGACAACCCTGTTGAGCCCTGCGGCACTTCTCTCACTGCAAAAAGGAGGTATGGAAGAAGTTTCGCCCAATTTTTCTGCTCTTGATTGACAAACCGCCTCAGCATCTGTTTTAAACTCACGTCCTCATAAATTCCCATCCAATAAAACCAGGCCAATATTCGATCCAAAGTCTATCCATAACCCAAGTGTCCAGAAAAGGAAATATCGTGGGCCAACCACATGTTACAGGCTTTCCTGTGGCCGGGGCTTGGGATACTCTATACAGTATCCTTCCCCTCAACCGACCGAACCTTCCCACAAGTTGGATCATTATTCTCTGCTCCCACTCCAGGTCAACATTCCAGTCACAGAACTTCAGTATATTGCACGGGGCTGTAGCAGATTGTGCACTAGGGGTCTCAGTCCTAATTAAAGTCTGCCCGCATCCTGAGTCCACTAATGCGTGGGTACTCACTTCACCGACCCTTACATCAATAATACAAGGTCCCTCCCAACCATTTCCCCGAGACTTACCTGCTTCCTGTGGCTGGCCTCATGGCACCAGTAGCAGACTGGGATGAAGGGTGCCAACGGAGCCTTGTTCTTACCCAGCTGGGGCCAACTTTGGTCTCCATTTTTGTGCAGGGAGGTCGCCCAGTTGGAGGAGAAACAGTTGCACTCGCTAACCAAGGGGGCGTGGCTAAGTAATCTGTTCCTTGTTTATGTTTGAGATATACCTAAAACGACAGAGAGTAAAGTTACCGTGAGTGTTCAGTATTTGTTTGTTTGTCGGATTCTAATTGTACTTGTTTGTTATTATTAGATCACTAACACGTACCGGGAGCTGTCGCTTGTAAGACCAGCACCAACCTGGACAACACTTCATCATTGTACACCGATAAATTGTATTTCACAACTTACACGTAAACCACTCACTCTGGACTTGTGATCGGGTGTGTCTTTGTGTGTGTTAATACTTTAGTATTATTATTTTAGGACTGCAACCCGTTGTTTAGAAACAGTGCACTACACATTGCTGTGTTTTGCCTGGGATTATTCCTTGTGGTCAACAGACCAGGATTTAAAAATAAAACCTGTTTGGATCATGAACTTTGTTGTTTGTTTTCTATTTCATAATCACCTGCACACTGCAAGCCACTTTGCCATACGTTACACTGTCGCTGCTGTTGGAGGCGCAGGATAGCAGACAGGAGGCTGAGGAGAGAAGGAGAGAGGAGAGGTACACGGCAGCGCAAATTGAGAGGGTTGGGATTGCCATGTTGCCCAATGCACCAACGGGACCTGTGATGACGGCGGGCACAGATAATTATGGCGGAGTATGACCTGGAAGCCTACCTGGTCGTGTTTTAGCGGTTGGCTACCACTGTGTCATGGCCATGGGAGTTCTGGGCTAGCCAGCTAGGGCCCTGCCTAATCGGGGAGGCCCAGGCAGCCTACCCGGTCATGACGGACGCCAAAGCCGCCAAGTACGACCTGGTGAAGCAAGCCATTCTCCGCCGCTTGAACATCACGGGGGAAACCCACAGGGTACGGTTCAGGGAGTACCAAAGATCGCAGAGACACACCCCTGCTCAGAAGACGGAGCTACAAATGGGCGAGGCGATTGTCACCAAACAGTTTTGCCATGTGGTCTGCGCCGAAAGTCAGGCCTGGATACAGTGCCACAATTCTGATACCCTGGAAGCTGCAGTGAACCTGGCTAAACCAAGACCAGCCTACTCACCACCGCTCCCATACCATGGAGCAGCCGAGCACCGACTCCTCTCCCAGTACCACCACTCCCAGTACCACCACCTCCCAGACCCGGATCGAGACCTCTGAGACCGGCGACCTCAATGGGCATCCTTACCTCCCCATCATGGAGGCAAAGGTTGGCCTCAGCTGGGGTAGATTTATGCAGATTATTGCTAGAGTAGGGATCCCCGAAGACATATTGACTGATTATGGAACAAACTTCTTGTCTCAAAGATTACAGCAAGTATATACAATTCTAAAAATACATCTCATTCGAACCTCTGTTTATCATCCACAGACAGACGGTTTGGTGAAACAGTTCAATCAGACGCTCAAGCAGATGCTGAGACGATTTGTAATTCAAGAGTAAAAACATTGGGCAACGCTTCTTCCATAGCTCCTTTTTGCTGTGAGACAGGTGCCGCAGAGTTCGACAGCGTTCTCCACCTTTGAGCTCTTGTACGGCCGGCAGCTTTGCGGCATCCTCGATCTGGTAAGAGAGGAATGGGAGGAGCACAAAGGCTCGTCCAAAAATATAGTGAAGCATGGACAATTTAAAATCAGCTCAGCACTAGCAAGAGCAGCAGCACATGAAAAATGCACGAATTCAAACCTTTTGACCAGGAGACAAAGTGCTGCTGCTGTTCCTTCCCACATTGGAATCAAAACTGTGTGCTAAATGTCAGGGGCCATATGAGGTGATTCGGGCTATAGGAAAGGTAAATTATGAAATTAAGCAGCCCGATAGCTGTAATGAACAACAAAATTATCATGTTAATTTGTTAAAGCACTGGCAGGCAAGGGAGGCCTTATGTATAGCCCCAGGCGAAGTAGAGGATGATTTAGGCCCCTGTCTAGAGGCCCCTAGCACCAGAGACATTCCAATGGGGGAACAGCTACTTCCACATCAGCAAAGAGAGCTGCGTAAGTTAATTGAGTTAATAGTTCAATGATGTTTTTTCTGACTTGCCCGATAGAACTAACCTTGTTGAATATGCTATTATCACTCTCCCAGGTGTCATGGTGCGAGAGAGACCTTACCGGATCCCAGAAAGTCGACAAAGTGGCATTAGTAAAGAGGTACAGGAGATGCTCGAACTTGGGGTGATTGAACTTTCCAGGAGCAAGGTGTGCAGTCCGATTGTGATAGTCGCCAAAAAGAATGGCACCAACTGTTTCTGCGTTGATTTCTGTAAGGTAAAGTTCAATGCCTACCCCATGCCTCGGATCGACGAGCTTCTCGATAGACTGGGAACGGCTAGGTTTCTCTCCACTTTGGACTTGACGAAGGGATACTGGCAAATTGTCATTTGAATACCTGATGTCAGTGCGAGTATACAATACAAAAAACGACTAGTTTTTTTTAAATATTTGTGAGCAAATGAACGAAAGGAAGTAGAGTACTGTATAAAGAACAAAAGAAAATCCAAGTTTCTTGTTCATCATATACTCACAGCGGTTGAGTCGTGACTGTTAAGTACAGTTGGTAAATAAATAAGTTTATTGGTCCACTCATTGTTGAATCTATGATTTCCACCATCAAGTTTTCTCTTCTTACTAGCTAGAGTAGAGAGAGCCATAATTGTAACTCTTTCAAAATAAGACAGAAAAAATAACTTTTAATAGCAACATGAGTAAAAAACTAAAAATAACCCATAGAGTACGCAAAGCGGAATTCAATGGAACTGGCTTACATGATGTGATGCGCGCGCTGCTTTGCCAGATACAAAAATAAGACACAAGTCTTAAGCACAAATTGGTTTACCATGTTACTATTTTAGTTTTTTTGTTTTCCATATTTATTTTAGTTGATTTTTATATTTTTTGCTGGCTGTCGGCAGGCCACTTGGTTGTAGCTTGCAGGCCGGACATGGCCAGTGGGCTGCCAGTTGAACAGCCCTGATCTACAGGATCCGGTTAACAACCAGAGGACGGCGGGTGGTACTCCATCAGGATCGGCTCGCTCCCTACCGAGGATGGGACCCTGTGCAGCCCGGCACAGCAGCAGCTGCCTCCTTACCTGACAGTCCTGCTCCACCACACTTCAGCCCTGTCCCTGCCTTGACTGACCGTCACCCTCCACCTGGATTTGACAGACCGCCACCTGCAGCTGCAGGGAGCCCAGGGTCACCTGGGCAGCCAAGACCCCAATGCCAACACAGGCCCCCATGTCGTTTTCGGGACTTTGTTGGTCCCCTCAGGGACGAGGGACTTTAAGGGAGGAGCTGTGTAACGACCCTGGGTCTGCTGTAACCGTGTTCGGGTAGTTTCTGTGACCCAGAGTCAACCGTTCAACTGCAGCAGGTGCTCAGAGAGGATAAGCAGTGGGCTGTTGAGACCAACGGTGTGATGTGAGACGTAAGAGGGCTGAAGAACAGAGAGAATTGGAGAAGAAACAGTAAAAGAGACAGAGAAGTGGAACTAAGAGAAACGAGAAAGAAACCGGAGACTGAACCTAGTTGGCTGTAGCACACGGCCAAAACAGTGTGCTTTGGACTTTATTTTCTTTTATTATTTGTCACACTCTGAGCAGCACTATGCTGCTCAGCTGTAGCTGTACCACTGGCTGGTAAAGCAGCATGCTTAACCTGTCAGGTGTAGCGTCTGGGCTCAATGCACCGCTTGCATTGGAGAATGCAGACCTGTGTGAGTCTGCATGCATTTCCAGGCAACGCTACAATACATCTAATTTTAAACACAGAGAATGAGGACAACGTTTGAAATACGTTTGGAAATGCTTGTTTTGTGACTGTGACACGTGGTTGTCGGGGTTTCTTATTTAAAATAATGCTTTAGTAACTTTGTGTTCACACCCACAATAATACATAGTTCAGCAGTAAATATTTGATACCTATCTGGAGTTGTGATAAACAACATGAGCATGATATTTCTTACATTCTATACCTTTAACTTGTTAACCCTCTGATCAAATGAGTCACTAAAAGTAATGCGTGCCATGATTCAGGCGGGGGACTTACCAGCAAAGGCAATGAGCTCACACCAGACAGTGCTGTTTGTGTACCACGCTCCGTTTAGAAGATGTTCACGCCGCAGATCAGCTCCTGATCACGCGTCCCTTCCCACTCGATTGGTCGGAGTCTTACACACCTTTACATGCGATTGGCTAGAGCGTGATCCCTGCCCTCGCCGGGTAAAACGTAATCTGAATGGAGCTGGAACGAGAAAATGCAACATTTACCAGTTTCATTTAGTTTAAGACGTAAACGGATACAGATAACTTCGTGGTTACATTGTATATTGGAGAACTATACATTCCAGAAGATGCTTAATTTCATGGCTTCGCCTTTCCAGCAGTCAGTTGATATAGTAAGTAATGTTTTATGATTCAGGTGTATACAAAATAAATATACCACATACAAATGTATGGAAATGCTTAGCTTTTCCTTATCAATATAAAAACTGACACGGTGTTAACAACATTTTAAATGTTTTTTTTTTTTTTAATTATTATTATTCTAAGAAATGATATTTATAAAAAAAAAATACATATTTTGTAAATTCGACAGAAAGGTAGGGTAATATTATTTATATTGCCACCAAAAGAATTAACGTCTGAACCGAATTATAAGTCTGGTAGTATTGTTCTGTATAATGAAGTCCTGAATTTGGGCATTTTTTAATTTGAGTGTATTATATATCTTTGTAGTAAGAATTGTTAATTTAATGTTGTGTTATCGAAAAGAGTATCAATTTACACAAGCTTGTAAATATGTAGGCTTAATACTATACACTGTACAAACCTTTTTTTTTTTTGTGAGACAGTGTTACAGTGTAACTTGTTTTCCTAGGCGGTCTGTATGCGTGTTTGGATTCAGCCTGTGTTTTTTGGAGAAGTAGGTGAAAGGTTACAAGGCTGCAGTTCCCTTAGTTCACGTTTTTTCAGTGCTGAAGAACAGCGGCTGATCACGCATTGCTGACATGCCCACCCACTACTGGAGTGACCAGTCTGGGGAGGGCGAGGTGACCTCGAGCACCAATCACACGAGCTGGGTGCGGGGATTGGAACGGGGGTCAGCGAGTGCTTGCAGTTCAAAGTGAATCCGCCAGTTCAGGCATACGCAGTCCAGGAATTATGTGTTCCAGATAGGATGTTACACTGTCCCTCTCTGTTCAGTTATTTTTTTATTTCACTGCAGCGTATTTATACAGCAGTGACTATATGTTACAGTTCCATTTCAATAGACTGTAATACATACTAAATGTTATCGTTTCCACGGGTACATTATTTTTTTTCTTTGTAATTAAAAACTGTGAAGTTTAAGACAATCCTGGTTTTGAGCTTTCCCTCCAATCCCACCTTGCCCTTAAAGCCTTTAACTCAAGAATGCCTCACCACTTCTAACTTTATGTTGCATCTCGACACAAGTGGTCCCACCTTAGAACTGCTGGACAGTTTGAGTGGGAGGGGGTGGTCTGAAAATGAATGCACAGTAATCATTATCTGACTTTCCCTGACTACACAGGAAGAAGCAATGGAGCATGTCACTAGGACTCGGCACAACAGCCAGTGCTCCTGGAGCAGCACCACAGAGAAGGGGGACATTGAGGCGGTCGAGGCCCTCATGTCCATGAGCTGCAGGTGGAAAGCAGGCCCTGAGAGGTACTCAGAGCTCAGGCCCCTCACACCCTCTTCTGACATGTCAGAGGAGATGGAGGACTCTCTGATGCCTGGCCCTGGTGATTTTCATGCTTCGCCATTTGTAAGTACCTGCAACGAATGCTTTTCTTAACTGCTTTTTATTAGGACCTCTATTGTACTGAATCATTCTGAGCACTGATAAGCAGGGACCAAACAGGGGTATAATATAGGGGTTGGTTTTGTAAAAAGTTCTCACAGTGGATTGTAACTAATAATTTGTTTTACTTGCTTTCAGTGCATGACACCACCCTACAGTCCTCCGAACTTTGAAATGTCTCAGAAGTGTGTGCAGACAACACCAGTGTCACAGATAGTCCCATCTAGAATGCCTGAATTAGGAAAGCCCATGGGAGTCAATGTGAATTCTTCCCAGGGTGAAAGGCATTCAGTGGAGACATCAGCTGTGCCGGTTAAACAACAGAAGGCTCAGGCAACAAGTGTCATTCGTCACACTGCAGACGCCTTTCCCTGCAGCCACAGTTCCCTTCCAGTAAAGACAGAGAGCACTCTTGTAGAACAGACAGATACGTGCTGGGGTCCATCCCAAAAGAGCAGCAGTAAAGTGAAAAAGAGAACACCTTGTGCATCAGTATTTCCAATCAGAACATTGCCAGCACATGTCAATCAAGATCAGGTATTGCAGCAGGTTGTATGCTCTTCTCCTCCCGTTATTACACCATCTGCAGTGGCTGGGCCCCTAGCTGCAGCTATCAGTTTGCCGCAGGGCTCTGTAACAGAACCCTCATCCTCAGTGAACCCTGTTGGAGTCTCTCCAATGCCTGTCATTTGCCAGATGCTCCCTGTCCCCTCTACAGCCAACCCCTTGGTCACGGCCATCGTGGCTAACACTCCAGCCAGACAGCAGGCAGTCATGTGCCAGCCCTTGATGTTTATGGGAACCGCGGTCCCGAAGGGCTCAATTATGTTTGTTGTCCCTCATTCGGTGATCCCCAAGCAGCTAACAACGACCCCCAACGGCACCAAGCTGTCCCCAATCGCTCCTGCCCCAGGGTTCAGCATCCCAGTGCAGAAGATGACCCCCCAGACCGACCAGTCAAGGATCCGCAGTCACATCTGCAGCCATCCTGGATGTGGAAAGACCTACTTCAAGAGCTCTCACCTCAAAGCCCACATGAGAACACACACAGGTACAATCAGCTCTTTTTTTTAACTTTATTCCATTATGAGAGTGAACTTAGTGTACCCTGGAAATATGGAACATAAGGCAAATAAGCAGGTTCTGGCCCATACTTTTAAACTTTTAAGCTAAATTCATTCATTCATTTTTTATTTTTTTTATTGAGTTCGGGATCCCCAGCAAAGTTCGGCCTCTTTGCACAGCCTGGACGCGAACTGGCGCCGTCCAAGCTCTGCGACCCTGCCTATAGCCTTTTTGATACCTGGATTGTTTTCAGATTTGTATTAATAGGTTTCTTTTTTCTTCAGGTGAAAAGCCCTTCAGCTGCAGCTGGGAGGGTTGTGACAGGAAGTTTGCCCGTTCAGATGAACTGTCCCGGCACCGCCGGACTCACACGGGTGAGAAGAGGTTTGCCTGCCCAATGTGCGACCGGTGCTTCATGAGGAGCGACCACCTCACCAAGCACACGCGTCGCCACTTGTCTGCCAAGAAACTACCCAACTGGCAAATGGAGCTGAGCCGACTACGTGACTTCATTATGTCCTCTACATCAGCACAGTGAAAGACTGAATTATGTGCCATCAGCTTGGCACTGCCAGAAACAGACTGTGATCTAAACACTAACACTTAAGTTCTGCACTGCACTAATGCCAGGCACAGAACACAAAACATCATCAGAGGTAAAAGAAAGACTATGTGTAAAGAGTTATTTGCACTCTGAATTGGCAATGTCTTATATTTGCACTCAGAGTGAGAAGAGAAATGCCCCAAAAATTACTTTATTCCTCTTAAGATCTATAAGCTGTCATATAAAATTGTACATTTACAATGTTTTGTAATTTTTTGTTTTCTTATTGTTATTTATTTGTTACTGAAATATTACAAATCTTTGGTAGAAATTAAAGTTTGCAAAGGGGAAGAGAACTGTAGCTGCATAATATGCTGATTTTGTAAATTTTGACCAAAATGTATTTAAACTACTTGCCATAAATGCAATAGAATGTACTTTGGTTTTTAATTAGCAATCTGCTGCTGCAGGATTAGAGACATCATCCTTAGCACCTTCTTATTCAGTTGTGAAATATTGCACAGCCCTGCTTCTTTGCTGCTGTGTTCTCATTTTAGGAATGTATTGTGGCTTAGAATCCAATTGTAACATATGTAGATTTTGATTCTAAAAGGTAGCAAACTGTTTAAACCTGGGTGAATACAAATATGTATCAGTAGCAATATTTCTCATTATACCTTTAACTGTTACTGAAACAGTGCTTGCAGTAAGTGCAGTGGTACACTCATCAGGATAATGCGATTGTAAAATCAATTGCACCCTTTTTGCAATTTTGCACAAGTTTCTCTTTTCAAACTTTGTATTTCTTGTTTACAAAATGAATAAAAAAGTCAAATAATTTTATATGGAAATCATCATGATTTATTTTTCTTTTATTAACATAATCATTGTGAGGAATAGGTCTGTTTTAAATGGAAATTCTGTGAATATACAGTAGCTAGCAGTGAAAGGGTAAATGTTTTAGTACATCATTTAAAATGGCATCTTCTAGTGGGTAAGGTTTTTGTATCAGTAGTGTTATAAAACTTGCCAGCGCCACCTTTTGAGAGCCAAATATATCAGAGACCATTAGAGTTTGTTTTTTCATATGGGAAATTGTAGGGTGAAATATGCACTACATGCAAGTGACCTTGAACTTACCATAATACGGCTGCTGTATTGAGATTGTGTGGCAAACCTCGATTTAATCTTCAAAAACAATTACCAACACATAACTTGTATCTTTTTGCATTTTTTAACATGTCTATTCACAAAACAGTTTTTTAAGGGAATGATGTTGGCTACATTTGAAAAAGGTTTCATAAACTACAGATTTGATAAATAAATCAAACTGTTTAAAAGAACAGTCCCAAACAAAACATTCCTTAAAACAGTCTTTAATAAATTAATATTTCATTATTCACTTTCTAAATCTGCTTTTTAGTAACAAAACCATTAAGGAAGTAAATGGATACACTGATTTTTTTTAATGAAATGTGCATTTAGAGAAACAGTCCCATTCGCTGCACTGCAGGATTGGTTTGTTTGTTCTGAGAGAGAAGCCGTAGTTCTTTTGCCCCGCACAAAGATGGGACATTTATCTGCGACTATATAAGGGGAACACAGGAGGTACAGTACTGTGTAAAAGTTTTAGGCAGGTGTGAAAAAATGCTGTAAAGTAAGAATGCTTTCAAAAATAGACATGTTAATAGTTTATATTTATCAATTAACAAAATGCAAAGTGAGTGAACAGAAGAAAAATCTACATTAAATCAATATTTGGTGTGACCACCCTTTGCCTTCAAAACAGCATCAATTCTTCTAGGTACACTTGCACACAGTTTTTGAAGGAACTCGGCAGGTAGGTTGGCCCAAACATCTTGGAGAACTAACCACAGTTCTTCTGTGGATTTAGGCAGCCTCAGTTGCTTCTCTCTCTTCATGTAATCCCAGACAGACTCGATGATGTTGAGATCAGGGCTCTGTGGGGCCATACCATCACTTCCAGGACTCCTTGTTCTTCTTTACGCTGAAGATAGTTCTTAATGACTTTCGCTGTATGTTTGGGGTCGTTGTCATGCTGCAGAATAAATTTGGGGCCAATCAGACGCCTCCCTGATGGTATTGCATGATGGATAAGTATCTGCCTGTACTTCTCAGCATTGAGGAGACCATTAATTCTGACCAAATCCCCAACTCCATTTGCAGAAATGCAGCCCCAAACTTGCAAGGAACCTCTACCATGCTTCACTGTTGCCTGCAGACACTCATTCGTGTACCGCTCTCCAGCCCTTGGCGAACAAACTGCCTTCTGCTACAGCCAAATATTTCAAATTTTGACTCATCAGTCCAGAGCACCTGCTGCCATTTTTCTGCACCCCAGTTCCTGTGTTTTCGTGCATAGTTGAGTCGCTGGCCTTGTTTCCACGCCGGAGGTATGGCTTTTTGGCGCAAGTCTTCCATGAAGGCCACTTCTGACCAGACTTCTCCGGACAGTAGATGGGTGTACCAGGGTCCCACTGTTTTCTGCCAATTCTGAGCTGATGGCACTGCTGGACATCTTCCGATTGCGAAGGGAAGTAAGCATGATGTGTCTTTCATCTGCTGCTGTAAGTTTCCTTGGCCGACCACTGCGTCTCACGGTCCTCAACGTTGCCCGTTTCTTTGTGCTTCTTCAAAAGAGCTTGGACAGCACATCTGGAAACCCCTGTCTGCCTTGAAATTTCTGCCTGGGAGAGACCTTGCTGATGCAGTATAACTACCTTGTGTCTTGTTGTTGTGCTCAGTCTTGCCATGGTGTATGACTTTTGACAGTAAACTGTCTTCAGCAACCTCACCTTGTTAGCTGAGTTTGGCTGTTCCTCACCCAGTTTTATTCCTCCTACACAGCCGTTTCTGTTTCAGTTAATGATTGTGTTTCAACCTACATATTGAATTGATGATCATTAGCACCTGTTTGGTATAATTGTTTAATCATACAGCTGACTATATGCCTACAAAATCCCTGACGTGTACCTAGAAGAATTGATGCTGTTTTGAAGGCAAAGGGTTGTCACACCAAATATGGATTTGATTTAGATTTTTCTTCTGTTCACTCACTTTGCATTTAGTTAATTGATAAATATAATCTATTAACATGCCTATTTTTGAAAGCATTCTTACTTTACAGCATTTTTTCACACCTGCCTAAAACTTTTGCACAGTACTGTACATCCAGCACACATAATGTTAAGATGACATCTACTCGAGTAAGATGAACACTGTTGCACTTAAACGAATAAGTTAAAAAAGCAAATATTTTAATAAGGTCATATTGCAAAAAAGATATATTTAAAAAATCAGTTAATAACAAAAAAAAATATTTGTGTATATGAGAAAATCATGGATACTAATTTTGACCACTGGCTGTATCACAGACCAAGCTTTGACACAGATACTGTATAGCTGAATTCCGTGTTTCTTAGTCCCCTTTCAGATGTTGGCCAATAAAAAGGAACCATTTAGCTGCCACAGTTTTAAAACTTGCTTATGTAGTGTATGATACAGATCATACACTATTAGCTGTAATATAGGTTTAAATGAAATGAAAGTAAAGGTGTGCCCTTTATTGGGTTACCCTTGTTTTAAACAGGGTAACCCAGAGGGCTATATATCTGTAGAAGAAGGAGGATCTTTCTAAACTGGCTTCCACTGAAAGGAGAAAAAGGATTTGGGAAAGCTGATGCTGCATATGTGCCTAGGGTTGAGACTGCATTGCTGGAGTCTTGCCAGCAGAGCTTAAAATGGGTGCGCTGTCAGAGCCTGTAAGTAGCTCTGTTAGTGCAGAGCCTTAGCCCTGAAGCATCAGCCTTTGTTGGCACCGAAGTCCTTGAATGTGGCAGATTACAGAAATATATATATATATATATATATATATATATATATATATATATATATATATATATTGTAACAGCAGCGGGGATGGGTAACAGCAGGGAGTGGGTTAATAGCCTCCCTGCCTGTGCACAAATTTGTAATTGTTTTATTGTTTGTTATCCCCTGCACCCGGGGTGATTAAAAATTAGAACCGGGTGCAGGGTATTTAAGACGTGCAGCCTGTCTGTACGGGGCTGCTGAGTAGAAGGAGGCAGATAGTGTGCTCTGTCTCCGAGCAGTCGTACTGAAATTGCTGTGTCAAACCTGTGTGGGTTTTTGTGTGACAGGTAAACGGCTTAGCCGTCCTGCGAGTTAGTCAGGGACTTACTTATATATATATTAGCTCAAAGAGCCAGCTTATATTAATATATATATATATATATATATATATATATATATATATATATATATATATATATATATATATTTTTTTTTTTTTTTGCAGAAGCAGCTTTACAACAAAAAATATTCTCTCTTTCCTTTAAAGCACACACTCGGCACATTTTGGCCAGCAGTGGCAGTGAGTAAGAGCTGATTTGCGTAATGTTCAATTCAGCGTCTGCATCTTTTGATTAAGTGGCTACGTATTAGAAGCATTAAAGCAAATCTTCAAAGAGGAAATGTTCCTGTCTGGCATGTGCCACAAGCTGGTGAGTGAAATCTATTATAAACTCAGCGTGTGATTCAGTGTATCAGTTAGCAGTGTAGGTCATGAGGGTCAGATTTAATAAGTGAGTGCCACAAAGCCTGCTGTGACTCATTATTCTTCTGCTCTGGGCAAGTCACATGGTCATCTCTTCCGGTAAAAAGAGAACTCTGGGGATGTAATGTCTTCGTCTGCCAGTTACAATCCCCTGATGTCATTTATTACTGCAGACTGTCTATGTGACTAGTCATAGGTTAGATTAGTGGACAACACATCATTGTGATTAGTTATCATCATCATCAGTTAGCACCACTGATATTTAAAGAGCAACTTGGTACGGGTATGAAATAACTACTGTACTGTTTTTGATAACTGTGATATTAAGTACACATATGTGGCCGGACTATATAGTTGAATTAGTATTTTGTTTATTTTTCTTTTGTGTTTTATATTAATAATTTGAGAGCCAGACGCTGGTGGGTGTGTCCTGGCAGAGTGTCTCGCAATAAAAGGAAGCACTTTAGTCTATCACTCTATTGTGGGCTTCTATAGAGTGAATTAGTTCAGTATTTGTTCTTATTTCAAGCATTAAGAATGATTACTTTCCACTGGGGGTACTGAGCTGAAGGCTGAATATTCCTACTGGTTTTGACAGCGGGTACTCAAGGCAAAATTATTTGGATTCATAAAGCTATTATTCAATGTGGGTTTTTTTGTGTTCATTTTTGATAGGGAAACACAATTTACAAATTTGCTTGAATAACTGTTAAATGAAAGAATTTTTATACCAAATAATGATAAACTTGATTAAAATAAAATGCAACCAACAAAGGCTTCTAAATAAATAATCTAAGCAAGAGAGGCTTTCATTTAATACATTTTTAGAAACCGTATGTGGTGTACAAGCACCCACCCAGTGGATGCTGAAGCATGTCTGTTCTGTTCTGTACTTCTGTTCTCAGTGTTCTATCTCGACATTGACAGTACAGAAAACAAGAAGAATGAAGACATTGTGAGCACTCACCCTTTCTTACATTACATGGACAGTTCCTTGACTGTAATCAGTCCTAACTGATAACAATGTACAATATCTAGCCTAAAACCAGGGAAACTACACTGCACTTGCACTCTTTCCCTTAAGCGTGTATTGACTTCAGGCAGTTGTGATGTGTGTAGATGTGTGTGATATGTGTAGACACCAAATTGTACACAGCACAATACTGTTCAGTACTGTTTACAATACCAAGGTTGTGTTATTTCTGTATCATTCATTTATGTTTAAGACCACATTAACTGTATTTGGCTCATTTATAACTTCAAACACTCAATTCTAATGTTACATTTATAAAAACCCCAAAATCCAGACTCTCTAGAACTCTTTCCCAGCTTAAGTGCGTGTAGCTCCCACAGTCGCTTGCTTCAAATCAACTCTCAAGACCCACTTGTTCTCTCTTGCTTTCAATGCTCTTTAGTCTATATCTGTTATTAGCTGCTGTCTAAATTCCTATCTCAGGGTTTTCACTCCATCTTATTACTATGATTCTGTATGACACACACATCCACAATGTTTAAAATTCACATCCTAGCCTTGTATTTAATATATTATGCCTGTATTTAATGTATTTGCATTGATTTGTACTGCTTGTATTTAATGTATTTGCATTGATTTGTACTGCTTGTATTTAATGTACTGCACCCTGTATTTCACTGTATTTAACGTATTATGCATTGTTCCTCATTATCTTGTAAAGCGCTTTGTGATGTTGGTCCACTATGAAAGGTGTTATTTAAAATAAATAAATATTGATTGATTGATTGATTGATAAAATATGAATCATGGCCTCGCTACAGACCCCTACTTATAGTGTTGTCTATTTTAATGATCTAAACACCAGTGGATCTTAATACTGGAACCTTCCATTTTTTTGCGATGTGGGTGAATAAGTCACCTCTGGGAGAAAACCTTAGTTGGATTAATTTAGAGGTAAAGAGCATCGTTATTTAGATCCAACAGTGTTTAGAATACACACCAGCCTTTTAAAAAGCACAAAATCACAAAACAAACAAATGTGATAAAGGTAACTGAAGGTGTGGGCATTTTATGCAGTGCTAGAATTTTTATTTTTTAAATTCACGGTTATTAAAGTTTTTGTTACCTGTATTTGGTCATTTTTGAAAGCCTGTTACAAGAATTGCGGCACCATATTCAAAATTGAACCCATTTAATTCTAGTGTATATTAAGTGAAGTAGGCAAATGTTTAGTGTAATGCTGAAATGTTTAGTTTGATGACATTCAAACGCCGTGAAAGTTAGTAGTGAGACATGGTGTTGGCTCAAAGGGTGACATACTGGCAAGCAGATTTTAAGGATGGAGGAATCGTAATTCAACAGGGCATGTAGTAAACGAGAGTGTAAAAATAAGACGTGACAATGGAACTGGGTAAACTCATTAAGGTAGGCATAGCCTCTCTAGAACTATGTTATTGTGAAATTATTAACAGCAACAATATAACATAATAGATAGTGCTTAACAAAAGTATTATAATATAAATAAAATCGAATTGAAATAGTTAAAAAAAAAAAAAGTCCATTCAAGCTACCTTTATTTAAGAAAAAAAACACCACTGTATGCTTTGGAAAAACACTATAGTGCAGTCCACCAGTTCTGCTGGCTCTGCACATTAGGGGTTAATAACCCCGTAGACAACGGATTGGTGCAGACCAATGACTTTTTTGTCTTGTTCGCACTTTTGGTAGTGAACCGTATTATCCTGCTTGCTGAATGGCACTGGCAGCGTTGACATGGTGACAATCTGCTGCCAGATTATTATAGCTCCCCCACAGCAGACCCAAATGGTACAGTTAATGAGTAGTGCCCATGCATGGCTCCACATTTGTTTCCATAGTAACTGAATTTAAAAAAAAAATACAGTACTGTGGCCTTTTTGAACACAGAATAGAAATGTTAAAATTCCACTTTATATGTCAATGATAAAACAGTGAATCTTTACAATGCAAAATAGGTGGTAGATAATCCTACATATACCACAGAGGCACATTTACACAAGTCTGTACTAGAAAAGTCTGCAGGAAATATTCAAATAGTCATTACAGTGCGAAAGAAACCAGTCTAGCACTTCTACTGCAGATGTGAGTTCACTTCTTATCTCCCGCTGGGGATGCAATGTTGTAATGGATGTCATACATTTCAGTTTTGATTTGATTTCCATTACATGAGAGTAGATGTTAAAACTTCATGCTGATTTGAACTTGGCTCTCGCCAAGATAAGCACCAACTAAGACGTAGCTTCACAGTAAATATATCTAGATATTTGCATATATCTAGAGAACCACTTGTCCAATTTTGAAGTAATTGAATAATATGGGTGTGTATGATGCTGTCTGTATGTAACGAATATTTAAATGTATCAAGATGACCCCTTGTTCAATTCCGATTAAACTTGCTATTTAGCAACACTATTTAGCACAAGTTATTAAGTGTATCATAATCTGGTGGTTTATGGAGGCTGTCTGTCTGACCATCTGTCACATGTACATTGCATATCTAGAGAACCACATATCCAGTTATAATGAAACCCGGCAATGGCATTTTCAATATTAGAATTTGGGCGTATAGAGAAAAATCTGTATGTGCGTCTGTACATAAAACATTTTTATATATCTGCAGACAGTGGATATAGAGCATTCAATGCAAACAACTTTCAGACAAACATAAAATATAAACTGCAAATGTATAAAAGTGTACTACAGTTTACCATGGTTTGCCCTGGATCTTTACCAGTGATTTGCTGACTTACCATACCTCTGTCTACTTTACTGTTTTTTTACTATGGAAAACTTGAATGTTTTGTGCATCACCCCCCTCCCCGCCCCCCGCCCGCCCGCCCGCCCGCAATATAGCAACATGGTTCAGTATACAAGAATAACTGTTATCAAATAGAGATGGTCTAATGAAGTTATAATGAAGTAATGAAGCAAAAGTGTATTATACTATAAAAACAGTTATCATGTTCAAGGCAGTTGTCATGTTTGCCATGTAGAGTGTGAAGATGAACAGACAGACGTGATCAGCGTATGAGGGCCACCGTTTTTTGAGAACCCTAACTTTTTTGAAACGCCTGTTTGATATTTATGCCTGCTCTTGACTGCTCTAGGCTTCTTAAAGGCAATATTTCTGACAAGAGGAAAACATTCTCAGGGTACAGCTAGCAAGAAACAGCATGTTGCAAAAAGGATCAGGTAAATGAAATTGTTCTGACTAGTTTCTTGCTAGTTTTATACTTACTTCCAAACAGGACCCCATTTCTTCATATGTTAATTAGCTTTTCTGCACACATGAATGCTTTAGGCCAAGCATTGTGAAGATTAAAACAGAATAATTCACCATCTTTATTCCAATGAGTATGAACATTTACTTGTGAAAAGTATTTTTTTTTTTTTAATAACTGAAACGCCATGAAATAGCCACATTGCACCTATAACCGCCTCTATTGTGGATATTTGGTACTACTCTAGGTACTTCCTGGTCATTTCACCTGAAGGGCGAAATTGTCCTCATCCCTTCACTGATATGCTTTCAGCCAATAACATTAAATAAATGTGTTAACGAGGTTCAAAATAAACCAGTAGATCTCAAATATCAAGCAACTAAAATAAACCATTCATTTGACTTCAGAATGATGAAGTAGAGTAGCTCACTGGTTAAATCTGAGAACTGACAGCCAGCCTGGATTTAATTTCCAGCTCAGCTATTTCATACACTCTGTGGCTTCAGACATTTAAGTAGGACACATGCAGTGCCAGCATTTTACAACAATACTAACTCTGGGTAGTAAATGAATCAGGCCAGTTAAACACTGAACGATACTCACACCTGGCTCATATCTTTTGCTTGGCCAAAATCAGTGTTTAACTGGCCTGATGGTGATATTCCTGGCATGGCAGGTGAACACAGGCTAATGGAAAATCCCCAAGGGGGTCCCACTGTGTTACGTCACTGTGCAGCAAAGATTAGGTAAGCTAGCAACTGTAACACGTGTAACAGTCTGCCATCTTCTGGGTGATTAAATGAACAGCATTATGCCTTTCTTTTATTGTTTTACACAGAATCCATAGTACTGTATACTGTTAATAGATTCAGTGTATAAGTGTGTAAATTCAGTGTCTTTATTCTATCATGGAAGTTGAAATTGTTAGTTTAATAAACCAAATAAACAGTAATTTAACCATATAGTTTTTGTTTCATTGTTGATATGGGGTTTTTCTTTGGCCTTAAGTAACTGTTAATTTAACCAATAAACACTACTTTGTGTCTAGGTCCCCTCCACTAGGCAAACAAGTCAGACATAAGAACATAAGAAGAACATAAGAAAGTTTACAAACGAGAGAAGACCATTCGGCCCATCTTGCTCGTTTGGTTGTTAGTAGCTTATTGATCCCAGAATCTCATCAAGCAGCTTCTTGAAGGATCCCAGAGTGTCAGCTTCAACAACATTACGTCATGTGAGAATGTGGCTGGACAGGTTAGTCTGATCTGATTGGAGGGGAATATAAAACACATGTGTAAGAATGCAGTCAAGCTAAATTGGTTAATTAATTGCCAATTATGCTTCAGTTCATTTCTGTTCTACAGCCAGAGCAGCAGGGTGGGCTCTGGGTGTTGGCGTCACTGTGATAACACTGCTTGGGTGGTTTTGTTTTGCATTTTGTTAAACTGATTTTTGTGATGAAAGAAATAATGCTAACAAGTTCATAGAGCCATTATTCTGTGACGCAGGGAATATCTGTTTTCTTAATGAAAAGAGTGTTTGCTCTGTGGCTTAGGAAAACAAAGACAGATGTAGAAAACCACATCATGGACAACAGCAGGGGATCCTGTAAAAGTCTAATGAATCATCAACAACAGACAGTAAGGGAAGTTACAGTGTATTCAATAGAGGTGTTGAAATAGTGGGCCTGTGGGCCACGAAAAAAAAAAAACATGCAGTAAAATGCTTCCCTTAATGCAGAAAGTGACAGCTTGAGAGGTAACTGTTTTCACAGGAAGTGTAAGTACCAGGAAGCAGCAGCTTAAAGGGGTTATTACGGGCTTTGAAATAGTTCCATAAGTCTTGCCTGTCATGATCTTCCATTCACTATCTGCCTCTCACATGTTTACATGACAATGACATCTGGTGCTATATTAGATTAGTGATTTATTTTTGCAGGCCTCGCTTCTTCATGGTCATTTCACCTGGAGGGTGAAATTGTCTCCACCCCTTCAGGGCTTACTTTCCTGTTATTAACCAACCGGCTGCTTCCCCTATTGACTAGCATGCTTTGCAGCCAGTAAGGACGCTTGACGAAAAGAAAATGCTGACGTGAAATGACCTAGGATGCACAAGTGGAAAATATGTCCTGGAACAACAAACAAAGTGCTTTACCAGATAATTGTTTTAAGATGAAGAAATATGTTTGCAATATCTTATTTTCTTTTTGAAACTTCACATTTCAGACCTTTACAGTGTATGGTAGTGCAAGTAAGACTTGTTAACTACAACCACTTTTTGGAAAATCATAAGTTTTCCTGCCTTACATTCATTCATACGTAATGCCCAAATGATAAGGGCGCTAACATTCCTGATTCTAATATGTGAAGGAGGAAAGAAAAAAAAGCGATTTTAAAACCTCAGTTATCAAAGTTTTTTTTTAACTCCTTGGTGAATATTTGGGAAACCGAATACTGGATTCGGTGCATCCCTATAGTGATCTATTTCAACCATTACAAATGGTTGGAGAAACTGATTTTAAACATATTCCATTTTTAAGGGTAGGTATTCAAAACACCAGGAATATAACAAGGAGAGAAGGGCTTTGATGCCAAATCCTTTAATCCCATGTGAACTAATCAGCCTCTAGTCTGGATGATTCCCATGGGACCTGCAGAGTTCACTCACAATTACTCTATATTTGAGAATAAAGGACAAAGAACAGGAGAAAATAAGATTGAGCTAAACCAAGAAAACTCAAGCTTACCAAAGCTGTACAGCAGTTAAATCTTTTTATTAACCAAACCTAATAAACTGGGACTCAGTTACTAAAGTTGCAGTTCAAATTATATTTATATTTTGGCCAAACAAAAGATATTAGCCATATCCTGGTCTATTATATATTTTCTTTCTGGATAATTTGGAAATTTACTATTTGTCCACATTGGCACACTAGCTTCATGGACCCAATGACTAATGCAGAATTCTCTTCTGTACTTGAACGGATTCTCTTTCAAAAAATAAATGTAACTGGGCTTTTTTTTCTTAAACATTATTGTGCCAGTAAATTCACAGCACTGCCATATATTCAGTAGTCCTACGTTCTTTATTCCCAATGTAGGTGAACCGCATGCAATTAGGTACTGTGCTCTGGGCGTTTCTCAGGTTGGTTTTATTTCTTTGTTGCAATTTCCCTTGTGAAAAACAGGGTGTTTAATGAATGGCAAAGAATGGTAAAAGCAGGAATAGAAGGGAAATATTTACTGAAAGTGCCTGACAGTAATTTCCTTTGGCTATTTTTTTCTAACTGTTTTGACAGGAAACCTTTCTCAGCTGTTGCAAAGAGGGTGTGGAGTTTAATCTAGCAAATATCCTTATTATTCAAAACAATCTGTAATCAGTGTACCAGCAGTGTCACATGGTAAAACCTGTTTGTGCTCTCACCTAAATGATGCAGACTCCTTAATCTTACCAACCAGTAAGTTTTTAGTTTTTTCGTTTCAATACAAGTGACAGAGGCACACGGAATGAGCAGACCTATATTGAAGGTATTGTGTAAGGGCCCACCAAGTTATGGATTTGTGTGAATAGCAATGTAATGATTTTGGGGAAAATGCTGTATTTACTGAATGAGTGCAGTGCTTTTTTGTTCTGTACACAGACAGCTATTTAGGAGTCAGGAGACCTGCAAAATAAAATGCTGTTGTGTTTTAACAAGCTTTTCAGCAAACAATTGATAAATAGATAGAAAAAAATTGCTGTGTTAATGTTTATTTAAAAAACAATTAACAAACTATCTTATAGTAATGAAAAAAAATAGTGCATAGTTTATTGAGTTTAACCACAGAAAAAAATATAGCAGTTATTTTATTAATGGTGGCCAGATTTTTTTTTTTGCCAAGTTATTAGTGAACTCTTGATAATGTCAACTCCACTTATTGTCACCAGTGCTGTAGTGGTAATTTTAAAAAGTGGGAAAACTCATTGTTTGGTGCTCCAGGCCATTGTTTCCAGTTTTTTAATTGGGTTTGGAGGATATCAGGGGCAAAAATGAAAGACATTAAAATGCATTTCTGGCACTCAGTTCCACAGGGACAGTGACAACACTGTTTTAAAAATGATTTTGGTTTTGTAAATAGCACAAACTAAAGAAAAGTCTCCAAGGCAAGCAAAATGCATACAATATAAATGTCAGAACTCTGGAAAACCTTGTTTCAAAAAAAATAGCCCCTCCCAAAAAAGAAATAAACCAATGTCCCCCTATCCACATAGTTGTTCAGAAATGCAACAGGGTTTTGTTACCTGCTACGTCAATTGTGGGTGTCCGCTGAATGACCAGATATAGAGGGATGCAATTGAAAACGCCACTCAAGCGTCCATGTTTTGTTACCTGTTTCATGAGGATTTATCATCGAGCTGGCATGGTTTATTCAACAGACAATAAACGAGCAGCGACACAAGTATGACCTAACTCAAGTCTTTTGTACTGTGGAAATGTACGTCACACCAGGCCATCAAAAATATACACTAAGTTTTATAGTCTTGTTCAGACTATGATAATAAAATCCATGTTGTACATATCCACTGCACAATGCGACAGTGCGCTTCACGTGAATAGTTCTTTGAACTTCCTTTCACGGGCTAGGATGAAGGCTACTAGCACAGCCGGCAGGTCCAGTGCGCTTAACAACAGAACATTAACAGAACATAACAACCAATCACAGAGCACTCACTCACACACACAGACTGCTCAGAGCACACTCACACATACACCACCTGCTCGCACCGCAGTTATGAATGAGAGCTCTCAGCTGTCAGTCACGCCGCAGCAACACAGTTAAAATATCTTGTCTTTAACCCAGGATTTGCATATCACAGGAGAGTAGAAACTAGTAAACTCTGTATCCCTTATATGAGAAGTGGGTAAATGCTATATTGCCCAAATTAAAAGTGGGTAAACGCTGTTTACCTGCGTATACCCTCGACTACACCACTGCCCCACGCCTTTAATGAGAACAACATTCATTTTAACAAACAACACATTTTAACCTTTAAGTCCTCACATGGGATTAAGTAACATGGATACAATCTCACCGTTCTTACTTAATGGCGTGGGCTTTTCTGTAATGTAAAACCGACAATATAAAATGGGACAAAGACAATTTATTTATTTTGCTCTACTGACCTAGAAGTCTTATTTTCAGTACAACACCCATTACACTGTGTAATCTAAGTCCAGATTGAGCCCTGATCTTATTACAGATCATCTAAAACAACAAAGGATTTTTCTCAGGTTCCTGTGAAGAAAGGACAGCTTCTGAGAAAATTGCAGGCTCAATTCGATTTCTCCATGTCATTTTTTTCAAATTCAAAATCCAGGTATATTAACTACATGCAGTTACAATGTAGTTCTGATTTACTGGTATTTATTACATGAATAAATACCAGCTGGTTATATCTACATATACCAAGCCAGGTTACACCGCAGGATTTATTAACACTGCAATTAACCCTTAAAAAAGGGTTTATAACTGTATACCTTGAGCATTTTGAGTTGTAAATGCCTAGCTAATTTACCAGAAAGAAGTTGTTTTTTATAAATTAAAATGCATTTAATAAATTATAATGCACACATATTTTCAATAAATACATAATTTGTAACTGTAAAAAGGGTGTGAGAATCCGCTGAGAGAAATTGAGAGAGACTCAGTTGAAACGCCACACAGGCACCTGGGTTTTATTTACAAGGTTTGAAGCAATTTCAGGTAGTCGACACTAATGTACCAACAATGGTAACTCCTAGGGCCAGGTCGAGCTGGTGGACATGACTATACCAGCAGTGGTACAGGGCAAGAACACACAAACACAGTCGAAACAAAACTACAAAATACACAAATGCAAAACAAAACAAAGTGGAAAAATAGTGCTATAAAATAAAAGGTCACATACTTGGTTCTGTCACCCTGGTTATACACACAGTGGTTCCACAGAAACCTGTGACTTTTACCTCCTGGCTTCTCCAGGCCTAAATGATAATCAATCTTCTAAAAAATGTAATCTTTTGAAATAAATAAAAAACCATTAAAAACAAAATAACTAAGCCCTTTGTAAAGGCAGAATGATATTGTTTCATCCTTTACACTTTTGTTATTTTTTGTGTTTGGTCATTCGATAGCTGACTGCTTAAGCCTATACTTTTCTGTCCCTTAGCAATAAGATGAAAAAAAAAATGTGTTCCAGGAATTTGTTCAAAAAGATAAATACGGGGCTTAACATCAGCTTGCTGCAAGACTTACATAATGAAGTTCAAGAAAGTTACAAAAATGCCTGGGTGGATTAGCATCTACTGAGTTTTTGAATTTGAATTTTCTATGGATGTCCACATCTTTCAAGCGTTTCAGTTGAATTTGTTCTGTGGCACTTCTTGATTATTGCTCTGATTGTGGATTTTCGTATTCCATATTTCTTTGATAATGTTCTGTGGCACTTCTTGATTATTGCTCTGATTGTGGATTTTGGTATTCCATATTTCTTTGATACTGTTCTGTAGCCATTTCCTTTGTTGTACTTTGCTACGAGTTCATTCCTCAAACGTGAATCCAACTCCTTTGTCTCGACCATCGTCTGCTGTGTTGCCAAAATGTTCTTCTTCTACAGATATTGGAAATAATGATCTTTTTCTGGCTATTGACTTTATATTGTGGGTTAGTTACTGTAAACTTCCAGAAATTGTGTATTTGGTCATATTAATTAGTGGCTAATGTGCACTTAATGCTTGTTTTAACATGTTTTCTTGAATGATCTTATATTAAGTGCAGGGTGCCAATACTTTTGTCGACTGTAACCCTCCCATATTTCAATATTAATTAGGTTGTTAGCATTTGGAAGGAGAATTTTTCTCCCTAAAAGGAAACTACATGGAAACCCAAATTACCCAGAAGGTACTACCAAAATAGTGTGAGAAAAAGGTGAGATTTATTTATATTGTTCCATGGAAACCCCACCAATCAGGGGTGAAAATCATTGAAAATTGGTGCTAAACTGTTTTGAAAGTATAGCCCCGAAAGCCTATTGGTGCTAAGTTATCCCCCACCCGGCTTTTCAGTGAGTTTTTAGTGTTTTGTGGATGAGTGTGGGTGGGTCATGTGAGTAGTCCAGACCCAACAAGAAACTATCATAATAATAATTTTAAAAATAATTAAACATGTCTACTGGTGCCAGAGTGTAATGTTGCTGGCCCTATATGAGGTACCCTAGCACTTGAATCTAGCGCTATAGTATCAATGTTGCAGCTAGGGCCTTCATCAACGTGCCAATACTGTGATGAAGGAATTAGCCAAAAAGATTGTCTTGTTTCTTACTTGATAAGCAGCTTAATAAGGCTGCATCAAGCCTTTTAGTTTCCATTAGCCACAAGGGTGTCATTACTGTCAACGGAAACTAGTAAGTCTAGCAGGAAAATATTGTAATACGGTATTAAGCTGCATCCTAATTTGAGGTTTTTAGATGCAAGTCTGACTCTCAGCATTTGTGTTACCAAGAGTCTTAACAACTAGATCTCACTTGCAAAACATTATTATAGCAATGCCTACTAGATTGTTAATGTTTTATGAATTTATAAGCTAAAAACATTTTGTGACTATCAGCAAAAGTCACTTCTCCACCAAAGACATTAGCCTATTTACTAACTACCCCCATATTGCCATTCATGACCGAGGAGCTGATTATCCAGGGGGACATTTCTTCTCATACAAGTTTTTAGCTAGTGAGTATCAAAACATTACCACAGAATACAGTACCAGTAATGTCTGTACATACATACCTGTCATGCCCCAAGCTTTTACCAGAGCTAAGATGGGAATGTTGCTCTGAATCTGGTGCAGAATCTGAATCTGTTCACATTAATTATGCAAGCAAAAGGTTCCAGGCTTCATCAACTAAACTTAAATTAAAAACAAACAAACAAAAAAAAAAAACCTTCAGTCAAATTTTCCCCCCACTGAATCCCTGAAACCCTCCTGTGTGTTGGTTATAATAACAATCATTATCAGAAGACAAATCCCCCACTGGGATCTACTGCCTGTATCCCCAGCAGGTATGTTAATCATTGACCAATTACAGCATTATCGCATGAGCAGAATTAGAAACTGCATGCTAAATAAATACACTAACAGAAAAATAATATATAGCTACGACATTATTTTATTTATTTACCACAATTTTTACTCTAATTTAATATTTATTTAAACATGTATGTTGTTCTACAAACTAAAATGCTATCAATATTCAGTGAATACAGAATAATTCTCAGAGCCCTTGGGTCGTGGTTACTAAATCGCGTCACTTGTTGTCTGCCTCTCCCTTTTGTCAGTGGATACCCACAACTCCCTTTCACAACATCAAAAAATCACAACACTTATCACACGCTTGGTATGTTAGGGGTTGTTGATTACTGTTTGATCTCAGACTTGGCCTGGTAATGTATTTACTATCAAACTATTGCTTCTTAAAAGAGGCGAGTGGGACTATAAAGTGGTTGTAGCTAACAACAAAATACTTTCATAAATCTTACCTGTTATGCTCTTCTGTTCACTATATAGGTCTCACTGAGCACTTACAAACATACAATATTGCAAGCAAGTACTTTAACATTAAAACATGACATCTTTTACTTCTAAAAGTAAAAGAAAGTTCTCAATTTGCTTGCCTTTGCCCTCCAGGAAAGGTGTTACACTTGCACTTCCAAGGTTATTTCATCTCAGCAATGGCTCTGGGGTCAAGCATATTACAACCAACTAAGAAAAGCAGCTGGTTGGTTAGAAAGGATAGAAGTCCCTGAAGGGGCGGAGACAATTTCACACTCAAGGTGACATGACCATGAAAGTGGAAACAAAACTATCTAAAAGCAAGGCCTGCATGCAAACAGAGAGTAAAACACAAGCCTATGAATGCAGTTTTCTTTATGATAAATACATACTTTATTTCGTTTTGGATCCTCTTTTCGCATGAGTTTGAGCAGTATATATATATATATATATATATATATATATATATATATATATATATATATATATATATATATATATCCCTGCAAACTCTAGCATGTAAAGTATTGGGTTATAAACCAGTAAATAAATAAAACACGGTATAATTTCACTAAACTTCCATTACAGGCACATTGCCGAGGCCTCTCACACGACAAACTCGACCTCTTGAATTCCTTTCCCTGCTTTCTTCTTTTTAACCAATCCTTTCCATTCTTACATCGTAACCCGTAAACTTGGGGAGCCAATCAGCTGCGAGTTTGTATCTGTGCTAACCATCACAGTCTGAGGGAGCTGGTAGAGTTAAGATGGCGGCGTGTGGTTAAGAGGGTAGTAGTTTAATGCTCTTGCTTTCCTTCATTTAACTCGATTTATATGAACCCTAATTACCACAGTTAACGTGCAATTAGCATTTACCCCCATTTTTTCCCAATTATTCGTCTTATTCTGGATTGAACTCATGACGTCTATACACTTCGTGGTTCACCCGTTGCCCGGGACAGAGGACCAGCTCAATGACAGGTATTTATTCTAGCCGGGGAATGAGGGGCCTTAAAGAAAATGGTTATGTAGTGTGTTTGTGTGGTACAGCATCGTTCATCTCTAAAAAAAAAAAAAAAAAAAAAAAAAAAAATGTCGACAGTTGTTTGGGATTGTAGTTGAGTATAGGCAGGATATGCAGCAAAAGAGGCCCGGCTTTTCGCCCAGTCTATCTAGCAGACTGGCTGGAAGGATCCATTAGTCAGAGTTGAACTGAGACAGACAATGCGGGTTGGGGGATGGGGGGAAAAAGAAAAAAAAAGAGAGGGAATCTCAGTGAAAATTAATATCGATATTTTTCTGAAATCGGAAATACGCATATTTTAATGAAGACCGAACACGTTGTGTTTGTTAAAATGGCTGTTATGTTTATATGATTAATAAAACTTGCGTTTAAACGACATCAGAACTCCGCTTTTTGTAATCGCAGGATACTAATAATAATAATGATGATTTATTTTGCAGATGTAACATATTTTGTTGTATAATTAATTATTTTCAGACGATGGCTTTATTTAGGATGCACGATGATTCCTAGTATATACCAGGACTATTGACATTGTGTTTACATGTTTTCGTTTATCAGTGGCAAATAGGTCAAGACGCGTTTCGTCGTTGTGTATACATTGACAAAATAATTAACACTGAATCTCATTAAAGGCAATTATTTATTCAGGTATTAGCTTTCATTTAGGCTGCTTTTTTTATTTTTATTATTTTATTATTATATATAAAGTCTTGACCTGGTGTCACATTATCAATCATTCCATCAACTTTCCAGCAGCAGACCCTTTTTGTGACAGGCCTACCTAAGAATCCTAGCGTGTAATTTAATGATTTAGACTTTTTACATGATTTGCACACTTTTTAAAATTATAGTATTCAAAATTATAGTATTCAGTAACAATTTTGGAAATTATTTTAGTTTTCATGTCAAATTAAGCTACAACCTCAATATACTGAAATCATTCATGTTGTGTATGACAAATTAAAAACATGAAACCGGCTGATAACTTAAAATGTGTGTGACATTAAATAGACATTTTGAATTCTGTGGAACACCATTAATACTTAAATCAAAATTTGTGTTATTTAATGAAAAAAAAACAGTACATTTATTAGTGGTGGGCAAGCAATGAAATCAGTGTATTTAACATTTAAACAGTGTTCACATCCCCAATCCATTGTCTAACTGTTTACAATAGTTTTAGCATTGCTAGGACGACTACATATAGACCAGATGAATTACAAACAAAGTAGGGCATCCAGAAAAAAATTGCCAGCATCAAAACATGGACGGGAGCTGCAAATGAAAGAGAATGTCCTGCTAATCTTAAGCCCCTTTCACACTGGCACTCCTACCCGGGTCCCGACCCAGGTTCTGGCTACCCGGGTCACAATCCTGCGTAGTGTGAAACCACGTACCCAGGTTGACCTGGGTCGCAGCGACCCACCTCAGGATGTGGGTCGACACGCTTTGATCCGGGTCGAGCGAGGCAAAATTCAGGACTGCAGTTTGAAAGCTGACAAAATAAAACAGCCACACCTGCGTGAAGGTTTTGTTTCCTCAAGGAACATTTCTGTTTATTTTGTTTAGCCATATTTTTGTTGATTGAGACACACCATGAGCCAGATTAAGAAAAATTCTCAAATCAACGTTTGGGCCGACGATTCAATCCAGAGAAGTTTGGATGGAAGCATCCGTAACAAGCTACTACCGGGGTATTGATACTCACGTTTTGTATTTGCTTCTGTCACCCAGGTCGACCCTGCTTCTTCAAAAGCAGTGTGAATTTCTATTTTTTTAGGCTTCTGTTGTTGGAATTTCTTTGGCAACTTATTTTAGGGGACCAGGAGACCAAAATATAAACTTAGGTCATTATGACATTAGATTTGTATTGTTTTGGTAGATTTATCTTCCATAGTTTCATAGAGGATTTGGCTACACAATGAATGTCTGACAGTCCATCCCAGATTGACTGTTTTGACCCATAACTTCAAAGGCCAGTGTCACTTTGTTTAAAATATAAAGAAATCATGTTGCATTCCCAACAGCAAGATGAAGGACGTACTGTGTGAAATGCTTGCTATTTTCTGTACACTGCAGGTAATTTGCTGTTGGTTCCCACTATGCTTCTGTTTATGTAGGACATGCCTGGGCTGTTGGAAAGTCTCCCAGTGGAGACAAGTGATTGCTGCTGTAAATGTCTGAAATTTCAGAGCATGTTGGGAGCAGTTAACAGCTGGTTGGCCCAATGAGAACACTGACAAGAGTGTCACAACCTGGAGGGGATGGGAGTATTTGACATTACGATTTCTCTGAAGAGACTAAACAAATATGATGATGCAAATGGATCAGTGAGATTAATTTTTGGCAACCTATTGTCTTTTTGTTTTATTGTTTCTCAGGCTTAAAAAAACTGTTTTGCTGCCTTTCATGTTCCAATTTACCAATTTTGACTGGACACAAGCAGGTCAGTGAGAGGAATATGATCTTTAGCCCTGCCAATTAACTGGAACAGTGCAGTTTTTTGTTTTTTTTGCCATTTCCAATTACTGTAACAACATTTTTTGTTTGCAATTTAGATTTTATATGATTTTAAATGACAATTCTCACATCAGCCTGTGATTGTTTGACTCCCAATTACTTATTTTTTTCTATGTCTAATCAAGGCCAAGGGATTTTATTGTTGGATAGCTTCCAAAAGCAAAATTGCATATGTTCCTACTCTGTTAATCAGCAAAACTATTGACAAAGCAAAGTTAATAGTCCAGGGATGTGAAATACATTTCTGCAGTGTTAATAGTAAATTGAATGAAGTATTGTACAATTTTGTGTGTGGTGGGCCAAAATATAGTCTTCTGGCTTTTGTCAGACAGCAAGTTGTACAAAGGTAGAAAGGTAGGCTGTATCAGGGATGGAAATAAGAAACCTAGAGCAAAGCAGTTTCACCCATTCCAGGTTTTAATACCAGCTTGATTAGCCGCAGTGTATAGGTCACAAGCTCAAGTGTCTTCTTAAACTCATAGTAAAACCAAGAATGGATTAAACTGCTTATTTCCATTCCTCAATCAATCAATCAATCATTATTTTATATAGCGCCTTTCATAGTGGACCACCATCACAAAGCGTTTTACAAGATGCAGTAACAAGAAGAAAATCCATAATACTTTATTTTTGTATAGGAAAGTTCAGAATCAGGAAGGACAAATGTTTGTGCATGTGTGATATTTAAGGTCAGATCTCTTCTCTTTTCTCAGTTGCAACTCTGTCACTTTGCAATTTTATAATATTTTTGGCTTTTTTTTCCATTTCTTTTTGGGCTAGGGTAATTTGATGCTTTATCCCTTTCAAATGACATGTTGCTTTTTGCAAAGTGTCCTATATTTTTTTTGATGTCATCTCGATGTATTTGAAATTTTAGAAGTTGCCTGGGTTATCGATGTATTCTAGATTTACAGGTCATTTATATTTTTTATATCCAACAGATTACCAGACTAAAGCTTTTCAAACTGGCATGATCTACCTGGGTCAGAACCGGGTCATGCTGGTTGGATACGTGATTTCACACTGCGTTTGATAAACTAGGGTTGACCTGAGTAATGTAAACAATACGCGTATCAATGCCCCGGAAGCAGCTTGTTACTGACGCTTCCATCAAGCTTCTCTGGATTGAACCGTCGGCCCAAATGTTGATTAGAGCAGATGTTTCTTCATCCCTGCTGCAATCTGGCTCATGGTGTGTCTCAAGCAACAAAAGTATGGCTAAACAGAATAAACAGAAATGATCCTTGCAGAAGTGAAAACTTCACGCAGGTGTGGCTGGCTGTTATTGCGTCGGCTCACGAACGGCAGTCAAGCATTTTGTCTCCCTCAGCCCGGGTCAAAGCGTGTAGACCCACATCCTGAGGTGGGTCAATGGGACCAGGTATGACCAAATACGTGGTTTCACACTATGCAGGATTGTGACCCAGATAGCCAGGACTTGGGTCCGGACCCCGGTAGGAGTGCCAGTGTGAAAGGGGCTTAACATGAAGCAAAGTTTATGTTTTAAATAGATTTCCACGGGCACCTGTGGGTATACCTTTTGGGTTTCTGTTTTCATCACAAGTTTTAATCTTTTGGTTTCTCACTTCATGATTACCGTTTGATTAGTAAATTGCAGTACTTTACCTGTGATGCATAAAAGTACTGGCAAAAAAATGGCATTTGTGAGGATGTAGTTAAAGTGAGGAAATGAATAACATTCATAAAAAAGCAGTTTGTTTGTTTTGTAAATATGAAAATTGTTTAAATAGTGGTATTTTCATCCAAAATACAAATGTTTTTAGTTACGTAGATTCACTGCTTTCTGATTGCCACACATGGTTCCTTTGGTTTCTTCAGTTTGACACATTTCCCTTATAGAATACAATAAACTTCGGATACATTTAACTCTTGGGAGAAAGGAAACTCCTCTAACACTGTTGCTCTTCCTTGTTTTAAGATTTTCTGGTTAGACCAGGGACATGTCATTGTGACATACCCAGGCAAAACATTACTGTCCAAAGCCTACACAGTGTTTCTTTTAGTTCTATAGAACTGGTATGTGTGTAGTGGCTACTTCCTATACTGGGAAATCAAATATGTGTACTTAGAACCATGTACCATGTATTGAGCCATTCATGAAAGTGAAAAGGTGACTGACACTTGCAGAATTCCTTCCCTGATAGTAGTTCCAAAACCAGCTGCCAGACATTAAGGGCTGTGCCATATTTCACCTCACTGTACAGACTACAGCACCTACACAAATAAGTACTTGAAGAGGAGGCCCTCATTTTTCTCAGTGTTTATTGGGTAGCAACTGCAAGAGTCCAAGGGAAGAGATTGAGAATTTATTTGCATTTAACATCAATTTACATTGTAGGCCTATTCAGGTTTTTTTATTTAAGCAGTTTGCTTATGATTAATTGTGTTTTTCTTTAATGTATACTGGAGTTACAAATAGGCTACACATTCTTACACATGCTTCTGCTAAAAACTTGTAACTTCTGATAATATCTTATTTTTTTGCTTTGGAACTGCAAAAGGTTAGTGTTTGACCTTTTGTCTATTTAGTGTTGACAGATGGGTTTAGACTGTTTTTAGTTAAATTGCAGAACCTCATTTTAAAATACTTGGCAGACAAATATTGGTTGTAATGTGTGGCTACAGTCAGCGGTTCGGATAAGCTGTGTACTGGTTGTTCTACGCATTGAAAAAATAGCAATTGCGTATTTAAATGTAATGCGTACCAAGTACGCATAGCAATTTTGCTGCACAGCTTGAGTTTGCATGTTATCAAGAGAAACCTCGGCCATGCTTTAACCCTTTTAATATATTATTTTTGTTGCATTATACAATTTTGAAACAATATTCCAACACAAGTATCAACAATTTTACAATTTGCTTTCAATTTAAACAAGACATTTATTGTGGCTTTTATTCTGAGTCATCCATTTATTTATTTATGAAGCCTGTCTGAGATTAACATAAATGCAGCCCTGTTATAGATATAGACTGCATGCTTAACTGGTAGCCTGCATATAATTGCTTTATACTACTGTATAAAACGCTGGCGTCTGCCCTGCCTTCAATTATTATTATTATTATTATTATTATTATTATTTATTTCTTAGCTGATGCCCTTATCCAGGGCGACTTACAATTGTTACAAGATATCACATTATTTTTACATACAATTGCCCATTTATACAGTTGGGTTTTTACTGGAGCAATCTAGGTAAAGTACCTTGCTCAAGGGTACAGCAGCAGTGTCCCCACTGGAGATTGAACCCACGACCCTCCAGTCAAGAGTCCAGAGCCCTAACCACTACTCCACACTGCTGCCCAATTGTAACCATATAGGGCTACTGATTTTCCATTTTTAGTAAAGGCAAGTTATATTTTAAAAAATGGCCAATGACGTTTTTTCTTCCCACTTTTTATCAATGTATTAATAATTAAACATGGCATTTGCACATAAATATAATGTTGATAGCTAAAATAAGTAAATTAATAAATATTGCAACAATTCTTTATTGGGCCAAGAGTTTGGAATAAGACTCTTGTTGCTGTAATAGTAAGTAAAGCACCTGAAGACACTTCAAAGCTGTCAACATTTATAAATGTCACTTGGTTCTTTGCTGGCATTAAAATAAGCAGGAAAGCCTAAGAATTATATTACAACAGTTCAGAAAACAAATGCCCAGCACTGTTGTGAGAATCATATTTACAGTCTTCCACTAACACATTATTTCAATCTACAAATAAAGGTGGTTTGAAAATACCTGTTTATCTTAATACTGACATTACAATAACAAGTATGAAACAGTTTGTTAAGTCCAGCAATGTCATGCGAGAGAAATCCTATGTACAGTACTTCAAAAATTAAGTTTAGTGTTTTACTGGCATTGCAATAACCAGGATACAATACGAAACACGAAACGCATAATGAATCCTCCCAATTGTTTATTGGCTAATTCTGCCTTATTTGCTAAATTTAACAAGAGGTGTTTCTCTGGACAGAATGTCTATGAAACAAACAGTGTGTAGTGTAGAGACTACATCCTTTACGCAGTAAAACAATCATTTTTTTAGAAAAATAGCTTTGAGCTTGTTTCTTCATTGTCAGATAATATAATGTAATTAAGAAATGGCCATGGTTTAATATTGCTAATTATAGCTTATTAAAGGCAGGAAGCATGGAAAGAAATAAACTAAACAATAATTAAACACGTAATTAATTTTGCTTACTTAGGGAAAGCCCCGCATGAGTTCAGTACAGCACCTTCATTTTCAGCATAGAAGAATGCAGTGCTGTGCTGTTGCTGCCGTCTTATTTGCTTTCTTGTTCTCTGTGTTCATGACTGGCAATATGATCTTTTAATGGTATCGACTCATACATGATCAATGGAGTGACAACAAAACTCATGGATAACATGATTTTTTTTTTAGCTCTGTCTTTTACTGTGACATTGCATTTTTCTTTCTTCATTGGTGCAGCTGCCATGTTGAGTTTCAGTAGAGACACTTGAGCAAAGTCACATGATGAATAAACTCAACTTGTAAAAAAAATGCATATATGTCTTCAATTACTATAGACTTAAATGTGTATTTTCGACTAAATTAATATTTGGTTACGCGTTAACCAGTTTCAAAACGCTTGAGTGATATTTCTGAAATGGTTGTTTTTTTAAAAGGGAAATAAAACAAACGTTAAAGTATGTTTGCTGGAGTATTTATACTTCTAAATAATACAGAAAGATTGTACTTCACTGATTAGTATTCAATTATACGACAAGTTCAAAACTGCAAAGTTCATGAGCAGCACCGAGCAGCACTCTCCATAGAGGCAGAATCACCAGACGCTTGCTTCACACATCCTGTACTTGTAGATTTACTGGCGCCCGAGCAAGCTCTGCATGAATGTGACGTGCATTTTTACAGAGGGAAATCGGCGAGGCTCCCAAACACAACAAACCACGACAGTGTGAAGTGGCGATTAAAAATAAATCGGGGGAGAGAGAGAGAGAGAGAAATCGGAAAATACAAAAAAATAAAACCATTTTCATAGGGCCCTATATACTTAATGAAAATCCTGACAAATTGAAAAATTTGATATGTCTAAATCTAACATGAAATACTGTACTAGTATTATGGCTTCCGACAGACTTTTGCAATATCATTGTGTAGTTTCTTTGATTACATGATAAATCAAAGATCTAAATTATGTGTGTGTGTATATAATTATATATATATATATATATATATATATATATATATATATATATATATATATATATATACACACACACACATACTACCGGTCAAAAGTTTTAGAACACCTCCATTTTTCCAGTTTTATTGAAATTTACGCAGTTTAATGTCTCAATGTACTCTGAAATTAAAGCATAGAACAAATAAACAATTGGAGATAAAAAGAAATCATGGAATCGTTTTGTTTAACAAAATTTAATCTAAATTTTGACTCATCAAAGTAGCGACCTTTTGCAGATATAACCGCCGAACACACTCGTGGCATTCTTTCTACAATGGAAATCAAATATTGTTCGGAAAGTTCTTCCCAACACTGTTGCAGAAGTTCCCACAAATGTGTTGCACTTGTAGGTTGCTTTGCTTTCACCCTTCTGTCCAGTTCATCCCAAGCCAGCTTGATGGGGTTTAAGTCTGGAGACTGTGCTGGCCATTCCATGATTTGAAGCCTACCGTCTTGTTCTTTTCTTCTAAGGTAGTTCTGACATAGCCTGGAGGTATGTTTTGGGTCATTATCTTGCTGTTGGATGAACCCCTGACCAACTAGGCGATACCAGAGGGGATTGCATGCGCTGCAAAATGCTGTGGTAGCCGTTTTGGTTCAGGGTGCCACTCACTCTGTGCAAGTCGCCCGACTCTGGATCCAGCAAAAGAGCCCCAGACCATCACGCTTCCTCCTCCATGTTTGACAGTTGGTGTCACACACCAAGGAACCATCCTTTAAGCCTACTCGACGCGCATAAAACCCTAAGTGATGAACTGAAGATTTCAAATTTTGATTCATCGGTCCATAAGACCTTCTTCCAGTCTTCAGTAGTCCACTGGCGGTGCTTCATGGCCCAGGCAAGCCTCTTTTTCTTATTTTGCCATCTTAGCAATGGCTTTCTTACTGCCACTGACCTGTCAAACCTGCAGCTCGAAGTCTTCTCTTCACAGTTGAAACTGAGACTTGCTTACTTCGACCAGTGTTAAGCTGTGCTTGAAGCTGTTGTCCTGTGAGCCGCCTATCACGCAAGCTGTTGACTCTCAGAAACTTGTCTTCTGATTCTGTTGTGGCTTTGGGTCTGCCAGACCTCTTCCTGTCAGTTTCCTCCAGTTTCCAAGTGCCTTTTGATGGTGTAGTAAACTGTACTCACTGACACCTTGGCTTTCTTTGCAATTTCTCTAAAGGAAAGATCTACACTTTTAAGGGTTATAATGGTCTGTCTGTCTTCCTTTGTTAATTGCCTTTTTCTCGCCATTATGATAGCAATATACTACTTCCTGCAGTACAATACTGTCCAAATAATGCTTAAGAGGGTGTAGTAACACAGTCTGTTCCAACACTGCTTTTATACAGACAGAGGGTTTGTAAGTAATCAACAAAAGTTGGGACACCTGTAGGAATTGTTAGCATCAACTTTCAAGGCTTAATTTACTTCCATTACTGCAGAACAGCTGTAAGTTGTTAACCCATTACTTGTTCCCTGAAAAAGGCCTTTTTGTATAACTCTGAAATGTACATTATTTTTCAGTTTTTGGTAACCTAAACTTTTTGTTTTACCGCTTACCTTTGTACCATTTCAGGTTATTCACTGGACTTGAACTGCTTAAATTTCAATAAAAACTGGAAAAATGGGGGTGTTCTAAAACTTTTGACCGGTAGTGTGTGTGTGTGTGTGTGTGTGTGTGTGTGTATATATATATATATATATATATATATATATATATATATAATTTTTTTTTTTTTGTCAATCCTAAAATTCTAGCTGATGTAAAATTTTGACCTATCTGTACAGTATTTATTGGAAGTACTCATGAGTTCATGGTAATGTAGCATAGTGTCTAAATTGGAGAGTAAATTGAATGACCCAAAACCTTATCTGGAGTACTGGCTACAGGCTTCGTGTCACACAGCCATTTATTTTCCAGATGTCTATTTTTACATTTTAGCTGTTCTGTTAACCTCAGCTGTAAGAAAACAGTTAGAGGGGGTGCTGTTCCTTAGCTCGGTTCCTTATAATGAAAACCCTAGGGTCGTCTGCAGCTGTTTTAAAACCAAGCATGTAGATTAAGCCAGTAGTTTTTTGCTGAAAGAAAATGGCAGGTCGTTATTGCTTTGTTGTACCCTGCTGCATCAACTGCTTTCTATCAGAAAGCCCTTGTGTAATACAGTAATAATAATACACAGTGGTAAACAGGAGTTTCCAAAGTAACCTGTCACTAAAATGTTTCCGTAATATCCCGTTTACACGAGCCACTTTGAGGTGGCTTAGGTCTCTTTTTTTTTTTTTTTTTTTTCTCTTTTACATTTTTTTTTTTTTTTTATAGTGTAAATACAGCTGTCCTAAAAGTGGTCTCTTTTGGGGAGGGCTCTCTGATGGCTTTGGTCTGTTATTTGCTGTACTGTGAATGCAACATACACTCGTGGGCAATGCTCCCATTGTCAGTGTCAAACAGACACAGATAACAGCAATAGGAAGTTGGAATTGTTACTCTGTGCAATTTGACACTGAGGCAGAAGGTTTCAAAATACAACCACACTTTTAATATTTGTGCTATAATGAAGACATTTAAACATGTGTAATTTATGTACAATAAATATGAAACAAGCCTAGTTGCCAAAAAAAATGGTCAGCAATAATATTTCACACAAATCTATAAACATAACCCGTGATCGTATTGAGAAGTATCAAATGAGGAAATGTTTGATATTGTGGGTAATGTGCTTTTAGACTTGCAGATAGAGCTTGTTTAACTATATACATCACTCTAACAATTACAGTGAAAAATAAAGCCGAAAGCTTGTGGAAGTTTAATCAATTTAAATTTATAGGCTTTATTTTTTAAAGTGCATTATCGGAAGTGCCATTGTGTGTGTGTCTATATATAGACTATATATCGACACCCCCCCCCCCCACCCTAGTTAACTCAACCCAATTAAAGGGATAATTAGGGTCAGCTGTTTGAGTATTTTGGTTAACAATCAGGCCTGATTTGGGACAGCTCTGCCCAATATAAATCTGACTAACTTTGGCCCTTACCATCAGAGTGAAATTGTCAGCACACAGGTTCTAGAGGCACATCATGCCACGAACAAAAGAAATTCCTGAAGACCTCTGGGGAAAAAAGTTGTTGATGCCCATCAGTCTGGAAAGGGTTACAAAGCCATTTCTAATGCTCTAGGGCTCCACCGAACCACAGTCAGAGCCATTATTGTCCAAATAGAGAAAGTTTGGGACAGTAATGAATCTTCCCAGGAGTGGCCGTCCTGCCAAAATCTCTCCAAGAGCAAGGCGTTAAATCATCCAGGAAGTCACAAAGAACCCTAGAACAACATCCAGGGATCTGCAGTCACCTCGACTAAGGTCAGTGTTCATGACCACCATCAGAAAGACACTGGGCAAAAATGGGATTCATGGCAGAGTAGCAAGGTGGAAACCATTGCTCACTAAGAAGAACATGAATGCTCGTCTCAAGTTTGCCAAAAAGCACCTGGATGATTCTCAAGAGTTCTGGAATAATGTTCTATGGACAGATGACTCAAAAGTGGAACTTTTTGGCTGACATGGGCCCCGTTATGTCTGGTCGAAAACCAAACACTGCATTCCACAGTAAGAACCTCATACCAACGGTCAAACAAGGTGGTGGTAGTGTCATGGTTTGGGGATGCTTTGCTGCATCAGGACCTGGACGCCTTGCCATCATTGAAGGAACCATGAATTCTGCTCTGTATCAGAGAATTCTACAGGAGAATGTCAGGCCATCCGTCCGTAAGCTGAAGCTGAAGCACTGCTGGGTCATGCAGCAAGGCAATGATCCGAAACACACAAGCAAGTCTACATCAGAATGGTTGAAGAACAAGAAATTTAAAGTTTTGGAATGGCCTAGTCAAAGTCCAGACCTAAACCCCAATGAGATGTTGTGGCAGGACCTGAAATGAGCAGTTCATGCTCGAAAACCCACAAATGTCACTGAGTTGAAGCAGTTCTGCATGGAGGAGTGGGCCAAAATTCCTCCACGGCGCTGTGAGAGACTAATCAACAACCACAGGAAGCGTTTGGTTGCAGTTATTACTGCTAAACGTGGCGTAACCAGTTATTGAGTCTAAGGGGGCGATTACTTTTTCACACGGGGGCATTGGGTGTTGCATAACTTTCTTTAATATATAAATATGTATCAAATTTTTTGTGTTATTTGTTCACTCAGGGTCCCTTTTATCTAATATTAGGTTTTGGTTGAAGATCTGATAACATTCAGTGTCAAAAATATGCAAAAATGCTGAAAATCAGACAGGGGGGCAAATACTTTTTCACGGCACTGTACATACATACATGCAGAGGTCGCGCTAGCATTTCTTTTCATGCGTTCCTGAAACGCACATGCCCAGTCCCTTCGATCAAATGTACATTTTAACACCAAAGGCTAATAAACTCCAGGGATGTGCATTTTGGTACATTTTTATGAATGTTTAAACTCTGGCATGTAGTAGTTTAAAAAATCTCTGTGTATAGATATACATGTAAAGACGGACACACCTTTTTCTTTGTTATATATATAAAATATACTAACAGTAGACCGTTCGCATGACGAGACTGGATTCTAAGCTCTGTTTGTTGCCTTCGTCTACGTGTGTGTTAATATTTTTCTGCATTCTAATGACAGCAACTGCATTGCGTGTCTTAAGTGAAGATTATTGAAAAACTGTGCATCCGTGTTGTGTTTTTTTTTTTTTTTTGCCCAGCAGCTCTTTCACACACAGTACATCTTGCCATCTCAATAAGACAGATACTTCATCTTGCATTCAAAATTATAAGAACTTATTTTTCATTTGCAGTGTGGAGTAGTGGTTAGGGCTCTGGACTCTTGTTGACCAGAGGGTCGTGGGTTCAGTCCCAGTGCTGGGACACTGCTGCTGTACCCTTGAGCAAGGTACTTTACCTAGATTGCTCCAGTAGAAAGCCAACTGTATAAATGGGTAATTGTATGTAAAAAATTATGTAATTGTATGTAAAAATAATGTTATATCTTGTAACAATCATAAGTCGCCCTGGATAAGGGTGTCTGCTAAGAAATAAATAATAATATTCAATATAGAGAGAAACATGTTTTTTTTTGGTTTTTTTAAACAATGAAAACAAAAACGCTGCTAATAATAATCAGAAAACAGTAATTATCAAATAAAAATCAAACCACATCAAAACGTGTGCCATTATCGACTTTTTATTGAAATGTTCAATATAACAGAACCCTTTTGTTTTCATTTTCGTAGCAGACCCTGGCCTGTACCTTTTTTACGTTGTCTGCTTCACTTGTGTTGGAGGGATAGTCACAAGTGCATGTACACAGCTACTTTGCGCAGGCATTGTGATGGATCTGGCTGCCGCATTGCCTGTACCCAGTGCTGTGTTTTGATAGTATTTTGTCACAGCACTGCTATTTCAAACCAAACAGCTTCCCGTTTGCAGCTGGCTTACCTGTAAAGTCGCTGTATGCGCTTCTGTTTGTACAGTTTGTATTGTTCTTGGCTCCACATCCTCTTCATCATCATTGCTGAGTGATAAATCAGCATCATTGTCGCTGGTATCAATCCTCCGAACCAACTTCACTCCCGATGCTCATTATAGAAAGACCACATACATTGCCATGTTTTAGCTTTCGCTAAAAAACTATATAAACAACTAAACAAGTAAAACTAATAATAAAACAAAAAATAATTTAAAACACTATATATATATATATATATATATATATATATATATATATATATATATATATATATATATATATATATATATATACTTGTAAAAGTTGAATGGCTTCCTGCAATATATCTCGGCCTTCTAAACGCCCACAGCTAGATTGGAATCGCTACATGACACGCAATTGGATACAAATGTCACCTGACCCTCCCCGACTGTCATTGCACATTCCACAGTGCTAGCACTGCCTTAGAGAATGAAACCTGAAACGCTAGACTCTGAAACCAATCACAAAATAGAATGGGAAACTTGATGTACGCAGGTACGGCATGGTACTGCAAGTGGGTTTTCATTTGATGTACGTGCGTATGTCATGGTGTTGAAGTGGTTAATTATGAAACGGAATCAGCTAAATTTGTCACCTGATTAAAAAGAAAACCCGAAAACTTCTAGTCCTACGTGTGTGTGTGAGTTTGCATTTACTTTTTCCAAAGTACTTGTTTTATTTCTTAACAATATGGACCTCTGTTAATATGGGACATAACACATTATTTTAAAATAAAATACAGTGCATGGTGGGATACTATCGTATTCATTTTCAATGTTCATTGCGCTGCTAGGAACTGTAACTGAACTATTCTAATTGCATTAGTGTGTGTACGCATTACACATGAAACGGTACTTCAGTGTGGACGCAAAAGTTTGAGCTGGATTAATTAAAACGTTTACGGTTCTCGAGTTATGTAGAGTGGACAGGGACTAAAAGTAAATGTCCTTAATATTGCTGGTAAAGCCAAATATGAGGCTTATTGCTGCCACCTACAGGGCTGGAGTGTATCTTAATCAATGCTGTTATTGCAGAACAGTATTTTATTTTATTTTTATTTATTTTTTTTATTTTTTTTAACAAGCAAGTATTTCATGGTCATTGCTGCAGTGTAGGCCTAATAGATTATCATGAATATGCATGTCTGCATCCCTTTCCATTTTGTGCGTCCAGTGTACGCAAGACAAAATATTTTTCCGTCAAATGGATTTATTTTGCGTCTAGGATGCAAAATGTTGCGTTAACGCGACCTCAGTATGTATGTGTGAGTATAGATATAGATAGATAGATAGATATATAAACTTTTAATACTTGTGTATAGATAGATATAAGCACTAGCTTCAGGTCCAAAAGCAATTTAGTCATTAACTCCAAGACTGCAATTTTCGAATACGAAGGACTAAGATTGGGTATAGAAGACAAAACCATTAAATACTGTGTTTAACTAGTTTACAAACCATCCTGACTTGGTAGATTTTTAGTTATTGATTGGGGAAGTTAAATAGGTTCTGTCAGGAGCTGCTATGGTAACTCAAATAGGAACAGAATGCCTCTCCTTGCTCTGCTGTCCATAATCTGATTGTGTTTTCTTCACATTCTCCCAAATGTGTTCCTTTATTAAAACAAATCTGTCTTTGAAGGAAAATACAATTTTAAAAAGCTTTTCAGGAAATGAGTAGAAGCTGACCAGTGTTTTGTAGTTTCAAGTGCAATTCATTTCACTTGCTTCATTATTTTTATAAAATCTATTTAGTTATTTTTTTTAAATAAACGGGACAGAATTGTCAACAGTAAGTAATTTGTATTGCCAAACCTGATGTATTTCTTGTTAGCAGTGGGTGAAACAGAGCTAATTTATTGACATCTTTTACTGTTCTTTATTCAATTTATATAGCCCTGTTCTTTGCAAAGTGTACAGTTGGGCTTTATTTTCCATTGACTAAATGCTCAATGACATCAGTCTAGTATTGCAGTTTACAGTAAACTTGAGTATTTCCTTCTGAACATCTTGAGAGAGAGCTTGGTGAGCACCTTCCTGGATGATAGTAGAATACACATCTGAAATTAAATCAAAATGGAAGAGGAGGTATTTTAACAATCTGTCGCCGGTCACAGCATGATTAGGTTACCAGGTCTTTGTAGCTTTATGAACTTTTGTTAGTCTGCTTCCCAGTGCTTCTTGATCCATGCGGAAGCATAATAAATAATTTATAGGAAGGACCTATAATATATGATAAACAGTAAGATAATAAAGTGATGTTGCTTTCTGTTTATCTGACCTGATGTAGCAATTTGTTTGAATTCCCCAGCAAAAAAATAAATAAAATAAATCCTGGTAGTCTGGACTGTGCTGTTATACAAAGTAGTCCTTGCTACCTTTTAAAATCTCATGGGACCAGATGACACAAATAGAGAAATGACATTGCTGTTTTTTCTAATCTTTCAACAGATTACGAGAAGTTTCTGAGAAACTCAACAAATACAACCTAAACAGGTGAGTATTTATTTTTATGTAGCCAGTTTACATGACACTTTTTTTTTTACTGTCATTCAAAAAATGGGGACACTTAATGTCCAGCTGTCATATTTTTAGTCTTTCATGTACTGTGCGAATATGTGTTAGGACGCTTTTATATTTATTGTAACCAATGCATGCATATACAAAGGATGGTTCATTAAACAGATCTTTAAACCTCTTGTATTTCATTTTAATAAGAGGATAAAAATGTAACACCACTCCTGGAGCAAAATGTAAGTTTAATCTGTATTCAGGTTACACTGTTTAGCATTTCAGGGCACGCTTACACCTAGTTCACTTGCAAGTGATTTGAATCGTAGTTTGCTTGCAAACAAACACATTTTCAGGTTTGCTTTGGTTTGTTTCACACCAGAAAAATTCAAGCAAACTTGAGTTTCTTTTCAAGTGAAATCAAATGTGCTTGTTTGATACACTTGCAGCTTCAGGGTTTTTAACATGGCACCTTTCCAAACGCACTCGACTCTCTTGCTGGAGTGCTAAGAGATCTCGTTCATCAATCTCTGTGAAAGAAAGTCTCTATTATTGGTGAAATTTCAAAAGGGCAGAAACAATCAGGTTTGTGTGCAGAAACTGGATATCGCAACTTTAAAACTGATTTATTTAATACAGTACTTTTTTCTTAATACTGTACTGTATATGTTACTTGAAAATAATGCATTTGTTTTTAACTTCCAAATGCTCTAAATTTATCAAATAGAGTTTTGTCCCTTTCTACAAAATATTATTCTAAATTCATTGTATATGCATTATATGTCTTGCTGTTTCTAAGATTAGACCACTAATGGTTAAACTGACTGCAGTACTTTCTGTTTTATAAAGGTAAAACGTAATGGCTAACCGAAATTGACAGTATCGTATATTTTTGCGAAACCATTTTGATGTGCCTTTCCAAGACATCACTCTAGCAATCCAAGGCATATGCTATGTGTCTTGTGTACATCATAATTTTCAGTAGGAATAATGTTACATTTGGTTCTTGCACCCTCTGGTATCTTGACTCATCATGTGTATAGAAAAGGATATTACTATTACCAGCTATAATAGAATGATATAGCAATTAACCCATTTGCAACATACAACCTTAACCGTTTGCAGTCCTATGTCGGACCTGGTCCGACATTGCAATTATTCCTATCCGGTACAATGTCGGACCCTGTCTGACATCATCAAAAAAACGCAAAAAACGGGTTTCTAATCATTTTTTCTCCGGAAAAAGCCGAGAAAACCATTCAATGGCCGAGTGGGAGCGACAGGAGCCGAGACAAGCCGGAAAAAAAAAGGGTGTATCTCATGAATAGTCATAATTGCCCCTGGCACCAGATAACGCGGCCATAAGGAAACAAGCTGGCTGTTACTGCATCAGCGCGCAGAGAATATCACAGACATTTGCAGAGCTTTTTTCAGATGTTATAGTAATAAAATAATGACTTGGATCGCATTATTGAGGCGTTTGGTGATAAAACGAGTGATCAGGAGATGATTGAGCGGTATGTACGACTATTATTATTATTATTATTATTATTTGTTTCTTGGCAGATGTGAAAGCTATAGCGAACGAAAGGGTGGGGCGGGGCTGGAGATGCCTAGTGAGTGCTTTGTTGATATGCAGGGCCTTTTAAACCCGTTTGACTGTGGGGGGAAAAAAAAATACTTTTAAACAGCTGCGTCTAAAATTAACTACGCGTGTGAAAATAAACTGGACCTGACGCGCCTGACACGCACTTAATAAATGGACTGCAAAGGGTTAATTTTGCATTTACTTTTTTTCACTCTTTGTGCAGAACCATTAATGGAATTTATCACATTGTCTGGCAGGTTCAGTAACATTTCTAGTGTTATATCGGTAACATGGCATCGACCATTAGATTTTCTGTTATGTATCCATATGGGCAACCTGCTTAATCAATATTGGTCGACCTAATTCTAAAATGTTTATTTTGTGTTCTTTTGGTAGTCATCCTCCTCTGAATTTGTTGGAACAGGCCACCATTAAACAGTGTGTTGTGGGACCAAACCATGCTGCATTTCTTCTGGAGGTAATTTTTTTCTTCTAAATTACAAAAACAGTTATATCCATTATTTTTTACAAATAATTTGATGTGAATGTATTCCATGAATATGTTGGGCTCACCATTAATTGTTCTGTGTGTTTTTGTCCTAGGATGGTCGCATCTGTAGAATTGGTTTCGCAGTTCAGCCTGACAGGTTGGAGTTGGGTAAACCTGATGGCAATGATGGGTAAGGATTGTACCATAACCTTTATCTGTACCCCCCTCCTGCATTTCACTAAAATATGTTTCTAACCAAAAAAAAAAAAAAAGATTTGGCTTAGGTTTTGAAATCTCAGAGTAGAGGAAGGAAATGCGATTTATTTACCTTTACGTATGTCCAAATTACTATGGCCTAAACTGGCAGAAAGCTTACTGTCTGTTTTTCGTTTATTTTGCAACCATGAATCCGTCGACCAGGACGGCTAGATATGGAGATATGCAGCAACTAAAAACGCCTTTTGCAAGGTGGTGTTTTGCTGTCAATATAGAAGATACTACAAGCATTTTTACCAGTTTCAGAATGCTTCAGTTATTTTTTTTTCAGGGAAATAAAACAAACTTCAAAGTATGAATATTGTGATTTATTTATGTTTACCAGAATATTTATACTGATTTGCCCATCCTACCTAAGGTAACATTAGATAGTCCAAGATTAGTGCTGTGTGGTCCAGTGGTTAAAGAAAAAGGCTTGTAACTTGGAGGTCCCCGGTTCAAATCCCACCTCAGCCACTGACTCATTGTGTGACCCTGAGCAAGTCACTTCACCTCCTTGTGCTCCGTCTTGGGTGGCACGTAATTGTAAGTGACTCTGCAGCTGATGCATAGTTCACACACCCTAGTCTCTGTAAGTCGCCTTGGATAAAGGCATCTGCTAAATAAACAAATAAGACACCCTAAAGAAAATGTTTTAACTTATAATAGTGTACTATATATTCTATAAAAGGATGCATCTTTTAATACAACCTGACATACTTTGCACGTGAATGCAGAAGACTTTAAACAACATTTTTATCTTCAAAGTTGTTTCATCGATTAATTGCAGTATGTTAACAATAGATTGAAACAATTAAAATGTATATTGATAACTGCAGGTATGTTGAGTCTTTAGTTGGGTGTTCTTTACCCTGTTTAAGATTTATAAACCAACAGTTAAGGTACCAATATAGTCAGATTTGTGTCTTGAGAATGCTTAGAGTGCCTTTTGCTGTCTTTAGTCCATCTGTTTTATTAGGTGTGCCCACTACTTCCAATGTAGTAGTGTATGACATTTAAGGTTGCACTTGATGTGAATAATTTTGTTTTGGGATTTGAGTGTCTTCTTGCAGCCACAGAAACACACATTTTGTACAAATTTTACAGAACTAGTAAATTCTGTTTTGCATACTTTTTAAATAGTTTGAGAACTGATAGGTAATTGTTTTAGTTTATTCAGTAAATCTCTGTGCATGAATATCATGTATGTAAACTGGAACTTGCACAAATACATAAGGTGCAATTTTAAAAATCTTCATAAAATCAGTAACCTATTAGGCAATAAAGGATGCCAGATTTAAAAATCCTGTCTGAGGCAAACCATGTCTTTTAAAGGGGAAGCAATATAGAAAACTATAGATGAGACATTAATCGGCTGCCTGGTGTTCCACTGTACTGCAAAAAAAAAAGTTAAACATCTTTGTTGAAAGACCCACTGAAGCTGCTTCACAGTAAAACCAAAACCTGCAATTTGATGTCTTTCTACAGATGCACATGAGTATTCGTATAATTAATTAAAATAAATCTGTAGGGCATTGAAAGATATTCTGGTTTGAATTTGATAGTAAAAGAAATGAGTTGCAGTTGCAATAGCCAAAACATTCCCTAAGGGTGTTGCTCAGGCTGGTCTTCATATAAAAATAAATCCTTGCTAGTCCTTCAGCTGTAAGACCTGGGACTTAGACAATTTCTTTAATAATAAACCATAAGTGTGTAACTGATCTCCCCTTTTTTTTTTTTTTTTTCTCCCCAGTTCAAAGTTGAGCAGTGGTTCAGGGACAGGAAGGACTTCCAGGCCAGGCAGGACTAGTGATCCGCCATGGTTTTTGTCTGGTTCTGACACACTGGGCAGACTGGCAGGCAACACCCTTGGGTAAGTTTTGGCAGGGTTGTCTGTCACTTAAACCTTAAATTAGACCAGATTGCCACAGAGCAACCAAAAAAAGTGCTTCTAAATTCAAATGACACAAAGCCGTATTCTTGTCCAATGTATTGTGCACACTTCCATCAAATTTAATAAATCATGTGAAAATATCATGTTTCTCAATAAAGCTAGTTTTTCCTGAAATTACAAAAAAATATATTCATTAAATTCATATTCAACAATTTAAAATGCACACATGTAGTAGTCTGAAAGATGCACAATGTGTTTTACAATCCTTTGGGCTAACTCAAACCAATTGCAATAAACATTTTGCAATTTTGCGCGTATTCAAACTTAACTACAGTCACCTCCAAAATTATTGGCACCCTTGGTAAAGATGAGCAAAAAAAGACTGTATAAAATAAATAATACCAGTACTGAGCTATGTTGTAATTTTCCAACATGTGGAATATATTTGACTTTATTAATGATTCAGCAGAATCAACCAAAATTACCCATTTCTCAAATTATGAATTTATTACCAAAAAAAATGAAGTGTCACAATTATTGGCACCCTTGTTTTCAGTACTTTGTGCACCCTCCCCTTGCAAGGATAACGGCACTGAGTCTTTTTCTATAATGTTTAATGAGATTGGAGAACACATTGGGAGGGATCTTAGACCATTCCTCCATACAGAATCTTTCCAGATCCTTGATATCATTCGGTCTGCGCTTATGGACTGCCCTCTTCAATTGAAACCACAGGTTTTCAATGGGGTTCAAGTCCGGAGACTGAGATGGCCATTGCAAAATGTTGATATGGTGGTCAATTAACCATTTCTTTGTGGATTTTGATGTGTGCTTGGGGTCATTGTCTTGCTGGAAGATCTTCTTGCGGCCAAGTTTCAGCCTCCTGGCAGAGGCAACCAGGTTTTTGGCTAAAATGTCTTGCTACTGTACTGGGTAGAGTTCATGATGCCGTTGACCTTAACAAGGGCCCCAGGACCAGTGGAAGCAAAACAGCCCCATAACATCAAAGATCCACCACCATATTTTACAGTAGGTATGAGGTTCTTTTCTGCACACGCATCCTTCTTTCGACGCCAAACCCACCGCTGGTGTGTGTGGCCAAAGAGCTCTATTTTCGTCTCATCTGACCATAGCACCCGGTTCCAATCGAAGTGCCAGTGCTGTTTAGCAAACTCCAGGCGCTTACGTTTGTTGGTTGCTCTCAATAAAGGCTTTTTTCTGGCAACCCTTCCAAATAGCCTATTGGTATGGAGGTGACGTCTAATTGTAGATTTGGAGACTTGGTGACCCCAAGATGCAACCAAGTTCTGTAATCTCCAACTGTGGCCATTGGATTTCCCTTTGCCTCCCGAACCATCTGCCTCACTGTGCGTGGGGGCAAGATACACTATGCCCCTCTACCAGGCAAGTTTACCACTGTTCCAGTGGTTTTGAACTTCTTAATTATTGCCCTAATAGTGGTATATTTAGTTGTTCAGCTATTGTTTTATACCCATTGCCTGATTTTATGCAGGTCAACAACCATTTGTCTCTTTTCATTTGTGAGTCCTTTGCCTTTCCCCATGGTGATGGATGACAAATGGATTTCATATGCGTGTTACCTCATTTTTATACCCCAGTGAAACAGGAAGCCATGGAAGGCCACAATACAGTTCCTTAAGACTGAGATGAACTTGAAGTAGAATGTTAATGCAGATTTAATTTTGTTTGATTTTATTTATAAGAATCTTTAGGGGTGCCAATAATTCTGACACCTATCTTTTTGAGAAATTTGTATTACTTGTTAATAAAAAACCTTTTCTCTGAGCAATTGTATTAGAATAAAAGAATATGGTTTTCCCATATGTTTGAGCATAAAATATAGCTCATTACAAAATTTCTAAATATCAAGAAACGAGTGGATATAAGCAGATATTTCATGAACTAAATGTATCCGGTATGTTTTTTTCCTTATTGCTGATGATAGTGGAATGAATAACTATTTTATTTATAACTATATTTTGAGAAAATGATTGAGTAGTGCCCATTATTGCTTATAAAGACCCTGAGAACAAGCGTGTGTTATGTCATACAATCATGCAATCATACATGTGAAACAATGTCTTACTTGCCGAAACATCCAAGACGCTACTGTAAAAAATAGATTTTTAGTGAATTTTTTAGAAGTCAACTACAGCCAAAGAATGCCTGGTCCTGGGGGAGTATCCCCCTGAAAGGGTTAATACATGGTGTTCTGGTTGTAACCCTATTTTGATATGAACATTGTATAGTTTGTTAGGGTAATCTAACCTGTCAGGTTTGTGTTTTTGGGTTGTCAGGAGCCGCTGGAGCTCTGGGGTGAATGGAGGCGGAGGTGGCTCCTCTGGAAGATCTTCCACAGCAGCGAGAGACTCGAGGAGACAGACCAGAGTGATTCGCACCGGGCGTGACAGAGGATCAGGGCTTCTGGGCAGTCAGCCTCAGCCAGTCATCCCAGCATCAGTCATTCCTGAGGAACTCATCTCCCAGGTGTGTTATTAAAGAGATGCATAACAAGTTTTAAGTAATTTATGAACTGTGATTTGCTTGAAATACCTTGGATCGGTAAAAATGACTGTTCTGATATTCCTGCATGCATATAGAGAACTTGCACTGGGTAGTTCCCCAGCAGCCACAAATAAATCAGTTTTTGCCCAGAGTATTAAGAGGATCGTGACAGATAAATAATAATAATGAAGAGATCTAAGTTCCCTACGGCACCAAATTGGAAGATAGCACTATATTTCGTAGTGCCTTGTGTCTTGACATCATTGGGTCATTGCATGGTAACTCAGAATTACATTCATGGAACTTAACCTCATCTTATTAATTCATCAAACTAAAACCAGGATCAAAGTTACAGTGCCTATAGAAAGTCTACACCCCCTTGAACTTTTTTCACATTTTGTTGTGTCAGTGCCTCAGAGTTTCATGCATTTAAATGAGGATTTTCTTCCACTTATCTACACACCATACTCCACACTGTTAAGGGAAAAGTTTTTATTGAGAAAAAATAAAAACATATTAAATACAAAACTGAAAGATCATAATTGGACAAGTCTCCACCCCCCTGAGTTAATTCTTGGTGGAAGCACCTTTGGCAGCAATTACAGCTGTGAGTGTGTTGGGATAGGTCTCTACCAACTTTGCGCACCTAGATTTGCCAATATTTGACCATTCTTATTTACAAAACTGTTAAAGCTCTGTCAAGTTCCTTGGGGAGTGTTGATGGACAGCAATCTTCAAGTCATGCCATGAATTTGTTTGGATTTAGGTTGGGGCTCTGACTGGGCCACTCAAGGACATTTACCTTTTTGTTCCTTAGCCACTCCAGTGTAGCTTTGGGTTGTTGTCATGCTGAAAGGTGAACTTCCGTCCCAGTTTCAGCTTTCTTGCGGAGGGCAGCAGGTTTTCCTCAAGGACTTCTCTGTACTTTGCTCCATTCATTTTCCCTTCTATCCTGACAAGTGCCCCAGTCCCTGCCGATGAGAAACATCCCCATAACATGATGCGGCCACCACCATGCTTCACAATATGGATGGTGTTCTTTGGGTGATGCGCTGTGTTGGGTTTGCTCCATTTTAGTTTCGTCAAACCACAAAACTTTGCCACATGGCTACAGAATCTCCTGAGTGTTTTTTTGCATACTTTAAACGGGATTCAAGGTGGGCTTTCTTGAGTAATGGCTTCCTTCTTTCCACTCTACCACACATGCCAGATTTGTGGAGTGCTTGGGATATTGTTGTCACATGCACACTTTGACCAGTCTTGGCCATAAAAGCCTGTAGCTCTTGCAATGTTGCCATTGGCCTCTTGGTAGCCTCTGATCAGCTCCTTGCTCGGTCATCCAGTTTGGAGGGACGGGCTGATCTAGACAGGGTCTTGGTGGTGCCATACACCTTCCACATCTTAATAATCGTCTTGACCGTGCTCCAAGGGACATTCAAGGCCTTTGATATTTTTTTATACCCATCCCCTGATCTGTGCCTTTCAACAACTTTGTCCCGGAATTCTTTTGAAAGCACCTTGGTGAACATGGTTGAGTCTTTGCTTTGAAATGCATTACCCAGCAGAGGGAACCTACAGGAACTGCTGAATTTATCCTGAAATCATGTGAAATGCTACAATTTAACACAGATGGAGGCCGCTTATATATATATAATGTGTGTGTATATTATATATATACAGTGCCTTGCAAAAGTATTCAGACCCCTGATCAATTCTCTCATATTACTGAATTACAAATGGTACATTGAAATTTTGTTCTGTTTGATATTTTATTTTAAAATACTGAAACTCAAAATCAATTATTGTAAGGTGACACTGGTTTTATGTTGGGAAATATTTAAGAAAAATAAAAAACTGAAATATCTTGCTTGCATAAGTATTCAACCCCTGTGCTTTGGAAGCTCTCAGTTTACACCGATGAAAGAAATTGCCCTAACGAGGACACAATTACCTTACCATTGGCCTCCACCTGTGAACCATTAAAGTTGCTGTCACATTTTCTGGATAAAAACCCCACTGTTGAAGGATTGGTCAGGCTGTGAATCTGAAGGAAAATGAAGACCAAAGAGCATTCTACAGAAGTTAGAGATAAAGTAATACAAATGCATAGATTAGGGAAAGGGTATAAAATAATATCCAAGTGTTTGGATATCCCAGTGGATCAATAATCAGGAAGTGGAAGCTGCATCACACCACCCAGGCACTGCCAAGAAAAGGCCGTCCCTCAAAACTCAGCGCTCAAACAAGGAGACTTGTGAGAGAAACCACAGAGAGGCCAACAATCACTTTGAAGGAGCTACAGAGTTCAGTGGCTGGGAGTGGAGTAATGGTGCACCAGTCAACCATATCAAGAGCTCTGCATAACACTGGCCTGTATGGGAGGGTGGCAAGAAAGAAGCCGTTACTCAAAAAGTACCATCTGAAAGCACGTCTGGAGTTTGCCAGAAAGCATGAGAGTGACCCAGCTGCGAAGTGCGAAAAGGCTTTGTGGTCAGATGAGACCAAGATAGAGCTTTTTGGCCAAAACTCAAAGCGCTATGTGTGACGCAAGCCTAACACTGCCCATGCCTCAAGACACACCATCCCTCCAGTGAAGTATGGTGGTGGCAGCATCATGCTGTAGGGATGCTTCTCATCAGCAGGGCCTGGGCATCTTGTTAAAATTGAAGGAAGAATGGATGGAGCAAAATACAGGGAAATACTGCAAGAGAACCTGTTTCAGGCCGCTAAAAAACTGAAGCTTGGGAGGAAATTCACCTTTCAGCAGGACAATGATCCCAAGCACAAGGCCAAAGCAACACTGGAGTGGCTCAAGAACAAAAAGGTGAATGTCCTACAGTGGCCCAGTCAAAGTCCTGATCTCAGTCCCATTGAGAATCTGTGGCACTATTTGAAAATTGCGGTCCACAAGCGTCGTCCAACCAACCTGAACAACCTGGAGCAAATCTGCCAAGAAGAATGGGCCAAAATCACTCCGACACTGTGTGCAAAGCTGGTACATACTTACCCCAAAAGACTTAAAGCTGTTATTGCAGCGAAAGGTGGCTCTACCAAATATTAATGTGTGGGGTTGAATACTTATGCAAGCAAGATATTTCAGTTTTTATTTTTCTTAAAAATATTTCCCAACATAAAACCAATGTCACCTTACAATAATTGATTTTGAGTTTCAGTGTTTTAAAATAAAATATCAAACAGAACGAAATTTCAATGTACCATTTGTAATTCAGTAATATGAGAGAATTGGTCAGGGGGCTGAATACTTTTGCAAGGCACTGTGTGTGTGTGTGTGTGTGTGTGTGTGTGTATATATATATATATATATATGTGTGTGTGTGTGTGTGAGATGCATTTTTTTTTCAAAAACATCCGTTTTGAAATGTATACTGTCAAAAGGTTTTTATTTGTTATCTGGGTGCATCAAATTCCCAAACTGGAGATGATGATAATGATGGCTAAACTGTTGGTTAACAGGCCCAGGTTGTGCTACAGGGGAAGTCCAGGAGCGTGATAATTCGTGAACTACAGAGAACTAACCTGGATGTAAATCTTGCTGTAAACAACTTGCTAAGTCGAGATGATGAGGATGGAGATGATGGTGACGACACAGCAAGTGAATCTTATTTACCTGGAGGTTGGTATTTGGATTCTCACAGTAATACCCCTTTACCCCCTCTTGTGTTATGTGTTTACAAGTGGGGAAAGTGTCAGATGAGTTATCATTTATTTGTACATTTACTCATACTGTTTTTTTATTTTGTTTATGGTCCTTGTGAATACATAAATAAATAATGTTATATACAAGCGCTCCTCGACTTACGACTCACGGCACTTATGACTCTTTTGCATTATTACCATGCTTCGATTTTACAATATCGATACATCATTTACCACACGGCGAGACATGAGCCGTGCATCATGTGCGCATGCTCGGTGTCCGAACTGCAGTACCTGTGGTGGTCATCCTGACTCAGTCACTAGCGTTTGTTTTTTTTATGCTTGTAAGTGTTGACTTTTGGGAACCAATTGTGTTGTTCGTGCGAGGACTGTCTGTATGTGGTTTTGGTTTAACTTTCAATTGATTGTTTCCTTTTTGCTTTTTGTAGAGGATCTAATGTCTCTGCTAGATGCAGACATCCACTCCGCACACCCCAGTGTTATCATCGATGCAGATGCCATGTTTTCTGAAGACATCAGTTACTTTGGTTATCCCTCATTTCGCCGTTCTTCTCTCTCCAGACTTGGCTCCTCACGAGGTAATTCAAAACTATTCTTTATCCTCACTTATTCATAATTAATCCAGAACTTGAGCCTTAGTCAAGCTCCTTTTCAATCTGTGTACAACGGATGGATTCATGTTTTAGGCATACATGTCAAAAGTATAAAACAATGTTTTCAGAGGCATAAACATGGGAGTTTTGTTTTATACTAAATTTTATAAACCCAAATGCTAGTATTTCTTCCCAAGTACTTTCACATGGGAAGGGTTAGTTTGTTGAGAGAAAATATTACTAAATGCATAACTGACTGTTTTTTGTCATTCTGTTCAGAAAATGGTCTAAATGTGAGTCAGTGGGCAAATGTATATCCAATATGACCACTTACCTATTTTCTTAACTGTAGAATCAGGATTTATAAGTTTTCATTTACCTTCATTTATTTGTTTGACTTTTTTGGGGGGGTTGGATTATCAAGTCATCCGTACAATTTTTGTATTACTTTTCATGTTTAACCCTTTCTGCACTCTTTATAGCAGCTGTAGTACAGTGTGCAAAAAGGCTAGGTAATTTGATGAGGAAGGGGAAAATACTTTATACTTAAGCTTAAAGTCTGTATTTTATTATGATTGCTTCATTTTTGTGCTCCAAACGTGAGATGCATGGGCACACCAGAGAAATACAGTGAGCTCTCTGTGAGAGGCCCCGGTATTCTAGTTAGAGCATATTGTTTGATAGCAGCCACTGAAACGTGAATTTGTTAATTTTGCATGTGTTTGGTCATTTGTGAGGTAGCCTTTATTTTGCCTTTTTATAGCTTTTATGTAGGGTTTTTCCCAGAGAGTGGCTTACTTTTATTCCACTGGTGTGACCCCATTGCATACCAGTTCTCCTTCTTCCCTTAGAGAGAGACTCGGAGCTGTTACGTGAGCGTGAGTCTGTTTTACGTTTGCGTGAGCGGAGGTGGCTAGATGGAGCCTCTTTCGATGCTGAAAGAGGCTCTACAAGCAGGGAAGGGGAGCTGACCTTGGACAAGAAGAATATCCCAGTGCAGAGCCCCGTATCTCTTGGGGAAGAGCTACAGTGGTGGCCTGAAAAGGTTGGTGGTTCTAGTGTGTTTTGTTTTTTTTTCTGTCAAGATGTTACGAGTGTCACATGATCAAATCTAAAGCTGAAATGGCAGGGTGTCGGCTGAAAACCAAAAAGATGTTTTTTTGAAAATCTGTGCTAGTTTTAAAGGTCATTATTAGAACTGTGGTTTGGAAGCTAATATTTGCCATGTTTTATATAAACAAGATCATTTGCTACTTAATTTGTGCCCCCAATATTGCATCCTATACACAATGAAACAGAAGATTAGATTTTCGTTTCAGTAATTGCCACATTTAGTTTTCATCAGCAAGATATCTGGTCAGATGACAGATACTTTCAAGAAGTTTACAGCAATTACTGTACATGGTTGTTGAAATGCACTATTTGAAGGATTATTGTTGTGACAGCAAAATGTATTGGTTTGTTCAGTGATAAGCAAGACAGTCATTTGTTTTCACAAGTGACTGATTGCCAAATCAATAGGCTGCACAGAATTTGACTGAACAGCTTGTTCAAGGCAGGATACAAAAAACAAAGTAAATGTGGCCTACAATTATCTTCTAAATATAGATGCCGACATTGCCTTTAAGCTGCATTTGCCACTCTTGCCCCAATTCCTAAAATCTGTTATTTGGACTACGGAGTGGCCCATTTACCATATATAGATTACTTAATACAAAGTAGCGCTAACCTTCAATTTGTTTTTAGGATGGGACAAAGTTTGTTAGCATTGGTGCCCTTTACTCCGAACTGGTGGCAGTGAGTACCAAGGGAGAGCTGTACCAGTGGAAATGGAGTGAAGTTGAACCATACAGAAATTCTCAGGTATTGTATTGTGCTAGATTTATTTGGAGTATTGCATAGAATGTGCTTTTTTGCAATGTGTAGTAATCTTTATTTTATTTCCCCTTACCTGCAGAATCCTTCCATGCATCATCCCAGGGCTGCTTTTCTAGGGTTAATGAGTGAGAAAATTACTCTCCTTTCAGCAAACAGTATCAGAGCCACTGTTGCCACTGAAAATAACAAAGTGAGTGAACATGATGATAGTTATTCTCCCAAGATCAATGGGGATGTGTATTTTCCAGCAAATGTACACTATTTTACATTGTGTGAATTATGTAGCTTACATTCCAATTACATTTTTAAATGAGATATTAGTCCTGCCGGTGTTGAAAAGCAATACAATGGGAACAAAAACAATGCAGTATATAAATTACCTGTATGAAGAGGTGGGAAATAATGTGGTCTAATTATATTTGCACTATATGTCGAACAGATAATGATTCTTCAAATCGTTTAGGATCCTGGTGTATATTCTATATTCTGGTCTATGGGTTGGTTCCTATGATCAGGCCAACTTGATCAGCTAAACTAACTAGATCTTCTAATTAGTACGCTGCAATTGAGACTAATTTTGTTGTTCACTGGGATTTTTTAGTCCCAAAGTTATTCTGCTTGAAGTGGACTAAACCACTGGTACACTGCAATTGACCCATTGAGATGAAAGTAAGCAATAAAATATTACATTAAACCTGTTGTGTGTTTTTTTTTTTTCGTTTTCAAAAAGCAAACAAATATTTGGAGATAAAAAATTAAGTTATCTTTGACACAATGAATGTATTCACAATCTATTTCTTAATGTCTATTTAAGGTGGCAACCTGGGTTGATGACACTCTCAGCACAGTAGCTTCTAAACTGGAGCACAGCACCCAGACCTTTCCTGAGCTGCAGGGAGAGCGGATTGTATCCTTGCATTGCTGTGCTCTTTACACCTGTGCACAGCTGGAAAACTGTCTGTATTGGTGGTAAGTAGTGTAGTACAGTTCCGAGTACCACATGTTTTCTTTCTTGTCAGATTCTTATAAATTATTAAAATTGATCTTTGTTGTGTTGATGTCAAAAAGTAGAATATTTTCAAGTATGTATTATTTACTACTGAATCAAACCACTCAACGATTATTTTGATTTAGAATAAGGTCTAGCTCAACTGAATCAAATTCTGACAAAAGGCTTCCAGGGGTAGGTGTTGTATGCATGCAAATAAGAAGCTCTGTAACTCTGGCCCCTCAAGGTGAGACTGTCTGAAAGGAGTCTACTGTACATCAAATTACACTTAGCAAGCTTTTAATTTTGTGTTTTTTTTTGTTTTTTTTCTTTCTTCTAGGGGAGTTGTGCCCTTTAGTCAGCGGAAAAAGATGCTTGAAAAGGCCAGGGCAAAGAACAAAAAGCCAAAGTCCAGTGCCGGCATCTCTTCAATGCCGAATATTACTGTTGGAACGCAGGTCAGTAATACCAGTGTGGGTGATTTATTTTCTTTTCAACAGATTTTAATGATCCTGTTCTTTCGTAATACTATACACAAGATGGCAATAAAATATTTAGGCAAGGATATGTGATACATTGAGCAGAATAACATTTAAAATGTGTTTTACCATTTTAGCCATCTATCTATACTTCAAATAGCAGGTTTTGTTTTACATCACGTAACATTGACACAAGATAAAACTGAGCTTGTGTTGCTGCATTTCAATATTTGCTTCCTACTGGTAATTTTAATCTTTTTCAATAAGAAAAATAATCAGATTGTTTGGCAAGGGTGTTTTTCTTTTATTTTTATTTTTTTTAAAAAATAAAACTGGTAAGTTGTGGGGCTCCCGAGTTGCGCATCCAGTAAAAGCACTCGCTAGAGTGCAGGATGCGCTCTATAGCCTGAACGTCGCCGGTTCGAGTGCAGGCTATTCCACAGTCAACCGTGGACGGGAACTCCCAGGGGCAGCGCTCAATTGGCCGGCGTCGTCCGGGGAGAGGGAGGGTTATGTCGGCCAGGGTGTCCTCGGCTCACCGCGCACCAGCGACCCCTGTAGTCTGGCCGGGCGCCTGCGGGCTTGCCTGTAAGCTGCCCAGAGCTGCGTTGTCCTCTGACGCTGTAGCTCTGAGACGGCTGCACGGTGAGTCTGCAGAGTGTAAAGAAGCGGTCGGCTGACGGCACACGCTTCGGAGGACAGCGTGTGTTCATCTTCGACCACCCCTGCGCTGACTCAGGAGGGGCTAGGTGAGCTGAGCCGAAAAATAATTGGGCATTTCAAATTGGGGAGAAAATAATAAAAACTAATTGGCAACGACTAAATTTAAAAAATAAAAAAAAATGGTATAAGTTGTAAATGGCTTGCAAAAAGGTTTTGTGTTATTTGCTAGGTGTGTCTTCGAAACAACCCCCTTTACCATACCGGTGCTGTTGCCTTTTCCATCAATGCTGGTATTCCTAAAGTCGGAGTGCTGATGGAGTCTGTGTGGAATATGAATGATAGCTGTAGGTTCCAGCTCAGGTCACCAGAGAGTTTGAAAAACATGGAGAAGACCAGCAAAGCTACAGAAACAAAGTAAGGATATAATTTCAGTTGTTTACTAAAGTGTGAGTGGCTTTTTTTTCTTGGTTGTTGGTTTTTCATAATCAGTATTGTTCATCTTAAACTAGCTTGAAGGTTACTCAATAAAAGGGGTTGCCATGGAAGCAGACTAAACAGCAACCAGTAAGGACACCCATAAACCACACAAGGAGGCTGTGTGGTCCAGTGGTTAAAGAAAAGAGCTTGTAACCAGAAGGTCCCCGGTTCAAATCCCAGCTCATTCAATGACTGTGTGACTCTGCAGCCGATGCTAAATAAACAAATAATAATAATAAAAAGGAGATGGCATGGAACTACCCTTATGAGAAGAATAGTTTTTGTTTTGCCTTGCCTTGAAACCTGCCAAGAAAGTCTCACCAGGGTTGAACATACGATCTACTTATTCCATGAGGTCAGCTTCATGCAATTGTGTCTTGCACAGTTCATTAGGCTATTCCCTTGATTTACTCCAGTGAAACCTTTTTGCTGGCACTCCTAGTGTGCCAGTGTGAAAACCTGTAACATCACGTTGTTCCAGAATTTAACTTTTCAGCCAAAAATAAACATCCATATATTTATGTATTATAAAATGCAGAATTTTTATTAGGATAGGGAATTGGTTATCGCACAGCACAGTATGTAGGGCTTTGATTGGATTGCATCTTCAGATTCAGAAATCCTACTGTCTTATCCAGATTGACTAAAAATGAAGTTATTGAAGACATTTTATTTTTAAAGAATTGTAACATGCATTTTTACTTTGAGACGCTACAGCACAGAAAATGCAAAAACAGGCCTGGTCCAGGATTTAACTGCACACCCTTTCCTTGTTTTTCTCCACCAAATGCCAACTCTGCAGTCTATCTTTTTATATATTTGTGTTTTTTTTGTTTGTTTTTTAGTTTTAGTTAATAAAAGCATAAAAGGACTCAAGTACTGAATTAATATCCAACTTTAGGACTGAAAACAAACCAGAGTCTGTGAAGACTGAGATGGGACCTCCTCCTTCCCCAGCATCCACCTGTAGTGACACGTCTTCCATTGCCAGCAGTGCATCTCTGCCGTATAGTAGGTTTTTCCTTTTCTTCATGTAACTACTGTAGGCATAGAATAACAGTGAAATATGCTGGTGCACAGCCTTCCATATCAACATGGATTTCGATCTTAACACATATTCAGTCAAGTTAACCCTTTGCAGTCCTTTTATTAAGTGCGTGTCAGGCGCGTCCAGTCCAATTTATTTTCACACGCGCAGTTAATTTTAGACGCGCTGTTTTAAAAGTATTTTTTTTCCACAGTCAAACAGGTTTAAAAGGCCCTGCATATCAACAAAGCACTCACTAGGCATCTCCAGCCCCGCCCCACCCTTTTGTTCGTTATCGCTTTCACATATGCTAAGAAATAAATAATAATAATAATAATAGTCGTCCATACCGATCAATCATCTCCTGGTCACTGGTTTTATCACCAAACTCCTCAATAATGCGATCCAAGTCATTATTTTATTACTATAACTTCTCAAAAAAGCTCTGCAAATGTCTGTGATATTCTCTGTGCGCTGATTCAGTAACAGCCAGCTTGTTTCCTTATGGCCGCCCCTATCTGATGCCAGGGGCAAGTGACCTATTCATGAGATACGCCCTTTTTTTTCAGCTTGTCTCGGCTCCTGTCGCTCCCACTCGGCTATTAAATGGTTTTCTCGGCTTTTTCCGGAGAAAAAACAACTAGTAACCCTTTTTTATGCGTTTTTTTGATGTCGGACAGGGTTCGAAATTGGACCGGATAGGAATAATTACAATGTCAGACCAGGTCCGACATAGGACCGCAAAGGGTTAAGGGTCCTGTGTGTTTGGGTCAAAAATTACTTGCACAAGCAGCATATCAGAATATCGATCCTGTTAAAATGTCTGCCATATTAATAGGGAGGGGTGTACAGCAGTCATTCTGATCCTCTGTATGGTCCCTGGAGCACAAAAAACCATCTAAATGTAATTCCAGGCTTGTTTTTGTGTGTCATTATTAATTACTGCTTTGCAGAGCGGCGGCGCTCAACCCCAGCACCTAAAGAAGAGGAGAAAGTGAATGAAGAGCAGTGGTCCCTGAGAGAAGTTGTGTTTGTTGAAGATGTGAAGAATGTTCCAGTTGGAAAGGTTAGTTTTTTAAAAGAAATACAGCAACATCCTGTTTTATAGTCACAGTACCCCAGGAAAGGCCGTGGTCTTTTGAGCCTACATTTCTACGTATCAACATTAGCTTAATTTCAAAACAAACTGCTTAAGGCCCAGATCACATTGACTCTCAAGCAAGATTCAGACCCTATCAAGAATTTTAGCAACAGTTTCTAAAATTAGAAGTAAAATTTAAGAGGGGAAAAAACACTTTCTGACAAAACAGTTATTGTCTGTCGTTCTAAATTTGTTTTCATTTCCATTTCAGTGCTGGATCTTAGATCTCTATACAGCTATGCATCTTTTGAAGAGTGGAATTGAAAAGCCCAAATCTGATATTACATGCTTTTATTAAGCAAAGTAGTTACTTTTATTTATTTTATTTTAAAACATATGCATGGTCTTAAGTTTTTATAAAAAAGATTTTACTTAAACATCTGGATTTATGGTGAATCTGTATACCTGGAGTGGATAATGGATTTTTTTGTCTGCTTTAGTTTCAAGATACAGCAATTGCAACAGCTCTTTCTTTTAACTTAAGGTACTAAAAGTCGATGGTGCATATGTTGCTGTGAAATTTCCAGGAACATCCAACAGTGTGAGCAACCAGAGCACCTCCACTTCAGACTCTGATCCCTCCTCACTACTGCAGGACTGCAGACTGCTGAGAATAGATGAACTACAGGTATGTGTCATCCAGGGCTGGTGAAATAAAATAAAAAAGCACTTAAGACATTTGTCATTGATGCAGAGTAGACCTAGGTGTAGGCTGAAACTTTTTTCAAACAAGCCTGTATTTTATTTTTTTATATATTTTGACATTTGCACAAAAAAAACAATTTATTTATATCTTTAAAAAAGCTGAATTTGTTTTGTGTCCTTCCTCTACAGTAATTGTAAGGCTTATTTCAAAGTAATCCACTGCCAGAATCCTTCGAATAAGACACCCTCGAATTTTAGATGCAACCCATATTTACCACCCTCAATTTGAGGTAAAAATAAAACATCCAATAAATATGCATTTACAAAGATACAACCTCAATTATGTTGTTCTATTGTACAAAACTGACACAAAACAGTGTTGTAGATTAACCACAGAGCTTGTTTATTGTGCTGTACACTGTATAATACTTAAGATGGCGTCTCTGTTGTACACATGCCACCACTCACTTACAGCATCACACATCCTGGCAACAGCAAGCACGACACAACACTCCACGGCATCAGGCAATATAACCAGCAACCACAACAGCATTGAACTGTGGTATTGCTTGGTATGTCGAAAAATACGGGGGTCTGATCAGCATTTCCGATCTGTCCAAGCTGGTACTGTTGGTTAAAAATACTGAAATTTGCAAACATTTCTCTTGGAATTCCTCAGGAAGCTTGGTTTTGTTTTTTCTCAGCAGGAAGTCACGTTGCTGCTTGTGTATTTGGGGAGACTCCTTTGTTGTCTTTTCTCGGCAATCAGTCACGTTGCTGTTTGTGTACTCTGGTAGTCACGTTTTTTGTTGCCGATTTTTAATACACGCATTGCTATACTGTACTTGAATTTAAGACGCAGGCCATTTGAGAAAGAAAAAATGGTTAAAGCGTGTCTTAAATTTCGAAGGAATGCGGTAATACATCCAAGTCACCATTCTCTGCTGATGCATATTTGAATCTTTGTATTTAACAGGTAGTGAAAACTGGTGGAACACCAAAGGTTCCAGACTGCTTCCAACGGACTCCTAAAAAACTGTGTATCCCTGAAAAAGCTGAAATACTGGCAGTGAATGTTGATTCTAAAGGTTAGTGTTGACAGACTTTAAAAATAACACAATACACATTTGCCTTTAGTTTAGCCCTTGTACTTTTTGTAAAAGTACAGTGTAGTGAAGTTGGCCAGTTTTGCATTGCAGCAAATGTGTTGATTATTTTTTTTTTTAATATGCAGTCAACCTCGGTTAACTCAACTGGTGAATAACTCGATACCTTCACTTAATTCGACAATTTTGGTCCCGGATTTTCTCCATTTTAAAAAATAAATAAATAAATAGGCAGGATGCATATTATTATTTTTTTGACATCACGCTTTACTCAACTCAACACTTATTACCGGTAACAAAGGGAGAAAAACTATTAGACTAGTGGATAACTCGTTTCAGATGATTCATTTACTTGACACTTGTTTCACGTGACTGACCTCTGACTGGAAATGGATCGTTTGTTCACTCATTCATTTGCAACTACCAAGTGCGGCTAGTTACAGTATCAGTTCACAATGAGTGAGAAGCGCAAAATGAGTTCTCATTCAATTGGCTTTAAAGCTCAGGTTATTCGGGATAACAAGCTTGTCAGCAGAGCTTTCAAAGCGTGTATGTTTGCATGCGAAACAACCAACAATGCTTGATTTCTGTGTGAAACAAAGTTGTTTTTGTTCACAGTTAATTCTGTATAATGTACATTTGTTAACTTTTGCTATTTAAGCTGTCAAATTAGACAGTACAAGCCAATAACTAAAAGTATAGTCAACAGCTTGTTTGTGTTTGGATTGTTTTCGTAAAAATAACGCTGTAGGTTTATTAATTCAATCAAATTATACTAGTTGTACCTAGTTTGTACAGTACTGTATACTGTAATTGATTCATTTACTGCAGTTCTTTCAACTGTTTTCATAATACATAAATAAATAAATAAATAAATCGATTTGTTATTTGGCGGCTTAACTGACAGCCGTTAAAAAAAGAAGCTGTTAATCCATCTGCACAGTTTGTAAATGCGTATGCTGCCAGTAGTCAGAGTAATGAGTGCTTGTCTGCAGCTGCTCATGAATGGATTTTTATGCTCTTTGCTCAAATTGCTGCTTTTTTAATTACCTTTCAAGTCAGGGAGGCTATCCCACTTGCTGACTTCCTTATTTTCTTTTTCAGCAGTGTCTTTCATGGTAATTTTGTGAAGCTTTTTAAGATTGGAAGAAACTTCTGTTTTCTTTTTAAGTTACACTTTGTGGTGGACAGATGCCAGTTAGTTTATCTTGGTAAATAGAATTCTCTCTGATATGGGACCCAGCCACACGGCATCAGGCTGCATATAGGTCTTAGTGCAACACATCTCATGTGATCATTATGTAAACCAGTTACTGTACCTCTTGGATGGTGGTGGTCACATTTTTATATTCTGTCTGCTTATATAAGACAAGTGAATGTGATCAATGCTTTTAACCAGAGCTTGTTTCTTCAATAGGAGTGCATGCTGTGTTAAAGACTGGTAACTGGGTGAGATACTGCATCTTTGACCTGGCGACAGGGAAAGCTGAACAGGAAAATAACTTTCCTACAAGCAGTCTTGCATTTCTGGGACAGAATGAGCGAAATGTGGCCATTTTTACTGCTGGACAGGTCTGTGACATTTAGTTTTTGTTTAATTGTTTTATGTTTTATTTTAGTTGCTGTCAATGTATAGTATATTGCTTTTATTAAATACACTTTAATACATTTATGCAAATAAAGAAGTCTACCCAAGTGTTTTACATGTTCTCTATAGTGCAAATTGGTCTAAAACAAAGATTTGAGTAATTGCTGTTGGCATTTTAACTGCTGTTTCTGTACAGCTACTAAAATACCAGACAAAAGTTGAATAAAATTCTAGTTTTTTAGCGTTTTTAGCGCTACAGTTTTTAAGGGGTTTTGGAATTATTGACCTTTTTTATACCTTTTGTCCTAGGAATCACCTGTCATTCTCCGAGATGGAAATGGGACCATCTACCCAATGGCTAAAGACTGCATGGGTGGTATTAGAGACCCTGATTGGTTAGATCTTCCACCTATCTCTAGCCTTGGCATGGGAATTCATTCATTAACCAACCTTCCTGCAAATTCCACCATCAAGAAGAAAGCTGCTATTATCATAATGGCTGTTGAAGTAAGTGTATTCCAATATATTTAGCAAGACAGGTGCATGGACCCTGGAATCTAATTCTTGTGGTCTTTACATTTCCTTATCTGTTGCATGTAGTTGGTCGTGCTATTTTGTGTGTGTTTTTTGTGTGATAGTTTTGCCTTAATGGAACGTGTAGATTTACAGGCAGTCATCTGCAGAACATCTTGTTCACTAATCTTGCTGTTGCATCCTGAAATATAAATTGCATTGTAATTTAGAAAAAATATATATAGTGTGTGTTTTTTTTTAAATTTAATAAAAAGTTTAGATAATATTTAAAAGTTTTATTTTTCAAATAAGGACTTTCCCAATGTCAGCAAAAAACAGATATAGATGAGTTACTATCTGTGTTCACACTTGTATCGGTACGATGCTAGTAAAATGTGTTTCGGTTTAGAATATACCCATACAATACCACATTCTGGCCTAACTCACTTTTCAACACAAGTATAATACAGATATACCTGTTCACATTTAAGATGGCTTATATATCGATACGCTTATATCGGTTGTTATACCGGTAGTGACTTAACTCAGGTGTTGACCTCGTTTCCAAGGCAAACCCTGTCACTTTCTTTTAGAAATGGCTGTCTAGACAATCGATATGGCATCAGATATTCTATTACAAAGAGAGCTCGGGAGAAGTTTTTCAATGGAGCAGTGTTGGATTGAGCTGATTTTAAATATTGATGTTTTAAAAATATTTAAAAAAAGCTTGTGAAGTCTTTTTCTCTTGCCCAGGGTTTCTTGACAAAAAAAACCAACACATAACCTTTGGTAGTGACATACCTTTTCTGAACACACTAACAGAGTTGGTGCATTCCATGTGAGATGGCTTCACAGTACAGAGTAGACAGGTGCAATTATAAAATTTGGATTTATTGGTATTAGACGTCCATTTTTAGTTGTTGTGTGTGGTTTTTTTTTACCATTTATTTGAATTTCACTTTGATCATGTAACTTCTCTGTAAATATAAAAACAATAAATCAATTAAACACCTGTATTGATTACAGTTTTGCCATATTTAAGTAAACTATTGGAGGTTTTTTTATAATTAAGAGAATTGTGAATTCCGGAATCAATTAAGCTAATCTTAAGTATTTCACATATTTCATTATGTTAATATTAAAAACAGTGCATTTGTACAGCACAATATAATGCTTATTACCATATTACTCCAGTAAATTTAATGATACTGCAATCACAAAACATTTTTACACAGCACTAGAAAACGTGATCTTAACTGCACTTGCGCAGATGAAGGACTGTGTTCAGAAAAGATCACTTTTCTTATCAATTACTTGGTCTTCTTTCACCAGGCTAATACATTTCTTCTGTGGACCCTGGGCAACAGTGAAACAGACTTCAAAAGTAAAAATGTTTAAACACTGAGAATCAGCCCAATCCAACCCCTCTCCATTGACACCCAGTAGCAAAGTAGCCCCGGAGCTCTGTTCCTCTGTGTCGCTTGATGGAAGTTAAGGCTGAGTTGAATATCTTGGTAATATAGAGTATATTTGGCGTAAGTGTGTGCATGCCTCAGACTCGCCCATTACATTGTTGTACAGATCCACCTATCCACACTTAAACATATCGCAACTGTACCGTTATGAAACTTACTGTTGTCTACATTTCGTATCGATAGCTGTGACACAGATAACAAATCCAGTGTGAACAGACATTGAGATACTGTTCCTCACAGATACCTGTATAAAAATGCAAGTGTTAACAGGGCTACTGACTTAAACTTAAATATCTGTTCGTTTTACAGAAACAAACTTTAATGCAGCACATTTTGCGATGTGACTATGAAGCTTGCAGGCAGTATCTAATGAATCTTGAGCAAGCTGTTTTGCTGGAGCAGATACCTCAATCCCTGAACGCACTCCTTGGCCATAGATGTGATGGAAACCGCAATATCCTCCATGCTTGTGTATCTGTGTGCTTCCCAACCAGTAACAAGGAAACGAAAGAGGAAGAAGGTAAATTAACTAAATTAAGTAATGTAACATCTGTAATCAAGTGATTTACATGATGTCGGGTCATGGTCATCTAAGATGTATTTTTAAACTTGAATATATAAAACCAGCACTGCTCAAATAGTCATATATATTACAAACATTACATCCAGAACCGTTGCATGCTTTTCATTTATTTAATACTTTAGTTTCAGGTCAAAGTTAATGTATTTGTTTTCTAGAAGCTGAGCGGTCTGAAAGAAACACGTTTGCAGAGAGGCTGTCTGCGGTTGAGGCAATTGCCAATGCAATCTCAGTTGTGTCTAGCAACAGTTCTGGAAACCGAACTGGATCATCCAGTAGTAGGAGGTATGTTTTTATATTCTTTTTAAATTGGGGTGCTTATTACAACAGTTAAGTCTTACTATATTATCATTGGGTTTCTAGCTTATTCATAATTATACTTAACCATACCCAGTCTACTGTCTCCCGGCAATGATCTTGAATTTAGCTTTCAAAGGGACTGAGCAAAATGGAGACAAAAAGCAAGTTATATATATAAACATGTTGGATTAATCCTTGGTAAAACTGAATTAACCGTTTCACGCAGAAACAGTGTGTTATGCTGCTTAGATTTCTTTTTAAATGTGTAGCAAAACAAACATTTGTTCTCAGTCTGAGACTGCGTGAAATGATGAGGCGATCTCTGAGAGCTGCAGGTTTGGGTCGACATGAGTCAGGACCTTCTTCCAGTGACCACCAGGACCCAGTGTCTCCTCCTATTGCCCCGCCCAGCTGGGTCCCGGACCCACCTCCAATGGATCCAGGTACACTGCTGTCTGCAATAGCTTTAAATAACCACCTCACCCTTCAAAAACAGAGAGATGAAAATAATGTTATGTTTGAGGTGGATTGTATATACAGTAAATGACAAATTTAAAAAAATTGTATAATAACGTTATCATCAGAACCCTGGTTTCCTGAAATAGAAATGCAGCCATTACCGTATGGGTATTTACCTCTTAAAGACCCGAAACCTGAATGATATCAGTGCTGCTCGACGGGCCTGTGACGCAGTCATGACCCGACCCCGAGGATATGAAAACACTGGACGCAGTGACCTTGAAGGTTAATGGTTAAATTTCTATGTTTTGTTTATGGTTTTGCCTTTTAAACAGTTCAAAACGTAATACAAAAACAAAGTCATTCAGAAGACGCCAGAAGTCCAACCTTGAAAAAAAATAAATACAAATCAATAAAACGCACCTTACACCAACATTGGTTTGACCCCATAGTCTACACTGCACTATTTATAACAGCTCACGTTAGCAGCGGTGTGACTGTTGGGCAGTTTGTGGAGACTACAAAAAATGAATTAAATATAGGCTGGGTAGTTTTAATGTTTGTTTTTATTCTACGAATTTAAATGATATGCATTGAAAAAAAGGCAAGAGGGAACCAGACTTTCGATTCATTATTTATTTATTTATTTATTTATTTATTTTAAATAAGGAAGTTAATAGGTTCATGTTGCTGCGTGGCCATGAAATGGGTTTAAGTTCGTCACCAACTTGAAATATAATGTTCCTGTTATTAAGCACTAGTAATAATCTGAAGCAGTGCTATTTCAAAATAACAGAAGCCTGTTTTTACTTTAGTGATTTCAGTAAAAAACTTGTCGTTCTTTATTGAAATTAATTTTTAGCTTTCATATTGAAGCTTTTTGTTTACTACTCATTCAATAAAACCAAGTAGAAATTTGCTTGAATTGTTTTAGATGTTTAAGCCAAGTAAGCTTATTTGTTTTTAAAAAATGACAATAGAGCGACAGTCCTTTTCACAGCCAGTCATCTTACTTTAAAGGCACGTATAAAATAATGTACCCGATCCGAATAAAGTTCAAATCTTGACCCAATATTTTAAAGTAAAAATATAAATATTTTAAAACTAGCAAGAAATGACTTGGTTGACGTAGCAGCATTATTGTTTTAAGTTCTTTTATTATGGGCAAACTTTGCCCTCTAAATGGACCATATTTAGAAGCAAGCACAAAGGCAAAGATGCAGTTTTTTAGAGGGAGAAAACAATTTTAATGGTATAAAACAAGAAACAATGCTTGACTCGTCCGTCTTCCGACTAAGTTTATACTGTGTATATATAGTAAACCAGTGCTTCTGACGTGGCAGGTATTTTGACCTGCCTTCGGGAATACTTACCTTCAGAAGAACAGTACTTGCTTTTCTTTGTTTAACACTTCCCTTTAATAAACTGCATGTGGGAATTCTAGGTGTAGCACTGTGCAGAGATGCCATTGGTATTGTTGTGCCATTTGATGCTACTTGTGTGTGTTTGTAATTAATGAGTGCTGTAGGAACAATTCAAAAATTGATAATTTTAATGTTTGTCTGGGTTGATCTCTTACTAACAATATTTAATTGACTCTCGATAGAATCAACAAACAGCTGCAACAAAGTCTGCAGTCCTCAGTATAGGATCCACAAAAGCGCCTGTCCGCTCTGTCCTCTTCACTGAATCTTTAGCTACGCCGGTAGCAGGGCACAGTTTCTTTTAGTTACTGTGGTTTTAGGTGTGCAACAGACCTAGACTGGATTGTCTGATAAGTCGCTGTAAGTTTTTTACAGCAGTCTTCCAGCTGGGCCTCAGTCTCGTTGTTTGTGGTCGTTGACTCGCTTGCAGCTTGCTGCCTTGTCTTGGGTCTGTTTTCAGGCAAGAGTCCCGTCTTGATTCCGTTTTTAGTCCCGGAGTTGCAGCTTTGCTTAGCAGAGTGACAGCACCTTGTTTAGCATTCGATGTGGAGCGCAAAATGTTCAGTTTTGCTTGGCTATTTGTAGTCTTTTTCACTCTGCTAAATAGCCACTATCATGAGATTTTTCTCCTCTTTTTTTTTTTTTTTTTTAAACTCACAGTCCTTTGATGTTTTAATGTCCTTTTTCACTGGGACATCACTAGTTTTATGTCTTCCTTTAAGGCCAAAACAATTGTTGTTGCACGTGTGAATTATCTGTACATAATTCAACTGTCCGCTCAGCCTAATCCAGTTCAGGCGCCGGTCCTCTAATCAGTAGGTCACATAGTTCAGTCTGCCTGCCAGTAACCAAGGGGCCCTTTTTCTTAAGACACAGCAGTTTACTTTTTTCCTAAGACATAGCAGTTTCATTAATTAGTCCAGTTATATCATTAATACATGTTCATGTATTATCATATTCAGGGAATATGTCCCACAGTACTCAGTAAGTACATGAACATTTTCTGCTGAAATACCTGCCCAATTTTGTCGGTTTGCAATTACTAAAACCGTAACTTCACAACAGCAAGGTTTGCATGGTTTCTAACCTGTACATTTTTTTTGTGGCTCGGCAGTTAGTCCTTCAGTTTGCCCCTCACTCTTTAACAAAGTAAGGCACCTATGATTTGAGACACACAATTCTTGGACTATTGCTTCTGACATTGATTAAAACAGTGAATTGTTGTACTGCTTTCAGAATTAAACACTCACCAAATAAGTTTTCCTGAATAAGTTTACTAGTCCAGAACTTATCTAGACTCGAAAGGTGAGTGTAATTTAGATGTTTTGTTATTATAGAGTTAAATAAACTGTTAATGCAAAAGCTTTTTACAGTTGGTTTAGTTATCAACAATGAAAATTGTCAAACTCCTTAAATTTGGTGTTTTGAAAATGGTCCTTGAAATTGGTATCAGAAAAACTGTATGAACCATGTATTTGACATCTGATTGAGTTAAGCAGAGATTGATTTTTGCAGTTGAGGTTTTGTAAAATTTAATATATAAATTGGACATACATGTAAGGGTTGAACAACTGTGTTTGTGAACTAGCCTCATGTATGATTTATCCGGTTGATCCATCTGGTAAAATGACAATTTGTAAGTGAAATAATTTCTTTTTCTACAGTCAAGTTTAAATTTGCTTCTGAAAATGGCTCAATGTATCTGAACATGCACAACCAGCAGCCACCTCCTCTAACAGATGGTGACGGGGAAGAGCTCTGTGCAGGAGTGAGGGATGCAGAGCGCTCTGTGAAGCTGTGGGAGAGACGTTTCTCCAGCGTGTGCTTCGGGAAATGTGCACAAATCTTGCAGAAACTGCGGTTCACCAGTGCCTCCTTGGCGTGCTCTGGCCCCAGGAAGAGCATCTGCTGTGCTTGTCCTCAACAGGCAGACTGACCTTGCATGTGTCGCAGGGATAAAACCCAGGGATTATGGAAGAAGCAAGTAATACAGAGTACAGTATACAGATGTACAGATGCTGCCTCAATCTGATTATAGATAGCAACTGGTCGGGTCAAGACCCGAACAAGACCGGTTTAGTACTGGACCGGGGGGCACAAGCACTGGTTGGTAGCGTGTCTAAGTGGTACGGATCCACCGGTTCACAGTTACCATGGGTAGTAATGTACAGGAATGCCCACCTGTACAAGCCACTGGCAAAACCACTCGGTCGGTACTCGCACTAGAGGGAAGCCTGCTTGTTTGAATGAATTAACAGCCCTCGTAATGATGATGAAAAAGCTGTTGCCGAAATGACATCAAGATACAACCGAAGCAAGTATCTTGTTCCTGCGCAGCGCTGCTGAACCCAGCAGCTGTCACTACATGTGTGCCACAGAACCACGTTGCTGACAGGTGTGCGCTTAATCTCTGTGAAAACAGAAAAACAGAGTGAGAGAGAGAATTTCTCAACAAAATACAGAAATAATAATTACTAAACATATACAAACCATCTCGTAATTTTAGCCGAAGCCAAAACAAGAATAAAGTAGCTCCAGCCGGAGCTATTGCAGCCTGGGGAAGAGAGCACAAAGTCAACCGACTTATGTTTGATCCCTGGGAAGGAGCGACTCAGGCCACTGGCTTCACACGGGGCACAGGCCCTCAGTGGGATGTAACAAACAGGCTGTAGTGCACAAATATGCACAATTCGTGAAACTAATACAGTGATTATTTTTAATATTGCATATAATTTGAGCAACAAGTACTTACCTGAAACCGCTCTTTGTCAGGTCAGTTCTTGAAAGAAAGAAATGGCGAAGTCTGACTGCAGTGTTTTTTTGTCCTCGGGCAGGCCATGACTGTGTCACAGGCTCGTTGAGCAGCTTTGATATGTCTTATTCAGGTTTCAGATCTTTAAACAGTAAATACCCATACGGTAATGGCTACATTTCGTACTTGAAACGGAACAGCAAATTATCTAAACCTTAAACGTCACTCTTCGATGGATACAATTTGATATTAGAATTCTTTCACCCTTTTGAAGCAGCTAACTAAATCAGTACCATAACATGCATTAGTTAAGTTACTTGTCACAAGCTTCTGCTTTTATATAGGCTTACAGCTACCTGTCAAATGGTTGTCCAATTTTGCTTTGTATCTGTTTAACAATCCATTTTATCTACATCTATGGCCAAAAGTTTTGCATCACCCTATAGAATTAACGCATTTTGCTTTATAAAGTCGAATGAAACCTACTTAATCTTACGTTAGCATATTGAATTACGTACTGTTTTGTGGTTTTCCATATACTTAACAAAAAAAACAAGATTGTGACATTTCAAAATCTAACCTCCTATACTATTATGGCTTCCAGTAGCTTTTGAGAGAAAATAGTTTTTGTAGTTTCTTTGATTACATGTTAAATAAAATATCAATTTTGTTTTTGTTTGTTTTCTCAGTCCTAAAATTCTAGGTGATGCAAAACTTTTGGCCATAGCTGTATATGCATTTGTATTTTTATTGTAGTAATTATTTTCTGTTCATTAGATGGTGACATTGATTTTATCCTGGCCCCTGCTGTGGGATCTCTCACCACAGCATCAGCTGGGACTGGCCAAGGCCCCAGCACGTCCACTATACCAGGTGAGGAGTTTAAATAAATAAAAAAATTTTAAAAAATTAGCGTGTTTTAACAATCCACAAAAGTCTTTTTTGACACCTGTATAAATGCCTGTTGATAAAGCGATTGTTAAAAACCATACGATCCTTCTATTTTTGTACTTTAAATAGTTTCTAAACCTGACAGCCTAATGAGCCCGCTTGGTTGCATCTACCAACATGCCTCAAAGCCAGGGCTCTACACTAACTTTTTTTGTCTTTTGCGCACAAGTGTGTATAAAAATGTTGTTGTTGTTGTTGTTGTTGTTGTTGTTGTTGTTGTTGTTGTTGTTAGTATTATTATTATGTATTATTATTATTATTTATTCAGAATGTAGTTTCTTGGAGACATGCTAGCAATAAAAATAATGATACACTGTAATCCCAGGGAGAGACCATGATAAACACGTGTTCAATAATATTCAAACAATATTCAAGCCAAGCTGCTTATCAGCTGTTGGCAATATCAAGAAAGAGCGCAGAACCAGGGAGGCAGGGACTTCTAGTGTTAAGAAAGAAGCCATCAGTTGCAGGTTACTGTACATTTACTGTTTTTGTTTTGTATTTTATTTTTTAAAAGCTTTGCATGGAGAGAGATATTACACACATACACAAAGGGACCAAAAGCAACGAAAATAATTAAAAAAATGTGCAAAAGATAAAACACATTCAAATTATTTACCCCAGGGACCATGATCATGTGGTGCAAGATGGTGATCATGTGGTGCAAGAGCTTTTCACTGTGACTTCGAAGCCCCTGCAAGGTGGCACCTTAACCCTAACAGCTGACTTGTCTCGTGCATCTGATCCACAAACACAAAAAATAAATATCTATTTTTCGGAAAATAGGTCCTTGTCACCATTTCTCTTTTGTAAAGATTTTGTCTGAAAATGTTTGTTTGTTTGTTTACTGCACCGAGGTAGGTCTGTCTTGAAGCGCAGCAGTAACATTAAAAAACACTCGCATTCAAGGCTCTCCTGACGTGGTCCAGTGCCACAAATAGGACCTTGTTTTCAATCTCTGCCTTTTTGAACAGTGCTCTGCCAACAGGGCTATCTGTCACAGTGCCTGAGTAAGAAGATTTAAAGGGCCAGGTTGCCGGCAGGATTTTTAACATTAGGTGGACCATAAAGAGTTTAAAATTTGATCTGTTTGAGGTTGTGAAACTGGTGAGAAAAAAGGTGACACCTCTACACCAGCTAGAAAAAAAAGGGAAAGTTATGCTTGTATAACCATTGTGAGCTGCAGTCTAGTTGAATGATTGCCAGCAGACAGCAAATCAGTGTTTGAAATAAATTGCTACTATAAATAAATGTTTTCATTTTTGGATATAACAGAAATGTGAGGCTTTCAGTAATGGTTTTACAAAGGCACATCAAATGTAAATAATGCAAAAATGTTTCATGTCATTTTAATCGGTAAGTTGCTTTCTTTTATAGGCCCTTCATCTGAACCCTCATTGGTGGAGTCCAAGGATCGGAAAGCCAATGCCCATTTGATACTCAAGTTGATGTGTGACAGTATGGGTCTTCGTCCATATCTTCGTGAATTGCTTTCTGCCAAGTATGTGGTCTTCAAAAAATAAATAAATAAATAATTTAAAAAATAATAATCTATGCATATTGTTTTGAAACTTTAATTTCAAAATCCTTTCAGGTATGTGTTTGTAATGATGCTGCTGATCCTCATGTCTCATAAACCTTTAATTGTTGGTATTCTTAATATATATATTTTTTTTACAATTTACAGGGATGCAAGAGGAATGACTCCATTTATGCTGGCTGTTAGTGGGAGAGCATATCCAGCTGCTATAACAATTCTTGAAGCTGCACAAAAAATAGCTAAAGGTACGTTATTGTCAATTACAGAATATAGAATATAGAGTTTGAATTACTGTTACTGTTACTATTTACTAGGTTAGATTTCTAACATTTAAAATGACATAGGCCCATTTTGGGCTTTTGCAAGTGAAGTTTTAAAGCAGAGTCAATGGGCAATTTATTTTGAAACACTGGCTTTGTCAGTGGCTGTGTTTAGCATAGTATAGAAACTCTGTACATGTTGTCCAGGATAGTCCAAAGGAAGTTTGTAAGTTTGTCAGTGTAAAAATAGACTTCTTGAAATAGATGTATTCATTTGGAGACCATTGTTTTTTAAAGGTGAGACTACATCCACTGAGAGAGAGGATGCTCTATTTACGGAAATGATCTGCCCACCTGGAACCAATCCAGATGATTCTCCTCTTTATGTCCTTTGCTGCAATGACACCTGCAGTTTTACTTGGACTGGAGCAGAACACATTAATCAGGTGAGCTGTTAAACTAATGGTTTTGTCTATGGGATTACAGGCGGTCAAAATAGAGGCTTCGTATAAAAGGTAGACTGAAAATGGCAGTTTAGTGGAAACTAAGGACTTGCTCACTTTTTTTTTTTTATCTTTCAGGATATTTTTGAGTGTCGAACATGTGGCTTGTTGGAGTCTCTTTGTTGCTGCACAGAATGTGCCAGGGTTTGCCACAAGGGTCATGACTGCAAGTGAGTATATTTCATCAATTCCTGAAGAGAGATAACTGAGATGAGTTTTAAGATTAATAAACAGAAATCTGCATATCTCTTTATTGCTAGAGGGATTTTAAGAGTTTTGTGTCCCTTGGTTAAGGCTTTCTGTTTAAGGTGAGAAATGGAAGCTGATTAGTGAAATGTCTGTGCCATAAATGTAGTAGCTGGTAGCTTTTTAACAATGCATTGCCACCTCAGTTATTTAAAGTTAATTTTGTGTTGGTTTTCAGACTCAAGAGAACATCGCCAACAGCATACTGTGACTGCTGGGAGAAGTGCAAATGTAAAACTTTGATAGCAGGACAGAAGTCTGCACGCCTTGATCTGCTCTACAGGTTGCTTACCACCACTAACCTTGTGACAATGCCAAATAGCAGGCAAGTACTGATTTACCAGATACATCTGATGTCTCATACATGTTTTAATTGAATTTCTTTGCTAAATCTTTGTGGGCTTCCTTTTTATTTTCTGTGTTAATATATACATTATTGTTGCAGGGGAGAACATCTCCTTCTGTTTTTGGTGCAGACCGTGGCCAGGCAAACTGTAGAACACTGCCAGTATCGACCCCCCCGAATTAGAGAGGACAGAAACCGCAAGGCTGCTAATGCTGAAGGTATACAGTGATATAAAATGACTAATCGCTTGTAAAGTTGTAACTTCATTCACTCTTTGCGCTGTAGGGATTTAAAATGAAGTAATCCAATTGTTAAATTGTAATTCTTCTTGAAGATTCAGATATGCCTGATCATGACCTGGAGCCTCCCCGTTTTGCCCAACTTGCTCTTGAGAGAGTCCTGCAGGACTGGAACGCTTTGAAATCCATGATCATGTTCGGATCCCAGGAAAACAAAGATCTGTGAGTTTAAAAAAAAAAAGAAAAAAAAAAAAGTTATATGAGTCTCTTAGATTAAATTATTAAATAGCTTGGATCTACTGGGCTGCAGATTTTTATATATATATAAACTGTTCTATAATAAATGTTTAACAATATTCAATAACGTTAAAATAAAATAAAATCGATCAGTGATGTTGAACGCAATTTTACAGTAACGATCAGCTTGACCTTAGCAGCTTAGCGGAAAAGGAGGCTGTGTGGTCCAGTGGTTAAAGAAAAAGGCTTGTAACCAGGAGGTCCCCGGTTCAAATCCCACCTCAGCCACTGACTCATTGTGTGACCCTGAGCAAGTCACTTAACCTCCTTGTGCTCCGTCTTTCGGGTGAGACGTAGTTGTAAGTGACTCCGCAACTGATGCATAGTTCACACACCCTAGTCTCTGTAAGTCGCCTTGGATTAAGGCGTCTGCTAAATAAACAAATAATAACAAATAATAATATATATTATACATTTTTTTGTAGGTTAAGTGCAAGTAGCAAAATAGGTCATCTACTTCCTGAAGAGCAAGTATACCTTAACCAGCAAAACGGAACCATCAGGCTGGACTGTTTCACCCATTGCTTGATTGTAAAATGTACTGCAGATATATTGGTAAGTTTTGAAGTTAGTCCATTTTCTTCAAACACTAGGAGGTGTTTCAGCAATATGCACTGGCCAGAGAGACAATTTGGCTTACTTTTAACTTAATTTTAAGAGCTTTTAGAAATCATAGTAAATACCCAGTTTGCAACTACATTTAAAGTTGTTTTCTATTTTAGCTTTTAGATACTCTTCTGGGAACTCTGGTAAAAGAGCTTCAGAATAAGTACACTCCAGGTCGAAGAGAGGAGGCGATTAATGTAACCATGAGGTTCCTGCGCTCTGTCGCCAGGGTCTTCGTCATTCTCAGTGTGGAGATGGCATCTTCAAAGAAGAAAAAGTAAGTTTATTTGTCTTTCAGTGTAATCTAAATGGTTTCAGATGTATGAGATGCAGTGGTTCAAAACACAGTGTGTAACCTTGATATGTTAGAAGGTTAGGCTGAGGAATTTGCGTAAATATCGTGGCCATTTCTGTTTTGGATAAAATAAATGCAATAGAATGAGTGGTTGATGTGGCATTTGTTTTTTATATTTATACTTTGTGGACAAACACTGCACAGCGTTTTAATTGCCTTTTGTTCTTCTTTTCAGTAACTTTATTCCGCAGCCAATTGGGAAATGCAAGCGCGTTTTTCAGGCCTTGCTGCCATATGCAGTAGAGGAGCTGTGTAATGTAGCAGAGTCACTGATTGTACCAGTCAGGATGGGGATTGCAAGGCCGACAGCTCCCTTCACGCTAGCGTGCACCAGTATAGATGCCATGCAAGGCAGCGAAGAGCTTTTCTCAGTGGAGCCCCTTCCACCCAGACCTTCACCTGATCAGTCTAGCAGGTACTTTTGCATTAGACAAGGCCTTTACTTTTAAAGTACAAGCTTTGAAAAAAATATTGCCTGACATACATGCCAAATGCTTTCATAGGCAATCTTTCCATTTTTCCATTTTTAGTTCAAGCCAGTCTCAGTCATCATATATCATCAGAAACCCTCAGCAGAGACACATCAGTCAGTCTCAGCCCGTTCGTGGAAGAGATGAGGAGCAGGATGATATAGTATCTGCTGACGTTGAAGAGGTAATGCAGCCTGCTGCTTTCAGCAAATGCTTTTCTTTAAATCTCCATCTGTCATACTGTCAGTTTTGTTTGATATTTCATTTTTGTTGTGTTGACAATAAAATGGGTCTGCCTGTTGGAAATAACAGCTGTTGGAATTGGGGTGTCTAAAAAATGTCCTTAATAAACAGAGGCTGTCAATAGTAGTGAAAAGATTGTAAAGTAAGAGTGTTCCAAAATACACAGGATACTTCATTTTATAATAGAGCAAGCACGATTTATATTATCCCCACATAAAGTCCTGCAAATTGAATCACTAAAAAGTGAATAGATTTTCTTAATTGTAGTAAATTGCACTTGTGGAGAATAATGCATAGAGAAGTCAGCTACTGTAGCACATTGTTTCCAGTCAACTCTGTCATGAAATAAAAATCTGACACACTAACTTAATATGGGTAAGCATGCTTTTCCTGTTTACGGTAAAACCCCAATTTCTGAGTATCTCAACCATATTAAAAAAAAATACTCAAATATTATAATACACTGAGCGCAAACTTCTTATTAGGGTAGCTAAAAGTAAACAGAAAGTGAGTTGCCTAAAATTAACACCCAGAATGCATTTGGGTGTAATGCGTTGTGCTGTGTGTTCCAGGTTGAGGTTGTGGAAGGTGTTGCTGGAGAAGAGGATCACCATGATGAACAGGAGGAGCAGGGGGAGGAGAACGCAGAGGCAGAGGGACACCATGATGAGCATGACGAGGATGGTACGTGCTTATCAAACAAAACCCATTGCTTTTATCTCACTATTTGTTGTCTGTAAACCTTTTGTATGTTAAGTGATTTTTCCAAATTTGGTCAAAGGGACAGTGTAGACAATTTAATGCATACATTCTACTTGGAGTCAAATGTACCTTTTTTTGCATGTGTGAGTTGCATAATTTTCTTTGTGTCCATCTTTGAAAATAAAATGCAAGCTATGTAGTCTTGATGTCTATTTAAATAAATGTATTATACAGTACAGCCTACACATTAAAACCATTTTATTTTACCTGATTTAGGAAGCGATATGGAGCTTGATCTTTTGGCAGCTGCAGAAACAGAAAGCGACAGTGAAAGTAACCACAGCAACCAGGACAATGCCAGTGGTCGAAGGAGTGTTGTCACAGCAGCCACTGCAGGGTCTGAAGCAGGTATATTTTTTTTTTGTACAACACACAATGAATTGGGCTTGATAAGGAACCTAGAAATGCAGGTTCTAAACTTTTTTTTTTTTCCGCCCCCTCCTTCTTCCTGCTAGTAATTACTGATTTGCCAAGCTAGTAGAATTGGCTTTTGTATGAAAGATAATTGATATGCTGAACCACTTTTTGTCTAGTGGTCTTTTTTTAGTTGCATTTCAATGTAGCCCTTGGTTCAACCAAGATTTATTTCATTTGCAGGAAGTAGGGTCTCCTTGGCATTTCCTTTGTTTGGTATGGGAATCTTTTATTTTAATGCATATATTTGAGGTTGCGTGTAAATAATTTGATACTTGAGTTTATTGATGTATTTAGGAAACCCCCAATATAGCTTTATTCAATACTATCTGATCATAATTAAATTGGTTTTGGTGCTAACATCTTGCACTTGCAAACTAACATGCAATCTTTTTTTTAATGTTCAATGTGGAAATTGTAGTCATTTAAATACTTACCAGTTTTAAAGCAATTTTACTCTGGGTTTGCTAACCTGTCTTGGATGTTTTAAAAAAATAAATAAATAAATAAATCATGGTATTCGGTGGCAACAGTCTTTTTAACAGTGGTGGCATGTCTCTTGTGTTGGCTTTGAACGTGACTAATCTTGAGAACTGGATCTGTACAGCACTCCCACTTAACTGCCTGTGTTTTCAATCCCTCTAAAGGTGCCAGCAGTGTCCCTGCCTTCTTTTCAGAAGACGATTCCCAGTCCAACGACTCAAGTGACTCTGACAGCAGCAGCAGTCAGAGCGACGATGTTGACCAGGAGACCTTTATGGTTGACGAGCCACTAGAGAGAACCACCAACAGCTCCCATGCCAACAGCGCTGCACAGGCACCTCGGTCCATGCAGTGGGCAGTGCGCAACACCCAGAACCAGCGAACAACGAGCAGCGCCCCTTCTAGTACATCTGCCCCAGCAGGCAAGTCTGAAAAGACTGAATTGATAGTTCATGCTTATGCTATGTACTTGGTTTAAAAAAATAAAGAAATGGATTAGTGAAACAGTTGCAACTGGAGCTGCATCTTTTGACTGATAGATCTGGTGCCCTGTCTTCATAGTGGTTGTTTTTGTTTTGTTTTTGTTTTTTGTTTTGTTTTTTTAAACCTTATCGTCTTGTTTCAATCCATTTAACACATTTTTACACAGTTTTATTTTGTCTTTGCAGCCAGCTCTACAGGATTAATTTATATTGACCCAACTAATCTGCGTAGAAGTGGTGCCATCAGCACCAGTGCAGCCGCAGCAGCTGCAGCTCTCGAAGCCAGCAATTCAAGCAGCTACTTGACCTCGGCCAGCAGTCTTGCCAGGGCCTACAGCATCGTCATCCGCCAGATTTCAGACCTCATGGGTTTGATCCCCAAGTACAACCACCTGGTGTATACCCAGATACCTGCTGCAGTGAAGCTCACGTACCAGGAAGCTGTTAATTTGCAGGTATGCACATATTTTTTACTCCTTCCTTATCAATGCATCAAATATACACTATCCCAAAAACTAAAGGAGCAAACCTGAAATCTCAAATAACACCATGAACATAGTCAAAGTTGTAAAGCATTTGCCACATTGACTTTTTGCATGTTCAATAAATTGTGACGGCTGTTGAGATGCATTTTGCACTGGCTGCCCCCACCTTAAAAGCTGGTATTTAAATAGCTGGCAGGAACCATGTGAATCAATGACAAGTCTCAGATATGTCCCTGAACATTTCTTTTTAGTATACAAGTAGCTTAACAAATTAAAAGAAAAGTTTCATTGACAGATATTGGAGACGTTTTTAGGTTTACTCCATTACAAAAAAAATGCAAACACCCCCCCAAAAATAATTTAAAAAAACTGCTGTTGAAATAAATTATTTCATTCTCTCCCTACAAATTTGGTTTGATTTCAGAATTACGTGGAAGATAAACTCATCCCCACTTGGAACTGGATGGTCAGCATCATGGACTCCACTGAAGCTCAGCTGCGATATGGCTCTGCACTGTCTTCAGCTGGGGACCCTGGGCACCCCAGCCATCCTCTCCATGCTTCACAGAACTCTGCTAGGAGAGAGAGAATGACAGCACGCGAAGAGGCCAGTTTAAGAACACTGGAGGGCAGAAGGTACCTATTTTATATATACAGGTGCACTCTACTTATAACGGATCCTGTTAGAGCGGAGTTCTGTTTACCATTATATATACCATTTTTAATACGTACAGTTTTCCTATTCCACAGGCAGATGTTTTGCATTTAATATGTAGTTTAATACATACAGTACTGTTTTATTACTTAGTTTTCTTAGTAGATAGAGTACTTAGTAGATATTTTCGCAAATAAGGTACATCTGGGACAGTAAATGAGTCGCTGCGGCATTTGTAACGTCAAGCAGTAAAAACAGTTGCTTGTTTACTTTTATTCTGTTTTTGTTGGCACAATTTTAATTACATTGAGCAAAAATATAAATTTGTAAAATAGTACTAATTACATTATATGGCTTACAGGGGTGTGTTTTGTACAAATAATAAACTTTCGTACTTACGTTCGCAGTTACATACAGCATTTTGAATTGTTTTACTACGTACTTCGTTTATAAAGTACTGATTTCCATTGTTCCTTGGAGTCCGTTATAAGTGGAGTGCACCTGTATTCTCATTTTCAGACATTTGTAAAACACGCTTTGTGCATTCCACACACTTTGTTATTCCTGTAATGAGTTTATTGTATTGCATGCTCCTATGGATAACGTGCAGTGTTTGAGACCACGGTATCAGTTGTTGACGCAACATTCCTCTGCATACTTCACATAAATACAAGCAGTATACCGTAGGCTACTAGCCTCAATGCAAGAAAAAGCAGATTAAGTTCAAAGTCTGCAATGGAGCACTTAGATTTTTAGAATTTTGTTCTGCAAAATGCTAGAAAAATAATATATATATATACAGTACTGTGCAAAAGTTTTAGGCAGGTGTGAAAAAATGCTGTAAAGTAAGAATGCTTTCAAAAATAGACATGTTAATAGATTATATTTATCAATTAACTAAATGCAAAGTGAGTGAACAGAAGAAAAATCTAAATCAAATCCATATTTGGTGTGACCACCCTTTGCCTTCAAAACAGCATCAATTCTTCTAGGTACACTTGCACAAAGTCAGGGATTTTGTAGGCATATAGTCAGGTGTATGATTAAACAATTATACCAAACAGGTGCTAATGATCATCAATTCAATATGTAGGTTGAAACACAATCATTAACTGTAACAGAAACAGCTGTGTAGGAGGAATAAAACTGGGTGAGGAACAGCCAAACTCAACTAACAAGGTGAGGTTGCTGAAGACAGTTTACTGTCAAAAGTCATACACCATGGCAAGACTGAGCACAGCAACAAGACACAAGGTAGTTATACTGCATCAGCAAGGTCTCTCCCAGGCAGAAATTTCAAGGCAGTCAGGGGTTTCCAGATGTGCTGTCCAAGCTCTTTTGAAGAAGCACAAAGAAACGGGCAACGTTGAGGACCGTGAAGCGCAGTGGTCGGCCAAGGAAACTTACTGCAGCAGATGAAAGACACATCATGCTTACTTCCCTTCTAATCGGAAGATGTCCAGCAGTGCCATCAGCTCAGAACTGGCAGAAAACAGTGGGACCCTGGTACACCCATCTACTGTCCGGAGAAGTCTGGTCAGAAGTGGCCATGGAAGACTTTGCGCCAAAAAGCCATACCTCCGGACGTGGAAACAAGGCCAAGTGACTCAACTATGCACGAAAACACAGGAACTGGGGTTCAGAAAAATGGCAGCAGGTGCTCTGGACTGATGAGTCAAAATTTGAAATATTTGGCTGTAGCAGAAGGCAGTTTGTTGGCTGAAGGGCTGGAGAGTGTACACGAATGAGTGTCTGCAGGCAACAGTGAAGCATGGTGGAGGTTCCTTGCAAGTTTGGGGCTGCATTTCTGCAAATGGAGTTGGGGATTTGGTCAGAATTAATGGTCTCCTCAATGCTGAGAAGTACAGGCAGATACTTATCCATCATGCAATACCATCAGGGAGGCATCTGATTGGCCCCAAATTTATTCTGCAGCATGACAACGACCCCAAACATACAGCGAAAGTCATTAAGAACTATCTTCAGCGTAAAGAAGAACAAGGAGTCCTGTAAGTGATGGTATGGCCCCACAGAGCCCTGATCTCAACATCATCGAAGTCTGTCTGGGATTACATGAAGAGAGAGAAGCAACTGAGGCTGCCTAAATCCACAGAAGAACTGTGGTTAGTTCTCCAAGATGTTTGGGCCAACCTACCTGCCGAGTTCCTTCAAAAACTGTGTGCAAGTGTACCTAGAAGAATTGATGCTTGATGCTGTTTTGAAGGCAAAGGGTGGTCACACCAAATATGGATTTGATTTAGATTTTTCTTCTGTTCACTCACTTTGCATTTAGTTAATTGATAAATATAATCTATTAACATGTCTATTTTTGAAAGCATTCTTACTTTACAGCATTTTTTCACACCTGCCTAAAACTTTTGCACAGTACTGTATATATATATATATATATATATATATATATATATATATATATATATATATATATATATATATATATATAATATAATATAATTTAGCTTTAATCTTAATTGAAATTAATAGTAAGGCTAAATTTACATTTAATGCGACGCCTCCCTCCTTTGTCATCTCTCTCATTGCATGTCTTTAGGTACCGTAAATATTAAATGTGACTTCTGGTTGAACGTATATAATATTTTTTAGATTGCATTTCATGAAATAATACAAATCTGGTTAAATGAAGCTTTACTGTCTGTTTTGTTATCGCATTTGAAACTGACTAAAATACCATCAATATATATATATATATATATATATACAGTACTGTGCAAAAGTTTTAGGCAGGAGTGAAAAAATGCTGTAAAGTAAGAATGCTTTCAAAAATAGACATGTTAATAGATTATATTTATCAATTAACTAAATGCAAAGTGAGTGAACAGAAGAAAAATCTAAATCAAATCCATATTTGGTGTGACAACACTTTGCCTTCAAAACAGCATCAATTCTTCTAGGTACACTTGCACAAAGTCAGGGATTTTGTAGGCATATAGTCAGGTGTATGATTAAACAATTATACCAGACAGGTGCTAATGATCATCAATTCAATATGTAGGTTGAAACACAATCATTAACTGAAACAGAAACAGCTGTGTAGGAGGAATAAAACTGGGTGAGGAACAGCCAAACTCAGCTAACAAGGTGAGGTTGCTGAAGACAGTTTACTGTCAAAAGTCATACACCATGGCAAGACTGAGCATAGCAACACGACACAAGGTAGTTATACTGCATCAGCAAGGTCTCTCCCAGGCAGAAATTTCAAGGCAGACAGGGGTTTCCAGATGTGCTGTCCAAGCTCTTTTTTGAAGAAGCACAAAGAAACGGGCAACGTTGAGGACCGTAGACACAGTGGTTGGCCAAGGAAACTTACTGCAGCAGATGAGACACATCATGCTTACTTCCCTTCACAATCGGAAGATGTCCAGCAGTGCCATCAGCTCAGAACTGGCAGAAAACAGTGGGACCCTGGTACACCCATCTACTGTCCGGAGAAGTCTGGTCAGAAGTGGCCTTCATGAAAGACTTGCGGCCAAAAGCCATACCTCCGGCGTGGAAACAAGGCCAGCGACTCAACTATGCACGAAAACACAGGAACTGGGGTGCAGAAAAATGGCAGCAGGTGCTCTGGACTGATGAGTCAAAATTTGAAATATTTGGCTGTAGCAGAAGGCAGTTTGTTCGCCAAGGGCTGGAGAGCATACACGAATGAGTGTCTGCAGGCAACAGTGAAGCATGGTGGAGGTTCCTTGCAAGTTTGGGGCTGCATTTCTGCAAATGGAGTTGGGGATTTGGTCAGAATTAATGGTCTCCTCAATGCTGAGAAGTACAGGCAGATACTTATCCATCATGCAATACCATCAGGGAGGCATCTGATTGGCCCCAAATTTATTCTGCAGCATGACAACGACCCCAAACATACAGCGAAAGTCATTAAGAACTATCTTCAGCGTAAAGAAGAACAAGGAGTACTGGAAGTGATGGTATGGCCCCCACAGAGCCCTGATCTCAACATCATCGAGTCTGTCTGGGATTACATGAAGAGAGAGTAGCAACTGAGGCCGCCTAAATCCACAGAAGAACTGTGGTTAGTTCTCCAAGATGTTTGGGCCAACCTACCTGCCGAGTTCCTTCAAAAACTGTGTGCAAGTGTACCTAGAAGAATTGATGCTTGATGCTGTTTTGAAGGCAAAGGGTGGTCACACCAAATATGGATTTGATTTAGATTTTTCTTCTGTTCACTCACTTTGCATTTAGTTAATTGATAAATATAATCTATTAACATGTCTATTTTTGAAAGCATTCTTACTTTACAGCATTTTTTCACACCTGCCTAAAACTTTTGCACAGTACTGTGTGTATATATATATATATATATATATATATATATATATATATATATATATATATTATATATATATATATATATATATATATATATATATATATATATATATATATATATATATATATATATATATATTGATTTATATATGTATATATAATTAGTACCAGTCAAAAGTTTGAGTACACCTGCTTGAAACCAGGTTTTTCATGATTATCTATGCTTTTAACTGCATAAACTTGTCTATAAACACTTAATATTTCATTATATGATACATGTACTTATATAAGCTGATAATCATAAGTGAATTGCATTCAAAAATTATTTTTAAATGCAAATGTAAATCTTGTCAATTTCAATGAAATGGTCACCCAAAGGAAGGGGATTTCAGTCTGAAGCCCAAGTCAGTTAAAAGTCTGAAATGTGTATAACACGGTGTTAGAACACTGGCCTAAGTATGAAAGTGTCTTTGTTAGATGTTCTCCGAGTTAACTAGCATGTTACCTAATTAACCTTTTGTCACCAATTATTGTTAACAGGTGAGGGTCCATGATTACTATAAATATAGGTAGCATAGGCACAAGTTTCTCATTCCTGAATGTAAGGGAGCAGAAAATGGCAAAATACGCTCAGTTAAGCAAAGAAAAAAGTCTGTAATTACTTTAAGAAATGAAGGTCAATCTTTAAGACAAATCACAAGAACTTTGCAAGTGTCTGTAACTGCTGTGGCCAAGACTATCAAACACTTTGAAGAAACTGGCACTCATGAGGACCGAACAACGTCAGGCAGGCCAAGGGTGACCTCAGAATCAGAGAACAAGTTCATTCGAGTCAAAAGTCTGCGAAACCGGTGATTAACTGCCTCTGAAATACAAGCTCAGCTAAATGCTACTAGAAGTACAGATGTTTCAACATAAACTGTTCAGATGAGATTGAGTGAAGCTGGCCTAATTGGAAGAATTGCTGCAAAGAAACCATTGTTAAGAGTGTAGAATAAGAGGAAGAGACTTGCCTGGGCCAAAAAACACAAACTGGACGTTTGAGGAGTGGAAGTCGGACTTATGGACCGATGAGCCAAAATTTGAAATATTTGGGTCCAACCGCCGAGTATTTGTAAGACGCAGAGAGGGTGAGCGCATGAGTTCTGCATGTGTGGTTCCCACTGTCAAGCGTGGAGGAGGCAGTGTCATGGTCTGGGGTTGCTTATGCTGGTGACAGAGTTGGTGATCTTTACCAAGTCCATGGCAAGCTCAACCAGCATGGCTATCATAGCATACTTCAGAGGCATGCCATTCCATCAGGATTACGGCTTGTTGGGCAGTCCTTCATTCTTCAGCAAGATAATGACCCGAAACACACCTCAAAGTTGTGCAAGAACTATCTGGCGAAGAAGGAAAGTGAAGGACAACTCAATCTAATGACCTGGCCTGCCCAGTCTCCAGACCTCAATCCCATAGAACTTGTATGGGACGAACTGGACAGAAGAGTCAAAGCAAAGCTACCCACAAGTGCCCTACATTTCTGGGAATTGCTGCAGAAGAGCTGGGAAGACATATCGGGTGATTTCCTGCTGAAACTTGTTAACCGCATGCCTTGTGTTTTGTGAGGCTGTTATTAAGGCAAAGGGTGGCTATTTTGAGGAATCCAAGATTTAGAGACAATTTTCAATTTTCTTGAACATTGCTTTGATACTCCTTATGTTTTGTTTTGTATATTGTAACATGTGTTTTCATTTTCAAGTATTTACAGAAACGTATATGATGTAAAACATGTCAATTATGAAAAAAACCTAGTTTCCAGCAAGTGTACTCAAACTTTTGACTGGTACTGTATATGGAAAGGGCTAATAAATGTATACGGTACTATGTTAATGTGTTGTAGAAAAAAATACAAGCGTGTTGAATTTCACTATTAGAACAAGCGTATGGATTAAAAGATCATCCTTTTTTAATATCACATAGCTGTTCTCAAATACTTTTTTCTAACAGTGTTGGTAAAATAATGAAAGCATTTAAACAGTATTTTATATTAAGTTGAGGTTATGTAATCCAGATCCAGGTTATGTGCCCAAACGCATCCTCTATAACTGTAGAAAAATTTTTGTAAAAAGATTTTGGAAGCCAACTGAAATGCGATTTTGCATGTTGTATTTGGTTGTACAGACTAGTAGTGGCGAAAAAAAGTAACTTGTGCAAGGCTCTAGGGTGACAACCTGTCTCTAATTGGATGGGACAGTCCCTAAATGTAAAGATCAAGTCCCGGGTTTGGGCTAAATGACTTCTGGACGGAATTTGTCCCGGATTCGTAGACTCTGCAATTTACAGATTTAGCACCACAGTCAAACCATAGCATCTGCTTAGCGCAGAGCCCTGCCCCTGTCGCATCATTTTGCAATGCCTACACATCCCCAGAATGATTAACACACAGGATAGCCAATCTAAGACATAAAACTATACAGTCCCCACTTATGTGACTTTTTTACACTCACATCACATCTTCCCCAACAGCCTGACACTGATCTGCTTTGGCAACAGCAAACAAAATACCATTTGTAGAATATTTTAATTTCCGAGTTTTATTTGTTTATGAGAAATGGCTGACTCTAAAAGTTGAAGTCACATTGATGATGATACGTCGGTAAAGGAAGGACTCTGTGCGACTAGGCCTACTCCACCACAGAAAAAAGTAAGCACCTGTGCAATTTCAGAGAGTAATGGGTTAGGTTGTTATGTTATACACGTGGATTAGGAAAAGTGCAAATGATTCAGCAAGTTTTGTTTCTTTTTCTGTACATTGTATAGAAAATATTTTAAAATTAGATACGGGTTAAAACGTTAAGAAGCATTCAAAGTTTATATTTCATTTTGAAATACTGTTATTAAATATGTAAATACATAATACCCCCCCCCCCCTTACAAAAGTGGCAGGTGCCCCATTTTTGCATTTTGAAAAGGTGGTCACCCTACAAGGCTCTTGTTTCCTTCTGTATTGTGCGCATTCGTCTTTTTTGTGCATGACAGTTCAGGTAACTGCTGGACGTTTTAGTTACACAGTATTCAGAAATTAGGATTTAAGAGTTCTGTTTTTGTGCACTTTGGACTGGTTTTACTCAAAAGTGATTCCTGTTCAGGTATTTGAGTGGGAATAATGAGACATGCACTTTCTTGTTTGATGACCAACAAAAAAAATAACTGCATTTCTAAAATGCTCAGTTATACAACGGTACCTAATTTAAACGTTTGATAAAAATGTTTTGGTTTTGCAATTTATTTTATTTACTGAAATTAGTTAAAAAATAAAAATAAAAAATTCACTCCGTGCATATTCTATGTGATTTCTATCTTTCACAATATTTATTCAAATGAATAAAGGAGTTTAGAGTAGGTTTATTTATGTTACAGGTTTAAACATATAAAATGTTTTTAATTTGACATTTTTCCAAGGAGTGCTAATAGTGGGCCGCAGTGCCTAATGCAGCTGAACAGGTGGGCCTCAGGTAAAAAAAAGTTTGATCAAAACACATGTTCAATCCTTTCTAGAAACTATTCTACTTTAACTATTCAACTTTTTTTCCTTAAATTTTGTAACAGGTCTTTCATGTGACGTTTGTTTGTTTGTTTGTTTGTTTGTTTGTTTGTTGCAAAACAATATACGGATATAATCAAACTTTTAAAAAAAAAATTAAACTGACTTAAATGTGAAATAGTTGATGTATTACACGTGGGAACAGAACTGCGTGTGACATGTGCGGTCCTCTGTTTGTTGCGTGTTCACCGGAAACACATCAAATTTGAAGAACATCAGAGAACACGCTTCGATGCATTCTGCCCACCCCTCTTCATCTTCCATAATATGTAAATGTGTGTGCGTTGTACTGCGAAAACTGCAATATCCCAGCTTCCTGAGGACCTTGTTTATTTAAGGCCTCCTCTACATTTTAATGTGGAATTTCTTTTGACTTATTGACTGGTTAGGCTTACTGGATCTGTATGCTATTGCAAAAAAATATACAGTGGTTTAAAAATAGCCAGGTATTGAGGTAATGGAGCAGCAATAAAACTGTAAGCTTCTTTCTGTTTTAGACGTGCCACATTGCTAAGTGCTCGCCAGGGGATGATATCAGCACGTGGAGATTTCCTGAACTATGCCCTCTCTTTGATGCGCTCTCACAACGATGAGCATTCCGATGTCTTGCCAGTTCTGGATGTCTGCTCACTCAAACATGTGGCATATGTTTTCCAAGCACTTATTTATTGGATTAAAGCAATGAACCAACAGACCATACTGGATACACCTCAGCTAGAAAGGAAAAGGTAATTATATAAACGTTTTTCTAGTAGTTAGTTGAACAACAATTAGAATGTTGTGTTTGGCTAGTTTTATTTGCCAATAATGTACTGTAAGCATTACTTTATAAATTACTTAGTATAAAGAGAAGGATATGGTTGACACCAGGCTTACTTGTCCATGTTATTTGGAAGTAAAATTTATAAATGCATCTTAAACCAGGGTTTGAATACACTTTTTACCTTCATTTTGGAGGCATCATTCTATAATGTTTTTATTCTTTTGTAGAACTCGTGACTTGCTGGAGCTGGGATTGGACAATGAAGACTCTGAACATGAAAATGATGAAGATACGAATCAGAGTAAGATTTACAACAGAAAGTTACAATTAGCTATTCTTAGACCTGGGTTTTTGTCTTTTTGATCATTTAAGCTTGCTGTGTAAGATAGGACAAATACTCCTGAAGTTGAAGCCAGACTTGAAAAGGTTTAGTATTTATTTATGTACTTGGTATTCTAAGTAGGTTTTCCAGTTATGGTAGGCAGGCACAGAAGGCGATCTATAAAGCAGAGAAAAGGCAGAAGAAAGAAAGCACTTGGGAAAGGTAATGGGTAGCATAACTTAAGACTAGGACAGAGGGGGTGGGGGTACACAGCACTTATGAATTATTACATGTTTTTCCCCTCTGGATACCCATTCAGCAATTGCTTTTAGTAAGTAATTGAACTCGTATGAAAGTTTAATTTTGTAAAATTGTAAGCTGACAATTTTTTTGGTTCCCCATTTGTTTGAAACAATGTATGTATATTGTGAATATCTCCACTACCTATATCTTTTGAACTGAATGTATGACTATTTGGTGTGAACAGCTTTACCAATTATTAACTGGTAATTGTCATTTCAGGCTCTACCCTCAATGAAAAGGATGATGACCCTGTCCCAGCAGAAAGCGGTCAGAACCATGCTTTCTTCCGACGATCAGATTCCATGACCTTCCTTGGTTGTATCCCTCCAAACCCATTTGAAGTATCTCTGGCAGAAGCTATACCCCTGGCTGACCAGCCTCACCTGTTACAGGTAAAGGTCACACCACTGCAGACAAGAAGTTCAACTCCATACAAGCAATCCTTCCCATTGCTTCTGTGTGTAAGTTCCGCACCTAGCTTTTAAGAGACCTGTGACTAAATTAATATTTAAGATGTTTGGGACATCAAGATTAGGAAATTTATTTTTCTTTTGTCAGTAGACTTTACTGGTATCCAGTGGTCTCGCCGGGCCTTTTATAGAGAGAATCATTTAATAAAGGCCAAGACATTTAATTGATGCATCTTGTCTAACTTTATACCAGCTTGCCTTTACAAAAGATGCATTTATGTATTTTTAGTTTCTTTTCTTCAAGGCTCCAATTATCATGATGTAACAGATCAATTCACATTTTCTTTAAGCACATGTTAGCTACAATTCTCTACATTTTTAAACCTGTTTTTGTATTGGATAAAATGCACACACAAGGAAAGTTTTTAAAAACATGTGTAGCAAGGTAAAGCATTGATGAATAGCCAATGCCTAGCAAGTTGAGTGAATTTTACTTGAACCTTTATTTTACAGCCAAATGCAAGAAAGGAAGATCTCTTTGGGCGCCCAAGCCAGGGTCTGTATTCATCCTCTTACAGCACAAAAGGGCTGACAGAGGTGACTCTGGACAGAAACTGCCTTGAGGTAAAGAGTAAAAGCATAACTTTTAATTTTTAGCATCCCTGAAAGGAAACTCCAAAATGTAACTGTACTTATCTTTTGGTTTCTCAATGATCAGCCTGGATTGCTTTAAAAGACTGGATTTATATTTGGTACACAACTCTGGGTCAAGTTTGATTTATAAAAGCCTTTTAAAGTCTCCTCAAAATGACCCATGTCTAGTTCAGGCCCCTCCCCTTAGAGTGCATATGGAGAATGAAGTGATAATAAACATTTATCTTGTACAATGTCATTAATTGCTACTTTCTGGATGGATGGATGGATGGATGGATGGATGGATGGATGAATGAATGAACCGCTTGACTGTTGCTTTTATCTGACCTTTTTTAGGTTCTCCCGACTAAAATGTCTTACTCGGCTAATATGAAGAATGTCATGAGCATGCAGTCTCGACAGAAGGCTGATGACCAGACTTTGCCAGAAGTGACAGAGAGCACAAAGCCTGGACCCTCTGCTCATGATCTGGCAGCACAACTTAAGAGTAGCCTGTTGGCAGAGATTGGGCTTACTGAGAGTGAGGGACCTCCACTGGCCTCATTCAGGTGCTTCATCATTTACAGTCTCTTTTAAAAAAAAAAAAACATATTTAGTAACCCTGGTATATTGTATTACATTTAGCTATGCCTTTCTCTCTCCATGCCAGGCCGCATTGTAGTTTTATGGGAATGGTAATATCTCACGACATGCTTCTTGGACGATGGCGTCTATCTTTAGAACTTTTTGGAAGAGTATTCATGGAAGATGTTGGTGCTGAACCTGGATCGGTATGTATTGTTTAAGAACTTGGTGATAGTATGTATGCTTCTTTGTTGACCTCTTATCACCCCAAGATGTCTGTGTCCCAGTGTAAAATGAATAGGCAAGTCTATTTTGTGGGGACATTCTTTAGAAGCAAGATTAATTTAACCCTTTCAACACTGTAGTTTGCTATAATGGTCAGTAGGCTGGTAGACCAACATTGGGTGTCCCCCATATGTACATTTTCTAATGTACAATTGTCCCGCGTTATACCGCCCCCCTTTAACGCCACCCTTGCATACTGCCAGCTATTCTCTCTGAACAAATGTCACCAACATAAGTGTTATTTTTACCCGTTATATCGCCACCCCACTGTCCGCCACCCGCCAACTTCCCCAGCCAAGCAAACGTAAATATAGGCATTGTAATTTCCCTCATTGTAGCGCGAGCAAAATAATAATCACGGTCAATTAAAACAACAAATGTATGCAGTTAACCTTTGACTCGTTTTCCTAGTTCGTTGTTAACTGAGCATTCGTACCAATGTCATCGATACTTCTAAAGCAAAACAAAGTACAAGATGGCAAGTCGACCCTATATTTAACACCAGAGCAAAAGAAAAAAATCTGCATGTATGCATCTGAAAATAAGAAAGCAAGTCAGCAACACATAGCAAATGTTTTCTTGCCTAAGTGAGGCATATACTGTTAATTGAAGGACTGCTTCAAGAATGCTGTTGAGCTTAAATTGCTTTGTAAAATAAATAGTTGGAATCATTCAATCGGGGATAGTATTCAGCAGGCTTACAGTAGTGCCACAAACAGTGAAGTTCAAATGACCAGTACAGTATGCTTTTGTTTTTATGGAATTGTTTGGGTGATTTGACACAAAATGAGTGTATATATATTTATTTATTTATTTATTTAATTTATTTAATTTATTTTAAGTATAAACAGTTCCACAAAAGTAACCATGTATGTTTCATAGAGATGGGAAAAGATAATTAAACGTCACTAGTAGACCTACTGTTGTGTTAAGAACTAGGACTGTAGTTTTAAAGATTGTTTTAATAAAATGGCCTGGAGGTACTGCAATTGTATAACTAAAAAAATGAAACGTTTGAATTTATTACACACATAGTAGGTTGTGTGTTTTTTTTGTTTTTTGTTTGTTTTGTTTTTTTACCGTCACTAACGCCACCCTCGCTTATGGCCGTTTTTGCCCATGGCCCTTACCTGGCGGTATAAAGAGGGTTGACCTGTATTTGATTGCTTTGTCAATCACAGACATTTCTATTTCTGCTCGTCTAGATTTTGACTGAGCTTGGTGGCTTTGAAGTGAAGGAATCAAAATTCCGCCGGGAAATGGAGAAACTGCGGAACCAGCAGTCGAGAGACTTGGCATTGGAAGTGGATCGGGACAGAGACCTCCTGATTCAGCAGACCATGAGGCAGCTGAACAGCCACTTCGGCCGCAGGTGCACCACAACTCCCATGGCAGTGCACAGAGTCAAGGTCACGTTTAAAGACGAGCCAGGAGAGGGGAGCGGAGTGGCTCGAAGTTTCTACACTGCTGTAGCGCAGGCATTCCTGTCCAATGAGAAACTTCCCAATCTTGACTGCATACAGAATGCCAGCAAGGGAATGCAAACTAGTAGTAAGTACAAGCATGCCATTTAAATATATTTAAACACCACTTAGCACATACATTTGTATTGTATTCTGAAATACAATATAAGTGGAACAATTTGAACTTTTAAAACATATTTATCTGTACTGATGTGTGGTTTTATACAGTTAAATTTGAACCTGATCATTTTTAACACACACATCAAAAGTTTTTGAGAAATTACCACTTTATGCTGATGAAATTATATCACACTGCTTTATGCATGCAGTATCCCCAAGAGTAGAAGAACTTAGTATTAATCTTGGATATGCCTAGTTATAAATGGAGTCCAGAAAGGGTAAGACCAAGCAAAAACATACTTTTCATGTGTTCGATGCAATTTAAATTTTAAACATTGGTCTCTTATTACTAAGCTTATTTTCAGTCCATTAATTTCCTGTTGCTTGAATTTGTTTTTGCTGTATTTACCATTTGACCTTTTTACCTTTTTTTGTGTCTAGATCTTATGCAGCGACTGAGGAACAGAGACCGGGAGCGAGAAAGAAGAAGCGGTGGGCTGCGAGCAGGTTCTCGTAGAGACAGGGACAGGTATGTATGGCATCTCAAACCAGACTCAATCAGTTCTGGATAAATTCTATGTGGCTGGGTAAATTTTATTATTTAGTCATTTAGCAGACACTTTTATCCAACGCGATTTAGAGACTGGGGGTGAACTAGCATCACAACTGCTGCTGCAGAGTGACTTACAATAGAACCTCGGTGTTATGTCTCATCTGTAAGTGTTGCACATGCAGAAATTTTACCACCAAGAAAAACTTTAGACTGCTATTATCAACCTAAAATATAATAAATATTAAGTAACAACATACCTAACAACCCCCGCTAAGAGGGTCGTTTGTTTTGTCATTGTTAATGGTGGCTGTTTTTGTGAAAACAAACAAAAACATGGTGGTGCTATTGTTATAGGGATTCAAGGAGGCAACTGTCAATAGACACCCGGCCCTTCAGACCAGCATTAGAAGGCAATCCTAGTGATGATCCTGACCCACTCCCAGCACATCGACAGGCACTTGGGGAGAGGCTTTACCCACGAGTTCAAGCCATGCAACCGGTAAGGTTTACAACTATAAAAATGTTACTTACCAATTTTATTGGTGTGTTATTAAAATAAAGTATTGACACTTTCCTTTCTTTTAAATTTTAGGCATTTGCTAGTAAAATCACAGGAATGTTGTTGGAACTCTCCCCTGCACAGCTTTTGTTGCTTCTTGCTAGTGAAGATTCCCTACGGGCACGTGTGGATGAGGCAATGGAACTTATTATTGCACATGGAAGGTAAAAAAAAAAAAATCCTATGCATTCCTTTAAAAAAATATATATATATATATATATATATATATATATATATATATATATATATATATATATATATATATATATATATTCTTTCAGTATTATGAAAACTCCAGGCCAGAATGTAATGGTATCTTTCATTTTGACCTGTGACTGCAGTTTTATAGATAACCAAAAAAAATATATATAATATGAACTTACCTTTGTCAAGTGATCCCAGAGATTGGTGGTGCCTCCATGATACATCAAGAGATGCTTGCATTCAACTATTTTTTTGGTCTTCTGGGCATGTAATAAAAAAATCCCAAACAGAGGGTTTGAGACATTTCTTTAATACAGCTTTCGCTATACCACGCTTTGCTGTCGAGATGCCGAATGAAGAAATTAAAGTTCTGTTTCCTGGATAACACAAGCCGGAGGGGGGACAGACAGTGCTCAGTTTTTAAAATTTTAAAATTACTAGCGATAGCAAATTTGTTTTGTACGTTTTCAAACATATTCTATCATAGCACTACACTAGGTATTCAGTACATATTTTACTGAAGCAATACAACCGCTATACGTACCCCACCCCACCCCCGTGCTTTGCCATAATATACCCTGCTCCTATGCACGGCAGCATCACCAGAGTTTTTACGTATAACGATTTGGTAGTGGATTTTAATACAACAACTTTTGTTTAAGTAGTATGCATTATACAAATCAGAAGATCTTCAGAATTTTGCATGTGACATTTAATGTGTGATTTTATAGTATTCACACATTGTCAAACGGTTTCTGTTAAGAGAAAAAAGAAAAAAAAATAGTGAGTGCATGCCTCCTGACAAACCTTCGAAGGTTTAGAACTACCTTTTGAATTCCTGGCTAATGAACAAACCTTTTGAACACAGCCCTGCACAACTGTATTCTCGCTCTCCTAATTGGTTGTTGGGCTGCTGTTTTGTCAAAACCTTATTGAAGACATTAGATACTCAATTCATATTTGCTTAATGTGTTGTTCATGTAGCTGTATAGAAACCATGTGACCAGGTCTGTGCTTTGATAGATGGCAAACTGATTTTTTTTTATTTTTTAAATACAGCTGTATTGAATGATTGTAAAGTTCCAATGCAGGCCAGAAATAAAATGTATATCTTTCCCTGCTGCATTTTTTACATCAGGCCATATCTGAGAATGTCTGTCTAGTGTAAGCTAAATTATATCGAATGTTTTTACAGGGAAAATGGTGCCGACAGTATATTGGATCTTGGATTGCTAGATGCATCTGACAAGACACAGGCAAGTGAACCAACAATGTCAATAGGAATATCTTCCCTTACCAATATTAAATAAATATTGTCTCGTCTAACATTTAGACTGTTATTTGAAACACATTTTATCACGTGATAAATGAATGAACTGTTTTGGTATATATTGCAGCAGGAGAGCAGAAAACGACATGGCTCCAGTCGCAGTGTGGTGGATATGGAACTGGATGATACAGAAGATGGTGATGACAATGCACCACTTTTCTATCAGCCTGGAAAACGGGGCTTCTATTCACCACGGCCAGGCAAGAGCACAGAGGCACGGCTTAATTGCTTCCGAAACATCGGCAGGTATAGATTGCTTTCTGTGCCGTAATAAATCTTGCAATTAGTTTCCCTGTATAAATATAGGAAACTGCCATTATATTATTTGCAATGTTTACTATAGTATACCTAGTATTTTATATAGCAGAAGGTGGTGGTAAATTTATTTTAATTGTAAAACAAACCCAGACAGTTGTTACCTGCTAATAGTCCAGTGTGTCACAAATCAACCAAGCAGCTAAATGAAAATTGTAAATAATATATGATTTTGTTCTTCCCTTTCAGAATACTTGGGTTATGCCTGCTTCAAAATGAACTGTGCCCTATAACATTAAATAGGCATGTTATCAAGGTGTTACTAGGTAGAAAGGTAAGCATTGATTTTATCTATACACATTAACTTTGTCTAACAGTCTAAGCCCCTTGAATTTTTATTTTAGAATTTTTAGATTAATTTTTTAGAAATTGTTTTTTTGTTTTATTAGATACACATTAATAAAACAAATAAAATAGACGTATATCAATATTAGTATAGTATACATGTTTTGACCACATACATATTTTTTATTAAACATTATCAGATTTTTTTTTTTACATTTTGATTTAAACCGATTTTGCACTGAATAATAATTGTTACCATAATTTCTCATTAGCAGTAGGTAACAGAAACGTACAGTCCCCAACTCTTTTTAATTAACTGCCTGATTTACAGTAAATACTGCCCACGCCCTCTATTAAAATACAATAAAATAAATATATATATTTACACTGCCCTACTATTGTGGGGCTATGCTAATAATTGCACATACAGCAATCTACCCATTAAAAAAATGATAGGAATTGTATTTCAATCCCATTGCACTGAAGCAGGGCTCCAGTATACAAAATAAGCTTAGGGTTTCTCAGTCTTTAAACACTAAGCAAAGCAGATTCATTCAGATTCATTCAAGACTAAAACAGCATTTGCTCCAGTGCAAAGTTTGCAGCACTTTGAAATAAAACAAGTAATTAACATACTAATACAAAATATAAGCAAACAAGCCATATTTTTCCCAAAAGGAATAAACAGCTAATGCTTAACGACTGTATTTTTCGACTCCCATTCCAGCCGACAGTTGTAAAAACTGCACATTATTTTGTCACCGTTGGCTGCAATCATAAGACCTTGTTTCACCTGAGTGATTGCAATGACATAATACATGTTTATTCTTAGGATCTTTATAAGCAATAATGGACACAACTATGATTTTTTATTTTCTCAAAATAAATATTTATAAATTAAAATAAGTTACCCATTTCATTATTATGAGTAATGAAAAAAAAATAACCTGAAACGTTTAGAAATAGTATATGCTTATAGTGTCCACTCGTTTCTTGATATTTATAAATGTTGTAAAAATACTATGATGGTAGCCTTGGTAGGAAGAAAGGTAGTGGTTAATTTGTTTCCTGATTGTTAACTTTACTTGACAATGTGTTTATTTATTTATTTTAGGTTAATTGGCACGATTTTGCTTTCTTTGATCCCGTGATGTATGAGAGTTTACGGCAACTAATCCTGGCTTCTCAGAGTGGGGATGCGGAAGCAGTCTTTGCCGCAATGGATCTGGCATTCGCAATTGATCTCTGTAAGGAGGAGGGGGGAGGACAGGTAAAACTAACAGATTTGCTATACAAAGGTTTTTAGTTTTACTTTCGTAGAGATGTTTACTATTTAATCAATACTATTATCTTATTTGAACATCTTTTTATATATTGTGCTTGTAAGGGACAAGTTGTCGCTTTGTAATGGACAAGGATTGCATCAACAGTTTCTTTTGAATGCCTGCATTACTTGTATCTTCCAAGGTCTTCAAAAATAAAAGGTGACGGTGTATTACCCCAGCAGGACCCAATTCTTAATGATTCTGTTTTTAAATTAGAACTTAAAGCCAAGCTGATGAATAACTAGTAAAAAACCGATTACATGTCTGGAAATATGATTACAATTTACTATTTTTTCCACAGGTGGAACTTGTATCCGGTGGTGTAAATATACCAGTTACTCCTCTGAATGTATATGAATATGTCAGAAAATATGCAGAACACCGGATGTTGGTGGTTGCAGAGCAGCCTCTCCATGTAAGTGTTTTTGTCACCAAAGTAATGCACTGATCTTCAGTAATTTTGTGGTACAATGAAATATAGTTTAATCACTAATTCAGTGGTTCTCAAACTAGGGGTGAGGACCGTATTCTGGGGGGGCGTTAGTTTTTTTTTTTTTGTTTTTTTTTTGTTGTTTTTTTTTTAAATAAATTACAGCACACATCTTAACAGGCAATGCCAGGGCTACTCAACCCTGGTCCTGGAGGGCTGCTTTCCCTCCTGGTTTTTGTTCTAGCTGTACACTAAACTGATCAATTGGACCAATTAAGCTTCTAATAAGCACTTAATTTGTCCAAGTAAGTAATTTAGGGTATAGTTGGAACAAAAACCAGGAGAGACAGCGGCCCTCCAGTACTAGGGTTGAGTACCCCTGGGCTATACCGTACAACGTGTGGATAATTTATTTGGGCTTTATTGGCTGTTTTGATTGGATCACCAATAATACTTCCATCAATCGGAGGGTTGGATACAGTACTCGTAGCGATCCCACCCTCTATCAGACTGGTATACAGAGCATGTTAAGTGCTGGACAAGGGAAATAATGTGTCAGATATCAAAGTGATGAAGCCAATTTGCTTAAACATTGAAAGTACACTGAACATTTCCATCAATGGAATTAAAAAAATCTGGAATTGATGATGTGATCAGAAAACCAGAGGCACTGTAAACTAGCCTGCTACTGTAGTAGGACTGTTTTTTATGTAAAGTATTTGTGCGTTTTGTTTTTTTACAAGGGTTTAAGTAACAACCAAAATTGTTTGTGTCAGACTTGTTGAAAGTCTCAACAAAATCGTTTTTTTTTTTTTGTTTTTTTTTAAATTGTCGAAACGTTGTAGATACGACTTAGTGCAGGTATCGCAAAGTCCATAAACAAAACGTTAAAATAAATTAGCACCGTATAAAACTGAGTTGATTTTGCCAGTGCTTGCTAGTCTGTTAACCAGTTTGAAATGATTTTGAAGCAAATAAAAGCATTTTCGTTTCGGCTTTATTAGATTCAACACGTGGCAATACTGCCCTACAATTACTGCATGGTAGTAAGGTTCCACTGTGTTATGTTGTGAACCATAGCTAAGTTTTAAAACTTAGATAGCAAACGCTTATCATAAAAGTTTACTAGTACCTTAAAATTAAGGGCCATATTGTAACTGATTAGAAGGCCGCCTTTGTTCTCCAGATTGCTGCAATTACATTGTAGATGCTATAACAAGTTACAGTAAATGAGATACTGTTTTATCAGACATGTTTAATTAAGTAAACCTTTATTTAAATGTTTTTTGGAATTAACACTAGAACCGCCTAGATTTCGGACTACATACAACCGCCGCACCCACAAAATGTGCGGCTCCATTTTAAAACGGCTTCGATATGAAAATGAAAAAAAATCGGATACAACTTCATATATTTATTTATGAACATCATACATAACATTTTCAGAGCAGAAACAATTAAACTTTTTCAAAGAGCACATATACATAAACATGAAAAACTGAAATAAAGTAAACTTTACGCAATAAACTTTTGTGTAAACAGGTGTAGAAAGCTGTATGCACATAAATTATAAAACATAAATAACTAGTTATAAAAATAGCATAAAACAAATATAACAACTTCTGCAAAGTGAACGTGCGTTGAGTGAAACTGAGTTCAAAGGCTGTCTGTCTGTTCAGAGTTCTATTAAAGCTTTCTAAGTACAATCTGAGGCCGTGTGGTCCAGTGGTTAAAGAATAGGGCTTGTAACCAGGAGGTCCCTGGTTCAAATCCCACCTCAGCCAATGACTCATTGTGTGACCCTGAGCAAGTCACTTAACCTCCTTGTGCTCCGTCTTTCGGATGAGACATAATTGTAAGTGACTGTGCAGATGATGCATAGTTCACACACCCTAGTCTCTGTAAGTCGCCTTGGATAAAGGCGTCTGCTAAATAAACAAATAATAATCTATGCAGAAAACACACTGTACACGTGCATTTGCCACGTACTTGCCTTTTCACAACAGGTGCAACAAAAAAAGGTTCTGTTTTTATTGCATTTAGCAACCTGGCATTGTCTTATTCCGTATGCCAGTGGGCGCAGCACTGGCTGAAGGTTGAGGGGCATTTGCCAGCCGGCTTTCATGTCTCTTATCAAAATGTTTGTGCCGTAGCTCCAGGGCTAGCTGCAAAATGATGGCCCTCCGCGTGATTGTGTTGCCGGTGCACTCCTTTTACAAAACCAAAGCATTGATGGCTGTCGGGTCCAAAACATTATATAAAAAAGACACAGTACCACCTTTGACAGAATACAGCTATGCCATTTGATCCAGTATATCCACACCGTACTTCGTTGCATTGTAAAATGCAACAGTCTCTGGCTTTTGTTTAGCATCAGTCCCGATGGTCACGGATCTGTGCAGAACTTAGAATACGCAAATTTTTATTTATTTATTTTTTTGCACCGTCACACTCTGGGTGGCACAGTCGTTCTGCCTCAGAAATGTAGTGTAAATAATAATATATGATGTGCAGAATGACTTTCATCAGTGTTTCAAGCACTCAACAGGATTATAATACGTTATTTCACAATGATGTTGATTTTATTACAAAGCTCAGACTAAATTGTCGGCTATATTTGTATTGATTTCAATATGCCGCATAAGCTGCCGGTCTGGTGGTTGAAGAAGCAAGTGCTTATAACTTATTCATTTTTACGATTCTGCAGCTGAAACACTGTATGGGTATTTAATTCAAATATTTAGTAACACTTAAGACATGCACAAGAGATTTACATACGCAGAGATATTTAAATTTGAATTGCAAAAGCCGTTCAACAAATGGCGGTGCTAGTTTTAAAAGTATAAATGCAAAATTGACTTTCTTTTTGTGAACGTGTGAAGTGAAAAAATCCCCCAAGGTAGCAAATCCGCCAAATTTAAAACCAGCCAAAATTTCCCATTATACGGTATATAAACATAAAACAAATCTTTTATGCTGACACCTCCAGGCATGTTAGAGTTTGTAGATGGCGCTGTGCATTTGACTGGTGCCTTTTAAGCTTGCATATTTTTGGATGAAGTCTGCTGCCGTCTGGTAATGTGTGTTTATCAGCTTATTACATGGTGTCCACGTTAGTAAGCGTTGGTCACATTCGGTAAACTGTCATTTGCAGTGTTAAGTTTGCTCTTATTAGGCACTAAAACCATCTTGCAGCCTCATCTTGCAGTCACCTTTTGTCCTGGCCACATTTAATGTTAAACAGAAATAATTTATTTATAGGATTTTGTAAACTAGGTTAATTAATAAATAACACACAGTACTTGATAAGTAACTGAATTGAAGAGTGAAACACCTGACTCTGTTCACCAGGCAATGAGGAAAGGACTGCTGGATGTACTTCCTAAAAACTCCCTTGAAGACCTTACAGCTGAGGATTTCAGGCTGCTGGTGAATGGCTGTGGAGAAGTGAACGTACAAATGCTCATTAGCTTTACTTCCTTTAACGATGAATCAGGTATGTAGTTGTTAATCCTTATTACTGGGTGTGATATTTGTATTGCAGTGTGTCTATTGTAATATATGTTTAAAAGCATTTGTGATCAGTTTGTTTAATCCTGAGGAAAAGGCATTTAAAATGTTTATCGTTGCTTTTCTTTGTGCCTGCTCAACAGGGGAAAACGCTGAGAAGCTTTTGCAGTTCAAGCGTTGGTTTTGGTCCATTGTAGAGAAGATGAGCATGGCTGAAAGACAAGACCTGGTGAGGAGGAGGAGGAGTTGTTGTTTTTTAAAAAACAACTTTGGTTCCTAGAACCTAAAATCTGGGAAATTTTAAATGTACAGTCTGTGGTTTTGTTTAGGAAGTTAAATGTCTCCTTCACAAATTTTAGGTTTACTTCTGGACATCAAGCCCGTCGTTGCCTGCCAGCGAGGAGGGATTCCAGCCCATGCCATCCATCACAATTCGACCCCCCGATGACCAGCACTTGCCAACTGCAAACACTTGTATCTCCCGCCTCTATGTGCCACTCTATTCCTCCAAACAGATTCTCAAACAAAAACTGTTACTAGCCATTAAAACCAAGAACTTTGGTTTTGTGTAGAGTGACAAAAAAGAAACACGTGTTTATTGTTGTGTATATTACTAGTTCCAGTTTTGTAGATTATTTTTTATTTGTCTATACAATGTTATGATGGCAGTACTCTTTTGAATAAGCATACATTCCTGCATTGGGTTTAGAAAGTTAAAAATCCCACTTATCTTGGCTTTACCAGTTTTGACTGTAACCTCCCAGGTATTTGGCTAGTCAGTAAACTGTTAGCCTAACCCCAGCCAAAGATGACAGCAAAAATGTGTAATTTACACTGTGATTATGATTTCTTTATTTTATTATATTTTATTTTTTATTATATTTTATGTTTTTGCCCAAAACAGAATACTTTAATATTTCTGAAACTTCACTGCTGCCTTTGTGGAAGGTGTAGTGAGTTTTTCTTGTATAGAGGAAGTAGGGAATTTCAAAATAAACTTGAGGATGAAAAACATGTCATGTTTCTGTCCTAGTTGGACTCCCAGATTTGATTGTTGTAATGTATTTCCTGAATGATAAATGCACTCATTAATCTGCAGTGGTTTTAGATATGTATTTTAGGATATTAAGACAAGTAAAAAAAAAAACAATCATTAAATGTTTTTATACTGAAAAGTACAATAGTAAATTTTTTGTGACATTTTTTTTTTTGTTAGGTTTGGATATCTGGCCCCTCTTCTGCTCCATCCCCCAAGTCCTTAAGAAGCTTGCTACTTAAGGCAACCTGTAAAAGATGCATACTGTTCTGTATATACTGTAGATATCACAACGCTGCTTATCTCGTTATTGATTGATTTATAAAAACTTTCAGAATAAAGCTTGACATAACATACAAGTTAAGAAGGAACTCTTAATCACTTCTGGGTGGCAAAATATGCTGCTTCTCAACTTTTTGAAAAACTGGAATCAAGATTAACATGCGGTGGAAATGCAGTATAACATAGTACACTTCACTGTGGCTGTGCACATTACCTAGAACACCTGTATAAGCCATTTAATAATGCAAGTTTTGTTTTAGTTGAGGGAATGAATGTGTTCCAATAAGTGTAGCTAAATATTTGAGCGGGGGTCAACTGGCTTTACAAAGGTCATTGAAAGTATTTATTTTACAATTGATTTATTTTGAAAGAGATTTATTATAGGTTTTTTTCAGGCCATCTTTTGATTTTAATAAAACTAAATACCCACCGAAGATTTCAACAGTGATGCTGAGCTGTTAAGAATAGCTTTATTTTAATGTCCAGATATTTTATTTCCTGGACAACCTATTCCATTGTATTTGGTTGTCCTAGTAATAGTTTTTCACAAATTTAAAATCATACATGTTTTAAAGCTCTTACGATTTGAAGTGTGTTTGGTCTAGAGCCTCTGTGTAGTCAGGGTTAACAGATACACATACATGATTAAGAATGTTCGGGCATGGACAGGCTTACTAAGGACTGCAATGTCTTCTCTACGCTGCAATGAGGAGACAAGGCACAATACATCTTTGTCAAGTTATTCAACAAAAAGATATCAAGTGAGGCATAAAAGCTTGTTTTGAAATACAAATTGTTGAGTTTTATTTTATTTAGATAAGGCATGTTTAATGTTTAAGTACAAGTTAAAAATAAGCCCATGGCATGAAATACAAGGCAGCTGTTTCAGTGACACATTTTCAACCAACTAGTAGGGAAGGTGTGTTTTTTGTTTGTTTTGTTTTTTAAATACAGAATTGCCTTGTGTGAAGAGTTCAAGTAATCTACACATTTTGTTTCTTTGAATGTTACACCTTTTAAAAACTGTATTTAGAATTCAGTCACATGAAACAACTGGATATACAGTAGGTCACGTTATATTTGTATGTGAGCTTCTGATTCAATAACTTCATTGCAATAATTCCTGCACTTCCACAATAGTGTATATGTTAGGACCCCAACCCGAAATACGCTCCCATCTAGATCGGGTCGACCACCGGTTTGGGGTTAATTTACATTTTAGAACCCCAAAGTCTTTTCGTTTTCGGGGTGGGATTGTCTTGTTAATGACCTCATCGCGATGCAGAAGATTCATTTAACCCGATCAGAAGATCATCCGAAAACAACCAAACACAAGCAGTGAGCACTAACGTCACAGTAAACGTCGGTGTTCCAATTAAAGCTACAGTACCACATTAGCTGCGCAGTACACAACAGAGTACCATCATTTTTGCTGTCTTCAGAATAAAATACCAACCACATTCTGCATTTGTTTAATTCTAACACATACTATTAATTAAATAATTGAATAGTGCAACAATTCTACATGGTTGGAATGTATTTAATTTGTTAGAATTAAACAAATGTAGAATATTTAGGTTGCTATTGTGACGGTCAGTTAAATTGGGCATCCCTGTCACAAATTTTGTTCAACTAAAGCGCAAAGCAGAACAGCAGAGTGCAACACGTTCGTTTTGGATTGAGGACGTTTTTTGTTTCTTTTATAAACGCAACGTTTGTAGCACCTGATCCCCCCCGTAATGATTACGTAACAGATGAGATTGAACGATTGAAAGACAGTACAACAGTGGAAAGTGAGTTTATTTTTTATTATGTTTTTAATGGAGGAAGAGAACACGAGGAAGACTGCGGGGTTTTTTTGCTACTGAAGATTGTTTGTGATCGGTGGCAGAAAAGTAATCTTAAATATTTTGAAGTGGAATATCACCGGACGGTACCTCCTGGAGAGGAAATAAAGGCTTGGGGAACGGTTTGACTGCATTTTCTAACTTTTTCTAACTTTTATGAACTGCATCTAATTCGAGACTGAATCAATCTTAAAATACTACTAGTGATTTTTTAACAAAGTATTCACTGAATAGTGACTCCCACAAGCTGTATCTTCATATTTCCTTGTTAAACTGCTGTTAATCTAGTTTTAGTCGATTTTTCTCCTTTGATATTTGACTACGTTGCTCTTTTGCATATTTACTGTTTTCTTACACCTTTATTTCTATACTGCCTCAAGTCTATTATTATTATTATTATTATTATTATTTATTTCTTAGCAGACGCCCTTATCCAGGGCGACTTACAGTCGTAAGCAAATACATTTCAAGTGTTACAAGTGTCAAGTCTAAATAGTAATTATTATTATTATTATTTAGAACGATGTTTCAAGAACTACTTTATTCTTTTAAACTATAGAATAATTTAGCTTATTGATTATATTATTGATTTTTTTTTTTTTTTTTGGGGGACTTTTTGGATTTACTATTTACAAACACTGTCTCTAAGAGGTCATGTAAAATGTAGAAAATATGTGAAATAATTTCATGTATAGATACTAGTATATTTGTTACTTGTATTGCATAGATAAATGGGGACAGTTCAGGTTATTTATTTATATACTGAGAAATAGAGATTAACACTTGCTGTTTTCTCTCAGGTCTTGATTATGATTTGATGTTGTTGATTATGTGTATTTATTTATCGTGTTGATTATGTCTTATTTTTTGTGATGTCGATTTGATAAAGATAAATGTTACGAAAAACGAGATTTATGAAATATTATATTAGTGAAGATTGTTCTTAATGAGACACAGTATTATTAAAAATGTTGATCTGCCTTTGAAACAATGTAACAAGGCAGTCTGATTTAAATTTCCTGTGTCTGATATAATGTGTTTGCTCACCTGTATGTAATGCACGCCAATTAATGGTCTGTTTGAGACAAGCTTGCTGCAACATTATCTCATATCCTGATGAAGATCTTTTGATAGATCCAAACGTTCATTTTACCTGATGGCATTATGTTTTTAAACTAAATAAAAGATGTAGAGATTCATAAGCGAGCAGACATTCTATCTTTTTACTTGTAAATACTGCCTATATAAATGTGATGTTTTTGTTTTGTGTGTGGCTATGTTCATAATGGACATTAAGGACTGAAAATGGACTTCCAACTTGGCCACTAAATATTTGTTTATTTTTTGCAAATTGATGATACAATATATTGCTATTGCTTATATTTATGAGTATGCAGTTACTATTGTCAGTCTTTTGTATGAGCATTTTGTGGCTAAACATGTTTTATATTTAACTCTGACGCTGTCCAGCACAGGGTGCAGCTCAGAAGCTTTTGATTATGTTTTAGCTTCAGTGTCTGTGTTCGGGTAACGCCTTTGCCGAAAGCTTTAAAATTGGTATTTTTTCTGTTTGTTTTCTTATTCTTCTTATCTTATTCTTGGTAGGGTTGCAACCGTTGGGTTACTCATGTAACCCTGGTTCCCTGAAAGAGAAGATGACCACCAACAACATTATGTATGGGATATGCCTGCCCATTGGCTAGGTATCACTGAGCTCTCTATATCAGAGCTGCTGGTAGGCCCCTTCCTCGGATGACGCACGCGATCCCGCCCACCGAGGGATTAAAACCGTCTGACTGAGGAAGCCATTTCTCTTTTTCTATCGAACCCGTGAGGGCGACCGATGTGACCTCGCGGTTGGTGGTCGCTTCTCTTTCAGGGAACCAGGGCTACGTGAGTAAACTAACATTCCCATTCAATTCGAAGACGACCTCCAACGACATTATGTATGGGATAATGTATACCAGAGCCGTCGCGAGGGAGAAGGAATGGCAGCATATGAGGGACGCATCAGAACCACATAACCCATGGGTTAGTGGTGTGAGCTTTACACCCTCAAGGACCCTCGTGCCTAATGAAAGCAGGGCAGGATCTACCACACTAAGGTGGTAGAACCTGGAGAAAGTATGCAGCGTAGCCCAACTAGCCACAGTACAAATATCGGACATCGAGGCCACTCTGAAGAGCACCCAAGATGTAGCCAACCCTCTAGTGGAGTGTGCGGCCACCCTCCCAGGTGGGAGCAAGCCAGCACCATTATATGCAATCGAGACTGTTTCCACAATCCAGTGTGACAGATGATACTTTGAGAGGGGCTGTCCTAGGGTCTATATCCCGTGACAGACAAAGAGCTGGTCTGACTGACGCAGAGCTCTTGTCCTATCCACGTAGCATCTCAATGCCAGCACTGGGCAGAGGAAATTCAATCTCTCATCCTCCTCCTCAGAAAATGGGGGTGGATGGAAGGACTCTTGTTCTACAGACTGATTTTTGTGGAAGGCTGTGATCACCTTTGGGAGGAAAGCAGGGTTTGTACGCAGTGACACCTTGCTACCATCGTCCCTAATACGCATGCAGGAGCTGTGCACAGAGGTGATAGCCACGAGGAAGGCTGTCTTCACAGACAGATACTTAAATTCTATGGAGTTTATGGGCTCAAACGTCGCCCGCAGGGACAGCAAGTCTGTCATGAAAGTATTTGTGATTCTTTGAAAGGGAGGAGGTCCCAAGCAGAACTGGAGTGCATAACCATTGTGCACGGTGGCAAGCACCCAGGTGTCCAAGGTGCAAGCGTGCCAATAATGCAGCTGGTGTGCCAAGAAGGGGGTCTGAGTCAGCAAGCCTTCAGGGGCCCTGCTGGGGTTGCGGCGGGTCGGTCTGGGGCAGCTGCCTAGGGTGGTGGCCCTGGAACCTCCTCCTGGGATGCTGATGCGTGGACTGGCCATGACCTGCGTTTCCCCTGCTTGTTGGCAGGGGCCGGAGCAAGGCAGCTGTTCACCTCGCATTCCCAGTGGGATCTCTGCAAGATCTCCTCCACAGCTGGCCCACAGGTATGTCCTGGGGATATAGGCGCGTCTAGCAGTGCGGCTTTATCCGCGTCAGGAACTCTGGCTTGTGACAGCCACAGCTGTCTACGAGCCACCACTAGGCTAGCCAGGCTCCAGCAAAGAGCTTGGCCTTGAAGGCCTGATATATGTAGCAGCGAGCTGGACAGGAGGCGTAGTTCAGTAGCCAATGGCTCAGGGAGTGGGGCCTCACACAGGACGCTGTCCATTTAGGTAGTCAGTATACTACCAGACGGGTAACTGCCAGACGGGTTACCTGTGCCTCCGCTGCGTACGCCCATTTAAGGTGCTTCTCTGTCACCCTGCATTGCGGGTTCAGACATGCCGGGTCTTTGGCTAAGCCTCCCACGGGCAGGACCTTGACCAACGCCTCGATGGTGAAGTCTACCGGGGGAAACCCCGCTAGGCCCAGCTTGTCCACGCCTTCCAGGGAGGCAAGCTGTGTGGCCTGCTTCAGCACGCTTGTAGCTGAAGCTGGACAATCCCAGGAGGAGCAGACCTCCTCCATGAAGTCTGGAAAGGCCGGGAACTTTTGAGCGTGAGGGGCCATCGCCTGCATCCGCAAAACGGACCAGCCTGGCTCTGCCGCTGGTGATCACAAAAAATAGTGACATAACCTCAAGATTAGGGCTTCTGATTTTTTATTTTAACCGATAAAACACCAGATACAAAAATGCAAACACTAGAAATGGTAACTCAATTCATGTGGACTTCACCCCTTTCACATTATAAAAAAAAAAAAACAAACCCCTTTCCCAGTGCAACTGGGCAATGTCCCTCCGTGCTGTCTTGTAACTATCATTGATTTGTTCTGAATACTTTAAACCCACCCAACTACTGAGTGGCTGCAAATTCTACAATTCTGTTGGAGACCTCTTGTGAGATTACATTACAATTACAGTAGAAGGCTGGCTTGTTTGTGGGATTTAAAGACATATTACAGTTAGACAGTGAGAATTGAAAACAAAATTGCAAATTGTGGTGAAATGTAAAAAAAATCTAGACACACAAAGACCCCAGAAGGAGGGAGCAGGCGTGTTAGTGTTAGGTATTGGTGTGTGTGCTGTTCTGTCTTCCCCACCGTTTGTGTGTGTCACCCTGCTTGAATCTGTGAGTGGAAGCGTGTTTCGTGTCTAGGCGCTAGCGCACTGCCTAGGGTGTCATGTGCACAGTACAGCTGTATGAGAGAGGGGTCTGTGTTTGCTGCACTGTGATTTGTGTTTGTTTCCGCCAGTCAGCTGCTTGCGCGGGACTGAGTCTGAGCGATTGGTCAGTGTGTATGTAAATGTGCCCTTGTGTGTGTGAGCCAATAGGGCTCTATTTATGAGCTACCTGCGCGCAGCTCGGGGTTGTGTTGTGTTTTGTGTCGTTGCCGCTGCCTACTGAGCTACTTATCCTTTTGCCTGCCATTCCATTTTCAATAAAAATAGCAGTTTTAATTGCTTTGAGCTGCATCCTGTGTTGTCTTTTATTCCGCATTTTTTTAACTGAGGGTAAATATCCAAATAATTGTTGCAATAATAATGGCCCATCCTAGACCTGAGACACCTCAACGGGTTCTTGAGGTAGAGGAGGTTCCGGATGGTCACACATCGCCACATCCTCCAGTCTGTCTGGCCGGGCGACTGGTTTACAACAGTGGACCTGAAGGACGCGTATTTTCACGTTCCTATCTGTCCAGCGCACAGGAAATATCTCCGCTTCGCCTTTTCAGGGGAGTGTCTTCGAGTTTTCCGTGCTGCCATTCGGCGTCTGCAAGGGATCAGGGTGATGAACTACCTGGACGACTGGTTGATCTGTTCCCAGTCGCAGGAAGGAGCGGTGGCCCACACAGCGATTGTGACGGAGCATCTGTAGAGGCTGGGACTCACCCTCAACGATGCAAAAAGCCAATTAATACCGCTACAGAGTACAGTCTACTTGGGTCTCTGGCTGGTTTCCCTTACGATGCGAGCCTACTTGTCTAGCCCTGTTTCAGCTAGGGTCCACAGTACAATTGGTGTTGTGCCAAAAATGACTTGGTCTGATGGCCACAGCTTCGTCAGCTATCCAACTGGGGTTAATTCACATGTGCCCGCTTCAAGGGTGGCTCAATGCCTTTTGGCTACACCCCAAGCCTATGATGGAAAGCGCTACGCTGGATGAGGCAAGCCCCTCACCTGAGCGAAGGCATAAGGATGGGAGTGATTTATAACCGTCAAGTGGTGACAACAGATGCATCCAACTCAGGCTGGGGGGCAGTCTGGGCAGGCAGAGGAGTCCGTGGATCCTGGTCCCCAGGGTTACACCACATAGCCTTTCGGCTGCTGATCTGGGCACAGAGACATGTCCCTCCGGGCTGTACAACTCCCAGGAGTGGTGAACTGGGCAGCGGACCTTCTCTCCAGGGAGGCTCCACTGGAGGCTCTCACTAAGGCCCTGTTTGAGCCCATAGATACCATAGAGCTGAACTATCTCTCTATGATGACAGCTTTTCTATTAGCTATCACCTCCGCTAAGCGGGTCAGTGAGCTACAGGCACTGTCCATGCACAGTTCTGTATGCGTATTTGGGACAATGAAAACGGTATTGTTGCGCACGAACCCTGCTTTCCTCCCTAAGGTGATTACAGCTTTTCACTTGAATCAGTCAGTGGAACTAGAGGCTTTCCATCCCCCTCCCTTTGAGGAGGAGACTGATAAGAGATTGAAATCCCTCTGCCCAGTTTGGGCATTGAAAGGTTATGTGGTGCGTCAGTCTGACCAGCTCTTCGTCTGTCATGGTGAAAGGACCCGAAGTCAAGCCCTCTGTAAGCAGCAACTGTCCCATTGGATTGTGGACATGGTTTTGACTGCGTATACTAATGCCGTCCTGCCCCCACCTGGGAGGGTGGTTGCGCACTCTACCGATATTTGTACTGCGGCTAGCTGGGCTACTCCGCATACATTTACCCTCTGTGACTTCAATAGGCACTAGGGTCCTTGAGGTTGCATGCTCACACCACCAACACTAGATGGCGGTAGTGAGATGTCCCTCATATGCTCTCTGCTCATTCTCCCTCGCGACGGCTTTGGTATACTTTCCCAAAAATATTGTTTTGGCGGTCATCTTCGAATTGAAAGGGAACAATAGGTTACGGATGTAACCCCGGTTCACTGAAAGAGAAGATGACCGCCAACTTTGCGAGGTCCCATCACTCGCATTCGCGGGTTTAATGGAAAAGAGACTGAAGTCTCCATGCAGTGACTATTTATTACCTCGGGAGGCGGGACCGAGGACGTCACTGTACGGAGGGGACTATCGACAGCTTTGATATAAAATGCTCAGTAAATACCTGACAAGCAGGCATGTCCCAAAAGTATTATTTTGGCGGTCATCTTCTCTTTCAGGGAACCGGGGTTACATCTGTTACCTATCGTTTTGTGTCTCTAGGCAGTGCTCAAGTGCACAGTGCAGCTGTATGTAGATGGGGTCTGTGTTAAGCTGCACTGTGATTTGTGTTCGGTTCCGCCGGTCAGTTGTTTGCACGGGACTGAGGGTCTGAGCGATTGGACCGTGTGTATGTAAATGTGTCCTTGTGTGTGTGAGCCAATAGGGCTCGTATTTAGGAGCTGCCTGCGAGCAGCTCTGGGCCGTGCGTGCAGTTGATGATTAAAGTATGTGAATGAGATCTGTCTGCGATCCTTTGGCTCATTTTATGGGACGTTATAATATATTGAGGGAGTCTGGTTTTCTGTGTTTTCGTCGTGTTTAACTACTTTCCTTTTAAAATGACGCTGAGCACTGTTTAATGTGTTTTGGTTTCTGAATTGAAACTGAGAAATGTGTTAATTGTTAAATTAATTTGTAAAGGAGAGGCGAAAAGTTGGACGAAAACCACAAAACCTAATGTAATGTGTGTGTAACTCTCGACAAAGAGGCAAGGGAGGTTCTCTCAGGGAAAAAATTAGAGGTAGTCTTTTTATTTATTTATTTATTTTTTAAAGAAAAAAAACTTCCAACTGAATGTACTTAAAAAAATGCCTGTCGATTTTTTTTTTTAATGTTCAGTTTTTTTTTGTGTTTAATCACGGTTTTGCCACAATCCTTGGACAATATTTCTACAATAATTGGCGAACTGTTTGTTTGCAAACTTCCAGCTCTCAGAACTGTCTGTTGCTGCCTAGGGTTAGCCGCAAATCTTTCTGACAGTTAACACGTATTTCTTAAATGTCTACCTAATCCTGAAGAAGAGACATTGGAAGTGGAACTTAAAGAAACAGGCGTTATTTACAAATCAGGCGTGTTCAAGTAGACGGTACCGATACTATGCAAGCTTTCTATGCTTCGTTCCATTTCTGATGACAAAATTAAATTAACCCTGTATTGCACCACGTCATGCACAAATGACATTGAGAAAAACAATCCCTTGCAGTACTAAAAAAACTGTTTTAGATTGTATTGTACCCTATTAATTACACATGACTCCTCTTCTATCTAATAAAACCTCTGGGATTAGTCATGTGATCATCTTGACTGGTAAATGAGGAAGTACACTCAACCTCTCCCACCTGTCAAAGCAAATGACATAACAGCACCATGGTAAGTTCATTTTGAGGGGTAAAATGTTACATAAACCCAATTTAAAAAATATTTTTAATTTTTTTAATGTGTTGTGACAGAGTAGAATTCATTTTTGGGATAATTTTAAGAAAATACATATTTAAAAAACATAAGAAAACTGTGCGTCATTTTAAATTACATTGTGCAATTTCAGTGAATATAATTAACATTTTGATTAAGTCTTTTGCTAGTTTTTCACAATGTGATTATCTGTTTCATAGGTGGATGTCAACAAATTTTATGGCAGGCAGATTAGAAATGGTACAGTTCCTGAAAATAGCGAGGATAGTGATGCTAGTGGGAGTTCAGATGAGGAAAGAATAGAAGATTCTTATGTTCTTCCTGAAGAACAAAATAACAGCAGTGGCGAGGAAAGTGTAGCTGATAATGATGATGAAGTGTCACTACCAACATCATCACATGTGGCAAATAACAAGCCTGTTTGGAGAAACACGAAAAGAAACGTCATCATCCAAAAACTGTAATGCCTAATGCAGACATCAGGAAAGATGGAACCGCTCACTGGCCTCACTTTGTAGAGAAACAAGGAAGATGCAAATATTCGGGATGTGATGGTCAAACAAGGGTGAAATGTCAAAAATGTGCAGTACACACCAAAGAAAAACAGTTTCTTGGTGTTCCATGAAACCTAAGGAGTGTCTTAACTTCTGAAAATATCAATAAAATAATAATACAATAGAATAAAAAAATAACACAAAACAACTGTAATTAAATGGTGTTTTCAATATGTTAATTTGATGTTTGAAAGGTGATGCTTTTTAATCTATTAAAAATATATATTCGTTACTTTTAGAATAAATTATATGTGCATGTTTACATTTATTTGTACATTACATTTTCAGTACAATAAATTAACTTTTTATAGCTTCTTTCTTGTGTTTATTATGATTCTCTGTGGGTCTAATATTATGCCATGGTTTCATTTTGTAATCTGGTTATTTATTTAGCAGTGTAGATGTTTGGTCGAAATAAAAGTGCTTTTTATATTAACTAAAAAGAAATACAAAAAAATGTATTCCTGAAAACCGCTACCCCCCACCCCCTCACCCGTGGATCGTTCTGGATTGGCTCATGAATATTCATGAAACAAAATTAAGAGCGGCTATGGGAGGAGCTACCACAGTCGAGCAGGCGTTCTCTGCCAGTAAAGGCAGGCGACCTTGCTGAACCAAGGTTGATGTACTGAATGTGTGAGACAGCCTTCTTATGATGGAGTCTCTCCGTTTGCAGTCAGACTCTAAAGGGAGTGACGTGAGTTTACAATAAGATCGTGCTATAATCTGAATAGTTTGCATACTACACGAGGGTCGTAAAGTTGGTTTTCTATTGGCGATTGCTTTTTCGTTTACAGGCATTTCAGTGTACAAGGAGAGACGAGTCGAGTTCAGATTTGCCGATTCGTTTTTCATGTACAGATAGTGTGTAGAGACGTATATATTTAAGATTTGCGATTGCTTTTTCGAAGATTTCAGTTAACACGAAGAGAAAATAGATAAGATCCGTTTAGTAGTTTTAGCCACCCAATTAACGTTACTATTCACACAAATAGACAAATGTACACTGAAATGTCTAAGTTTAAACGAAAAAGCAATCGGCACAATAGGCAACTAACTTTTTACGTCCCTACTGCTAAACTGAGTTGCTGCACACTAATGATATACAGTCAGGAGATACAATAATGCTTTTGTGTATTTTAGCGGTAAGGTTATCATTACTGTTTGTTTTCCTGCTGTAGAAATACATACTATTCCAGTAATTACAAATTGTAGAAGAAAAACTGACGGACTCTGCGAATTTACGTGCCTTTTCTATTTGTTCCTAGTATTTCTCACTTTATGGAGACACAATTATTGTTTTTTTCTTTTTCAACTGCAAATATTCAAGTCTGCACCGTAGGCCTACTAAAAAATGTATGAGAATCTGGTCATCTGCTGGTCCACTGTTTTCAACGTAATCGAATTGCGACAGATGGTTTCTTTTCTAATTCTTTTAGACATACGCTAATACGATTCAGAACTGTCAGACAGTTTACAGTTTACTTTTATATTTGTATATGTTGGTATTGTAAGCGTGATAAAAGGTCGTCTCAAAAACCCGTCTGGAGGCGCTCGGGATGACTATTTAAACACCCAGAATGTACTAGCATGTCGACCGCCTTATAAAGTCATGACAAAACGTCATTATATAGTGAAAAGTAAAGTTTATATCCATGTAATGCTATTCTGTAGCATAAGTAGAATTTATATACACAGCTGAAACACCCGGTCGTTCAAATATAGTCCAGTGCGCCTCCGGTCGCCTAAAGCCCTTAGGGAAACGGAGGCGCCCGGTGTGTTTTAGATGTGTTTTGTGGTGTTGTTGTTGTTGTTGTTATTCGCTGTTATATCGGGAAACAGACAAAGAGAGTATGTAGGACATTCTTGAATAGCAAACCAGCACCCAAACAATAAACTTCAACTTCCTCCATGTCCTGCTGCTCAGCCATTAGGATTTTTTGTATTATTATTATTATTATTATTATTATTATTATTATTATTATTATTATTATTATTATTATTAATAATAATTTATTGTCAATAACGACTCATTTATGTAGTAGCTGCCGGCCTACTGTACAAGGCAAGTCTACAAAAATGATCCTCTGGAAAAAAAATGTTTTTTGTTTACCCAACATAGGGAGTTACTTAGTTTTAAATAATGATGTGACACTTTTTGACAAAGTGACACAATTTGGCATCTAGTGTGGCCAATACTGTCACTGCCAAATAGTGTTTCCATTTGCTACTCTCTCTCTCTCTCTCTCTCTCTCTCTCTCTCTCTCTCTCTCTGGAGAGAGAAAACACCTTAAGTATTAAGTAAGCATAACTAACACATAAGGGTACATTTTCTCTTAACTAGGGTATTGACTTCAATGTGTTGAGCTTCTGAGTGAATTAGGTAGATAGGTATGTATACTTATATATAAGTGAGACAGCATCTCCTGGAATCCACAAATTTATTTAAACAAAACCTTTCTCACAAACAAAGTGGCCTGTACCTCTGTGGCAATGAAATGTAACAACGTAAAATTGTTCGCTAGGTTTTACGTTTGAGTGACATACTATATCCTAAATCGTAAAACTGTTTTTGCAATGGTACAGAAATAGACTACACATTAAAAAAATGGACCTATTCTGTAATGGAAAAAGTAGCCTAATCTTAAAAGCGGTATGCTAGTGTTGTATTGTTATTTAATTTATAATATACACATTACATGGCGCTGTAGATTTTGACTAGAATGTAAGAGCAGGAAGGAGGAACATGGTGTGAAACTTACTTGCTTTGTCTCTGTTTCCCGATACATTACTACATAAATACGTGATTATTATTTTTATTAGTAGTAGTAGTATAGTAGTAGTAATATTACTACTAATAATAATATGCTTCCGGGCTTCCTTGCTGGCATTAGGGAATGTTTTAGTTATGACAAAATGTTCACCCCTAGAGGCTCTGAGGTGCCCCGTTTAAAGATAAACTTGTGTTCTGGTTTTTGTTTTAAATACTTAAATGTTATACAAAACGGTCAGGGAAAGGCCAATGTTACAGGTGGCTACACTTTAAAAAAATACTTTTGGAGGTGCATATACATTGTTTTTGGGAAATTAATTTTTCAAAACAGCCTGAACTTTGATAAAAAATAGGTTTATGTACATTTCAAACTTTTTTTTGATAGCTTTGTCTTTATATACGAAGCAGGTATGCCCTCTTTGTACAGTAAAAAGGTTTCTCGTAGCAAATACAGTGTTCCCTTATTATAGCACTATTAGACTGTATTTTTCATCACATATGCAGCCAGTAACATGTAATGCACCATAAGGCTGAGCTTCAAGTTACTTGCAGAAAAACTTCTGGTTGATGTATCGGTTAATAAACCACAGTACACCTGTTTCGAAAGATAAGTTCTTATTACAGTTTCTCTAAACCACAGTAACTCTTGCTTGTAAAAGGTTTCACTGAAGTCAGCTGTGTTGGGGAGTAACACATTATACTTAGCAACCCATTACTGTAATCAAATAAAAAAAATGAAGTGAATTACAACTGTAATGGTTCATTTTTCAGAACACTAAATTTGTATGTAAAGAAATTATGTAGTTTTTTTTTTTTTTTAAAAGGATTACAGCTAATACAAAACATGGAAATCAAAAAGTGCTTCAAACTTTACAGGAACACACTTTTTTATCATCTGGCTAGAAAATGGCATCAGAAGCGGGAGCAAGTAGGTTCGATAGCTTGATCTTCAAAGAATATTTCGAGCTGCAGCCTGACAAAACCGAAACAAAATAAGTTACTGTAACTAGTTACAAGTTGAACTTTTGTTCAAGTTTTAATTGTAAAGGATTGCTTTTTAAAAGTGACTTCCCCAACACTGAGAGCCAGTATCATGAACATCCATTTTCAAATAGAAATGATGCTGCTTTTTAAAATCTACATGTAAATTGACTTATCGTGAATGTACTAAGGTTTTATTGTTTAAATGGATGAAATATGGCCATTTTTTTTATAGAACGGTTTAGTAGTGACTAAAGAAAATGGGTCAGAAGTGGAGGATGAGCCTCTCCTCAAAGCGAACCCACACCGCTTTGTCATCTTCCCCATCCAGTATCCTGACATTTGGAAGATGTATAAACAGGCACAGGCATCGTTCTGGACTGTCGAAGAGGTTTGTTTTGCTGGAAGTATATTGAAATTTAATAACTTTTTCTGTATGACTTAATTCCTCCACTGTACTTTTATTTAGCTGTAAAACTATATAAAAGCCCCAACAGAAGGATTTTCTGCATCCCAGCTGAAATTGCCAATATAAACCCTTTCTAATAAGAAACACGTGTATAAATTGCACTTTGTTGATGGTAATAGTAGCTGACACTTAACTTAAAGGAACACAGCTGAAGCTTGAAGGTAGGCTACATTTAAAACCACTCCTGTGGTATAGTCCTATAGATAGAACCATTCTCATACACTGTGTAAAACAATATCTGGTTCAAAATTAAATACATTAAAATATCGTTAAGTCTAATAATTTCTATAGGTTGATTTATCAAAGGATCTTGTTCACTGGGATAGCCTGAAGCCAGAAGAGAAATTCTTCATCTCGCATGTCCTGGCTTTCTTTGCTGCGAGTGATGGAATTGTCAATGAAAATTTGGTAAGTTTTTTGCAAGCAGATATAGAAAATCAATAATTTAGTAAGACAGTGTGAATTGTCTGTGAAATCGCTTTTATTTAGTAAAGTCAGTTTTCATTCTCCAGTGATGCGCATTGCCCCACCCTCCATTACAGGTTCAAAGGTTCAGCCAGGAGGTACAGGTCCCAGAAGCGCGCTGTTTCTATGGGTTCCAGATCCTCATTGAGAATGTGCACTCAGAAATGTACAGCCTTCTAATAGAAACATACATCAGAGATTCAAAGGAAAGGTAAGATTGATGTAGAGGTAACGGCAAGCCAGATTCTTGCACACACACTCTGTATATTGTATTTCCAGTCAGAGGTTAATTGCTTATTTAAAATACAATGGGAGAGATTTTGCAAGGTTTTGGAAGATATGTTTACAGTTTCTCTGAAAAAAACACAGTAACTTGTGGTAGACTCTGAAGGTTTCACTGAAGTTTACAAGGTGTTTTACATATCAGTATGTCAAATGTTACAAACAATTCATAAGATTAGTTTAGGGTTCTAAAGTGTGTCCACACTGTTACTAGTTAATTAACATTTTAAAAAATAAATAAATAAAAATTCTGTGGAATTTTGATTTTTGACCTAATATGGCTGTTTTGAGTTAATTACTTTTTAGGGACATCATTATGTAACTATTTGGAGGGCAATGGCACTTTTTGTTTTATTTTCAGTTGTGAGAGATACTGTAGATCTTTATTAACAGAGCTTGATGGATAAAAATAAAGTTTGATATTCGTTAAACCAGGGGTTCCCAAACGTTGCTTGCTCGCGTACCACCATTTTAAAAATATATAATCTAATGTACTATACAAAAATGATAAACGTACTGATTTAGTGACGTTGTCTGGAATGTCTTGGATGTGAGGGGTGTGCTTGCTTGACGATACGCAGTTGATGGATGTCAGGTGAAGTCTTGGTTAGTTTCATCTGACGGTCTGGTTCTAAGTTTAGTTTTGTCCTGTTAGTTTTTGATGGCCATCATGGCAGAAAGTCCAGTCTTACACAGGTAGGCTGTGCAGAACGGAATCACAAACTTCAATGCCCTGTCGGAAATCGAGATACTCCTCTTCTCCTCAGCCAAAAATCACTGCCATGCGTTTTCTTGAACCATCACATGACCGCTCTATGAGCTCTTCCCTTTCCCTTGTGAAGAAGTCATCTGGCACGGTGTTCTCTTCAACTGAAAATGAGTCTCTGATCCAGTTTTCATTTGCTACATCTTCAGGGAAATATTCACCTCAATTTGAGGTCAGACCAAGGTGGTGTTCTCTTAATGTCAGCAATCAGGTCTGGGTAAAGTTTTCAGTTCATTCGCAGTGAGGAAACTATCTAAAGTTGGGAGCGATTGGCAGTTGCTGTTTTTTGTATTTCTGGAACTATAAACTTCAGTCTCTTTACAAATGCACTTGTTTTGTCATGAACATTTAAGAGAGTCATTTTCAGACCTGGCATTCAGTTCGTTAAGACGCTTGAACATGTCTCCCAAATAGGCCAGTCATGACAACCACAGCTCATGCATGAAGCAGTCAGAAAACTCTAAATGAATGTCACTGAGAAAAAACATCTCACTTCTGTGTGGAAAAGCAGCTTTTCATGACCACTCCCCATTTTGTTGCACAACAGCAAAAACAAACGTGAATTCAGTAATTGTGCTTTATTGAAATGAACCACCTTCCCAGCCTGGTCTAAAACTGCTTTTAAGATTTGAGAGGCATTTTTTTGGCTGCCAGAGCCTCTCGATATATACAGCAGTGGGTGGAACTTCTTTAACTTTTCCCAGAACACCGCTGGACTTAACAGTCTTGGCTCGAGCCCCATCAGTGCACACACCAATGCAATCTTGCCAGTGGAATCAATTTTTTGTTATAAATTGTCCAGTTTCTTGAATATGTTGTCTGCTGTTCTACGACTTGACAGAGCTTCACAAAACAAGAACTCTTCCTTAATGGCCATATCTTATTCAAACCTGATGTATGTAAGAAGCTGCACAAAATTAGTTATCTGTGGACTTGTCTAATTGTACAAAAAGAACTTGCTTTCAATGAGCTTTTCTTTTACTTGACAAGCCATTTCTTCAGTTCTTCTTGATACTGTTTTGTCTGATAAAGGAACAATGTCAAGCTGTTTTCCAGCTTTATCTCCAAGAATCGATGACACAATGTCTTTTGGTGCAGCTAACACAAGTCTTTTCTATTGTATGTGCGGTCCCAGTTTGCTCAATCCTAAAGCTTACTTTGTAGGACGCTTCCAGAGCCTTAGCATTAATACCATTGAAAGTGGTTATTGTTCTCTTACTGTCTTGGAACTGACTTTGTTTTCTTCTATATAAAAAAAAGATGCTCGTCTTTTAAGGACCTGTGCTTTGTATTTAGGTGACGCTGTAGAAGAGAAGGATTCATCGAATAATTTGTTAAGAGTTCATGCCAAATAACGCACTGAGGAACTGGTTCCCTTTCTTCACCACTCCCAAGTAAATCCAAATGCTAAATATCTGTGATTGTATCTTCTTGTAATCGTGTGCTTAACACTGGTTTTTGTAGCAAGACGCTTTTCTGAACTGGCAGAAGCATCCTGGCTTTCATTGCCGTGTACAAGGGCCTGGTAAATCAACCGCTTCTTCATCGAGGTCCGAGTCATCCCCCGGTTCATCAGCAGACCTTTGGTTTGTCTTGGAATGTTTTCTTTTCAGGGTACCAAACGTCAGATACTTATCTACAGTAGAGAGTTCAAAAGTATATTCTAAATGATTCACTTGTGAATTCAGTGCAAACTCTTGTTGAAACACGTGGCGGAAACCATCCCAAATCAACACTCTTTTTACACATCCGGTGTTCTACGACCACTGCTAGTGAAGTTGGTTTCTTTAAGAAGAGTCTAGAAAAGATTCAAGCATACAGCTTTATAAATGAATTAATTCACGAGTTTAAGCTTATCTCAATGTTTGGTATATTCCACGCATGATTCTCTCAGTGAAGTTCCATTACAGGTGTTGTCCTGTTGTAAAAGCTAGCTGTTTCGCTGTCACAATGTTTTAGCCTGTGCCACGTCTCCTTACTCATTTTTTTTTTATTTTTTTTACAGAAATCCAATTACCTTTTTTATTTTTATTTTTGTAGAGATACTTTATTTAATGCTATTGAGACTATGCCTTGTGTGAAAAGGAAAGCAGACTGGGCTTTGCAATGGATCTCTGACAGAAAATCAACTTTTGGTAACTTTTTTTTTTCTTTGACTTCTGGATAGTGAACACCAGGGATGCTAGTTTCCCACAATAAAAAAAAAAACAAAAAAACGAAATGCTCAAATTAATAAATAAATAAATAAATAAATAAATAAATAAGGCTAAAATTGAGTCCCCCTTCACATTATAAGATACACAAACATTACTGTTAAATAACAGTTTACACAGGAAGTATTTATTGATACTTGCCTTTAGTTGGGGACCCAGAGAGATTACTGCATTGGCTAGGAAATGAATTTCAAGTGGCGTCTCTTTCTTTTTGGTTTAATTGTTGGTATAAATGTATCTCTTCTCAGGTGAGCGGTTAGTTGCCTTTGCTGCAGTGGAAGGGATCTTTTTCTCTGGTTCCTTTGCTGCCATATACTGGCTGAAAAAGAGAGGACTCATGCCTGGACTCACCTTCTCCAACGAGCTCATCAGCAGAGATGAGGTGAAAAACAACTAGAACAATCCTTGACTTTTTCATTACTGAGTAAGAAACAAGGAGAACGCCTTATACCAGAGCCTTCTAACAAGTAGCTTGGTGGTGGCCAGGATCCCAAGGGGTCACAGAAAGGTCATGAAATAAATTAAGCAGCAGTGCAAATCATGACAAACATTGCATATAGGGCTGTCAGTTAAGCCTCCAAATAGCATTTGATTAATTGGGCACACAAAATATAATCGTTCGAAAAAATATCCATGATTGTACCGCCCACATAAATTTTCGCTCCACCCCCCCATTTATTTACTTACCACAACATGCATAGCCGCTAAGGACAAGCTGATCGTTACTGTAAAGTTGCGTTCGACATCACAGATCGTTTTTATTTTAACGTTATTGAATATTGTTAAATATTCATTATATAACAGTTCATTTTGAAACTCCAAAGAAGCACAAACTATATACAGTCAGTTTTCTTCAATGTGCACATTTTATTTACACGTTGTTTGCCAGGAATACAAGCCTGTCGTCCTGCTCTGGATTCAAGGCGTAGTGCTTTGTTTTTGCATCGAATACACAGAGGACACATACCTACAAAACATGGGACCAGCAAATCAGATGCTAGTTAACACAAGCAGGAAAAGAAGCGCATTCTCACTGCTTGTCTTTGGCAGAAATATTGTAAAGAGCAAGGCAGGGTATTTTGTGCAGTTTTGTTGATAAACTTAAATAATGTTATTAACTATGCGTGTTACAAAAACGTAATTAAGTAATCGATTAGCCAGTATTTATATCGAAGTTATATAATGAGGAATGGAATCGATTTGAAAAATGGATTTAATCGTAGCTTTTTTTTTTTTTTTTTTAATTCTTTTAATGAATTTTTTATTGTTTTATTTCTTTCCAGGGACTTCATTGTAGTTTTGCCTGCCTGATGGTTAAATCTCTTGTGAACAAACCTTCAGAAGAGCGAGTCAAAGAGATCCTCACCAGTGCAGTCAGTATTGAACAGGTAATTTTAAATAGCTGGTCTTTGTGTAAAAATCCCAGTTAGGCAGCAGAGGATGCTGATCATGTTTTGCTTTAAAACTTGAACATTAGTGCTGTGAAGAGCCACTCTGTTTAAATCTAATATAATATTTTCTTTCATGCACAGCCAGTTCATAACTTACATTTACATATGTTATTACTTATACAGGGTGGGGTATAATTATGTACCCATTTGCGCATCCCTTCTAGGTTTCTTTTAAGTTGTGGAACGTGCTGTAGTTACAGATACATAATATGGTCTACCCTATACAGTAGTAAATGTAAATTGTAAGAATTTTATTTATTTTTCTTGAATGGGAGTTGGTCGCGTTTACGACGTGATGGTCAGTGTGTTGTGTGTTATGTGGCATTTCCTTGTTTTTGTTTTTTTTCCCAGGACTTTTTAACAGAGTCTTTACCCGTAAACCTCATTGGAATGAACTGCACCCTGATGAAGCAGTACATTGAGTTTGTAGCAGACCACTTGTTGGTAGATCTGGGCTGCTCAAAGGTAAGGGCTGATTAGTTAGAAAGGTGGAAAAATGAAAATTAAGAGCGATTAACTTCATAAGGCACTGAAGTCCAATGATAATCGAAAACACAACGGTTTATATAGTCCTGAAGATGGCACAGATCTTGCTGTGGAACATCAGTCATACAGTATATGTTACGCACAGTTGTGTGTGGACGCGTCTAATGTGTCCTTAGCTTCTTGGGAAGATCGGGGGCAACATTAAAAAGTAAAGCTAGTTACTGCAGGATACCGAAATGTACATGTACTGTACAGCACTCTACAAGACAAATAAATAAACTATAGTCTGTCTAAGCCAGTGAACATCTGCAATTTTAAAAAAGAAAGTTATCAGCATTGCATCGAAAATTGAATTTCACATAAGGAAGCGTTTTCTTCTAAAACAATATGAATCATATTTAAAACTATACCACACGATTACTCCCTCTCTATAATCTACATATTAAAAATAGTTTTTTTTTTTTTATTTAATCATGTGGTATAGTTTGTAAGAAGTTTCTCATTGATTTAGTGCCCCATCCAGATTTAGTGCCCCATTTCCAAGGATCCAGCAACATAAATCGGATGACTTTTGTGCTCTTTCCCCCCCAGGATGGAGGTTATTTTCTTTCTTGTTTTTGTTAATTGGCACCATCCCAGACTTTTTAAATATTATTTAAGTAATTGTTAAATTACTGTTCTGTTTTTTCAGATAATCACGCGCAGGCCTGTCTGTAACGTGGTGCTTGTACGCCTGCCGTAAGAGCAGCTGCTTGCTTTACCAATCAGACAATAGCTCCTGCTGTTTCCTGTACGATGGACGCCCTATGTAGGGTGCATGATGTGGAAAAGCTGGGCCTGCCTCATTTACCATCGATTGAGGCTTCCATTGCTGCCTTGGTCCAGGCACCTAATTTGGCTCAGCTATCCAAGGACACTGCCAGCCCTAACAGCAGTGACGGGTTTCTGACGTGATCCTTGGAAGAGCCTACTCAGCTGGGGCTTTTGTCTGGGCAGGGTTTCCACATCAATGTTTTAGAGCCTGGCCTTGTAGAATTTTTTACAGGAGGTTCAAAGGAAACATGTGCTTGTCCGTACAGATGACACAACAGTGGTTGCTTGCATCAACCGTGAAGGCGACCTCAGGTCGCTGTGTGGCCCGCAAGCTTTTGCTGTGGGCACACATGAACCTCCTCTTACTGTGGGCAGTTCACCTGCACGGGATGAGGAAACAGGCGGCGGACCTTCTCTCAAGGGGAGTCCCCAGCAGCTCAGAGTGGAGGCTTCACCCCAAGGTGGTGAGCCTCATATGAGAGAGGTTTGGGAGAGCAAAGATAGACCTGTTTGCCTTCCAGGAATCAACCCACTGTCCACTCTGGTTCTCCAAAATAGGAGGCGGGGAACAGCTGGGAATAAAAGGGCTTGTAACCAGGAGGTCCCCGGTTCAAATCCCACCTGAGCCACTGACTCATTGTGTGACCCTGAGCAAGTCACTTAACCTCCTTGTGCTCCGTCTTTCGGGTGAGACGTAATTGTAAGTGACTCTGCAGCTGATGCATAGTTCACACACCCTAGTCTCTGTAAGTCGCCTTGGATAAAGGCGTCTGCTAAATAAACTAATAATAATTCAATACAATTGTATAACTTTCAACACACACCCTTGTAATTATGTTATGTTCAGCATGGCACTATCTATTCTGTCTGGTAACAGTCAAACCAACACAAAGACATTCCTTTGCTTCATAAAGAGGCCCTCACATTCCTGGCTCAAGTACCCCACCCAGCTCCTCAGTTTTCTCTATTGCAGAAAATAACATATTAAAAGAATAGTTTATTCTAATCTATATAAACTAAAATTCCTACAAGGGTTATTGATGTCATACAGAATTCCAGAGCACTGTCCACGTGCTCCCAGTACGGGTACAAGTGGGGCGTCTTCCAGACGTGGTGTCTGCCTTGTGGGTTCGACCCCACAACTTGTTCCATGGCAGTTATACTGCATTTTTTGCAGGACCTTATTGATGAGGGGAAATCCCCCTCCTCGTTAAAGGTCTATCTGGTTGCTATTTCAGCTTGCCGTGTCAAAATTCCCCAGGAGCTCACTTCCTGGTGGGGCAATTTTTGAAAGGTGCTCTGCGGCTTAGTCCGGCTATGAAGGATGTTGTCCCTCGCTGGAGGCTAAATGTGGTGCTTAATGCACTAATGAAGCCTCCATTTGAACACCTACATTCAGCTGAGATGAAATTGCTATCTTTGAAAGCGGCTTTCTTGCTTGCTGTCGTCTCCGCAAACATGCCCCGTACCAATCCTGCCTTCTTGCCGAAGACTATCTTGGCTTTCCATGACAACCAGTCTGTGGAATTGGAGGCTTTCCATTCACCTCCTTTCCAGTCTGACAGGGAGCGACAGCTCCATTCGCTCTGCCCAGTTTGGGCCCCGGCGTATTATGTTGACTGGACAAAAAGTTGGAGACAGTCCGAACAATATTTTGTCTACTATGGGGCGAAATCCCATGGTCAAGCCCTGACTAAGGAGAGGCTGTCCAAGTGTAACCATTAACCTTCAAGGTCGATGCATCCATTATTTGCAGCAGGCATGAAGACAAAGTGACGCTGAGATCTGTGACTGCAGTGCTTTTGATCCCTCGGGGGCGGGGTCAGAACTGCATCTCAGGCTCAAAGAGCAGCTTTGGTATAAAGTATTTAAGGTTTGGGTCTAGGAGGTTAATACCCATTCAGTAATGATTATATTTCTGTTTCAGGGAACCAGGGTTATGATAATAACCTAAAACAGTTTTTTTTTTTCGTTTTTTTTTTGGTCTGTGAGCATTCTGATTGATTAAAAAAATATGGAAATGCTAATTTAATATATAGACTTCAGTGACTTGATTAATTGTGTGGTATAGTTTAAGATGTTTCACATTATTTTAGCGCCCTGTCTGGGCAGTTTTGTCTAGGTCTTGCTTTCACCCACTCCCCAAATTGAAAAATGAACCAGCAGTATCTTGAACCACAAGATTAATCTTGTTTGTATACATTTTAATGAAAAGGATAACCTGCATGCAATGTAGCATTTTAAAGATGGTGCTTCAATTATTATGTGTGTGTTTTTTTAATTTTTTTTTTTAGTTTATTTCTTTCGGGTAGTGAGTTTATATGATTGCCCCTAATTTGTCATATGTGTAATATTTATCGGGGGGGGGGGGGTTGTATTGATTGGACAGTTAAAAGACCCTCCCACTGCTGCATAAGTTCCAACACAGTAAAGCTGCAGGCTCAGAGATTGGTACTTTAATAGATAACAACTTCTAGTGTGCAGCAGATGCAGGACAGGTTAACTAAACCGCATGTCGCATTGATCTCAGTTTTATTGTGGAGTCCAATGTGCCATACTTCACCACTTTTATAGCTGTCCAAGGCTAGCACTGTATTGTACCATAAAATTAAACCTGAGTACTCTGAACAATCATATCTGTCTGGTAATACCATTATATTTTTTTCTTAAATTTCTAGGTATTTAAAACAGGAAATCCATTTGATTTCATGGAGTCAATCTCTCTGGAAGGGAAAACAAACTTCTTTGAAAAGCGGGTAGCAGAGTACCAAAGAATGGGGGTGATGTCTAACACAATGGACTGTACTTTCACATTAGATGCAGAGTTTTAAAAATAAAGATTTTTTTTTTTTTTTTTTTTAAAAGGTATGTTTTATTCTTTTATCTTTTAACATGTGCTTATTTGTTTTCTTTTGTCAACTTTAAGGATTTTTCTTGAACCTCTCCAAAACCTAGAACAGTATTTAATTCAGCAGACCTCCAATAGTTTGATAGTTTGGGTTCTCTGAAATGATCGCTGTTTGTTAATTCTCTACAAGGTGCCGTAGAATATACAGTACTGAGAGAATGTATTCCTTCCCAGTCTAAAATCAACTCCACATGGAGAAAATAAATTCTTTACACACTAGTATATCCGTTTTGCTCAGGATAATGTAAGTCTTTTTTTTAAAATTTCCTATAGTGTGTTTCAGCCTCACAATCATGTGTTGTTTCCTAGCAACCATCCAATGTCTAGTGCAGGTTGATAATATGCTTGAAGGTTTTTTTTAGTTGGTTTCTAGCATCTTTTCAGATGGAACGGTTACTCAGTGGGCTTACACCTATTAGTTTCCCAATTCATGAGCCAACTGCTTCAAGTGAGGCCATCAATAAAGCTTATAAGGTAGTGAACTACCAGAGCTCATTTTTAGTGCTTGGGGAAGTTAACAAGAGCCTCAAGTACCTGTTCTCTCACACACCCCTGCTTAACTGGTGGGAATCGCATTGTAGATGCTAATGTCTTATACCAGAATGCTTTCTGCCTCCTCATCTCCCATCACCTCCCATCACCATCCATCACCCTATTTAAACAGCACCAGTACAGTATTTAGGTTTGCTACTATTTAGAACAGTAGATTAGATCACTACTCCTAATGTGTGCTTTTTATTATTATTATTATTTTATTTTTATTTTTTTTACAAAAAACAAGACGCATGTTTCACTTTAGCAGTTTTGCGAATACAGTATTTCACTTCAGGATCATGCTTTACCTGCATGTGTCTTGCATGTATATTTGAGGCCCGTGAGAGTACTGTGGCCATGTCAGCCTATTGTGACAGGAGTGTACAAACAGTGTTCTGCTGTTCTCTCCAGGAAATCTGATGAAGAAAATGTTGTTCAATGTTGTAAAATGTTTTATTAAGATTGTTGTTGATATTATTTATTATTTATGTATATTTATTTAAGAAATTAGTGTCTAACCCCATCATTTATTATGTATATATAAAAAAGCCCTCTGGTTTTTTATTGTTGATTTGTAGACAGAATCTGAAAAAAAAAAAAAAATTAAGGATTAAAATTATTCTTGATTTCCTACGAGTCAAAGATTTGTATCGCCTGCTACTCTATAATCTCTTGGGTTCATTTGTCTGAAAAACACCCTTTGCTTTTGAAGTTTGTATCCATTACAAATATCTGGATGATGTATTAATGTAAATATATAATCCTGTACCTGGCTGACATTTGCATGTGACTAGTTTTTAAATAAAGCCTGTTCTATCTTGTGATTTCTGTGGTGGTTTCAGTGCCAGTACCGACCATTGTGTTTCATTTTTCACAAGACTACACATTGCCTGGCAGCACAACCAATTTCAGTAGCTACAGTGCCTTGCGAAAGTATTCGGCCCCCTTGAACTTTGCGACCTTTTGCCACATTTCAGGCTTCAAACATAAAGATATGAAACTGTAATTTTTTGTGAAGAATCAACAACAAGTGGGACACAATCATGAAGTGGAACGAAATTTATTGGATATTTCAAACTTTTTAACAAATAAAAACTGAAAAATTGGGCGTGCAAAATTATTCAGCCCCTTTACTTTCAGTGCAGCAAACTCTCTCCAGAAGTTCAGTGAGGATCTCTGAATGATCCAATGTTGACCTAAATGACTAATGATAATAAATAGAATCCACCTGTGTGTAATCAAGTCTCCGTATAAATGCACCTGCACTGTGATAGTCTCAGAGGTCCGTTTAAAGCGCAGAGAGCATCATGAAGAACAAGGAACACACCAGGCAGGTCCGAGATACTGTTGTGGAGAAGTTTAAAGCGGATTTGGATACAAAAAGATTTCCCAAGCTTTAAACATCCCAAGGAGCACTGTGCAAGCGATAATATTGAAATGGAAGGAGTATCAGACCACTGCAAATCTACCAAGACCTGGCCGTCCCTCTAAACTTTCAGCTCATACAAGGAGAAGACTGATCAGAGATGCAGCCAAGAGGCCCATGATCACTCTGGATGAACTGCAGAGATCTACAGCTGAGGTGGGAGACTCTGTCCATAGGACAACAATCAGTCGTATACTGCACAAATCTGGCCTTTATGGAAGAGTGGCAAGAAGAAAGCCATTTCTTAAAGATATCCATAAAAGTGTCGTTTACAGTTTGCCACAAGCCACCTGGGAGACACACCAAACATGTGGAAGAAGGTGCTCTGGTCAGATGAAACCAAAATCGAACTTTTGGCAACAATGCAAAACGCTATGTTTGGCGTAAAAGCAACACAGCTCATCACCCTGAACACACCATCCCCACTGTCAAACATGGTGGTGGCAGCATCATGATTTGGGCCTGCTTTTCTTCAGCAGGGACAGGGAAGATGGTTAAAATTGATGGGAAGATGGATGGAGCCAAATACAGGACCATTCTGGAAGAAAACCTGATGGAGTCTGCAAAAGACCTGAGACTGGGACGGAGATTTGTCTTCCAACAAGACAATGATCCAAAACATAAAGCAAAATCTACAATGGAATGGTTCACAAATAAACATATCCAGGTGTTAGAATGGCCAAGTCAAAGTCCAGACCTGAATCCAATCGAGAATCTGTGGAAAGAACTGAAAACTGCTGTTCACAAATGCTCTCCATCCAACCTCACTGAGCTCGAGCTGTTTTGCAAGGAGGAATGGGCAAAAATTTCAGTCTCGATGTGCAAAACTGATAGAGACATACCCCAAGCGACTTACAGCTGTAATCGCAGCAAAAGGTGGCGCTACAAAGTATTAACTTAAGGGGCTGAATAATTTTGCACCCAATTTTTCAGTTTTTATTTGTTAAAAAAGTTTGAAATAACCAATAAATTTCGTTCCACTTCATGATTGTGTCCCACTTGTTGTTGATTCTTCACAAAAAATTACAGTTTCATATCTTTATGTTTGAAGCCTGAAATGTGGCAAAAGGTCGCAAAGTTCAAGGGGGCCGAATACTTTCGCAAGGCACTGTAAAAACTTGAATCGAGAGCAGAGGCACGAAAAGTTAGTTAAGTTCCCTTCTGAAAATGTATCTTGACATTTTGCAAAAACATTTGACCACCAGAAGCTAAAACTTTACATAAGTTTGAAAAATGTACTTTTGCTCACATATTTAGGGAGTTTTCCCAGTTTACCTTGAAGCAATAGCACTCGCATTCACTCAAACTACAAGGTTTCCTATGAGCAAACCTCTATGCTATGGGTGACTTAATTCATTGTGTTGGGTAAGAAGAACTGCCTTGAAAATAATTGTTTCCTCCTGATTCCTTTTTTCATTCTGATAGCCTTGTGCAGGCATGAGATGACGTTATCCACTGGATTTGGTATTTTCTCCATGGGCTCTTTCTCAAACAAGTGCTGCTGCCAGTTGTGGGCTATTGAGAATGTCCTACTATAATCCAACTAGGTGAGGTGGTGCATGAAAGAATTTGGCGCTTTTGTGTTAGTGTGTGTTCTGAAGTCACAGTAATGCAGTCAAATGTAAAACAGGATTAGGTGGTGACTCTTGTTTTGACGGGAGAGCAGCAGCACATGGTTTAGTCATTAAGGGCTTTACTGACTCCTCATATTCCGACTTGTAATACCAGACTGACTGGAACTTAAATTCACAGCTCTAACAGTATGGTAAAACTTGCTTTGTTCTGCATTATTTTGGTTACACACACTCCTCCATCTTCATATAGTGGGTGCTTATACAGCATTTGTTTGTAAAACATCTGCTGCTTTTTCAACAGCTCCTCTTTGAGAAGTGGTTTGAGATGCATACACGGGGCAACACTCAGGCTTTGTTTTTTTTCTAATGAGTCACCAGGATGTGGTGTCTGAATTAAAATGAAACAAGAAGATGATGACGTTAGTTAAGATACCTATGGTATTTCATATTCATACCCAGTTTACCAAATTCTTCATATGCACCTGCAAAATGATGGATAACTCATACCGTTTTTGAATAGTATGATAATTTAAGCCCTATATGCATTTACAGTGAATTTAAAACAAATGAAATCCCAAACTTTCCATAGACTATTGTATCTTGTTCAAATTCTGGATAGTTTTTTCACTTCATGTTTTATTTTAAATCCCAGCATGTAATGTTTTTGCTCCCATTGAGGTCCAAACTGAATTTCAGACAGATACTGTTAAAACAAATAAATACAAAAATGAAGAAATGTCTTTCATAAGGGCATATCTTTGAAATGTAAATTTCAGAACTCTGATACAGATCTGACACTGCTGTTTTGGAATTTGCTGGGCCTCCAGAATGCTAAAATTGTCATTTTGCTGTTAATTCTAAGGCAGATTTAAAAGAACACTGCTTATATAAAATAAAAAAAGGACTGGAATACACAGATATTGATCCACAGATGCTATTTTCATTATCACAAAAAAGATCAGTCTTTCAAATTATTCTTCTAAATGCACAACCGAGGTATTAATTTGATTTTTAAAAACGTTTGCGGGGGAGAATTGATTTTCATGCTTCTAGTAAAAGGGATTAAATGGGGTCTGTGAGTGATAAAATGCAGTTTTCTCAATAACAAAATGAAACCGATGATATCTAGCATTATAACTGCAGTGGTTCATGGCTGGTGGTACAGGCAGTGAGAGTGTTTACAGGGATTTTAACTTCAGAAATAAATATGGAAAATGGAAAGGTTGCTATAATTGTTCTTTTGGGTGGATTAGTAGGGTGCTTGAAATGTTCCAGGAGTTCCAATGAAGAGCCAGACTGAATGGTGTTTACACAGTGTAACAGGATCGCATTGCATTTAAGTGTTAGATGGTAATAATGTAGCACCCTGAGGCTCAGATCCAAGAGTGCAGTCAGAAAAGGATCCCATCTGGTACAGGAAGCCAACCAGCTTTCCAATCAGGGCCTACACAACAGAAACCCAACCACATAATGCAGAAGTTGACAGAGCAAACACAAGCTACTGGGGATTGACCTGGAAAAAAATGAACCTGAGACTTCCTAAACACCCAAAAATGCTGACAAGTAAGAAAAAAACAAAATCAACAGTTTGCTCTTGAATCTCTGGATCACTAGTGATTTATAGTCTATGTTGGCAGTGGAGTTGCCAAGTCTACAAGATAAATCATGTTGTGAAGAATGTACCTACCTTCATAAAATAGTTTGTCTCAGAAGGTGATTTAGCAAATAAGATTAAATGTTAATTTTGGTAATAATTAGAGATTTAAATCTTGTCATCATCAGTTAACCGGTTATCGTGGGTTAAGTGTAGCCTGTGGTTCATTTTTGCAAGTTGAAGGTCATGTCTCTTGAGAGAAATCCAATTCTGTCAACACTGTAATCACATTCCAGGCATTTAGACAAATCCAGTTTTAGGGCTGACATTTTCCCCAAGTACTTAGTCACAAATTGACTCAAAGTACCGACATATTTTAGAATGTACTTTGGCCGTGTCTAATGTGTAACACACACTGTGTAAATGGACATCTCACCGACAGAACATAGATATCAAAATACTGAGTTTCAGTTCATCCTGAAGTTTATTCCAAGACCACAGTGCAAGAAAACGGAATGCTTTTTTTCCCAAATTCTGGATAAACTTTTCGGAACGATGAAACTTAGAACAGCCTGAGATCTAAGATCATAAGTACTACTAGAGGTAATTAACAATTTATTAAGGTAATTTGGGACTTTGCCAAGGATGTTGACTGTCACAAAAAGGCTATTGGCAAAATCCTACACCTTAATGAATGTGGGTACTTTGTAAATCATGTAGACCTAACATCTGTATAGTGGATGTGGAAAATGTTATAATAAAGGCATTTGATACATTTAAGGAATTTAACCATTAACTCATGCCTACAGGGGTCAATTGTATACATACACTATTGTTAAGTTGCAACTATGGAATCTGGATGGGTGCTGGGAAGGCCCTAGTGCATCGGCACCAAGGTTGTACTGGAAGTGCATGAGTGTTGGCCAGTAAGTTCAGTAATATGCAGGATTGCCAATATAGGAAGGTACAGAGAATCTTGTGTTTTTAAAGCTGTACATTGGAACTACAAACCATTTGCTATCTGTATGGAGCCTAGTCTTTCTGAATAATAATGAAATGCATACATGCTGCATACAGTAGGTTGTTTTGCAGTTGGTTTTCAGGTGCAACATTGCTTATCTTGACATATTCTGAAAAGTTAGTTAATCCTTTTTGTGCCGGATGGCACATAGGGCAGCAACAAGTGTTCTCCATCTCTGCTGGTTGTGAGCGATGTTCCCAGCTGGGCCCCACGTCAGGTTTTCTGTTGTCAGTTCGATGTCATAGTCTGTTATTCTCCAGCTCTCAGGCATAGAGCAGCAGAGACAGGACACAGCTACGGTATCATTTTAGCTTGGTGAATCTGCTATATGTGTTGATTTCCAGGTGGCTCTCAGTTGGAAGAGGGCGGTTCTGGCTTTCCCCAGTCTAGATTTAACAGGGGTGGAAATTGTGATCCATCTTTGTCTCTATTTTGGTCTTCAGTTGTTGTCCTCATGACCCAGTCGATAGGCAAATTGAACAGGAATGCTGACATCACGCATCCTTGTCGAACACCAGACTTTACCTTGAAGAATGTACCGGTGTTCTTTCCAACAGTGCACTTGAAGTTGGCATAGACTTGCTTGATGATCCTTATAAGTTTTCCTCAGATCCCATAACTGTGCATGATCTTCCAGCTGCTTTCTCTGTGTATACTGTCATAGGCCTCTCTGCCATTGCCTGCTTCGCACAATAATGTTCCTTAGCGTGAACATGTGACCATTGCAGCTTCTTCCTTGCCTGAAACCAGCTTGTTCTTGTCTTATGGTTCGATTGCCCTGAAAAGGTAATACTGAAAATAAAATAAACTGCAGCTAATTTATATTAATTTTTTTTCAAGTAAAATAGAGTGCAATAACTAGGGCATGAAGTTTTTAGTTTTAACCAATAATAAACAAACAAACAAAAAAAAAACACTCTGAAGACCTGTTTAATTTTTTTTTTTTTTAAACCGATAAACCTGGGATTTGGCAATATATTTTAAATAATGTCAGTCCTTCACTGCTCTCTTACTATATAAAGAAAACAGCTTTCAGAAGGTGGACAGTGTGCAAAGACATTGCTACTGACCAATCATACATTTTTGTTTACATATGTAATAGAATACTGTCTAGAGTGACTTGTGACAGGTGGGCTGAAAAAAACAAAAACAAAAACAAACTCCACAGTGTTGTAAAATTATTTTTGTTATTGTTTAGGACCAACAAATCTAGGACCAGTAATTAATTGAAGGTTACATTAACATTTCAATTTACAAAATGAATAATTCAACATCAGTATTACGATTAATAAAATAAAACTTAATACTGGTAAATAAAATATATACTTACTGTTAAAAGGCTAATAAGTCAATTGGCTAAACTCTCCTGTTAGCATTAAGCTTGCTTTGTAGTGGTGTATTAGTGTTAGCCTTCTAATTCTTTGAGTGGTGTTTATTTTTAATAATAAAAAATAACCGACTTTGCCAAATAATAATTAATAAAACACCTTCGAACTCAACAAAAAATAAAAACCTAAAAATTCAAGCTCTACCAATTTCATATCCCATGCTGTGGACATGGATTCCATGTACAGCACTATTAGAAAGTGATCACTAGGTGGTGCTGTGTTTCATGATTCTTTGGATAGAAGGGGAATCCTGCAGTTGATTTGTACTGAAGACAAGAATTGAGAAACACAGCTATACTGACTTAACTATAATCTTAATTTAACAAACAAAAATACAGTCTGATAAATTCTGACTTTTTAATATATACTGTGTATGTACCCCAATGGTATGCTGAATATTCAATGACTATTTATATATGTATTTATGCGATCAGAATTCTATAAAAAGAACATGTTTGTTAAACCCTGGGATGGTCTTTGACTGTCTGAACTGGTTTTATGAGCATTGAACGTGATTAAATCATTGGATTTATTTGTTTACTGATTTCAGTTTCATTAATAAGCATTTAATAAAGGTTTGTGGCTGTGGTATTATATTCAGAAAACTGTACCGAACTGTTGTCTGGTTTCTGTTTTATTCATAAAAACACTTTGGGGGCATTGTTAAATACGGCCCTATATTACAAACTGTAAAACATGTTGAACATGTTGAATTCATACATAAATGATTCTCAACATATTCAAAATAAACATACTGTATTAAAACATGCATGCTTCAAATACATTCTGGGCTCTGAAATAACTTGCGTTTGACACTCAGAAGCAATGGAAAGCAGTTTCAGGTAGGTTTTTTCTTATACTGAAGCAGTATCGCAATCGCCAAAATAGCCTTGACCAGCTTCGGGCAGAACAACCGCAGCCCCTAACACAGCGCTTCAGTGATATCACCTCAGTGAAATTGTCGCTAGAACACACAATACACATGTTGCCGGGGTATCTACTCTGTGGAAGGAAATACTTTGCATTGCATAGCTGACCTAATTAAATGCAGTCTTACAAGCTGCAAGGTTGGGTACACGATGTATGTACATCCATATGCAAGTCACAGTTTTGCATGTATCTAGAGAGCAGCTTATCCAGCTTATTGAGTGTACCAGTAGATGGGGGAATATGGGGGAGTATTTTTCTGTCTTACATTTTTACGTAAATCTAGACAACCGATTGTCCAATTCTGTTGGACAGTCTTTCTGTGTGTCACACCTGTATATGAAATCTAGAACTGCTTATACAGCTATAATACAATGTAAAAGACAGCTATAATACAATGTAAAAGGACTTTCTTCAGAACAAATCATAAAAGGGAGCAGAATCTGGAGTGTATTGAGGCACCCTGTCATCCAGAGACTTGCTTAAACTTACTGACACCAACAGTTCTTCTGACAAGTACATTCTAAATAACATGACAAGAATTTATGTAAATACTTCAAATGAAAAGCTCGGTACGATACATAGCATATGAACGCAGAAGAGATAAGGATGAGTAATGCTAGTTTTTAAACGAATCAGAACGGCCTTCATTATAACAGCACAAATAAATAGGCCTGCCCCCAGTTTGTTTGTTTGTTTGTTTCTCTCTCTCTCAAATACAGTTCTATTTGAGATCATTTTGAACCCTCCCTCTTGGCCACATCGTGACGTCAATAGCAGCTCCTTGCACCCGTTCTCTTTGCAAAGCAGCAGCCTGAGACTGAGAATCGCATATTCTTCGGAGTGATTTTGACACTAAAGAAACATTAGCCGCAGCCTCTACAGGAACACACTTTGCACCATCTGATTTGCTTTGCTTTTTCGCAGACTGAATTTGTTCACAGTAAGTTTTGCGTTTAAAAACCCTTGAAGTGTTGTTGTATTCATTGCTCTACTTTTTAATGTTTTGCTCGTGTGGTTGCGATTGCAGAAAGCGGATGCAGAGGGGAGATTCGGAGTAGCACTGAGAAGAACAGGCATTGCAACAGTTTTCAGTCATGTGTCAGACAGACTTGCAGTGCAGAAGTGAAAGTTGTAGTGTGTGCACTTTGCATAAAGCTAACGACTTTATATACCGGAGAATGGAACGTTGGAGTAAATAATTGTGATCTCATTGTTTTCATCGCAGCACCGTTTACTGTAATATAAGAGCAAAAGGTTGTTTTTAAAAACAAAAACTGTTGTATTACGCAGCATTAAACTTTTGAAACAGTAACTCCATTTTGATACGCTACTGTATATTTAATTTAATTTAAATGCAGTCCAGTTTTAAACCTCGATATGAGGTTAAGCATTGCCACTTCAGTCATATTTTTACAGCATGTTAAACATGCTTCGGATATATTGCCACACAAGCAGGAGTTGCGGCTATCCTCACTAGTGTTATTTTTTTCATTGTCATTGCAGATTATTATTACTAACTCGTAGGCGTCGATTGTTGTGGAAATGAAACGCGAAGGTCGTGTTTTAATTAATTCCCAGAATAAATAAACTAAAACGGTCTAATATTTAATGACAATAATAAGTTACACGTGTTTAAAAAAATGTAAACGGGATGGCATGCCTAGCAATTACACTTATGAAATTCAATTGTTTGCACTATGCAGCACGATCGTTGTTACTATTATACAGCTATTCATAATTTGTGAATGGAAATGTAAGCATGTAGTACGGTAGAACTGTTATTGAAAGTTTAGTGAGTGACAGTTGCACAAGGCAACATTTGTTTTGCATGCTGTCGGTGTTTTTAAATAATGAAAGTCAATGTGTGGAATGGGACTGATATAGGAGCATATATCTGTTTGGCTGTACATTTTTAAAGGGACACTGACCTTTAGTGCAACTATAAGGACATGTTGTGCTTGCTTATTATCTTTATTTATACTTGTATACTGTCTCTATTTAGATTGTAATAAAATGCTTACTGGACATGACATTTTGGAGGCAACCTTTAAAATACACCACATCTACTTTACCCCCTAACTGAACGCCGATAGTCCCCTACAGCCTAGAACATGGAGGGGTTTCCCCTGTATGCTGATAGTCCCCTACAGCCTAGAACATGGAGGGGTTTCCCCTGTATGCTGATAGTCCCCTACAGCCTAGAACATGGAGGGATTTCCCCTGTATGCTGATAGTCCCCTACAGCCTAGAACATGGAGGGTTTCCTGCATGCTGATAGTCCCCTACAGCATAGAACATGGAGGGTTTCCCTGTATGCTGATAGTCCCCTACAGCATAGAACATGGAGGGGTTTCCCCTGTATGCTGATAGTCCCCTACAGCATAGAACATGGAGGGGTTTCCCCTGTATGCTGATAGTCCCCTACAGCCTAGAACCTGGAGAGGTTTCCCCTGTATGCTGATAGTCCCCTACAGCCTAGAACATGGAGGGGTTTCCCATGCATGCTGATAGTCCCCTACAGCCTAGAACATGGAGGGGTTTCCCCTGCATGCTGATAGTCCCCTACAGCCTAGAACATGGAGGGGTTTCCCCTGTATGCTGATAGTCCCCTACAGCCTAGAACATGGAGGGGTTTCCCCTGCATGCTGATAGTCCCCTACAGCCTAGAACATGGAGGGGTTTCCCCTGTATGCTGATAGTCCCCTACAGCCTAGAACATGGAGGGGTTACCCTGTATGCTGATAGTCCCCTACAGCCTAGAACATGGAGGGGTTTCCCCTGTATGCTGATAGTCCCCTACAGCCTAGAACATGGAGGGGTTTCCCCTGTATGCTGATAGTCCCCTACAGCCTAGAACCTGGAGAGGTTTCCCCTGTACCCTGATAGCTCCCTACAGCCTAGAACCGGGAGAGGTTTCCCCTGTACCCTGATAGCTCCCTACAGCCTAGAACCGGGAGAGGTTTCCCCAACACTCTACTTGATTGTAATAGTACATTATTTCTGCAGCTTTTTGTGGATCAGAAAGAATGTTTTCACTGATGCTGTTATTAACTGAACTGAAAATATGGGCCTCCTACCTTCATCTCTCAGCGTTAGGATTTTTTCTGCTTACATTTGTTGTGGCTTTAAATTGATCTTCAAACTATGGGGTTGGAGAAGAAATACTGGAGAAGAAAGAAGAGACACTTGAGTACCCACCTGGATGGAATAATGAGTATATATAAGAAAAAAGCAATAACCTGTTGGTCTCACAAGCTGGACTATCTAAAGAATATCAATAGCACATTTAGTTTTGTGGGTTTTTGTCAAAATAAATACAAAAAAACTAGAGCTTTTGGACTAAAATTACCCATGCTAGTGAAAATACTGACTGGGTTTGTGATGCCTTGCCGTGAAATGCGCTGTGAATCCAATTTTGTTATTTTTGTGATTTCACTCCATTAGTTAGAGGTTTATCAATTGTAACCTTCTGTGCTGAAAAAGACTGCTATACTTTGACCCATAACATAGCACACACCTAGTCATTTACACACACAATTGTATACTCCAAAGATTTAATTTAAATGGGGGATGTCATATATTTAGCAGCTTTATTGCTAAAGCAACAGGGTTTGAATTCATTTTATTTGTATTTTAGTGAAGACTACTGTAGTTCTGTTAGGCATTCCTTCATTGACTGTTTACAGTCAGTTCATGGTATTGGCAAAGAATTATTTGAAAACAGCATCCCTGGGAAAGGACAATTCTCTGTAACACTTTATAGTGCGTGGCATAAATATGCAATTGCATATTAAATTAATGTTAAATTAATATTTGATGAATATGCAATAGCTGGTTTCTTGCTAAATGTTAACCAAATGTCGATTGAAAATGTAATTGCATATCACGTCCATTTATATCACGTTTTGTTACCCTTGAAAATATGTAATAATTTCCCACTGTTTACATGTCCATATTGAAAACACAGTTAATCTGACTTAAATGTTAATGGAAAGTAACAAGGAATAATTGAATGTAAATTTAATATTAATTGCATATCTATTCAATATTAATTTAACATGAATTTAATATGCAAATGCATATCTATTTAATATTAATTTATACCATGCAATATAAAGAGTTACCCAGTTCTCTTACAGTATATTCCCTTGTGCATTTAACACACTACATATCATCCAGCTGTCTTTCACATTTGAAGATCCAGTGCGTTCATGCCCTTATTAGGGGTGAATGCCCTTCCAGAGGGGTACAAGGCCCATGTGACATACTTAGAATTTCTGTTTTGCATATTTTCATTTTGAATTATATTATATATTGCCCTGTCATGTAAGTGCAAGAGGAAGTTCTCCACTTGTAGAAACTGGTTTTGAATTTTATTTTAGAAACTAAGCCTTCATTAACTAGCATTATCACAAACGTTGTGGACAGACACAGAACACTGATTGATTTCATTTTATACTTCCAATTCTCAACAAATGGGTTGCAAAATGGCTTGGGTGTCTGTATTTTACAGTCATGTTATGACCGATTCATCGATTCACACGGTGAACCGTGATATTTTTCTTCGCAATACGATTATCGATAGTGACCCCTGAACATCCGTTAATTTGTGTCTACACTGATTTAATTAGAGAATATTATTTATTATCATGTACTCTAGCAGCCTCACCTACCGATCACTGTGTTGAGTGTGTTTTTGTCAAGTCCGCTGGCAGCTGAGTGAAACGGAAGCTGAGCGGAGGTGGGCTATTAACGTTGATAATCTCATCAGGGCGACGGAGAAACTGGACCTGCTCTGTCCGGTTTAAAATCCAGTGTGGACTCGCCTCATGTTCTATAAGAGTCACACTGTGTGTAAAATTTGTAAGGCTCGAATTTGCAGGACTCTAGAGTGGGACTAAAATAGTTGCAAATGCGACAAAAAAAATTTGTAAACAGTTTTTTCGGGGTTAACACAAAAATGCTGCCTGTCCCTTTAAAAGCATGCATCAGTATTTGTAAACGCACTATGACGTCGGTCTGTAAGAGGGGAAAAAAATGCCTATCGCATGTTTTAATAAACTGAAGTGCGAGAAGGACGGTAACAAACACACTAATACTAATAATAACAATTTAATTGAATACCAGCGCTTGTAAGCACAGACAGGTGCTGTATTAACACCAGCAGAATACTGTAATCCAGTTTCATGCAAGAGTTGTGATGGTGACCAAACGTGTTCAAGTGTTGTGTATATACTGCAATTTAAACTTGTTTTTTACTGAAAAAGAAATGGTAACATGTAATCATAAGAGCTGTCTGTGTTACATGCTGTCAGATTAGGATTTCACTGACACTTAGCATTGGAGCTGCAGCATGCTATTTCCCATTGTACACTGTACACAATTAGAGGTGCCGTCACCAATTCCAGACACAACACTTGCAAAATATTTTGAATATAAGAACATAAGAAAGTTTACAAACAAGAGGAGGCCATTTGGCCCATCTTGCTCCCTTGGTTGTTAGTAGCTTATTGATCCCAGAATCTCATGAAGCAGCTTCTTGAAGGATCCCAGGGTGTCAGTTTCAACAACATTACAGGGGAGTTGGTTTCAGACCCGCATAATTCTCTGTGTAAAAAAAGTGCCTCCTATTTTCTGTTCTGAATGCCCCTTTATCTAATCTCCATTTGTGACCCCTGGTCCTTGTTTCTTTTAGAATTTGGAATGCTTGAATCAGATTGCTGCGTAGTCTTCTTTGTTCAAGAATGAATAGATTCAATTCTTTAAGCCTGTCTGCATATGACATGCCTTTTAAACCTATATATATATATGTTCCCTCTTCTTTGCACTCTTTCTAGAGCAGCAATATCCTTTTTGTAGCGAGGTGACCAGAACTGAACACAATATTCTAGGTGAGGTCTTACTAATGCATTGTAAAGTTTTAACATTACTTCCCTTGATTTAAATTCAACACTTTTCACAATATATCCGAGCATCTTTTTGGCCTTTTTTATAGCTTCCCCACATTGTCTAGATGAAGACATTTCTGAGTCAACATAAACTCCTAGGTCTTTTTCAGAGATTCCTTCTTCAATTTCAGTATCTCCCATATAATGTACTTTTTTATTGCCTGCGTGCAGTACCTTACACTTTTCTCTATTAAATGTCATTTGACACGTGTCTGCCCAGTTCTGAAGGCTGTCTAGATCATTTTGAATGACTTTTGCTGCTGCAACAGTGTTTGCCACTCCTCCTATTTTTGTGTTGTCTGCAAATTTAACAAGTTTGCTTACTATACCAGAATCTAAGTCATTAATGTAGATTAGGAATAGCAGAGGACCTAATACTGATCCCTGTGGTACACCACTGGTTACCTCACTCCATTTTGAGGTTTCTCCTCTAATCAGTGCTTTCTGTTTTCTACATGTTAACCACTCCCTAATACATGTGCATGCATTTCCTTGAATCCCTACTGCGTTCAATTTCAGAATTAATCTTTTATGCGGGACTTTTTCAAAAGCTTTCTGGAAATCTAAATAAACCATGTCATATGCTTTGCAGTTGTCCATTGTAGATGTTGCATCCTCAAAAAAGTCAAGCAGGTTAGTTAGACATGATCTCCCTTTCCTAAAACCATGCTGACTGTCTCCCAGGATACTGTTACCATATAGGTAATTTTCCATTTTGGATCTTATTATAGTTTCATATATAATATATAAACATGCTGAGTTCATTGCAGTCATTAGCTGCACAGATTAACCACTCAGTAGAATGGGGCAACAAACAAGTGAGTACTGACATTTAAGTTACTGTTTTAGTATCACAAGTTGTTGTATTTTAAGTATATGGTAGCAACTAACTTGCTCCTGAAGTGGCACCCAGCAATTGAATTTGGCGACCAATTTTTTCTGGCCTAGAATCATTGGCTCCTAATACAAAAACTTTGTCTGAAGCCCTGATTTGTAATTTTGATTTAAAGAAATGTATTTTAAAGAATAAATAGGAAACAAAAGCAAAACAGGCCGTGAAGCTAATGTGACCGAATGTGCTTTACCAGTGTTATTGCAAACACTTGCACAAGCAAATGAGGCAATTGTGTGATTTTTATGTTTCATGCGTCATTTTCTGTATTGTAATACGTGTCGTATCGTGGTACGTATCGTATCATGAAGATACTGCCTATACCCAGCCCTACTGAAGAGGTGGGGACAGTTTTACTGTCCAGTTGAAATGACAACGGAATTGCAAGACTGCTTGAAAGTAAGGCTTGGAAAAATGTGTTGATAAAAAAAAAAAGTGTTAGTGCTAAAGACTAAAATATCATTTTTTATATATTTCTGCAGCAGTATTTTAACTAACTAATTTTAACATGAATTTTCTGCAACCATTTGTCAGGACATTGAATTATTGTACTGTGTGCGGTATTCTAAAAACAACAATCTTCATAGCTGACAGTGCTCACTGAGTTCTAATGGATAGTTTCTCCTGCTAGTAGTTATTCATTTCTTTAAACCCCTTCTGCAACATAAATGCCTCTATATATTAGTTCTACAGTGTATACATTTGTAGGCAGTTCTCTCTCAATAGTGCATTTCTTGCAATACAGTATATATTTAATGTAGCATCAGTGTAAAACTATTTTAGGATATTATTTTTCTGTAAATGTTACCTAATAAGAGCAATGTCCTTTAATAATACACATAATACAATACACAAGTGTCCGCTGGCAGTCAATGCTGTTGGTAGAGTACTGTTTAAAGGCATTTCATTTTTATGTCAACCCAGGGTGTTGATTCTGGATTGGGTCTACAGTTTCTCAGATGTGTCTTCATGCAGCCCTAATTTACTCTGAATACTGTGCAGCGCCTGCCAGCTTAGTGTCATGCTCTGTGGTTTAACTCCAGACCGAGGTGCACCTGCTGTGTTATAAAGCTTCATTCTGACTGCAAGAATGCAATTTAAACTACTTGAGTTTAGTTTCTGTTTTTAAATTGTTAGCCAATAATCCTAGGAAATCAATACATAGCTGCTTTTTTCCCATGGTGAAGCACAGCAGATGCATTGCTCGCTGGATTTATTACAAATAAAAGTATAATGACACTGAACACTTGCAGAGCAGAAATCTCTCAGTGAAACAAAGCAATAAGTCAAGAAAGCTTATGTTTACAAATATTTTTCCTGTATGCATGGTACTGTATGGAGTGTGAAAAAACCCACTATATTCCCTTAATAGCAGAATGGTAGATTCATCATGACTGTGGCATGGCACAAGTACATGTATCTGCAGTACAGAGATTCTGTAGATACAGTGATATGTGGATGGAATGCCTTAAGAAATGGGTACAGTTAGTGTACAAGGTAGAGGGCCCAGGCTAAAAATCAATAAAAAGTGTGATATAACTGTGTAAAGCCATTCAAAAAGTAATTCTGTAATGCATGCTAAAGTACAGTGCATAATGACAATAGTAAACCTTAATTAGGAAGAAATGAACTATTATCCAGAGCCCACATTTTTTTCTTTTTTCTTTTTTATTCAATTGAATAAATTAGGTTTTCCCTCTCCAGTCTACAGAACCAAAATGTGATATTTATTTCCCAGAGGTTTCTCCCAAACTGCCTTGAGATTTCCTCAGGGAATTATAATATGCAAGCTCGCTCACATAGAGGCAGGCAGCAGATTAGAATGATTTAGAAGTACCGGGGTTTGCCTTTTATAGCTGGTTACTGCAGTCTTGAGCAATGACAGGTAAATGCTACACCATTATCAAAATGTAGACTTTTACATTTTTAAAATACTCAAGCATTATACTTCAAATCACGATAAAATAAATCTATTAAACTGTACAATGCTACCTGGGTGATAGACTAGGGATTTCAAACCAAACATTATCATTACCTCACCATTGTTGTGTTGCAAATAATTGGTCAATGCTTGTTTTTTATGCAGATATATGAATTCTAACCCTAAAGATGAAAAGTTGCCACCGCTTCCTTGTACCTATTTGTCTGAGAGCTGTGACACTGAGGGGGTTGCTCACAATGTGCCTCTGCGTGAGCCGACTCAGGGACAGATGCGTTCACAGTATAGCAAAAAAAAAAAAAACAGATCAAAGCCGTCCTCTAAAACCCGCTTACGCTTGTCAAGTGACTGTGGAGAGCCTTCATGATACATCAACAGTCGATTGCACAGTTTTTTTTTTACTTTTTGGTTGTCTGGGCATTTAACAAAAAAATACCAATACCAAAATACCAGCAGAGGGGTTTTGGACATTTCTTTCAGTACAGCTTACGCTATACAATACTTAGCTGTCGAGATGGCGAATGAAGAAATTAAAGGTTTGCCTCTGGATAACAAGAGCTGGAGGGGGGAGGGGCAGGTGCTCAGTTTTCAAAATTAAAATTATTACTGTTAGCGTATATTTTGTATGTTTCAAACATACTCTACCATAGCACTTCTCTTACACTGTCTTGTACACCAGGTATTCAGTACATATTTTACTGAAGCAATACAACCGCTATAGGTACAAATATTTTTTAGTTTGTTTTCTTCCTGCATCTGACCTGACATCACCACTTAGCCATTCTGTCACACCAAGACATTTCAGTTTTCTTATTTTTCATTAACTGTTTCACAATAAAAATTCTCTCACCTCTTCAAAGTGTTGAGTAGGTTGTGTAAATCAAAGGAAAAACAAAAAACCCATTTAAATGCATCAAGATTTCAGGTTGTAACACAACAAACTGTGAAAACGTCCAAGGGGGGGTGAATACTTACTATAGGCACTGTATATTTATACAAATCAAAATATACCATTTTTGCATGTGAGTGACATTTAATGTGTGATTTATAGTATTCACACATTGTAAAACGGTTTCTGTTAACAGAGAAAGAAAATAAAAAGTGTGTGAATGCTACCTGACGAACCTTCAAAGGTTTACAACTACCTTCGAATTCCTGGCTAGGGAACGAACCTTCGAACACAGCCATAGAAATAAACGACATTTAAACTGTACACTTACCGGTACTTTTGTGTAAACATTAAGGTTTATGTTTATATTAAACTTGAATTATTAAAACAAAAACATTTAAACTCTAAATTACTAGAGTTATTATGAGAGTCACAGTGGGGTGTATACAATGTCTTGGTTTATATTGCTTTTTGTTATTGCTCTTTTTTGAAATCGTTCTTATCCATTTATCACACTACGTGCTCTTAATGGAATTTACTCTTATAGCAAATATCTTTACTATAAGTGTAACTGCTCTTTGTCAAATTAGCTCTTAAAAGGTAATTAATTATTTACTGTATTCTTTATTTTGCTCGTATTTGAATTTGATCTTATTTTCTACTGATTTTATTATTATTATTTGTTTATTTAGCAGACGCCTTTATCCAAGGCGACTTACAGAGTCTAGGGTGTGTGAACTATGCATCAGCTGCAGAGTCACTTACAATTACATCTCACCCGAAAGACGGAGCACAAGGAGGTTAAGTGACTTGCTCAGGGTCACACAATGAGTCAGTGGCTGAGGTGGGATTTGAACCGGGGACCTTCTGGTTACAAGCCCTTTTCTTTAACCACTGGACCACACAGCCTCCTGAAGATTTTACTGTACTTTATAACTGCTCTTATCTGTAATGTGATATTGTGTGATATTTTGCAACGTGATAGTTTGTATTGTGATACTTTGTAACAACTGTAAGTCACCTTGGATAAGGGCGTCTGCTAATAAATAAATAATAATAATTGACAGCCTTGTGGGTACTAGAAGCTTCGTCACCCGGCCGGAAGATTTTTCTACACCTGTTCATCCTGTGCCATTTTCAAGCAATTAAAAAGCTGTATGCTATTTTTATCAATTGCTTCAAATTTAGTTTTGTAACATTTTATTCTATCCCTAATATGTAACATAAGATAGACAAATTGTTTTTATATAAGCACCATCTGGAGCAGTGTTCTTCAATTGACGGCCCGTGGGCCAAATCCGGCCAGCAAGAGCCTTCCGTCTGATTCGTCGGATGTGAGCTGCGGTGCTGCCAACTGGGCGGTTTTTCCACAAAATATGGCTGTTTTTAATTACAGTTTGCAGGTTTTAATGTGAAACAAATAAATAGGCTTTTAAATCATCTAAGTATTTGTCATTAAACCCTAAGAACGCTAAAACGAGAGCACAACATTTTAATAAATGACCAGACTGTATTAATGTTAATACAGTTACAAATAGTGATTGTAATAAAGTGTGTCCTGCATTTATTCATTTTTTAATTATAGATTAATCGCTTATTAAAATGTTGCACCCTCGTTTGCATGCAACAAAACATTAAACCAGTTTTACTACTAAATGACTACGGGGGGAGGGGAGGGGACAGAAAAATAACAATCTTAAATATAATAATATTCAGGTTATATTTACTAACCCCTAAAAAGGAAATATTTACTATATTAGAAAGCTACTTCTTAACAACTAATAAAAATAAACACTAAAAAAAACGACTTCAACTAGTGTTTCTGGTGGCAAATCACACGGCCATTTCCACTGTGGATTACGAGTGTGAGATCGTCAAAGACATTGTAAATGACACCAACTGCACCGATCTCAAAGACATCCAGCTGCACAGAACTTGGTGCACAGCAGTGATACATTCAGTCCTGGGGCCATGCTTTTTAATTTTTGTATTTTTTATTAGTCTATGGTTTCTTTCAGGAAGAAGTAGGCAGATTTTTCTAAAAGTAGCTGTCCTTCATTACAAATGCTAGTTGCAGTTCGCACCGTTGAAAGGTCTCCGCTATCTACAGGGTATTTGCGTCTCCTAACAAGCGATATTTATTGACAACTCGCAATAACATAGGAACAAGTAATCACTGCACTTTATCTAGTAATAACCCTTCTCCTTCCTTGATTACAACTAACTCTTTATGTAAGCTACCCTCAATCGATAAACTTTAGTTTAGTCACACACTCGGTATGCACATGCATTCCCATTCGCGTCAGTACACTCCATAACCTAACGGTGAATATTGTTTACAGTTTACTATTATTATTATTTAGCTTCTTCAGATAATGACTCCTCTCCTGTAACTTCTATATTTCCTGAAGGTTGCTGTTTAAATGCTTGCTGTTCACCCTGGTCCACTTCTGACACGGATAATAATTCTAATGTATTTATGTGTGCCTCACAACGTGGGGTGTAGCCCCTTCAATGTTTTGTTCTGCCCCCCTTCCACCTCATCATGGCAAGTCTGGCGCTGCTGTCTGGCAAATCTGCAATGCCACCGGCATGCTTTCATTACTTAACTTGCATGCTTGTTGCGCAGTAATTTAAAAAAAAAAACAAAGAAGGTGCGAGCGAGTGTCAAAATTTTAGACAAAGGAATTTAGATGTCTATTTTAATGTGATAGTTTTAATAAAATTAAGATTACTAACATGTAGTTTTAATAGCATTATAGTGATAAATATATTTGCTTTGTATGATTAAATGGCAATCCTAAATCGTATCATTGTAAGTGGTTACCCTCCCTTGCATGTCTTTGCATTTGGGACAAATAAGGAGTTGCATCTTTCTTTAGGCAAACCGTTTTACAACCCAACTAGAGATATATGAATTCCTTTAAGTGTCTGCCATGATACATTTCAGCTTCTTAGTTTCCCAAACCACAGGATGCAGCTTATACCACATTTCCCTCTGGTTTTCTCTTAGCATTGAATAAGGATTTTTTTTTTTTTTATATAGCCGAATATTGCCATACAGCAAAACAACAACAAAAAAGCAAATTATTATTTTTATAACACACATTATGATATGTTCCGTGTTGCATGAGGCAAGTAATATCTTCTGTGCATATCTGTGACACCCATGTAAGCGTTTTGTATTTGTTAAGATTCATTAAGTGTTAAAGAAAGAACCGTTGTTCATTGCTAGAACTGTGGGGCTAGATTTTAAAACCTCCAATTGCAGTATGATTCTGTATCAAACAAGAAACATTGTAGGACTGCTTACAAGACCCCAATGTAATGTCTTTCTGGTTTAGTAACTTTATTGGGTACGTCTTTCTTTGCTGAAAAAATAATGTTAATGACGATTTAGAGTAAATGTTTTTCTAGCCTACTGTTAATTTTCTATCCCTGTCATATATTTTTAGTTCTTGCCTCTAGGGAAACACTCCTTTTGTTTGGAATCTGGTTTTGTTGCTTACATGCCACAGGAATTATATAATCCCCCATTTTAATATTCTAATTTAGTGCTGTGCCACTGCCACCAAATAACTGAGCCGACAGACAAGACTCGTACCTTGTATTATGGGGTGGTTTATTGTTGATTGGGTATTGTACTTAAATTTAAAAATGGACCTTGTACCTTTTCAGCTCTGTTGGCCACACAAGTGCTTATGCATTTATAACACAGAGCAGGTTGGAATCAACAGAGTGGGGATTTGTGTCTGGAATCATACAGAACAGTTTCTTATAAAATGCTTGACATTGGGTAAACCCACCATAACATCATCCACTTTTCACAGCATCCACTTTGATTTTTTTCTTTGAATGTCAGAAAAGATATTGCAGTAATGTGCACAACACAGTAGAAATCCTGTCCTCCCTTTAATGACCATGGCACAGCCTTTTAAATGCAGTATTTATTAGCTATCGGTAGTGCAGCCCAGCTGATGGATGTGTCATTTATAGTTTTTGTCTGTTCTAGGGTGGCTAATCTAATGCTTGAATAAAGCCAGTGTTCTGGTTTATTTTTTGCCACTTTACCTAAAAAAAAAAAATTAAAAAAAAGGTGGCCTCGCCCTGTAATCCATTTACAATAGCGAACAGTACGCAGGACACTGATCAAGAAAAGGTCTGTTTTTGGTGTCGGTCCTCTTTTCTAAAGTCAAGACACCATATGGATTCAGGCTCTTAGATGTTCTCTGGCTAATTGGATTGGAAGTAATTTTCTCAAAATGTTCCTTTTTAACCTAGTTTTAGGCTTGGCTTAACAAAAAATCGACAGCTGCATTTCCTGACAAATGGCTTTTTCTTCAGGCATAATTACATTTAGAGCTCAGTACAGATAAGTTGATTAAAAGGACTTGTGTATATGTTTTCCTCCAACAAGTGTTAGTACAGTAGTGGGGCACTGGATACATCCTTTTACTTTTTTTTATATAACTGCTGACATTCTATCCTGATCTATCCTGATCCAGTTTAGTATTAGTTTTTTTCTTTTCTTCTGAACCATTAACCATTTGGATTGCTGATTTGTGTTTAATCAATAGAAGCCACAACTGGGACTGGTTCCACCTTTTAAATTGGTTTGGCAAGGTCACCCAAGAGTTGTTTTTCTGTGCTGCTGACACACAATTACCCATGTGTTCAATGTAAAGCTCTTATTCAAATTTAAGAATCTTGAGGCCATACCTTTCCTGTGAGCAAGCTGCCTGGTGGTGATGGAAACAGACAGACACAGGCTTAATCACAGGAAAGTCATGGAATTGAATATACATTTGGTCAGATGTAAACAAGGCTTAGATGTTTAGCCTCCAATTTGTAAACCTTCACATTTGAATGGGATAGTAGGTGTTAGTTACATCGCAGTGAAAGGCTGTTTTTAGTGAAGTCAACAAATTGCCCATCAGTGATGATTACCGTAAGTAGTTGTACCTGGAAAAAGGGTACAAACTCATTTGTCGAGTGTGCTTTCTAGAAGCACACTGCACACCTGGTAATGCTCCTTTACTCCTGGAAATGGTCCTGTTATAAGTCATTAAAAAACGGATACTGTGTACTAAATAATTAGTATTGATCAACAGTATTTTTTTTCTTTTAAATGAATTTAAACAATAAGTAATAACTAACGTGTGCATCAAGTTGACCATAGTATAATACAGCATAGTGAAAGCTTGGTAAAGTGTAATACAGCACAGTGTAATACAGCACAGTGAAAGCACAGCACAATGTAATACAGCATAGTAAAAGCTTGGTAAAGTAATACAGCACAGTGAAAACACAGCACCGTGTAATACAGCACAGTGTAATACAGCACAGTGAAAGCACAGCACAGTGAAAGCACAGCACAGTGTAATACAGCATAGTGAAAGCACAGCACAGTGTAATACAGCATAGTGAAAGCACATCACAATGTAATACAGCATAGTGAAAGCACAGCACAGTGTAATACAGCATAGTGAAAGCACAGCACAATGTAATACAGCATAGTGAAAACTTGGTAAAGTAATACAGCACAGTGTAATACAGCACAGTGAAAGCACAGCACAGTGTAATACAGCACAGTGAAAAAGCACAGCACAGTGAAAGCACAGCACAGTGTAATACAGCATAGTGAAAGCATGGTAAAGTGTAATACATCATAGTGAAAGCACAACACAGTGTAATACAGCACAGTGAAAGCATGGTAAAGCAAACTTTTATAAGGGCAGGGCCTGATTCAGAACATGTGGGGGCCCACACGCAACTGGTTTGATCCCAAGGTTATTTTAGTAGTTCAGCATCCTCCATTGATCATAGATGCGGTAGTCCAGAGCAGATTTCAGTCCCTAGCAGCCCAGGTTTTTGTGTCAACCAGGACCTTAATATATGTTTTAAATTTGCATTGCTTTCCATTGCGCCTAAAAAAGCTGTGCTGCCAAACAGCCTTATCTGAGAATTTAAATAGTCTGGAACTACAGTTATTGCTATTTATGCACTAGATCACGGGTTCTCAACTGGGGGTCCGTGGCCAAAAATAAACAAGAGACTGTGTTAATTTCCCTGCATGCTTATGAGACGCTGAAACCTATTAGCTTCAGCATGTCATAAGCATGCGCAGAAATTAACGTGTTCTCAAGTTATGTATGGTGTAATAGAGCTATTTCGCTGAAGTTGATTTTACAGGAAATATACAGAATCTAGTTACTGACGCTTCGTAGAACAGAAGTTTTTTTTTTTTATCCCCGTACAAAGTTATGATACTCTTTCCAAATATACCAGATATATCATATACACTGTTTTAAACGTTTATATACAAACAACATAAAAATACTGTATATAATTCATATAATTCACTGTATTTTGTAACAAACTATTGAAAATTTATTTTTTCTTAATAACATGTACAGGTAAGTACGTTTTCTGAAAAGGAAAAAAAAATGGCTTCTCTTCGGTGCCTCAGGTTCTGCTAGATGCAGAAGTACATAAGGAAGCCAAAGTATGTAGCTGTAATGGTAGATTAAACAACCGATGATGGAAAAGCAGCTCAGCTGTCTTGTGCTTTCAGGTATGTGTCTGACAGTGTCCTGAAAGAACGGTTGTTGTGTGAAAATGTGTTACATTTACTAAAATAATAATAATAATAATAATAATAATAATAATAATAATAATAATAATAATAATAATATATTTCTCCTGGTCAGTCTGGATATTTATGAACACAAAACCACGTTTATGTATTTGGAAACAAGCGGTGTCTGCCCTTTTATTTGAGAATTTAGGTAGTTCAGGTATTACTGTTTATTTCTTCAATACCAATAATACCCAGCACTCACAAAACAAAACTAAGCAAAACAACACCTATCTCCATTCGGAGATCTTACTTCACTCTTCCCGTTTATCTATGTCACCCACTGACTGGGTAGCTAAACTACTTACAGTTTTAAACTCATTATACCGTGTTTTTGTCTTTTTCGAAACTCTCCTTTCCCCAGTAAGTCTAATCGCAACCACCATAAACCTCCCTCAGATCGACCCAGAGCAAAGGACACAATTTCCTTTTATTCTCAACCAGTACAGCCACTTACAGAACTAACACCTGTTAAACACCTGCTGGTTTACATTTCAATTAAACCCCTAGCGGTCCTGGCCCTTGTAGTTTCTTTGGTGGCTGCCATTTTTGTAGGCCCTATTAACTTCAACTCCCGCATTGTCTCTTGGGAGATGTAGTTTTTCCCTGCTCAATCCGGCACTTTCCAGTGCCCCGGTCCTGTATACCGTAATATGCTAGGACCCACATATTTGCCATTCGTGCTCTTTATTTCAAACAATAGTTAAAAGTAATGTATTTGTTTGGAAGGTAAGTACTGGATCTACAGTTTGGTAAATCTGTCTTGATGCTTGAACTGGAGATGGACGACCTGATATCTTTGACCTTAATTGAAATCAGGTTTAACAAGTTCAACAGCGCTGTTTCAGCCCCCACAGCCTGAAACTCCTACAACTGAGCAATTTTAAAATATTTATTCATTTCTGGCAACTGCTGTTGGATAAACATTTGCTTTTAGAGAAACTGGATAGTTTAAAAATTAGCTAGATTTCATAGACTAAGCTAATTTGAAAGATGATTCCATTCTGTCCTGTGTTTTAGGGAAATGACACCCTGGGCTAAACATCCTTTCCCAGTTTAAACTTCAAAGGAAATAGGCAAAAGGCTTACTTCTTTATTCTTCTCTCTTCCTTTTCAACTTTAGTTTTATTGCCTTGTGAGTGAAACACCTTCGGTGAAGTTGTGTTAACTTAGAAAAGTGGGATCCATGTGGTCAGTGATATTATTGGTTGATAGGAGGCTGGTAATACTTACATCAGTATTTAATTGTCTTTTCTGATAGGTTAAGAAGAAAAGGGTAATGTCATATAATTACAAGCACGTCTATCAATCTTTGATTCCATTATGATTTGTGCTTAAGCAAAATGGAAGACCCAGATGCTGTACTGTATCTAATAAAATATCTTTAATGAAATCTACAACGGAGTTCGGAATCACAATAATTTTCTACCCACAGATGCACAAAGGAAAAAAGAACATTAACAAACTGTGGCAAAGTGGTTTGCAGTGCGCAGGTGTAGAGGTGATGCAGTGCTCAGGAATAACAAACCCAAGAACAGTTCACGGTGAAAAATAAGCTTTATTGTTTGCTTAGACTGTGTGTAGAGCACAGTCAAAACCCACAGGGTTCAGTCCCAAAATAACACTTATAATTACACTATACACAAACACAATCACAGTCCAAAGTGAGTGCTCTTAGTGCAAGTGGTGGTGAAAGACACAATAATGGTGAACAGTAGTGCCGTGCTGTCCGGGTTTGGTGCTGGCTTTAAGCATCAGCTTCCCGGATATTTAGCCATCTATAATGACAAGTATGCCAGTTAATAGACAGACAGAAAGAAACACAAAACACTCACGGTTAGTTTCTCGTTTTACATCCTTTACAGGATCTCGCGAAACCATAAAAAAGGAACAGATTGCTTTGCCACATCCCCAGATATACACTCAGTCAAGCCCCCTTCATTAGCGAGTGCAATCACGTATCCTCCAATCCATGACTGACACATCGCCTACTGCATTAAGGCGATGACTTCTGGTATTGTGACTCCGCCCCCTTTCTGGATGCCCGACTTCCGACTGACCCTGGAATTAATTGCCAAACCACCCAGTCCAGGGCACACTGTTCCTGTTATACCATTCCCTCATAGGTCGGGAGGGAGACTTCACTTGATTTTTCTTTTTATTATCGGTTCTTCTGCCATCTCTGTATTTCGTGGACTCCCCTAAAAAGTGTGTGTGTGTTTATTTATTGTTTTGATGTCAGGAATTTCAAACAAAAAAAGAAGGCTGGATGAATAATGAATTTCTGCTTCAATTGAATCATCACACTGTTAGCCAGAAGGGACTCTTAAACCAGGATGGATCACACGTGAAATAAATTTGTCTTGCTCCATAAAGAAAGAGCAAGCTGTGGATTGATTGGAGAGCACTACCCAGCCTTTCATAACAGGATAGCCTAGGTCCAACTGGACTGTAATCAAACTTGTCTGTAGTTATTACTTTGATGGTATGTGTTGTTAACCCTTGAGTAGGTTTATTCTAATTTTACCATTTTCTACTCTACTGTATATAGCCTTTCTGAAACCTAGATGGAGGAAGAAATACCTATGATGCTAATCTTTACCAACAGTATTGCTAGCCTCAATAGAAATGAGGGTCAGATGCAGAAAAAAACACGGTTATATAAATAGGATGTTTTTTTTTCAAGCATGCCACTGTTGGAGCCAGTCATACAAAATATGTACACAAAAATATTTAAAATAGGAGCAAACAGTAGCTGGAGCGACACTATAGACAGAAGGATAGTTGTAATAAATGCAAAAGATCATTATTTATTCACTAAGTTTCACTCTGCCTTAAAGAAGGGAGCAGGAGTTAGGACCTGGTGATGTGTTGTTGTGTAGACTAGCAGGATCCTGATCGATTTCACGCTGTTACCAGCGCAGTCAAGTAGTTCATGTTAGTGGCATGTGTGCTCAACCTTGTTACCCTGGAGCAGTGCTGTATTACTTGATTAAAGACAGAGAAAAAAGAATCTTGCAACCTATGTATCGCCATTTCTACTTTCCATTCCTGGATCAAGAAGGTAACAGTTCACTAGCAGTATAATAACACTCGTTCCCCTAAGTAGAGAAACTAAACTAAAGCAGAACTTTGTTGTTTTCTTTCTGTGTTTGGTTTATTATATCTGTAATATGTTTTGACTTTGCTTTGCTGTACGAGAAGTAATGTCATAATGCAGAACAGCTATATGATACCGCCAAAAAATGGTTTCTGCAGGGGTGAATGCTAAGTCCCTTTTGTATCGAGCAGCTGTGGCCCACTTTCAAACTTGGAAACTTGGAATCTTTGTTTTCTGTCTGCTTTCGAACATGGCTTCATGATGTGCCAGTTAGCTTCCTAAAGTGTATTAGTACCCTGCTGGAGCGGACAACACATCTTCGCAAACAAGATGTTGCATCACAGCAGGTGACATATCAAGTATCTTCTGTTAATAAACAAGTTAAGTAACTGGAGAGATGTAAACACAGTATGAAACTTGGATGACAAAATCAGAAGTTCATGCTGTCAACATTGGCTGTGAAGTAAGGGGGTCTAATAGGGTTCAGACTTGAAGCAGAAATCTGAACTGACGGACACATCAGTAGCTGTGTTGTCATCAGGATAAAGGTGAAGGTACTGCAAAGTGAAGATGACCAGTACAGACAGGACAGATTGTCTTTTGGTTATTATTAGGGGTCACCCTGTTGAAAGTAGGGGTGTGCTGTTACTTTAGTTTATGGCATTGGTACGCCAGTACAGCAGTAAAAACTTCAGTGCCCGGGAGAAAGGAAAGTAATCTTGCAATCGGCTTTTTGAAAGTTAATTGCCATTGAATGGTACTTAATTGTGAAGGTGATTTTGAAATCAACCCGTTAATTAATCCATTTATTGAATACATGCCAAAAAAGCATACAGAGTACGAATAATGAGTAACAGCCACCACTATTTGAAAGTTTGACAGATGCAAAAGGTCATGTACCAAGTTGGCAGCTTATAAATAATTATTTCAACCCTGCAATGCTCCTGCATAAAGGTCTAGGAAAGGTCAACTCCCTCTCAAAACTGCTGACCATGATTAAACCATTTAACAAGTTCTTTATTTCCGTGATTCAGATCAGGTGATTCAGATCAGGTGATTGTGATTCAGATCAGATGATTCACTGTCCAAACAATTTGTGCACTACAGCTTTGTTTTTTTTGTTTTTTTAATTCTGCTTGTCCCCCTTCCAGCGATGGCCTTTTGTAGACAGCTTTGTAAAGATAATGCAGCTAAGTCCAGGTTCTACAGAGGTTGACAGGATGAGACACAAGTTTTGTCAAGCACAGCATTTCTTTAGAATCTCGACTGCAGAAACTCAGTGGACTTGCCTGTTTCCACTGCTATGTTTTCTTTCCAAAGTGTTTTAAATGTAAGTGAAATTAGTTTTCATAACAAAAGAGGAGTGTTAGGGTTGGTTCTAGTGGTTACCTCCATGCTGACCTGCAGAAACCTATTACTTGTTAACCGAATATGCCACTTAATCACCACAAAATTAGGTGGCACTTAAAAAATATATTTTATGACATGGACATTAATATTCAAATTGAAGATCATGTCAAAGACCTTCTGGAAACCCAAGACTTGATATTAGGTTAGGAGTTTTGGTCGCCAAGTGAAAATATTGGCTTACAAAACCGATTGAGCAATGTAAAAAATCTTGGTCTCTGCTTGAGCTGTAGGTATTGATTGTGTTCCGTTCCTTTAAGAGACTGTAGAGCCTACAGTATTTCGAGGTCATCATGACAGTATTTTCTTCTCTGAGGACTGGGTATTGCAGCAACAGTTAAAAACAGCTGCATGGGGAATCAGCAGAGAAAAATCAGAGAACAAGCTGCACTGTTTTGTCACTTTGTTGTCATCCGAAGTATCTGGTGATTTCCTCTTTATCCTTTGCATGGCTCCGTTGCTCACAATTATGCTCCATCACTGGGGAAACCAGAAATTATATCCATTTGTATCCCTAATAGATTTCATGGCGACATATAAAAGGTCGATAGATGTATTGTTTAATTAACTGGAGGTTTGCAAAAGCACTCCCTATTCCCAGGCTTAATTAAACCTGATGTCTGAAGTGCATACTTGAGGCCTGTTTGGGGATTATTTAGAGGAAACAACTCGCTGTAATTTTGCCACCATATCTCACTCATAAATGGTGTGTACGTAATGCATTGGTAAAAAAATGTGAATGCATTCAAAATGTTTAGGGTTTGATTTTGTAAAATGTATTACTTGCCTTTAATGGAAACCTGGCTGGTATCCACACAAAATGGCAGACCATTTAGGATAACATGGACAGGTCTTGGCTATATGTCCATTTGTAACATTTTTATTACTTCTTCTATATCAGACACTGAAACTGTTTCATTCATTTTCTGTATAATTACTTGGGGCCCTATTTACACGTACCAGTGGTAGACCTGAAGTCATGTCTGGACGTGTGTTGTTATCACTCTAAACTTTACTCCTTTGCCACCGCTGTAATTCCCAAACATACAAATGGTGTTTTTTCCATGGCGTTTGATCGGCTCTCATGAATAATTAATTTGCGTTAATACCACCTTTTTTTACTCTTACCTTATTATCTCCTTAAATAAATAATAAATAAATGCAGCTGGCTTAAGGCACATTGGGGTAATATAGCTTGTATTTAAAAAGCCTTTGCTTCAACTAAAAATGGCTCAACAAGGGAGCACATTTTTAACATTCATGAGTTGCTTAAAGTGTTTTTTTTTCTGTAGAGTTATAGTTCTGTTACTTTTAAGCAACAGTAATGTGAAATTTGTTATTCCATGCTGTGTATGATTTTCCATGACTAATCATTTGTTAGTGGGATAAAAAATGCACATTCTTTTATTGCTTACATATTGAGGAACAGAGAAAAAGTCTGAGATAACAGCATTAATACAATCTCTGACTCCGTTAAAGTGATTACAATTTCACACTGCAATTAATCATTTTTTAGTCGTACTACCTATATATTAAAACAGGGAATAAGTGAAAGGCAGACCAAGACAGAACTGCCCGGATGGGGTACTAATTGAATACTATACCACACGATTACACCGTCTCTATAATCTACATATTAAAAATAATGATCATTTATATTAATTTTCATGTATTTTTTAGTAAATTAAGAAGCTACTGGATCAAGACAAAACTATACAATGTTTTAGGAGAGGTTAGCTGCATATAGTAACAGAAGTTAATGTGAAACAAAAAGAGGCTGTATTTGTATTGTGAACTGTACCGTAGTGTGAATGATCGATTTCAGCTCCATGTTATTATATAGGTTTATTCAGCCAGGTTTGATATCTCACAAGACTATATGCCAAAAGGAAATTCTATTAACACTACTTCTGTAAATAATGTGTACAGTCTGTTCTTGACGCTGTCATATTTAACCAAAATGCTAAATCCTATTGACTTGTGCCACCAATTACATTTCAGCCCAACAGAAGTAGTAACATCCTGTACACTCCAATCATTTTTAATTTTTCAAATTGCTTCCCACCGACCTCGTCTTCGTATTCCGTGTTTTTTATATGTACATCGAGCAAAGTTGGCGATCAGTGAGTGCAATAAATTGCATTAGAAATGGATAGATTCATTTGCTACATGGTAACGGTTGCGGGGACCAGCACGTATTTACATTTACTGGATCCGAGGCCAAGCCCCAATGCATTATTTGTCAGTAGGTTTTGTCAAACAAAACTCTTAAACCTGCAAAATTGAGATGCCATTTATCTACAAAGCATTCAGAATGTGAAAAAATAAATAATTTTAAACAAAAGAAACAGGAACTTTGCCATCAGCAACTTTCAGTTCAGGTCTAAGCTCCTCTGTGACAGAGAGCGAATGAATCTGAGTGAATCTCCCTCCTGACCTGTGAGGGCGCTGTATAACAGGAACAGAGTGCCCTGGACTGGATGGTTTGACAATTCATTCCAGGGTCAGTTGGAAGTCAGCCATCTGGGAAGGGGGTGGTGTAAGTCTTCGCCTTAATGCGGTCGGAGATGTGTCAGTCATGGATTGGAGGATACGTGCTTGCACTCGTTACCGAAGATTATATAATCAACACTGGGAGGCCCCAGTTGCGCTCGCAAAGCATTATTAAGAAAACAAGTTACTAGCGGTAATTCAAGCACGCAGACTGTTCTTTGTGGGTTACATTATTTGCTGAAGAAGGATATTAGCATTTATATTAAGTCAGAAATGGTACTAACCTCAACAAAAAAACAGCTTGTGAATCAGGCCCTTAGTGTTTAAAGGTTTTGTGTATGTCTTTGTGTTTCTTAAAGCATTACTACTTGTTTTCTGAGCACAATAACTCTGGGGGGATAATCCAGATTTTGTAGGCTTGAAGTCATTTTAAACTGTTGGTTGTGTAAGTAGTGCTGGTTGTGTCTCGTCTAAATGTTTACCATGGTGAATTTGCATGGTTATTTTGAGGTTTCACTATTCCAGTGCTTATGCTATGTATTTCCCATTAACCAAGTCTTAACATTCTTCTCTGTAGAATTTTCTTCATAGTGCTTTATTGTGTTTTTACCATGGCTAATCTGCACCCTTGCTTGTGGTCTCACATACAGGTGAGAGGTTAGTTCAGACTTCATTCTTCCACGGCAGGATATAGTAGTTGCTCTGTGAAGAAACAGAAGACATCAGTCTGCCGCCTCTCATTCACCCCTGTTGCTTTGTTTTTATAAACAATTCATGGTGTAGTTACAAACTTTTTCTCAGACCATGAACATAACTCATTTATGTCTGACTGTGGCAAAGTGCCCGCCCCTGTGTGTATTATATGTTACGTGTTGGGTATAAATGTTGGTGTATAGTGATTGGTTCACGGGATATAAACGGGTCTGTGTTTCACGTGTGATTTAAATTGTATATTTGTATTTAGGTACGAGGATGGCACATCACATCACGTGCATTTAAAGTATTAGTATGTGAACACGGGAAAGTGCACTTTAATTAATTCACGTGCAGTTGTACCGAGATTCCAATTGAATGATTGACTAGCAATCGAAGTCTCGCACAACTGCATAAAAGCAGCATGTTTTCACTCACTCGGGGTGGTGTGTTCGGTGAGTGGAGAACGGGTGTGGAGAGGAGAAAAGGAAAGTAAAATAACGATACTTGTTTGTTCAAAACTCACCGTGTTCGTTTGTCTGTGCATCCACCGTTTGTTTAAATGTTAGTTCGTTTTTGTTTACCTGTTTATTTTGGCCGCAAGTGCCGTGCCCAGTGTTTTGTATTGTACAACCTTTTTATTTTTTTGTTCGGTTTATTTATTAAATGCTGAGCGAAACCATTCGCTCAGCTCCACCAAACTCCACCTCTCTGTCGTTTATTTCCTGGCTCTGGTCTGACGCCACCCACTCCGGCCGTCTTTGTGACACGTGGTGTTAGAACCGGGATAACAGCGCCTCCAGGACTCAGGCCAGAGCGGGAACCGCAGTTCCTTTTCTTTTTCAAAAAAAAAAAAAAGAAATGGGGAGAAGAGGCTAGAGAGGAGCACAGGAGGGCAAAGGGAGAAAGGCGGAAGCAGGGCTGTGGTGTTTCGACTGTGGCCAACCTAGCCACACCACCATACCCTGCTCCGTCCACAGGACCCTTCAGGCAATGGCCCAAAGACTGGGATGGGGGGAGTGGTGCCCTGGCTGTGGGGCATATGGGCACACGTTGGCCCTATGCCCCATGCAGGATGAAGAAGAGGAGCCCTTGCTGCCACATCCTATGCCTGAATGGGAGGAGCCAGAGCATCCACAGCCCAAGCGGGAGGAGCCAGAGCGTCCACAGCCCAAGCGGGAGGAGCCAGAGCGTCCACAGCCCAAGCGGGAGGAGCCCGAACGTCCTACGCCTGAGTGGGAGGAGCCCGAACGTCCTACGCCTGAGTGGGAGGAGCCCGAACGTCCTACGCCTGAGTGGGAGGAGTCGGTGCGTCCACAGCCTAAGAGGGAGGAGTCGGTGCGTCCACAGCCCAAAAGGGAGGAGTCGGTGTGTCCACAACCCAAGAGGGAGGAGTCGGTGCGTCCACGGCCCAAGAAGGGGAAGAGGAAGGCAGAGGAGGAAGGAAGAGGAGAGCCGCACCAGTCCCCTGCAAATGAGGGAGAGCCGCACCAGTCCCCTGTAACAAGGGTAGACTACACGCTGCTCCCACCTCCGCCACCAGGAGACTACACGCCTCCGCCACCTCCACCGGCAGGAGCAGAGCAGCAGGAGCTGCCTCTGTCTCCGCCACGTCCACCAGCAGAGGGTGAATGCCTGTCCCTGTCCACCAGCAGAGGGTGAATGCCTGCTGGGTCCCTGTCCACCAGCAGAGGGTGAATGCCTGCTGGGTTCCTGTCCACCAGCAGAGGGTGAATGCCTGCTGGGTTCCCGTCCACCAGCAGAGGGTGAATGCCTGCTGGTATCACTTTCCCCACCAGCAGAGGATGAATGCCTGCTGGTATCACTTTCCCCACCAGCAGAGGATGAATGCCTGCTGGTATCACTTCCCCCACCAGCAGAGGATGAATGCCTGCTGGTATCACTTCCCCGACCGCCATCTTCACCCCCAAGAGGAGAGGAGCAGGAGTTACCTCTGCCTCCATCACCACCAGGGGAAGAGGTGCAGGAGCTGCCTCTCCCTTCACAAGAAAAAGTACCAGGACGATGCTGGCATTCCTCAGCAACCACTGCATAGTCTGCTGAGGGGAGCACAGCGGAAAACAGCCCGGCCGCAGCGGCTACGAAGAGGGCCAGCACCGCCGCAGCCACTGCCACAGTGGCCAACCACAGCACCACGACTGGTCCTGACTCGGCCGCCCAAGGATGCCTGCTTCGCCGCCCAAGGATGCCTGCCTCGCTTCTCCCAAGGATGCCTGCCTCGCTTCTCCCAAGGATGCCTGCCTCGCTTCGCCCAAGGATGCCTGCCTCGCCGCCCAAGGATGCCAGCCTCGCCGCCCAAGGATGCCTGCCTCGCCTGCCCAAGGATGCCTGCCTCGCCGCCCAAGGATGCCTGCCTCGCCGCCCAAGGATGCCTCCCTCGCCGCCCAAGGATGCCTGCCTCGCCGCCCAAGGATGCCTGTCTCGCTTCGCCCAAGGATGCCTGCCTCGCTTCGCCTAAGGATGCTTGCCTTGCATCGCCTGGGGCTGCCTGTGGCTCCGCATCGCCTGGGGCTGCCTGTGGCTCCGCATCGCCTGGGGCTGCCTGTTGCTCCGCATCGCCTGGGGTTGCCAGTTGCTCCGCATCGCCTGGGGTTGCCAGTTGCTCCGCATCGCCTGGAGTTGCCAGCCGCTCCGCATCGCCTGGGGTTGCCAGCCGCTCCGCTTCGCCTGGGGTCGCTGGAACTGCTTCGCCTGGGGTTGCCAGCCGCTCTGCATCGCCTGGGGTCGCTGGAACTGCTTCGCCAGGGGTCGCAGTCGGCTCTGCTTGGCCACAGGGGTCAGTGTGGCCGGAGCCCCACCAGAGGGAGCTGCCGGCCTTGAAGAAGGGGGAGGAGGTCCGGAGACCACCAACCCCAGCAGCAGTTTCGCTGCCGGAGATCGTGGGGGAGGTCAGGAGACCTGCTCCCACTGCAGCACTTTCACTGCCGGAGATCGTGGGGGAGGTCAGGAGACCTGCTCCCACTGCAGCACTTTCGCTGCCGGAGATCGTGGGGGAGGTCAGGAGACCTGCTCCCACTGCAGCACTGGGGCTGCAGGAGATACTGTGGCCGGAGCCCCGGAAGAGAGAGCTGCCGGCTATGAGGAAGGGGGGAGGTCAGGAGACCACCCCCAAAGCAGCTTTTCCGCTGCTGGACTTGCCCCGGCTGAAGGAGTCAGTCTGGGAGCTGTCAGCACGTCTGCTGACAGCCGCACCATTGGCAGCATTTCCGCTGCCAGTGGTACAGCGGGAGGAGAGGTTCGCCCCACTGTCAGCACGTCTGCTGACAGCATGGCCAGTAGCAGCCTGGCTACTGGCAACATTGCTGCCCATCAACCCCTTAAAGTCCCTGTTCTTGGCCCAGGACTTCGAGCGAGACTTGTGGGATTTTAAGGGGGGAGGGCCTCTGCCTCCACCATCGCCAAGAGGAGAGCAGCAGGAGCTGCCTCTGCCTCCGCCACTGCCAGGAGCAGAACAGCAGGAGCTGTCTCTGCTTCCCGCACCTCCACCACAGGGAGTACGGTGGCCGGAGCCTCAGAAAGGGGAGCTACCGGCTACAAAGACAGGGGGAGAGGTCAGGAGACCACTTTCCCCAGCAGCAGTTTCGCTGCAGGATTGGACCAGCATGCTGTCAGCCGTGCCACTACCGGCAGGGGTGCTGACAGTATTGCCAGCCATGGGCCCACTGAAGCCTCCCTTCCCAGCCCGAGACTTTGTCCTGGTCTTGTGGGATTTTAAGGGGGGAGGTGGCCATTGAGGCCATGTGTGCTTTGCACAAGGGGGGGTATATGTGGCAAAGTGCCCGCCCCTGTGTGTATTATATGTTACGTGTTGGGTGTAAATGTTGGTGTATAGTGATTGGTTCACGGGATATAAACGGGTCTGTGTTTCACGTGTGATTTAAATTGTATATTTGTATTTAGGCACGAGGATGGCACATCACATCACGTGCATTTAAAGTATTAGTATGTGAACATGGGAAAGTGCACTTTAATTAATTCACGTGCAGTTGTACCGAGATTCCAATTGAATGATTGACTAGCAATCGAGTCTCGGTACAACTGCATAAAAGCAGCATGTTTTCACTCACTCGGGGTGGTGTGTTCGGTGAGTGGAGAACGGGTGTGGAGAGGAGAAAAGGAAAGTAAAATAATGATACTTGTTTGTTCAAAACTCACCATGTTCGTTTGTCTGTGCATCCACCGTTTGTTTAAATGTTAGTTCGTTTTTGTTTACCTGTTTATTTTGGCCGCAAGTGCCGTGCCCAGTGTTTTGTATTGTACAACCTTTTTATTTTTTTGTTCGGTTTATTTATTAAATGCTGAGTGAAACCATTCGCTCAGCTCCACCAAACTCCACCTCTCTGTCGTTTATTTCCTGGCTCTGGTCTGACGCCACCCACTCCGGCCGTCTTTGTGACACTGACATACAGTACTGTGCAAAAGTTTTAGGCAGGTGTGAAAAAATGCTGTAAAGTAAGAATGCTTTCAAAAATAGACATGTTAATAGATTATATTTATCAATTAACTAAATGCAAAGTGAGTGAACAGAAGAAAAATCTAAATCAAATCCATATTTGGTGTGACCACCCTTTGCCTTCAAAACAGCATCAAGCATCAATTCTTCTAGGTACACTTGCACACAGTTTTTGAAGGAACTCGGCAGGTAGGTTGGCCCAAACATCTTGGAGAACTAACCACAGTTCTTCTGTGGATTTAGGCAGCCTCAGTTGCTTCTCTCTCTTCATGTAATCCCAGACAGACTCGATGATGTTGAGATCAGGGCTCTGTGGGGCCATACCATCACTTCCAGGACTCCTTGTTCTTCTTTACGCTAAAGATAGTTCTTAATGACTTTCACTGTATGTTTGGGGTCGTTGTCATGCTGCAGAATAAATTTGGGGCCAATCAGATGCCTCCCTGATGGTATTGCATGATGGATAAGTATCTGCCTGTACTTCTCAGCATTGAGGAGACCATTAATTCTGACCAAATCCCCAACTCCATTTGCAGAAATGCAGCCCCAAACTTGCAAGGAACCTCCACCATGCTTCACTGTTGCCTGCAGACACTCATTCGTGTACACTCTCCAGCCCTTCGGCGAACAAACTGCCTTCTGCTACAGCCAAATATTTCAAATTTTGACTCATCAGTCCAGAGCACCTGCTGCCATTTTTCTGCACCCCAGTTCCTGTGTTTTCGTGCATAGTTGAGTCGCTGGCCTTGTTTCCACGCCGGAGGTATGGCTTTTGGCCGAAGTCTTCCATGAAGGCCACTTCTGACCAGACTTCTCCGGACAGTAGATGGGTGTACCAGGGTCCCACTGTTTTCTGCCAGTTCTGAGCTGATGGCACTGCTGGACATCTTCCGACATGCGAAGGGAAGTAAGCATAATGTGTCTTTCATCTGCTGCAGTAAGTTTCCTTGGCCGACCACTGCGTCCACGGTCCTCAGCGTTGCCCGCTTCTTTGTGCTTCTTCAAAAGAGCTTGGACAGCACATCTGGAAACCCCTGTCTGCCTTGAAATTTCTGCCTGGGAGAGACCTTGCTGATGCAGTATAACTACCTTGTGTCTTGTTGCTGTGCTCAGTCTTGCCATGGTGTATGACTTTTGACAGTAAACTGTCTTCAGCAACCTCACCTTGTTAGCTGAGTTTGGCTGTTCCTCACCCAATTTTATTCCTCCTACACAGCTGTTTCTGTTTCAGTTAATGATTGTGTTTCAACCTACATATTGAATTGATGATCATTAGCACCTGTTTGGTATAATTGTTTAATCATACACCTGACTATATGCCTACAAAATCCCTGACTTTGTGCAAGTGTACCTAGAAGAATTGATGCTGTTTTGAAGGCAAAGGGTTGTCACACCAAATATGGATTTGATTTAGATTTTTCTTCTGTTCACTCACTTTGCATTTAGTTAATTGATAAATATAATCTATTAACATGTCTATTTTTGAAAGCATTCTTACTTTACAGCATTTTTTCACACCTGCCTAAAACTTTTGCACAGTACTGTATATATTTAGTTTGTACATTTCAATTGATTGTAATATTGTTTCCAGGCATTGTCTAATATAAGGCATGATGTAGGTTTAAGGAAATAAAGTTGTTAGTGAAAGTTGTCTTCCTGGGCAATGCCAGCGGCAGGAGTAGACAGCACCGGTCATGCTCAGAAATAAAAATAAAACACATACTGTAGGCAGGAAAGCGAAACGTCAACATTTGGGAATGTTTAACAACCTTGTTACAAATTGATATGGTTCAAACATATCTGTTTTCCATTTCCTTTTTTTATTTTTTCAGGATGCTTGTTTATATGACTTGTGAGTTTTTTGTTTTTTTTTGTTTTTTTTTAGTTCTGCAAAACTGACACACACAAAAACTGAACAGAAACTTAATTGTCACTTTCTTCTTCTTAATAACTTCCAGATCGTCAGGATGTCTGGTAGGATAGTAATAAGGAGGCTTGTGTTTTCAGCACACACTGAAGCAATTCAATTCAGTGGATGTGATTGCCCACTATTTGTTAATGGAAATGTGACCTATTTGAACCAACACAAATAATAGTCTAAATGTTTGTTCTGTTTGCACCAGTGCAAAGTCTGACCCTATTTATTCTGCATGGAGAATGTTTATTTAATAAACCAAACAAGAAACAGTTTCTGGTAAAAGTAGTTAAAAATCCCATTCAGTGGTGTCTTTACTTTAAGTTAGTATGTTATGTGTAGGGTGTCTGATTGTATTAAGAGATGTCATCTCATGCAGTTTGGGTGAGAGGACCTCAAAGTGAAGAGACACCTTTCACACAATGCAGCAACTTGTTATCAATCACAAAGCTGACATTGTAGCCAATAAATACTAAATACTTAAACATAAACAGCAATTTTTTTTTTTCTTTTTCTCAAACGGAGTCTCAGCGCAGGTTAAAATCTGTACACAGGATAAGATATACTGGGGTTTTGACAGAACCACAGGGATTGATTTCTCATACATGATTTATATTCAGGGGTTCACATAACTTTTAACATTAGGTTATCACCAGTAACAATGGTTTGGTACTCAACAAAATTAGGGGTCATCATCCAAGTCGCTGTCTAGTCCACCTCCTCCTCTGACAGTTCAAACAGTTGGGATGTCAAGGATCATGGGTGCAAATTTGGAGTTAGATTCTAACCCCAAGGTACCAAGAACAAGCGACATTCAAATCTGGCGCCAGTAGACGTGTTTAATTTATTTATTTATGTATTTAATTTGTTAGCAATCATAGATGATGATAGTTTCTCATTGGGTCTGGACTACTCAAATGACCCCCACTCATCCACATACACAGGAGAGAAGGTTTGTGTTGTAAGGTGGCTTGATGAGGGTGGTATTTAATAATTTAGCACATGTAAGCTTTCTGGTGCTAAACTTTCAAAACAGTTCAGCACCAGTTTTCAAAATGATTTGCACCCCTGTCAAGGATGCTGGGTTTTAGTGGTCATCTTACACATGAATATACATCAGGGCAGAAAGCCATGAGGCCGACATAGGCGGCATCGATATTTGTTTTTTAAAACGTTGACATGTGAAAACCCACGCTTACAAGCAGCACTGCTTAATGGCCGTGCAGAGACAACAACAATATTTTATGAATGTTTAAGTAGGAGTCTGGATTGCTGGTTATTACAAATTTCAACAAATCATCACACCACCAAATAGCCTACCACCAAATTCCAGCCCTGGAGATTCAAAAGCAAAAAACAAAACACTTCTTCACTGTATTAGTGTTGTTGAAATGTTAGCTTGACGGCACAACTTTATTTCTAGAAGGATATAACTGAGGGGAAAAAAAATATTATTCTAGCTAAAATGCTTAAGTAAATGTATTTTTTTTAAAACTCACATTTAAATGTAATGGCTTTCAAACATCGACATCTCCCTTTCCTCCACACTCAGTTTGGGAAGCAAAGCGTCAGCGATTCCACCTGTTTTTATTTCTTTTTTTTTTTTTTTTAAACCTTAAAGCAGCCAATGATAGCGCTAGCAGGGATGGACTTTTTAGTGAAATATGGTGACTAGCATTTAATTATGGTCAGCGACAATAAGCTCAAGGGGCGGCACGGTGGCGCGGTGGTTAACGTTGCTGCCTCACAGCTCCAGGGTCCTGGGATCAATTCCAGTCTCAGGGATCTGTCTGTGGGGAGTTTGCATGTTCTCCCCGTGTTGCATGGGTTTTCCCCAGGTACTCCGGTTTCCTCCCACAGTCCAAAGACATGCTGGCTAGGTGGATTGGCCTATCTAAGTTGCCCCTTAGTTGCTATGCGATGGACTGGGTCCTATCCACAGCGTAGTCCTGCCCTGTGTCTGCCGGGTTTGGCTTCGGCTCACCACGACTCTCTATAGGATTAAGCGGTTACAGATAATGGATGGATGGATGGATAATAAGCTCAGTTACCCGGAGATCTTGAGACTCAGTAGAAAATCAGGAGGTTAGACAGGTATGAGTCACAGCCAGATAATATTCTTGACCTTGCGAGCATGAGCACCCTCACTACCTATATGAAAAATGCTTTCCTGTTAAAACGGTACACATTCACATCTTATAAACAATATGGAAGTCTGCACTATTTTTTTTTTATTGGTGTGCATGCCTACCTTTGTACCAGTTATGTGAACCCCAGTATATAATTGTTTATATCATTCACAAATCTCGTGTTGGGATTCACAGGAAGATAAACATGGTCAGCAATGTTGGCATACATTAATGGCAAAGTTCAAACACAACCTGTTTGCTCCTAATGTTACCTAAGGTAAGGTAGTCCAAGATAAGTGGTCATTGGGGTCAGTGACATTTATATTAAATAAACAAAGAAATCTAGACTGTGATGACAATAACCACATTTTAACACAGTTTTAATATACAATATATAAAACTATCAACCGGAAATCACTTTGAACTTGTTTTTGCCAGCATAAATCTCGGAATAACGCTTTCTTAGAAAATATTGCCAATTTATTTCTGCATCAGAGGACCAGGGTCCCCTGTTGTGATATTTCGAATTTAAGATTCACAGACCAGAAGCATCTTTAATGAGAATGTTTCACTCTGTTGCTTTATCACTGTGGCAGCCCTCCCATCTTGCAGTTCATGTACTACAGCAGGGCTATTTCTCTAATCCATGTTTACGAAACATTTTTTGTTGTCCTTTCTGGTTGAAGGGAGCTATAGATCTGTTCCATTCCTTACCATACTGGGCTCTGCCAACTAAACCTAAAGCTGGCTCTTCAGCAAACACCTGAGAAGACTTTGAGACAGAACAGCCTGTGAACCAAGATTCATTTCATAACTACAGCTGTCTTTGATGGGAAAACTCTTTAAAGTTTAAAGATTAAGACATAGTTTCCCTATTGCAGTCAAATAGCTACAAGTTGATTCAGTGTCACTTTTGTGCTGTTTTCCATACCTGTATCGCAGTGTCAGATGTAACCCCCAGTGTTCCTTTCAGAATAGCCTGTCTGCTACCATACTGTGGGTGTGACGGAAGAGGAAGAGTAATTGAAAAGCCCTACTCCATTACATGTCAAGCAAACAGAATTGCAATCACAGACACTAATCTGCTTCTTGTTGTTTTTCATTTGGAATGGCAGAGGGACCTACAGTATCTGTGACCTCAAAGCAAGTGTAAGTTGCAGCAGGTTATGAGTTGTCACGAATTATCTTCACATTTTCCTTTTGCAAATTCAGATAAGATACAAAGCAAGCTTGCAATGTGACAGCAGTTCTGCTGGCTGTGTTGCTCTTTCTTCATAGATGCTTTGTTGCCTCAAGTTCCAGTTTAAATACTCAGGCTTTCAGATTGGGCTTTGTTTGAACGCTTCTATCATCAAGGAACCAACACTTGAAAAAGAAAACTTTTGTCAGTTTTTCAATTTGTTCTGTTATAGGCATATCTGACTCTGGTAGATATCTTAGTGGCTGACTTTCCCCCGCCACGTCTTAAACACCTCATACAACATCATCCCATCAAAACCCTTGACCCCAAAATGTCTCTAAAGCCATCTTTTACATACACCAGAGAGAAGATGATTCTACCTTTTCAGCATCTTTCATATAAAGCATCCTCAACCTGTAAAATAGTTCTACAGTACATTATGAAAGAAGCTTTTATAAGGTATAATTACATTTTCTGTTCCAGTTGTATTCTGTTCAATTTCAGCTTTCTTCTTTAATTAATTAATGGGTCATCTTTCAGCACAAAAAAAAGGTTTTGTTCCTTACTGCTCAAGCACTTTGAAGGCTACATTTGTGAGCTTTCACATTTTATAGAAAAGGTTACAATTATATTTCTGGTGATGTATAATATCCCAAATGACTGTCTTTGTGCTATCCTGTTATTGTTGCTTTTGTGCAGAATAAAGTGGATGGATGCATGTGATTTGTATCCATAAATTATCTTTCTTTTCACAGCTATACTTGCATGAGTTACAATATACCTCAGCAAAGAATACTGGTGCTCTAAAGCAATGGTTTTCAGCCTTTTCATATTAAGTACCAGTGTTTCCAGCAGGGATCACCAGGTGCACCAGTAAGTACAAAAGTCTCAGCTATGTTGTTTTAAAAGAAACACGTTATAGCAAACATACCAGATAGTGCTATTCCTCGACCTGCAACGGCAGCTTTTAAACTGCCTCAAGGCCATCCTGGATAGTGCAGGTTCAGCAGCATGGCTTGATCATTGCTTGGAAGAGATGCTATTCTATGATGTCACCAGGTCGATCTTCTAGTGCTCTGGGGCTTGTCAAAGTTGTACATGTTAGTTAGGATGCAAAACAGACTAAAACATGTGGGGAAAAAAATCACTTGCCAATAATAGCGCCTTCGTCTTATGTGTTTAGTCTTGAGTGTTTTTTTTTATATGTGTTTGGTTGTTTTTATGGTTGTAATGCTTTGTATCACATTTTATTGTTTTGTGTGTAGATCAAACCCTGGTTTCAGCAGGGTTTATTTCTTAGTTGCCAAATCTTTCACCGTACAGATCAAATGCCTTGAAAATGTAAAAGGTCATGCTTTATTGAAGGTGATCCGTAATGCTTTGAAGACTTATCATCCACATATAATACTGAATGAGTAAACAGTATTGAAGCTTTGAAGGGAAATGAAAAATATGGTATGATGTATAAGGGTATAAGGACAACACTACATTGAATATTGCATTAGTACTTGTGACACAGATTAAAATCCTTAGCATAGTTTTAAAGATGAGACAATTATCTATTCAGGGACACCAATATATTTAGGGCCTCATTTACTAAAGGTTCTTTTGTGATATCACGTGTGTTATGCAAGGATAAGGCGCCTGCTAGATAATCCCGTATTTATCAACCACGATAATGCGCTACAGCATATGGTAAAACATGGGTTAGCACGCAAGCCTTAAAAATAACACGATGGGTACATTAGCATCTGCTGAATATGCAAAAAGCATGGTGATGTATTCAAATGAAGTGGCATGAGAGCACCAACGATATTCAGACGATATTTACTAAACTGTGAAAACCATGAAGCACACCTTAAATAGCGTGTTAGATAGCACTCATGGAAAGCAGGTCTTACGAGCCGAGATTCGTCTTAAAACTGTCTGACAGCACAAGGTACAGGTATATGTATGTACGATACTACACAGCCGAAACTCTAAATAAGTAAGACTAAATAAATGTGTTTATATACTAAAACGCACATATACCAGCCGACTCCATAAAATAAATAAATAAATACATTTTTGAACAGAAATGTGTCTATATACAGCCCACAGGTACAGTACTGTGCAAAAGTTTTAGGCAGGTGTGAAAAAATGCTGTAAAGTAAGAATGCTTTCAAAAATAGACATGTTAATAGATTATATTTATCAATTAACTAAATGCAAAGTGAGTGAACAGAAGAAAAATCTAAATCAAATCCATATTTGGTGTGACAACCCTTTGCCTTCAAAACAGCATCAATTCTTCTAGGTACACTTGCACAAAGTCAGGGATTTTGTAGGCATATAGTCAGGTGTATGATTAAACAATTATACCAAACAGGTGCTAATGATCATCAATTCAATATGTAGGTTGAAACACAATCATTAACTGAAACAGAAACAGCTGTGTAGGAGGAATAAAATTGGGTGAGGAACAGCCAAACTCAGCTAACAAGGTGAGGTTGCTGAAGACAGTTTACTGTCAAAAGTCATACACCATGGCAAGACTGAGCACAGCAACAAGACACAAGGTAGTTATACTGCATCAGCAAGGTCTCTCCCAGGCAGAAATTTCAAGGCAGACAGGGGTTTCCAGATGTGCTGTCCAAGCTCTTTGAAGAAGCACAAAGAAACGGGCAACGTTGAGGACCGTAGATGCAGTGGTCGGCCAAGGAAACTTACTGCAGCAGATGAAAGACAAATCATGCTTACTTCCCTTCGAATTGGAAAATGTCCAGCAGTGCCATCAGCTCAGAACTGGCAGAAAACAGTGGGACCCTGGTACACTCATCTACTGTCCGAGAAGTCTGGTTAGAAGTGGCCTTCATGGAAGACTTGCGGCCAAAAGCCATACCTCCGGCGTGGAAACAAGGCCAAGCGACTCAACTATGCACGAAAACACAGGAACTGGGGTGCAGAAAATGGCAGCAGGTGCTCTGGACTGATGAGTCAAAATTTGAAATATTTGGCTGTAGCAGGAGGCAGTTTGTTCGCCGAAGGGCTGGAGAGCATACACGAATGAGTGTCTGCAGGCAACAGTGAAGCATGGTGGAGGTTCCTTGCAAGTTTGGGGCTGCATTTCTGCAAATGGAGTTGGGGATTTGGTCAGAATTCATGGTCTCCTCAATGCTGAGAAGTACAGGCAGATACTTATCCATCATGCAATACCATCAGGGAGGCATCTGATTGGCCCCAAATTTATTCTGCAGCATGACAACGACCCCAAACATACAGCGAAAGTCATTAAGAACTATCTTCAGCGTAAAGAAGAACAAGGAGTCCTGAAGTGATGGTATGGCCCCACAGAGCCCTGATCTCAACATCATCGAGTCTGTCTGGGATTACATGAAGAGAGAGAAGCAACTGAGGCTGCCTAAATCCACAGAAGAACTGTGGTTAGTTCTCCAAGATGTTTGGGCCAACCTACCTGCCGAAGTTCCTTCAAAAACTGTGTGCAAGTGTACCTAGAAGAATTGATGCTTGATGCTGTTTTGAAGGCAAAGGGTGGTCACACCAAATATGGATTTGATTTAGATTTTTCTTCTGTTCACTCACTTTGCATTTTGTTAATTGATAAATATAATCTATTAACATGTCTATTTTTGAAAGCATTCTTATTTTACAGCATTTTTTCACACCTGCCTAAAACTTTTGCACAGTACTGTATATTATGATTAAATATAACTGTACAAACAAAATAAGTAACTGGACATTGAAAATAAATGTGTTTATGTAACCTCTCGACATAAAAAGCATGCACAAGCTTACTATGCAAGTGAAACAAAAGACAACTGCGTTCATACAGACATAATTGAAACACGGTAGTATAAATAAATAAAGGAAATTGGGTTTACAATCACAACAGCACATAATATCAAAGAAGGAAGTGTTCTCCTAAATCACATAACTGCATACAGTGCACTTTTTTTTCTCCACACGATTAAGGCACAGCTATACCATTGCATGTGTGGCACTGGGGTCGATACCTTCTGCATACCTGCTTTTACTTCTGTACAGATAACTCTGTACCTTCACAGCGTAACCGATTTCTGTACAAAATGATTATTTGTCTAGCTGCAATAGATTATACAGTAGGCTATGTACAATACAGTTACTCCTATTTATTATTACCTGTGCATTTCTTGCAATTGGTGTCTGCGATATCCACGTTGTAAAACACGTGAACGGCATTTCAATGTACAGAAATGCAGTGATCGCTGAAATATGCCACCTGGTCTAAATGCCAACTACATACTTTGTTGTATTCACAGTTTCATTAATGTAGCCTAAGGGATGCAGACTGATCTAATCAATGAAAAAGAGTAAGCTACTATACTGTATAATCGAAATGCCTTTTACATATACTGTACAGCCATGATGGCGTCTTGGTAGGACTGTTTCTAACTTTGTAATTATTTATTTTTGCGATCCTGTCTTTCAAACGCCGTTGTAGAGTATGTAATACATATATTTAGTAAAAGTCAAGAACTGACAACTGCGTATCTCAATCTCTGCTCATTCCTTTATAGTCAGTGGCCATTTCGCTAATGGCCACTGACTAATATGCTAATAATTCCCATAGCACGCGTCTTAATAAGCGGCATTCACATTAGTAAATACAAACGGAGGCGTGTTACGGGATTGTGTTAACATGTGTCTTATGGCTACATTTAAGAACTTTAGTAAATGAGGCCCCAAGTGAGTAGTCTGAGTGAAGTTATCCAGCAACACACTCCCTGGGAACCATTCGACCAGTGAGATGTCTTGCTTATTAAAATATTTTAAAAGAGGAAACAATGATCTATTCAAGGATACCAAGATATTTATTAAATAAAGGGTCCGAGTGAAGATAAAGGGCAATACAATCCCCACCCCTATTCTTGTTGTAAATCATTTGTTGTTGCTTAATTTGTGCCTGTACTATATAGTGTTGCAGACAATCATTTTTGTTTGCGGACAACCAGTGCTCTGCCTTGCGCTTGTCTCTGTAACAATTAGGAAAAAAATGCTTAATCTAACACAGAATAGGATGACAGCAATAGGATGAACCAGGAAACTGTAATTCCAATATATATATATATCTGTTTCAAAAAAATACTGTTGTCTTTTTTGTACTGTTCAGACAGGGTTGCGCAGGCACTAAAATGTGCCTCTTGCTTATTGCATTCCTGCATGCACCTGTTATGCAAAATAATGTTCTCTGGCATGTAAATTCTACACCTCCTTGCTGATAAACAATCAGCCCCCTCTAACCAGTCAAAGTGCTTAATACACAAACATTTCAAACATCCTCGTCGTTTTCCTGCACAGAAGCAACACAATCTCTTTTATTATTGTTTTCGTTGATTTATTTCTGTACACGTTAATGGTCTAAAGATGGCAATAACACAGAGTTATTGCTTTTTGTTCCCCTGCTAAGTGCATTCTGTATGCCACATTTTCTTGAGCACAAGCCTTGGAGAGTTATGGGGACACAGTATAAGGAGCTTTCTGACCATCTTTATCTCCATTTGAATGCTGCCTGAGGTAGATTATGCCATGAATCAGCAGGTCTTCATTCCAGTTATATATCAATCTGGATTAAGAAAAACTACAATAGCAGTTAATAAGTACTTTAACAATATCTAAGGTGATTTTTTCAGGCTTTTCTATTGTGCATGGTGGCAGTTTCTGTGTGCAGATTATTCTAAACCGACATTACGTAGCCAGCTTTTTAAATTTAATAAGAACCATTATCACCGAGTAATGGACTCGGAATCAGCTGTTTGATCAAGGTTGTGAAAATGTTCACACACATGTACTGTAATATGGTGGATTTAGGTCATTAAACTGAGGGCACCGATTCTTTATTTAGGAGATATATGTAATGTTTGAATTGTGATATATGTAACTTGTTAGTTTGCCTTTAGCATTTCTATACAGGTGTTTATTTTGTCAAGGTACAACTATACAGTATGTCTATTGCTTCAATTATGATGGAAGCTGGCAGAGCCAACAGGAATATAAATGTGCAGATTTATTTAATATGTTATTTAAACCTAGTCCAGTCTATATATCGTGGCAGACCCAAGGGTAGGGTGTTTGATTCGAAGTACAGGAGGGCAGAGATTTTAAGGGGATTGTGTCCGGCCACAAAATGGCTGACCCAAAATGGACTATAATCCCAAAAATGGCCGCTCCGGGGACTGCACTACCCAGAAGCCTTAGCAGGAGGGCAGGGTGTGGTGAACACACCTATTAGGAGCACAAGGGTGTGGTTCACCTATTTAAAAAGAGGGCTGACTCTCAGCTCAGAGTGGAGTGGAGTGGAGTGGAGTGGGTTACGAGAGCCATGTAAGGATTATTGAGAAAACCGGACTATACTGCAGTTTCAATGCAAATGACAGTACTAGTACAGGGATATAAAAAGTGTTTTATAAATGTGAATAGAAACCATTATTTACCCCCTAGTTGCAGCTACAGGGTCTAAGAGCTGTAATTGGGTTTTGAGCTCTAATTGTAACTTGTTATTACATTCATGTTAATGCTATTCCAAAGATGTGTTCTGGTTACTTAGAAAATAATACCCAGCACAGAGGGAACTGGCAGAGATTATGAACTGGTTTGGTGGTAATGTGGCCATTGACATATACAGTAATGTAGCCTTCATGCTGGCATGGTTTCTGATTTTTGTTTCTGTTTTGGTTTGTAAATGAAATATTTCTTCAAATGTATAGATATTTCTTCTTTGCCAACTCCAACCCCCAGTATGACTAATTGGTAAAAAAAAAAAAAAAAAACGTATTCCTGTAATGCATACTGAAATATTGGAAATAAGTTAAAGAATGAGTGCTTTTTATGCTGTCCCAGAGAAAGGTAATATTTGACAGAAATGGATGGCTTATAAATGCACATTTCTGATACTGAGACCACAAGCATTTGACAGCTTTTGAATAGCAATGGCAATGACAGGAGATCATACATTTATCAAATGCAGTTTGATGCAAAGCTTGACCTTTAGTCTTTATTGAGGTAGAATTGTGGTATCTCTTACTAAGAGTATATTCTTGAACTGGGGAAGGACTTCAACAAACTCTGTGCCAGGGAGATGACTATATAAAGTGTGTTCCCCATCTTTGTAGTGCATTATACATTATACATTTTTTTACAAACCTAATCTGCTATGAACTACATAAAAAAATAGATGCATAGAAGCCAGCGTGCTTATCAGGAAAAGCCCCCCAGGACATTAAAGTTTTGAACCAAGGGAACTTTTAGCAGCCCTGTCTTGGCAACTGAGCTTAATGGTGATGTAACAGAAACATTTTCTTACATATGGTGGCTGTGAAGGGGAAATCGTCAGGGACAGTGTCACCTCGCAGCATTACAGCTCCCCCTACTTGTCAGGCGCCCTGTGAGCTCAAGCGGACACATGGAGGGCTGGGCTTTGTCCTCCAGGTGCTGGAAGCTTGTCTACATCAAGTTCCTGGGTGTAAAGAGGCAATTGGCTTGGTGATGGGATCAGAGGACACCACTCATCTTAAATTCTCCAAAAATGAGCTGTTGTGGGGAGTTGTGGTGGATAAATTGAGGAGAAAAACAGGGAACATTTTTGGACACTCTAAATTTACAATAAGTAACTGCCAAATTTGTCTGGGACCATGTAGAAAATTTGTACTAGTAGGATATTCCTCACTTCTTATAGGCCTGTGGTGGTATATACTTACTTGTACTAGCTACCTCTCTCAAGGGAACTAAAGTGTTTTTGAGAGAGAGAGAACTTTTTTATTCTTGTCTATTTTAAAAAGATGTATATTGCACTATATTATTCATTTTTGTGTCATAGTGCAGCAAGTTGGATTTTTACTGGAGCAATCTAGGTGAAGTACCTTGCTCAAGGGTACAGCAGCAGTGTCCCCCATCTGGGATTGAACCCACGACCCTCCGGTCAAGAGTCCGGAGCCCTAACCACTACTCCACACTGCAGCAGCATTATTATTATTATTATTATTATTATTATTATTATTATTATTATTATTATTATTATTATTATTATTATTATTGCCAGTAGAGCATCATTATCTTTACCCTTTTATTGTGTGCAGTTTTTTCCCCAATTACAGCTGCCTGAATTTCAAACATACATTATATACACAGAGCAGGAGATTTCATCCCTTTTATTGGACTAACTAAACAATAATTAAGCACAGACTTTCAAGACCTCAAAGGTCAGGTGAAAGTAGGAAAGAGAGATTGATGTTTATATTCAAAGGTGGCATCAGAACTTTAACAAAAATAATCCATTTTTAATCACTACAATTCTAATGTAAGGAAAAAAAGCCATGTCGGGGAAGAAAAAAAACAAAAACAGGATGTGTGGCCGCACAACAAACACTGACAATAACAAAGACAATAAATACCTAAATAAATACATACATAAATAAATCAATCATATGAATAAAATGCAAATAACCAAAAAAATGTAACAGTATATACCAATATATTGAAAGAAAAATAAGTCAATAAATAAATAAATATATGTGGCAGGCTGGCTTGCAGTGGTGAGTGTGATGACGTCACGGACCAGGAAGTAACTGAAACCAAAACAGTGGATGGGCGGGTGAAGCTGAATGCTATGGCACTCAGCGTTTTAATTAATAATTAAACAAAAACAAATGATTTAAACAAAACAACAAAACACAAACCAAGGCAAAGGGCATGAGGGCCAAACGAATAAACAGCAAACAAGTAAGTGGCGTGCTGGCTAAACCAGCACGTTTTAGCAATTGTTTTGTACTCTACGCGCTCTCTCTCCGCTCTCCCGTACTCTCCTCTGTACACTCAACCACCAACCCGAACAGCTGCTGGTTCTTATACTCTGGCCGAGGGGTTAACTAGTTGTTAATTATCTTATTACCCTCGGCCACAGTCTGCAGCGTTTGGTAAGGATGCATGACTGTCAGCTAGTTAAATAATCAGTAGCTGATCAGTCATGCATCCTCACGAGGTTTTAAATATAAATATAAAAACAATAACAAACGACGCGGCGCTTTTATCTGCGCCGCAAACAAATACAAATAATAATAAATAGGGGCGGGACACTCCGCCACACATGCCCCCTTGCGCAGCACACATGGCCTTTTCGCCACCTCCCCTTATTCCCTAAAGTCCCGGCTAGCAGTCCTGGCCCCGAACAGGGGAAGCAAGGTGTCTCCGGGCGGCCACGGCGGGATGTCCTCCTCCCACCCCAACAACTGTAGCGTCCTAGTGGACCACGCACAGGCCGGCCCCTCTGGCCAGAAAAATTTTGGGGTGGTCTCCAGACCTGCCCCCTTCTTCATGGCCGGCATCTCCCCTCCGTGGGGCTCCGCCACAGTATTTCCTGCAGCGAAATTGCTGCGGGGAGCTGGTCTCCTGACCTCCCCCTTCTTCATGGCCGGCAGCTCCCCTTCATGGGGCTCCAGCCACAGTATTTCCTGCCGCGAAAGTGCGGCTGGGGAGCTGGTCTCCTGACCTCCCCCTTTTCCGTGGCCGGCAGCTCCCCTTCATGGGGTTCCAGCCATAGTATTTCCTGCCGCGAAGTGCGGCTGGGGAGCTGGTCTCCTGACCTCCCCCTTTTCCGTGGCCGGCAGCTCCCCTTCATGGTGCTCCAGCCACAGTATTTCCTGCCGCATGGCAGGACTGGTAGCGACTCCAGGCAAAACAGGACCCTCGGGAGGCGAAGGTAGCAGCTGCAGACCTTCGGCAGGCAACGGCAGCAGCAGCGGACCCTCGAGGCGGCGGCAGCCGCAGCGGACCCTCGGGGCGGCGGCAGCCGCAGCGGACCCTCGGGCGGCGGCAGCAGCAGCGGACCCTCGGAGGCGGCGGCAGCAGCAGCGGACCCTCGGGAGGCGACGGCAGCAGCAGCGGACGCTCGGGAGGCGACGGCAGCAGCAGCGGACCCTCGGGAGGCGAACTCGGGAAGGGAGCCCCTGGCCATGGAGGCGGCAGCGGAGCTCCACTTCTCCCTTGTACCCTGTAACTGGTGGCTCTCCAGGCGATCGCGGAGCAACAGGCAGCCCCAGGCGATCGCGGAGCAACAGGCATCCTTGGGCGTCGCGGAGCAACAGGCATCCTTGGGCGTCGCGGAGCAACAGGCATCCTTGGGCGGTGCGGAGCAACAGGCATCCTTGGGCGGTGCGAAGCAACAGGCATCCTTGGGCGGTCGGAGCAACAGGCATCCTTGGCGGTGCGAGCAACAGGCATCCTTGGGCGGTGCGGAGCAACAGGCATCCTTGGGCGGTGCGGAGCAACAGGCATCCTTGGGCGGTGCGAAGCAGGGCAGGAGCAGTCCTTCCCATGATGGTGGATGTGGAACCAGCAGGTATTCACCCTCTGCTGGTGGAGGTGGAGATGGAACCAGCAGGTATTCACCCTCTGCTGGTGGAGGTGGGAGGGGCAAGCAGTCCTCCCACGGTGGTTGAGGCGGAACCAGCAGGTATTCACCCTCTGCTGGTGGAGCTGGGAGCGGCAAGCAGTCCTCCCACGGCGGTTGAGGCGGAACCAGCAGGTATTCACCCTCTGCTGGTGTATGTGGGAGGGGCAAGCAGTCCTCCCACGGTGGCTGAGGCGGAACCAGCAGGCATTCACCCTCTGCTGGTGGAGCTGGGAGAGGCAAGCAGTCCTCCCATGGCGGTTGAGGCGGAACCAGCAGGTATTCACCCTCTGCTGGTGGAGGTGGGAGGGGCAAGCAGTCCTCCCACGGTGGTTGAGGCAGAACCAGCAGGCATTCACCCTCTGCTGGTGGAGCTGGGAGCGCTAAGCAGTCCTCCCACGGCGGCTGAGGCGGAACCAGCAGGCATTCACCCTCTGCTGGTGGAGGTGGCGGAGGCAGAGGCAGCTCTTGCTGCTCTGCTCCTGACGGTGGTGGAGACAGAGGCAGCTCCTGCTGCTCTGCTCCTGACGGTGGTGGAGACAGAGGCAGCTCCTGCTGCTCTGCTCCTGGTGGTGGTGGAGACAGAGGCAGCTCCTGCTGCTCTGCTCCTGGTGGTGGTGGAGACAGAGGCAGCTCCTGCTGCTCTGCTCCTGGTGGTGGTGGAGACAGAGGCAGCTCCTGCTGCTCTGCTCCTGGTGGTGGTGGAGACAGAGGCAGCTCCTCCTGCTCTGCTCCTAGTGCTGGAGACAGTGGCGAGGGCTCCTCACCCTCTAGCGCTGGAGACGGCAGCAATGGCTCCTCTCCCTCTGGCGCTGGAGACGACAGCGGCGGCTCCTCTCCCCTGGCTGGAGACGGCAGCGGCGGCTCCTCTCCCCTGGCGCTGGAGACGGCAGCGCGACTCCTCTCCCTCTGCGCTGGAGAAGGCAGCGGCGACTCCTCTCCCTCTGGCTGGAGAAGGCAGCGGCGACTCCTCTCCCTCTGGCGCTGGAGAAGGCAGCGGCGACTCCTCTCCCTCTGGCGCTGGAGAAGGCAGCGACGACTCCTCTCCCTCTGGCTGGAGAAGGCAGCGACGACTCCTCTCCCTCTGGCGCTGGAGAAGGCAGCGACGACTCCTCTCCCTCTGGCGCTGGAGAAGGCAGCGGCGACGACTCTCCCTCTGCGCTGGAGAAGGCAGCGACGACGACTCTCCCTCTGGCGCTGGAGAAGGCAGCGACGACGACTCTCCCTCTGGCGCTGGAGAAGGCAGCGACGACGACTCTCCCTCTGGCGCTGGAGAAGGCAGCGGCGACGACTCTCCCTCTGGCGCTGGAGAAGGCAGCGGCGACGACTCTCCCTCTGGCGCTGGAGAAGGCAGCGGCGACGACTCTCCCTCTGGCGCTGGAGAAGGCAGCGACGACGACTCTCCTCTGGCGCTGGAGAAGGCAGCGATGACTCCTCTCCTCTGGCGCTGGAGAAGGCAGCAATGGCTCCTCTCCCTCTGGCGCTGGAAACAGCAGCGGGCCCCTCCCATATCTGCAGCCAGGTAGTTGAGCACCATGGCTGCGATGTCTGGGAGGGATGCTGGTTGGTGTTTCTGTTCCCAGGCCTCCCAGCGCTCCCCATCTCTCGCCCACAGGAGGTTGATCACAGCAGGGAGGGCGACCATTATATCCCTCTCAGGCTCCGCCAGCCAGTCCCAGATCCCCTCAGAGGAGACGGGATTCTTCCGCCTCGGAGGATGCGGGTCCTCTCACCCTTTCTGGATGCTCAGGCTCCTTCCTCTCCTGCCATGGAGGGGTTGGTCCGTGCCACGTGCCCAACCTCACCAACCGCTGAAGCACCACTCCTCACCCTTCAGGCAGGTGAGGCAGACGTCCAGCGTGGTAAGGACCTGCTGCTGCTGCTGCCTCCTGCTGCTGTTGTTGTTGCTGCTGCTTTCTCCTCCGGCTACTCTTCCCCATTTTTTTATTTTTATTTTTTTCCAAAAACACAAAAAAAATACTGTTTGAAAAACAAACAAAAAACGTCCTTTTTCTTTCCTGGTCCGGCTCTTGGAGGCGTTGTTTGTCCCACGCAGGACACCATATGTGACAGGCTGGCTCGCAGTGGTGAGTGTGATGACGTCACGGACCAGGAAGTAACTGAAACCACAAACAGTGGATGGGCGGGTGAAGCTGAATGCTATGGCACTCAGCGTTTTAATTAATAATTAAACAAAACAAAAGATTTAAACAAAACAACAAAACACAAACCAAAGCAAAGGGCATGAGGGCCAAACGAATAAACAGCAAACAAGTAAGTGGCGTGCTGGCTAAACCAGCACGTTTTAGCAATTGTTTTGTACTCTACGCGCTCTCTCTCCGCTCTCCCGTACTCTCCTCTGTACACTCAACAACCAACCCGAACAGCTGCTGGTTCTTATACTCTGGCCGAGGGGTTAACTAGTTGTTAATTATCTTATTACCCCTCGGCCACAGTCTGCACGCGTTTGGTAAGGATGCATGACTGTCAGCTAGTTAAATAATCAGTAGCTGATCAGTCATGCATCCTCACGAGGTTTTTAAATATAAATATAAAAAACAATAACAAACGACGCGGCGCTTTTATCTGCGCCGCAAACAAATACAAATAATAATAAATAGGGGCGGGACACTCCGCCACAATATATCAATAATAATAATTCAGGAGTGCAAATCATTTTATATATATCAATGTAAACTGGGATCATGGAGTACTACCTATTGTGTATCCACTAGTCCTGGTTCGTGATGCTGTTTATTGTATTGTGTTGCAGTAGAAGTACTGTACAACGGCCACTCTGATTCCTAGCTGTGCTGTTATTTGATTTGAACCCTGTATGGTACATAATATGATCCCTTTTCACATGATTCTGTATCTGGGTTGCAAACATATGACGACTCTGCAAACAAACAAAGTAAAAAACTTCTTAGTCTGGTTAATTTTGGCTTATGGTAAGACTGCAGAACAATTGGAACCACTGTGTTACTTAACACCTCGCAGAAAGTGCAAGGGAGTTCACAATCACTAAATTAAAGAGAAAAACACAATGCCCAGAGCCAGAAAACACTGATAGTAACCTAAGATGTGTTTATGCCCTGGGTGTATTACCTTACTCCAATCCCCCCCCCTCACCAGTTAATTAGCAATTGTCTGACTTATTAAAGTAATGTTTAACCTTGATCTTTAGGGGGCAATCCAATGACGCAAACCTAATTGTATCGATCTCCACGGAGACGCTCCAAAAAACAAAAGGGGCTAGTTGAGCGACTGCATGCGATGAAGGCAGCCGAGGGATGAGTGGGCAGAAATCGTGACGGCAAATGAAAAAGAGAAGACAAAATAATATTTTAAAAAGTGGGACAGCGTGCAAGATCCTGCATGTCGCCAGCCCACGCTGTCCTTGAGCTCATGCAGGATCCTGAATTCCATAAATTAATTATGCTTTCGCTTTTCAGCTTTTAATCTTTATATATATATATATATATATATATATATATATATATATATATATATATATATATATATATATATATATATTTTTTTTTTTTTTTGAATATTTGGTAACCTATAGGCAACCTTGAATTGGAAAAATTTCCATTGAAGAGGTCTTTGGGAGCTGTACAGCACAGTCCATATAAAGACAGTTTAGCCTTGACGGGGAGCAGCACTGCATGCATTTCTTGACTGGCATAAATTACCTATCAAACCTGATGAAGCCGTTTTACAGACTTCACAAACTCTTGTGAAGTGCAATTTCAACATGTGTGTTCTCCGCAGGCATATTTGTTCAAACTAAAAAAGAAAAACATGATGTTGCTCTTCAACCAGTAGAATGTAAATTAAACTAAAATGATTATGGTGTCTGAATTGATTAATTCTGCAGAGTGGAAGGCAGTAATAGGAAAACATTATGCTGTATGATAACCTAGAATCTCAAGCAAGTCACTGTTTTATTACATTTTCATTGCACCATGTGGGTGTGCTAGCTTACTCCAGATCCACTGTGCTTCAAAGAAAGTAGAGTGAGACGTTACATTTGTGACATGCTAATCTGGAATAGATATACTGTATATATAAAATACAGTATAGTAGACACTGATAATGATAATGATACAGGCATCTGAAAGGTCTTTGTTTCTTTGTATGCTATGGAAACAATGTCACAATAAAGATAGAATAGGGTGCCATGTAAGATGCAAGCTGATTCAGCAACCCATGATTTTTTTTTTTTAAATACTATACTGTAAGGATTCTCAGCTAATCAAAGTGGAATGAGTTCCGGTGGCCTCAGCTTTGCAGATCGTCCACTTTCTGCAACAAAAAAAACACACACAAAAAATGCGAAATAACATGGGATGACAATTTAAGTCATTGGCCAGCAGGCACATGGCTGCATGTTCCACTGCAGTGTTGACTGCACTTCATCGTTGCTCAGTAATTACATTTTGAAGGCGCTTTGTGGTCCTGTGTAGAGGAACAGTTCGTGTACAATATTGTTTCATTATCTATTTGGTTCAGCACAGTTCAAGATCAAGAACTGATACCAAAAAGGCAATGAGTTGTGGGCCCTTGTTAAAACTTGCACAAGATATATTTCTGTCGTACAGTCAGATCCAATTAGTTTGACACATTGGTGACACAGTGTTCTCCAAAAACAGTTATTTGTCTTCAAGACCGGTAACAGGCTGTTTTTGCAGTAAATACCTTTGTTTGAGATAGTGCCATCTACTGGATACTTTAGAAATAACACTCAGGGTTTAAATTGGTAATGAAATAAGGAATTGTGAGAGGCAAGTTCTTAGCAAGCACTGAGAAAGGTTGTTTAAGTGGTCTTGCTTTGCTGTCATAAATAGCCTTTCCAGTTGCATGTAATCATTCTGTGCCAGACAGTGCTTACAGCGAGAGACCTATGGTATAGTATTAGTAAAGTCAAGAGAAAGTATTTACAGTACAGCTACTGTCTGCTGTTGGATGTTTCAACACTATTGTCATGGTGCTTGCTGTTAGACTGAGAAAGTTAGAGCATCCATTTCGTTTTTTTGTAACATTTATTTGAGCATGATTAAAATTCACCATGACGACTTTTATAAGGAAATTGGCAACAGGAGTAACTGCTGATGTAGACTTGAAAGAACTTTAATTAATGTCAGCTACTAAAGTGGTTGTCCTGAGTACAGTGCACTCCCTTTATAAGAATCACTGATATCAGAATCAATCGCATATAGTGATTAAAACCACTGGGACAAAATCATTCCTATACTATCCAATGTAAAGCAATCTGCTTGTAAGAATCATTTGGGGGCAAACGGACTACATGTAATACAAGTGCAATGCCGTGTACAGCCAATAAAGCTGTTTTTGAATTTGAATTTGATCACATCTCGCGTGATTAGGCATGTACGCAGCGTGGATCGTGCAGTGATGCAGGAAACACTGCATTGTTTGTAATCAAACAGTGACTGCGCCACTGCATTGTGCAGGTATGTTTTTTGCGTGTTCTCTGTTAGTGAAAATGTGTTTCAATAAAGTGAATACACATTCATTGAATACATGAGTACAGCAGTGTTATTGTGTGATATGCATGTAGAGGAAGGGGGATTGCAGCGTGGCGCGGTGAGGAGGAGGAGGAGGGGAGGGAGGGGGATTGCAGAGCTTTGCATCTCCGCTTAATGAAAAACTGTGAGATTTGCATCACAACTGAAAAAAATCAAGCCACAGATGCTTAAATGCAGTGATAGTCCTGATAGTAAAATACTGTACTGTGATGTCCTTTTAATTCAAAGGCCATTCCAGATCTGTTACTAACAAAAGAAGTAGGTTTGTGGTAGATTGCATCATTTGACCAACTCTCTCAAAAAATTCAAAGTTATTATCTATGAACAAATCATTAACAGAGTTAATGCCATTTTTAGCGAAGATGTGAAATGATGAATCTATCGTGGGGGCTGGAAATAAATGGTTTCTATTGACAGGGGCTAATATGGAAATAGACTGCAGACCAAAATGACAGAGGGCAAACCTCATTACAACACAGGTTATCACTTCTGATGAAAACACTCAGACCTTTAGCAAATAAAACATGCTGTCATCTTAAAGATTTATAAAATGTACATTGTTAATAATAATGGAGGATTCAAGGTAATGACGCACGCTTGGCCTTGGTCTGTAGTACATATACAGAAATACACTGTCAAGGACATGCCATTGTTATATTCTCATGCTTGTTTACAGCGCAACCAGGACAGGAAATGAAAAAAGAAAAGAAAGACCTTATGAAATTGTTGCAAGTGAGTTATATTGAAGCATGTTTCTTGGGCATTTGTATTGCTTTCAACATTTTGGAATCAGCTGTTGCTTCATGGAGGAAAATGAAGAAAAACAACACAGCATGCTTGCAGAGTTTACTTCAAAACAATAACAAATGCTGTAGGATTTTGTAAAGATATAGAAGCAGAAAGCAGGTGAAAAACAAAAAGAGCATCTTGCTTCATGGATTAACTTCAGACACTAACTTTTGAAATGATGAAATCGTTTGTTAGATACTGGTTAAAGGAGATTTGTAAGTGCAGCTTATGTGGGGGCTGGGTGAAACTGAAATTGGTTTGATGAGCCCTCCCGCCCCACAAGACACATCACAATCCCATCACACAATCCATGATGGTCTTTGCTTGAGGGAGGCCTAGGACTGAATGATAGTGGGTGTTCAGGTCAGAACTGATCTCTGAGAGGAAGTTTCATGGTGTCTGACAGCAACGTACCTGACTGTAGAACGTGCAATTTGTCCCTCTGCTTGATGTGTATATTATGGTCCTGTGACTGTAATCTAGATTATAAAACAAACCTTGAAAAATAGTAAATGAAGGTTATTTTTAAAGAAATGCTTGCTCTATAAGTTAATTTATTTCTGTCCAGGGTATATATTCAGCTGTCTTTGAATGAGGCCTGCACAGGGACTCTGTGATATTTTCAAAGGGATCTCTGCAAGGCATAGCAGGGGATCAACTCTGCTGTGCTAATGTGAAGATAGGATACAGAAACCAGATAGCAGCCATGAGATGAGCAAGCTGAGCTCAGTTCTGTCAGTAAAGTAAGCCATGAAATGATCTACATGTATCTCAATCTGACAAGACTCAAATTATATCTACTGGGTCCTCACACATTTGCCAAAATGCAGTTCATCAGTCACAGCATTTGTTAAAATTATAATAGCTAATGATCACTAAGCAGCTTGGGCCAGTGCCGGACCGGGCAGTGTGAGGGGGCATTTCCCTCGGAATTGCTGTCCACTGACAAGTCTTGGGAATGCCTATAGAGTTACCCTTCAGCAGATACAGAGACTGTGCGGCATGCTTTCCTTCTGGAAGATTTGCTTTCATTGGCATCTATAAAAATAATGTGCCTTCTGCACTGGAATTTCTGTAGATTCCTGTCATGTCAACGCAAGGTTTTGCTTGTCTCTGTTTTAATTCGAAGTGTGTAAAACATTTGCAGCACTTATTTTCTTTATTCTTTTTCTATTACTGATTTTTTTTTCATTAAATATTAATTGGGGAGTATCAGAAACAGCAAAACAAAAACTAGACAAGGTATTTTTTAGTAACATAGTCAGTATTCTGATAAAATTATTAATCTGAACAGGATCCAGTCCCAACTGCTTTGGATTAGCAACAGTCCACTGTAAGCAGAGGGAAAGTACATCTCCTAGCTATCTACCCAATATCAAAAACCTGAGCTGGGTTACAGCAAGCCAACAGTTTCTTAGGTGTGACCTGCATATCCCTGATTTGAGCTCATTAAATCTGCAGAAATACAAATTCTTCCTCATCTTTATCTTTAGTTGTTTTCTGAATTACGTTCTGCTAATGTCTTCAGTATTGTTATTATGGCATTATCTGAAATGTTTGTCTTCTCGATGTTTTACATAAAAATTCATGATTTGAGTGTTTTCAAATCTTGGATGAATGGCTTTATGAAGTAAACCAGGTGCATTGAAAAGTACTAATGCCGTTGATGGAAAGCCATTAGAATTCCATTTAGGCAGTTTTATTTATTTATTCATGTATTTATATAATTTATGTTTTCAGAAGTTCAACGTTAACAAAAATGGACTGTTACTAATACATGAAATAAACAAAACTAAACTAAAAAGATCCGAAGCAATACGTTTTGATGTTGAAGGACAAACATTAAACCTCTTGCATTGGTGTTATACAATACGTTGTCCATTAGGAGCCATTCATGTTAGTGATAATTACCTAATTAAAGGGTGTTTACTGTAATTAGTTTCAGATCTGATATCTTTCAACACAATGCAATATTGATGTGGTGTTGAAAGAATGGCTGTAGTACAACGTTTGATTCCTTTTAAAGGATTTATTCTTACTAAAGGCAATTAAGAAAAAAAAACCTGGTATATCGGTTCTGCCCAGCATATCCAATATACTTATATTTATGTTTGTTTCCTGATAAAATATTTTTAATCATTTAATTATTGTCTGATTTCTCCCTGATCAATAAAGCTTACCAGCATGTTACTTTCATGTTTAACTTTGTGCATGAGGAAGTTGGCTAGGGACCAAAAGATCACAAACTTCTGCTTTGAGTTGTAGCCGTTGGCCCCTTGGGCACTTGGCATGGCAGTTTAGGAACACTGTACCTGTTGTTTGGATGAGCTGGGAATGGGATGTGCCACATATGGTACTAAAGATGACCATGGCTGATCTTGACTTGGCACCACCAGGGAGCAAATACTGTAGTCAGAGCTCCCAATATATATGAATTACAAAAGAAAAAGCCCTCACTCTTGTCATAGCCACCCTGCCCAATTCTGAACCAATTCCAATTTATGACTTCTAGGGCATTTTACAAGAACTTGAAAGTGTTCATTCGTTTCCATGGAGTTGGCATCCTAAGGATAGTAGTATTTTAAGAAGATCGTGTCCTCTGAATGAGACTTGGGCTTCACAGTAAAACAACCAAATTACTTTTGAAATCAAAGGTGATAAACATAGCTGTACAGAAGAATATTGTAGTTATTTATTTCAGTAACCAGTTAATACATAACATATATACAAGTTTTGATTTATGTATAATGTAATATTAAATACAATTTGATACAAATATAATGGTTACTTTTAGCATGTTAGTTTACATATTCCAATATGTCAGAAAGGCCATGCTTCCTGTAATCATTATATTGGGCCATGCAATAAAGGTTGGTGCAGACATAACTACCCAGTTGCTGAGATTCTGTAATACTTGGTTTGTGTGCAAATTTATCTGTGTACCCATTGGTTATATTTGAGTCACTGAATGTAGATTTTTTGTATATGTGTGTTTGCATGCACAGTACATCAAATTGCAATTTAATAAAATTGCTCTGCAAAACAGATTTGTTTTCATATGCGTTTTCATATGTAATAAATTGGGTTCCTGCATATTTCACAATGGCTTATCCTGGTCCTGCTGGAGCATCTCTTTACCAGCTGTGTAATGTTCTTTCTGTATTCTGTGAGATAGGGTTGAGAAATGACTTCTTTGTGTTCTGCAGAGATGTGCTGCTTTGGTAATGTTCTAGCTGAGTAGCATTTTGCTTCTTTTAAAAGACATTGCGTCTTCTGCTCTGCGGTGTCTTTTCAGGCGTGCAAGTCTAGGTGAAAGTCTACTGTAGATTCCAGGGATGCAAGTCGGTTGTGATCGGTTTGGGTTTTATCAACTCTTTCAGCTGTTAATGACATCCAGACATTTTTTTTGATAAAACCGTAATGAAAGATTAAAACCGAAAAACAGAACTGCATTTGTGCAAACAAGGGAACGGGACATGCCATTATTACACCTGTCGTTTTTTTTTTTTAATAAGCCTAATTCACAGTTATTGCATCACTGGTACTAATGTATTATACAATTAGACAACGTAGAAAGAATAAAATAATGTATTAAGAGGCATTAAACATTTGTATGTATTATTTTCCTGGTACTCCCATGGTAGCTGCGGTCTGTTGTAAGTGGCAAATCACATCTGAGTAGAACTGCAGCTCATGTTTTTTTCGAAATTGCAATAATGTAATCAAAATGTTGGCTTCAAAGTGAATGAAATGTGTGGGAGTATTTTAAAATGGTTTCTGACAAGGAAACACTTCTAATTAAAGCAGCTTCCAGCTATTTCTCAGCAGTATCCTGCTTATTCCATTTTTAGAATGGTTCAGGACCTCAACTATACTTTTGCATTTAGCTGTTTTAGTCAGTTTAGCACCATTATTTTTTTTAATTTGGTCTACAGACTCAACAACTTTGTTTTTAACTCAAACTTCCACTGTGAGCTTTTCACTTCTTTGGATGCATTTTCTTAGCAAAAGGTTTAGGTTAGTGTATGCAGGTTTCATCAACAAGCCAAAAAAGAAAACCGCCCTAGACAGCTGAACACCGAAACTAAGTATGAAGCTGCGGTTATCCCTACTGGGGGCAATCGGGTCAGTCTTGTTATAACATAAGGGGTCCGAAGCCCCTGCCTGCAGGAACTGGGGTTCGTCACATTGGTGTCAGAAGCGGACGCAGGTACCCCAGCGTGCACTTGGGAGCCTGTAGCCTGGTGAGCAAGTCCGAGAGTGGACTTGAGGCTGGCAGGGAAGAGTGTAGCGTGCACGGGGGTAGGGGTCAGGGCTGGTAGGTGATGCAATCTAAACATGAAGACATAAGCCCAATACCTGCTCCTGAAAGGTATCGGTGCTATGCTTCAAAGCGGGAGGTCCCGGGTTCGCGTCCGAATTAAAGGATGTTAATATGAACTGTCTGCATGCAGCAAAGTGTGCAATGAGCTCCTGAAAAGGCAGACAGCTTGCTGCTGAAGCTGCTGATGCCTTTTCATTGTACAAAAAAAAAACGGTTCGGTTTTATCTTTTTTTTCCGGTATCGTTCTGTTTAGAATTCTATGCAAATGTTGGTTTCGATTTGGGAAAATCATAACCCATGCATCTCTAGTAAATTCATAACATGCGTTTTCTACTATTTATTGTGGATTCAAAGACATGAGCAGGATGCTAAGCAAATATTTTATCAGGGTTCAGAATTTGTGTTCATTAGATAATATTGCATTTTGACATTGCTGTCAGGAAGCCCCTGTGAAAGCAAAGCTTCATGGCAGCAGGCTAAAAGATTCAGGCTTATTATGAACTGTATTTCTGGCACCTGACAGAACAGTTGAAAAGCCTGCAAGGTTGTCATTAGCGACTGCTAGAAGCAAGCTTCCTGCTTTTTTTCAGGAGAGCTGATAAGAATTCCAGATCTCGATGATTAGAACAGTGGCCTGCATCTTTAAGCAGGTCACATTGTCATGGTGATGAGAACTTTACTGACATTGCTGCCTAATGATGGGTGACTTCAGCTAGTGAATGACCTGCTTTGCTCAGAGATGGAGCCATCTCTTTTGTGTCTTAGTCCAATCTACAGTTATGGCCAAGTTTTGCATCATTCTACAGAATTAACTAATTTTGCTTCATAAAGTCAGATGAAACCTGCTGAATAATGCTACGTTAACATAATTGATTACATACCGCTTTGTAGTTTTCCATATACTTAATGAAAAAGTGACAGAAATTGAAAAATGTTTGATTTACATGATGTTAAATACCGTATTCCTTCAAATTTAAGACACCCTCGAATTTAAGACGCAGCCTAAGTTTCCCACCCTCAATTGAAGGAAAAACTAAAACATCAAATAAATATGCATTTACAAAGATCCAACCTCAATTACACATATGGAGGCAGTTTGCGGCCATCTGCTGTCACACAGAGCATTACAGTTACGTGCTGCTTCTCATTTCCAGTCATGATTACTCACACCTGCATTTCTCCCAATTTGTGAACTCTGGTATTGCTTGGCATGTCGAAAAATACGGGGGTCTGATCAGCATTTCCGATCTGACCAAGCTGGTACTGTTCGTTAGAAACGCTGAAATTGTAAAAAGCTTCTCTTTGAATTCCTCAGGAAGCTAATGACGCTTCTTTGAAAATGGCTGCCCGTATGTCATGGAGGATTCGAGATCGGGCAGTAACGTTTTGGTTTGTTTTTCTCGGCAGTAAGTCACGTTGCTGCTTGTGTATTCGGGCAGTGACGTCTTTGTTTGTCTTTTCTTGGCAGTCAGTCACATTGCTGTGTTTGTACTCGGGTAGTCACGTCTTTTGTTGCCGATTTTAATTCACGCATCACTATACTCAAAATTAAGATGCAGGCTATTTTTGAGAAGCAAAAATTGGCGCAAAAAGTATGTCTTAAATTTGAAGGAATACGGTTAAAGATCTAAATTATGTTCCTACAGGTTTTTTTTTTTTTCAATTCTATCTCATAGCCATAGCTGTACTATATGAAAGAAGCACGTGGCATTTTAGATTACAGGACGTGACTAGCGATGTAATTACTAATGATTGCTGCTCTGCTTGGTATCCATTGCACAATTACATGGAAACGGTCTTGTGAACATTTTGTTTCCTGATGTAATTGCTTGGAAACACCAGGGCGCAAGTTGTTTCCATGGACTGTAATTCATGTCCACACTTGTTCCACCGTATTTACGTGCATTTGTAATATCTCCTGTAATCCGAAGTGTTACCAAACAGCCTCAATTAGAAGTAAATGCAATGTAATGTTAATGTAAATGTCAGTGTGTGGCAAAGTGGTTTGTAGTGCTCCGGTGTACAGGTGATTCAAGGTGCTCCAGACAAAGGACAAACACAAAGTTCACAGGTCAGGTTCTTTAATTTCCTTGACGAGGTTTTTTAAATTAATAAAGCTGGCTCTACCCAGCAATGGGTATTGCCAGCGAAAACTGGACTCAAATAATAAAGCTGACTCTACCCAGCAATGGGTATTGCCAGCGACAAAACAAATGGGTTGCAGTCCCGAAATAATAATTCAAACACAACACACGTAATACAGTCACAAACAACACGTCTCCAGACTGTGTGCTCTGGTGCAGGTGCGGTGCTCTGAGTGCTGGTGCTGTTGTGCGTTCAGGTCCGGCTGGCTTCGCTGCCAGTATCAGCCGTCTGACAAAACAAATACAAACGTTTTTATCAATGGACCCACACTTCATTCAAGGATCCCATCCTTGTCTCCTCCCATTAACCACAACAAAGGAACCGATTACGGCGTCACGTCCCCCTAAAGTACCCTAAGCCCCGCCCTCTCCGATAGCTAGTTCAATCACGTCTCCTCCAATTCATGACTGAAACTTCGCTCACCGTACTAGGGCGATGACTCAAGGTACTGTAACGCCGCCCTCTTCCTGAATGGCCGGCTTCCGACTGTCCCCGGAATGAACTGCCCAACCATTCAGTTGAAGCCCGCAGTTCCTGTTGTACAGTGCCCTCACCGGTCGAGAGGGAGATTGTTGATTTGGATTCATTCGCTCTTCGTCACACAGTGTTATTTGCTTTTGGCTCTTCCAGTCCATTCCAATCTAGGCCCTTGTTCCAACCAGGACTTTTCTTTTCCTAATTTAAACACCTAAATTAAATTAAATTGGGCACAAATGACTTAAATGTTAATTTAAAGACTCAAAGTTTTGCCTAGACTATTTTATTACTAGTTAGGGAACACTAACAGTTTTACTTTTAATTCACAAATGTTGTCCTCAGTAAACTGTTTATGCTGTTATTTACAGGATCATGCCTTTCCCCCCCAACTGATTAATGTGTCAATTAGAAATCTCATAGATCTGTTTCCCTGTTAATCTCTATGACTAATGATTTAAGCATGATTGAATAAGCCATGCCATTAAATGCTCATTAATTAGCTGACTTTATGTTAAATATCTGCTAATTTTCTTTGCAGATTACCAGAGTTGCACAGTTTGCAATTAGCACCCCTGTGAGCAGCTGAAGCAGGTGAGGAGCCGTTTCTGCAATCTGTGAGTACCGCTGCTGTTTTTTTCTTTCACTGGAACTGTAAAAATGAATGCGTTGCGCTAATGTAGTCATGAATGATCATTTTGAAGTGTATGCATCTTCAAAGTTCTGTCATTCTGTGCTGTAGTCAGACAATTCTGTCTCTGTCACACTGCTCTAGAAAGATTCTATAGCTTCCTTAATTATTTTCCCTCTTCCTGAGGTTATTTGAATGTAGACAGGAAGACTCAGGTGGTGGTGGTTGTGGCAGAGGCTGTGGGGGAGAAGGGGTTCGCGTTTCCATAAACTTTATTTAGCATTGCTTTTGAAACATTAATTCCTTCTTCAGGAATCGATATAATGAGGTTTGTTGAAGAACTGATTGCTAAGAATGGCTTTTGGGAAGAAAAGCTGATGCACTAGCTAACACTATAGTGCTAAATATTAAAACAATTTAGTTATGTGCCAGCACCAGGGAGATTCAGGCAAGCAAGCCAGTCAACCCTCCATTTGATTTACAAATGCCTCAGACAGAATACATCAAAGGAAAACCTTGTTGTCCACTGGATAAATTATGAATGAGAAACTGTGTGATATATTTTATGACTTATGTTGGCTGAATAGTTTAGGAGTCAGTGATTAAGTACTTGAGTCGCAGATTACAGTAAGTACTCTCTGGACTCGCTGGTAAAATAAGTACGGTGCATGCAGCTGTTACGGGAGATCACGCCACTGAAACAGCTCTCGATTGTTTGATGAGAAAACGAAACTCTGCCCAGAGTGAACAGAACGTGAGAGTTCTCTTCAGACATTTATGTGACCAAATACAGCATCCAATTCGATTGCAGCAGTGTAACAGCATGTTGTGTACAGTATACCATGCACCTTTATTTCCCATTTATAGTACATTGTACAGTAATCTATGCTGTACATAGGAGCGTGTTATAAGTAAAATTACATCAAATAACAAGACACAGCATACACAGGTATGTAAGTAAGTAAGTAAGTAAGTAGGGTTATTTATTTAGAATCATTATGGGGGGGACAAATGTCCTTCACTTCTATTAATCTAAGCTAGGCAGGAATCCAAAGGAGCCTTACATTATTTAAGTTTTGCGGCCCTAAGCTAGGAAGGAGTCTACTTTTCTGGAGCCTGATGATTTCAGTTCCTGCACAGAACTGTTAGCAGCAAAGGGCTTTATTTGAGAATGGAGTTGAAGCCCAAGTCCTTTGTGCCAGTGTGTAAAACCTAAATTAAACATTTGTGTGGCATGATAATTCGACCCTTTTGTTAGCAGTTTCTCAGTATCTGTGATAATGTGTTCTATCCAGTTGTGTTTTTCTCTTCTCCTGTTGTGCCTGACTGTTTTTTTGGTGGTGCTTGAGGACCTATGCAATACTGCAATATGCAGTTAGGTAATGGCTTATCAGGTCCATTAGGCGCCCTTAGCCTCCCCTCTGGGGATATTTAACTGCCTTAATGCTGTCATTACCTAATTATTAGGGCCAGTGTTAGTACATGCTACTGTTTATTTATAATTAGCTGGAGGGCTATTGGTTTGTTTCGGTAATTATTTGTATTTATTTTTGAGGTTTAAGATTTTACTACTGGTTAAGGCTTGAAATATCTAATCTCATTGGAATCGGACACAAGTCTGTGTCACACACACCAGAAGGTACAGAATGCCTGGATAAGAATGCCTATAGCACTCAAGAATGAAGTGTTAGTGGTGCCTTTTGTGTACAGTTCCCTATAAGGCAGTGGTACTCACTTGTTGCAATTCCAATCCAGGATCCTGTTTGAAGCAGGTTCTTAGTTATTCGATTGAACAATTAAAGACCTGGTTGGAATCAGGCTGTATACTGGGAAACTCAACAATTAAGACCAGGATCCTGAAATTACTCTTCAGAAGTGTGATTGGAAATCCTTACTGAGCGACATTAGCATTAACACACTTGCAGATTTACTAAGCTTTTGTCCTAGAGCACTTTTTTTTTTTCTAACTGCAATTCTTCTTTTTTTAAATGATATTTTTATTGTTTTTTGTTTTTGCAACGATAAAATGCAGTTACCCAGTGCCTTTCATATATTGACCCTGCGTTGCATCTTAGAACAGAGCTCTTAATTATGTTTCTAATATTATACCACATTTTTTCAGGGGTAGAATATGATAATTCTCTCGGCCATTGAGTTCAAGGGGGAGGATGCTCTGACTTCTAATAAACAAGAATACATTTTTTAGCAGCTCCCATTGAGAGTGGTATACTGTACATTTTTTTCAGTAATTGCTCAACTGGTTCAACAACAATGCATCACCCCAGAATCTGTATTCTGGGATCAGGTGGAATTTGAAATTTGAAACATTTTGGAGAGTTCCAACAATATTCAGTTCCAGTTCTTTAGAACTGGACAGCTCCAAAGCATATGTAGAAGGCCTCCTGTGTCTGATGTCGCCTATATGATGTGTAGTAGATACGACAGCATGCTGTTTCTAGTTTGCATATGTCCTCCTCCAATTTACTCAGCTCCTTTCTTTTTCTTTTTGTCTGTGGGCTCCATAAGTCATAATAGGCCCTCTCATAAAGGCCTAACTGCAGCTTCTTAGGCCCTGTCCACACTACATAACCAATCTCGAGAACCGTACTCGAAACCGCTCTAATTAATCCAGCTCAAAGCGTCCACACTGAAGTACCGTTTCATGTTTACTCAGGCTTAATGCGTCCACACACCATTAGAATAGTACAGTTACAATTCCCAGCAGCGCAACGAACCGTGGAAATTAATACGATAGTATCCCACCATGCACTGTATTTTATTTTAAAATAATATGTTATGCCCCATATTAACAGAGGTCCATATTGCATAAATGAAATATAACAAGTATTGTGGGAAAAGTAAATCCGAACACACACGCACACAAGTAGGGCTTGACGTTTTCAAGTTTTATTTTTAATCAGATGAAGTCCCTTTAAACAAATTGAGCTGATTCTGTTTTATAATCAAACTCAGAAAGAAGCTGTTAATTACAAAACAATCTTTGTTTTTACCTTCATATCTTGCCTGAGCCTAATTCGGGTCCTCTTAATTTTATTTCAAACAGAGCTGACAAATAACATAATTTGTTCATCCCCGATCGTACTTTTAACTCGCATTTCAATTTTGCAGTCGTCTAATTTAACGTTGTGTTTTTATTTTCCCCACTAGTTTAACAGAGATGTCCTGACAGATTTTTTGAAGCATAAAAATGAATACCTATTGCGGAGTGTACACTGATAGCAAGTCCTTCGGGCACCTGCTCTGAGTATTTCGCCAAACATAGCACAAAGCATTTCGGGATATTGGAGGATACACAAAAAATGTAGTTTGGTATTACAGCGTCCACACTTCTGATAAACCGCACTACCTGATGCGATCTAATTAGAACCGGACTCGAGACTACCTCCTGAGGAGCAAACCGTATTTAGCACTTTTAAGCCGGCTTAAATGCAACTAATACGGTTTAAAGGCATAGTGTGGACAGGGCCTAACAAAGCTAGTGTTTGGTGCACCCTTTTCATAAACATTTTGCTCTCCCCTTTTTTTCCTGGGATTGTTCTGGAAAAATAAGACGTCCGCTTTAGAATATACTTCGGTTAAGGGCTAGATAAACTTCAGCAACTGGTTTATTTGTTCCCAGTGTTCTACACTTTCTTCCCCCACTCAAATGCCTGTAAACTCCTTTCCATTCCTATAAATTCCTATAGTTGTATACACATCTGTTATAGCATGGGGGGGGTTTTGCTACTGAAAGCTTTGTTTGACCTTTCATTTACTCCATAACCTCCCTGACAGGGAGGGCCTCGAGTCTCTCTTCACAGAAAGACCAGATGGTATTTAAATGAGGCTTTCCAGAATAAGGAGAAAAAAAAAGTTGTAGCATTCTGTGCACCCCTGGAGTTTTTCACATGCAGTGGAGGAACGCTCCAATAACCTGATCTTGACACCCCTCAGAGACAGCTTTAGCAGTTTGTGCTGCTGTGAGTTATAAATGGATTGAGGAAAATACCCATACTGTACTCCGGTCACCAGTTGTAGTTTTGATACTGCTGCATTTGAGTAGCCCCACAATAGCGATCAGTACTAACCAGGTTTTTGGTGCATCTTACAGTGTTGGGAGGGTACTAAAACCTGGGATGAATGTTTGGAATTACATTACTGTGTTTCAGAGCATGTGTGTGTGATGTATTTGTCTTTTGCTGGTTAATACCCACATTCTTTGTTAAAAAAAATAATACCTTTGTGAAAATAACACCCGAGTGTGCGTTTGCCTTTGGTGTAATCTCTAATGTTGTTTTCAACACACTGTAACATATAGATACAAAACACAGGCCGATTTGAACCCATCAGTTGAATGGCATGTTTATTTAACAGTGTGGCAGAAATGGTTACATGTGGCAAGGTATCAAACCCTTTGTGATTTTACAAATAATGGATTCTTTCAGAGTTACCATAGAACTGCTCTAGTCTGTAAGAGACTTCATAAACCTTTTTTTAAGTTTAAAAAAAAATAAATGCTAAACTTGCACTTACAGCTTTTGTTGATATACTTACTGTACGATGTCTCCTATATTCATATAAATGAGACAAAAGGCTTAGAGGGGGATTCAATCAATCTTGCCTGTCCTGCAGCAACTTTCCAGAGACGCATACAATATGTTCTTTGAAATTGAAGGCGATTTTTGTGAATTTAGTTTGCACTCAGGAGGTGTCCTTTTATATCTGAAAGTTTGATTAAATAAAGCCATAAACTAGGGAAATAACACAGATACAGTGTGTTTGTGTTTAATCTGCCAGTTACTGGTGTATATTGCCATGAACTTATTATTATTATAATTGCCATGAACTTATTATTTCGTTATCATTGTATCTTCATACAGCTTATGCTTCTTAAAGAAAGATGTGAACTTGCTTGCGTAAATACCTTGGACAGTCAAGTTGGATGCTGCTGGATGGCTTTTAGAATTCCTCAAAGAACCTTTTTTTTATATTTGTACAACTGATTCAGTCAATCGGCATCCTTATTATAAAATTCAATGCAAACAAACAAGCAAGCTGTTAAAGTTTACTGTTGTCTTACAGTTCTGCTATGCTTGTGTGGCAGGCAGAGCTGACATTTGACCATTTGACCTTTCGGTAACTATTTAAAGAAGTGTGATGGTCTGTTCTAAGGAGATTTCCCTACTGTTGATTTAAATGGGAAATTATGAAATAATGCAGGTCATTCCCATTTTTTTCTTTAGTCTAATTCCTCTGGCTTCTGAAAACCACATGCCTAACATTTTATATGGTACAATAGTTTTTTTTATGAGTTATTGTTGGAGCTGACACCCTGGGATCCTTCAAGAAGCTGCTTGATGAGATTCTGGGATCAATAATCTACTAACAACCAAACGAGCAAGATGGGCCGAATGGCCTCCTCTCGTTTGTAAACTTTCTTATGTTCTTATGTTCTTATACAATTCCAGGGACTGGTTAGTTAGCAGTACTTGTAACATGACATGACGTGTTCCATTGTTTGCAAATATCTGAGACGGTTTGTTTTTGGGAAAGCCAAGCGATATGCAGTAGAGATTTGAAAGCCATTAAGAAAAATAATTCTCATCTGTGGAAGAGAGACCAGGATTTCCATGGACTAATCTGATAGCAATTTTTAAAAAATGTATATTTATTTATTGCCCTTTGTGTAGAAATGTATTGTCAGCTTCTAAGGGAATCAACCAGTATTTCAGTAATATAGACTTTGTTTTGCTCTGTTTAAACATTTCAACAGAGCAAAACATTATTCTTTTTTTAATTTTGTTTTGTCGTTATAACTGTTCTTTTTGTACTAGTCCTGTATAGACAAATTGTATCTCTGGTATCATTTATTGCTGTTATCTTGCCAGTCTTCCCAGGAACAGCAGCATAAGAATAACTTTTTTGTACTTTTTTTTTTTTAATTGAACGTCTCTTCAGAACAGCAGTAATGGCTTTGTGTGCATGAATGTGTTGTATATCTTGTTTAAACTGAATTACATTTATTGCAGTCCGAGAAGCACACACAAATATACATTTCTGGCATATGCTGTTTATTAGGGGCTGAATTGAATCCAAACCTGGTTTTATTAAACACTACTGTCTTAGGGACCATTATATGTTGTAACTTTGAGCCTTTTGGGAGTTTTTTTGTAATTCTTTTTGGGTTGACAAAAAGCCTGGTGTTTTTTTTTCTGTCCACACAGTGTGACAGATGACCTATTGAAATTGTTATAGTGCAGTGTTCCTGTTGCCAAGGCAACCGAGGCTCTCTTTTTTGGCTTTTTATCTGAGCATGTGACTGGGACTTTGACGTCAGCAGGAGGCAGAGTTTGCTACTCGGTCTAAAGAACCAAAGCCAGGCTTCTAAGAATCTTGTGGAGTTTTGTGTTCCTGTTCCTGCTGCTGTCAGTTGTTTAGGATCTACCGGGGAATGAAGTCGTAAAGTTCATTTTTTTCAGCTGAGGTAAGCGTTCAGCTTTTGTGTTGTGACTGGGGTTAGTGTTCCTCATAAGTGTTGTCTTTTTTATATTCTAGTTGTAAAAAAAAAAATAAATAATAATAATAATTTTTAAAAAAACAAAAAAACTTGATTCCACTCTAACAGTGAGAGTTGTAGCGTGGCTGCAGGAATTTCCATTATTCTTCCTCTGATCTGCATGACAATACTTTGAGGACTCGGGGACGGGGGTGGAGGGGCACCTTCCACCCCACAATATTATATTTTGTTTGAGAAAGAAACACAGGGGTTTTGATGTGCTGGTAAGTGGAAAGATGCTGTGCCCTGCCAAGATATACAGCTCTCACTAGCAGGCAGCTTTGTCATAACTGACAGAAGCACTGTCTTGGGGGACGCCAAGATATGTGGATTAGACAAGGAGAAAATACATAGGGGATTAAAGAGAAGACATACAGTTGTGTATTTCAGCACACTGTGTTCTCTTGGCTGCTTCATTTTTTTCCCCTGCTTGCTGCAAGCTAATACTAAATAAATCTCCCCAGAGTTAAACAAGGAGACAGGAAACGCAGTCCGAGAACGACTATAGGACTATAGGAGGTGGAGGAAGAAGAAGTTAATAATTGTTTGCAACACGACATTGTAACCGGTTCATAAAACCTGAAAAAACAAACAACATAAATCAATGTGTCTCCACTGCTCCGGTGTGGAACATCACTTTAAATTTGAATTGCAGCTTGTAGGAGGAACCAACGTTTCCTGGAGAAATTGCGAGTTAGCCAGGCTAACTAAAGAGGTTGTGGCTATTTGATCTCCTGCTGGGTTGGAATCAAGCTTGATACGAGTTTAGACAGAGTTTACAAGTTTAGCGGGGCTCCTAAAGCAAATTCTGCTTTAAACAAATGGCCCGTGGGGACCAGAATTAAGTGCTGTGGTGTCTTGCTTTTGCAGAAGGGAAAACTGTATTTGGCGCTGCCTGAACTGTGTTGCAAATAGGGCAAAGGAACTGCTTATAACCCACCCTTCAGCTGTACTTGATTTGTATTTGAACTGAAATAGTAACTAAAGGTATTTGTTCTATATATGTTCCAGTCTTTTTGATTATATTGAACATGCTTTGTCTGTGTTCATATAGTGGTGATATTTTTCGTAGCAGTTGTCTTTTTCGGACTGCTTCACCAACCAGGCAATGCGCAGGCTGGACAGTAATTCACTCATAAGTCTATTTAGTGTTTCTTGAATCCACTGAGCACACGTAAACCAATAAAAAATGTAACACTGAAACAAGTCAGTGTGGAGTAGTGGTTAGGGATCTGGACTCTTCACCAGAGGGTTGTGGGTTCAATCCCAGGTGTTGCACTGCTGCTGTACCCTTGAGCAAGGTACTTTACCTAGATTGCTCCAGTAAAAAAAACAAACTGTATAAATGGGTAATTGTCTGTACAAATAATGTGATATCTTGTAACAATTGTAAGTCGCCCTGGATAAGGGCGTCTGCTAAGAAATAAATAATAATAATAGTAAAGTCTCCTTGTGTGATCAACGAGCAAACTAAAAATTCATTTAAAAAAAAATCAAAACACAGCACAAGCAAGTATTCAGATAAAAAGGAAACTAGTGAATTCTAGTATTTTAGAGGGGGATTCTTAACCTTGTGTTTTAACCATAGGGTCGTACAACCCCTGATACAAGTTTACTCTGTATTTTTACAGTTTGTACCATGCTTTGCCAGTGTCTTGCTATGTTTATTAATATGCTGCACCATACCTTGCTGATCTTTACCATGTTTACCAATGCTTTACCATGTTTTCACTGTACTTTATTAGACTTGGGTATGCTTTTACTGTGGTAAACTTTTATAAGGGATTATTATTATTATTATTATTATTATTATTATTATTATTATTATTATTATTATTATTATTATTATTATTATTTATTTCTTAGCAGACACCCTTATCCGGGGCGACTTACAGTCGAAAACAAAAATACATTTCAAGAATCACAGTACAAGTAATAGTACAATTAAGAGCAAGATAAAAATACAATGACTTTGGTTCTAGCAAGTACAATGACAAAATACGATTCAATAACAGAGCAGATAACAGTGTCAGTGATAGTTAGATCAGGATATAATTAAATACAAAATACTACAGATTAAATAACACTTGTGACAGATTACAGTACTCTAAAGTACAGGATTAAATGCAGTAAAATAGGGGGCAGATAAGAGCAAGTAAAGCGCATTTAAGGAAGAGTGATAAAGTGTCCAGAGGGAAATTGTTATGTCTTCAAATTGTAAGCTGTGTCAGTGAATTTAACAAAAGCAACCATACAGTAACCATGTAGTTTTGTTTTTAGTTTGTGTGTAATTTGGTTGGTTTGATAAGCACCTTTTTTCAGAGCATGTGAAATGTAAAACATGTGATGTCTGAGGTTATTTGGGGTTGCGTTTGTCTGTAAGAAAAGGCGATTCTCTAAGCTTATCAGGAGCAACTCATTTGGACTGCTATTTAAACACATTTTGTTCCCGTGAAAATAGATTATCTGTGCAACTGCTGTTGTGGATTTATCAGTGCACATGTTGTTGGAGGGAATTGGCTTACCACACTGGCTATATAATCATGGATCTAAAGGCTCAAAATAAATTGCATTTCTTATAAATGAAGAAATTGTGCATGTGGAAACTTAGTTAACTGTACTGTCATTTCAAACGCTGTGTGTAACCCTGAATCACACTCTAATTTCACATTCTGTTGTGTGTAGTCCTTTAATGTTAATCCCATTAGCTGGAATGTATATGTACACAGTAGGTGTGATGATAATAGTAAACAATGCAGTCTGTGTGCACCAGATCAATAGACAGCCCTCTCATGCTTTACTATTGTGACTTGATTCACATTATTCATATGCAGAAATACTTATCAAATGTTTCTTGGCGTAAGTCTAAATACACCTAAATGAGTATTCTTGAGTTGAGTACAAATTGTGAAACATTAGGCAAATGTAATTATTATTTTTTTTTTTTTACCAAGCAAGAAAAAGCTGCCTTTGTAACCAGAAAACAGATGCAAACACTGTACTGATTGATAATGGTGCTAAAGTTTATTTGGAATTGAGCATAATCTGACTGAGCATTCTTAGGAGAGGTATTGTGTACATTTATGACTTGCAGCACCCCTTCGTGGATTAAAGGGAGCTGCAGTATATATATATATATATATATATATATATATATATATATATATATATATATATATATATATAGTACTGTGCAAAAGTTTTAGGCAGGTGTGAAAAAATGCTGTAAAGTAAGAATGCTTTCAAAAATAGACATGTTAATAGATTATATTTATCAATTAACTAAATGCAAAGTGAGTGAACAGAAGAAAAATCTAAATCAAATCCATATGTGGTGTGACAACCCTTTGCCTTCAAAACAGCATCAATTCTTCTAGGTACACTTGCACAAAGTCAGGGATTTTGTTGGCATATAGTCAGGTGTATGATTAAACAATTATACCAAACATGTGCTAATGATCATCAATTCAATATGTAGGTTGAAACACAACCATTAACTGAAACAGAAACAGCTGTGTAGGAGGAATAAAACTGGGTGAGGAACAGCCAAAGTCAGCTAACAAGGTGAGGTTGCTGAAGACAGTTTACTGTCAAAAGTCATACACCATGGCAAGACTGAGCACAGCAACAAGACACAAGGTAGTTATACTGCATCAGCAAGGTCTCTCCCAGGCAGAAATTTCAAGGCAGACAGGGGTTTCCAGATGTGTTGTCCAAGCTCTTTTGAAGAAGCACAAAGAAACGGGCAGCGTTGAGGACCGTGAAGCGCGGTTGTCGGCCAAGGAAACTTACTGCAGCAGATGAAAGACACATCATGCTTACTTCCCTTCGCAATCGGAAGATGTCCAGCAGTGCCATCAGCTCAGAACTGGCAGAAAACAGTGGGACCCTGGTACACCCATCTACTGTCCGGAGAAGTCTGGTCAGAAGTGGCCTTCATGGAAGACTTGCGGACAAAAGCCATACCTCCGGCGTGGAAACAAGGCCAAGCGACTCAACAATGCACGAAAACACAGGAACTGGGGTGCAGAAAAATGGCAGCAGGTGCTCTGGACTGATGAGTCAAAATTTGAAATATTTGGCTGTAGCAGAAGGCAGTTTGTTCGCCGAAGGGCTGGAGGCGTACGAATGAGTGTCTGCAGGCAACAGTGAAGCATGGTGGAGGTTCCTTGCAAGTTTGGGGCTGCATTTCTGCAAATGGAGTTGGGGATTTGGTCAGAATTAATGGTCTCCTCAATGCTGAGGAGTACAGGCAGATACTTATCCATCATGCAATACCATCAGGGAGGCATCTGATTGGCCCCAAATTTATTCTGCAGCATGACAACGACCCCAAACATACAGCGAAAGTCATTAAGAACTATCTTCAGCGTAAAGAAGAACAAGGAGTCCTGGAAGTGATGGTATGACCCCCACAGAGCCCTGATCTCAACATCATCGAGTCTGTCTGGGATTACATGAAGAGAGAGAAGCAACTGAGGCTGCCTAAATCCACAGAAGAACTGTGGTTAGTTCTCCAAGATGTTTGGGCCAACCTACCTGCCGAGTTCCTTCAAAAACTGTGTGCAAGTGTACCTAGAAGAATTGATGCTTGATGCTGTTTTGAAGGCAAAGGGTGGTCATACCAAATATGGATTTGATGTAGATTTTTCTTCTGTTCACTCACTTTGCATTTAGTTAATTGATAAATACAATCTATTAACATGTCTATTTTTGAAAGCATTCTTACTTTATAGCATTTTTTCACACCTGCCTAAAACTTTTGCACAGTACTGTATATATATATATATATATATCAGGGGCGGCGCCACGCTTGGGCCTGAGGGGCCTGGGCCCACCCATTTTGCTCATGGGCCCACCCAGTTATGGAGCGATTGACAATTAAAAACATTTCATGCCAAACCGTATCAGACTGTAATCCACTGCGGCGAGTCTAGCTCATCCTTGTGGTTCAAAAAATCTATCCGTCTCACCCACCTCAGCACCGTTGTCATGGTTATGAAAAAAAAAGATGGCTGCGATATGAGATCTTACGTCTTCGATACTATAGTATCGAAATTACAGCGGGTCGGCAGCATACATACAGGAACTTTTCTTTCATTGCAAGGCATGCAAGCAACCAGCTTGTGCAGCTACTGTTTAGTTATTTTTTACATTTGCAATTAGCTATCTAACTACCCGAACAGGGCAACAGTGTGGAGTAGTGGTTAGGGCTCTGGACTCCTGACTGGAAGGTCGTGGGTTCAATCCCAGGTGGTGTGCACTGGTACACTCGAGCAAGTAAAAACCCAACTGTATAAATCGGTAATTGTATGTAAAAAATGTGATATCTTGTAACAATTGTAAAGTAAGCCCTGGATAAGGGTATGCTAGAAATATAATACAGAATGTTTAGCCAACTTTGCAGTAAACCATAGCTATATTTGTGTCTTCTGGCGTTAGCAATGTCCCGACAAATTTTGTAAAAGAAAACAAACCCGACGAATCAACGAATGCGCCAGTAATGTAAGTAGCTACATTTCATTTTATTTTGATTTTACAATTGTGTATGTAGGCCTACTTATAACCAGTTTACAGCTGGTTACACAATATTTTGTTTTGAAGTGTTTATTTTATTAGTTTTTCATTTTTTGAAGTCGTGCTATGCAGTAGGGTAATGTGAAAAAAAAGCCTTTTATGTTATTTTTGTAAATAATCACTTCGTTTTCACAATTTTGTTAGTTTCTGTTTGCACTTTGTCAAATGAAACAGTTTTTGCAATTACTGTGCACAGTGTATTTCTGTAGGTTGTATGCATATGTGCTTTGTATTTGTAGTGTATACGTGCAACTACTGTTATAAACTGCAAAACATGTTCGCCTTGCTTCACTCGGCACCATACATTATCAGTCTTGGCTACGTTGCGCTGCTCAAACCCCGCGGAGATATTTGATGTATTCAGAGTTTTAATTGATTTAAATCATGTTTGTAATGTAAACTATTTCCTGTGACGTCAGACCTTCGGTACTTGCCCGTCCACCCGAAGTTGGGGCCCACCCAAATGTCCATTCCTAGCTACGCCCCTGATATATTACAGGCTAACTTCACTATAACGAACCCCCAAGGGACCTGGAGAAATGTTCGTTATAATAGGGTTTGGTATTTTTCTGTATCAGAATAATTACAAAAGCGGCAAATTTAAATTATATATATATATATATATATATATATATATATATATATATATATATATATATATATATATATATATTACTATTATGAAGATTCCTTCACATTGATCAACATTTAAACGGTATTGTGACAAGGTACTCGTGTCACATGTGTGGGTAACTGCATTGCAAGACATAGGGTGCGTTCACGGAGATCATTCTCGCAGATTCTGTGGAGAATCTGACCAATTCATAGAAGATCGTTGGCTAAATTGGTCAGATTCTGCACAGAATCTGCAAATGATCTCGTGAACACTAAGCTATGGGACTCGGAGTTGAAACGCCGGCACAGGCACGCAGGATTTATTAAACACAAAACAGAAAGTAAACAAACGGGTCATGTGATGCTACCAACGATGGTAACGCATCAAGGACACATACAGAAGACAGGCAGGCAGCAAGTCTCAATCGAGCGCCCGTCTGTAAACAATCATTTGATCAAACAGAACAACTCCAAAAAGCACACAAAACAAACCCGTTTCCACATATAAATTATACCAACACTAATTTCCCTGCCCTGCTACAGGTATGTTTAAAAGAAAACAGTAAATAAATGAAAAAGGAAATAATGTACACTTACATGCTGAATGCAGTAATTTCATGTCCTTTCTCTTGAAAAAACTATCCAGCGTAGATTGCTCCTCACGCCCGTTGCCTGGCTCCAGTTTGTGTGAAGATGACTGACAGGCAGCGATTGCATCAGTCATGCATGATTCGTACTACAATAGGTCATCTTTGAATTAGCGTTATCTTTGAATTAGTCAACCATGGTCTTTGTTTTCACTGAGAGAATAACACACTTGACACTGGAGAAAGTTCATTGTCAGTCAGTACTGAGATCGTTGTATCCAGGTCGATCCTGTACGTGATCGTTCTAATAGGGCTAATTAGCATTGAAAAAATCTGTTCTTGCTGCTGGGATCGTTAAAAACGGGTGTTCGTTATAAGAAGGGTTTGTTACAGTGAAGTTAGCACATATATATATATATATATATATATATATATATATATATATATATATATATATATATATATATATATATATATATATATATAGCGATGCGGTAAGGCAGCAGTAGGACTGGTAGGTGGCGTAATCACACACAGAGACATAAGCCCGATATTAGGCTCCTTGCAAGGGAGACGGCTCTTTTGTACAGCTGTATCGGCGCTATGCTTTAGTCTTGAGAGGTCCGGGTTCGCCGCCCTCCGCCTGTGTGTGGATTGCCTCGCCCTGTGTGATGCGCCTGCCTGCGGGAACCGAGAATGTTACTATATATATATATATATATATATATATATATATACAGTAGATGCCACTTATTAGCAACCTCTCGGTTCCCAGAAAAAAAGTTGTTATTAACCAAACTTTGTTATTAAGTGAAAAGCCACAGCACAGGTGGGCTACACTACTGCAAATTGTTTCCAGCGAAGAACTCTGTAACACGCATCTTGACAATCTTTTTTTGCAAGCATGGATGGCAAATGTTAAGCGTTTTCTAAAAAATCCCAGTTCGGCTCTATATCCGAATGCTGCACCATATTAGCAGTGTTACAATTGGTGTCTGTTTCAGGCAGAGCGCCCTGGTCGCTAAGGTGACACAGCTGAGAATTCTTCCTCTGACATCCCCTCTGGTGTTGTCAGAGTTTCAGTTTCGGTTGTATTTTCATCAGCACTCTCCTCCCCAATTACAGAAACCCCAGCTTTTTTGAAGCAACATTGCATTGTTTTCTGACTGACACACTTCCAAGCATGCTTTAGCAAGCACACAGCATCTAACAGAGATATTTTATTTACACTGAATTTTTGTGCTGATGCGCATCACTTTTCTCTTTCCAGCCATGACCTAAATAGCTCCCCAAAATAAGACTGTACAGTTTAAGTGGTGGACACTGTACCATAATTGTATTTTGAGGGATTCATTTTTTTTTAAACAGCCTTTTTACACTGACCCAGAACTTGACCCAGCTGTGAAGATGCTTTCTTGTTTTTTAGCTCACAAATGTAATAACTAGAAATGAAGCTCGATAAAGAGCTTTAGGAAGACTGCCTTTCGAGGTAACAAAATGAGGTTTTACTGCTGGATGTAAGACTCCTGTTGCACAGCCCATTGCAATGGGAGTCTTGTTTCCACCACTGAAACCTTGTGCTGTCCGCTTAAAAAGGCAGCCTGAAAGATCTTTATTGTGCCAGCTTGTTTAGCAAACTTCTTTCGAGCTGGATCCAGTTCTGGGGCATTAAAAAACGTCATTCCTTTCATATTTGCCATCCCTGGTTTTGTTGTAAACCTGTCTGGGAATAAAAATGAGATGGCCAGCATTGGGTTTGTTCAGCAAGCTCTCATCTGTGAAAAAGCTTTGTGCCGACCTGAAGAGTTTCACAAAGCAAATGTATTCCTCCCCTCCCAACCCCGCCCCCCACCCCACCCACCCACACACACACACACATACACACATACACACACACACACACACACACACACACTGACAATGAAACTTCTATAACCTAAAGAAGCTTGCTCGTAGCTGATAACCGCTGCCCTGGCTGTTTTCTAGAGCTGTCTTTGTTGGCTACTTTACAGAGAAGTCACAGGTCAGCAAAAGCCATGGCCATGGAGGTCTGCTTAACCCCCTAGAGCCCGGGGTGCTTGTGGGTACCCATATTTAACATTATATATATTGGCTGCATCCTACTTCTGCATCTTGTCAACAAGGCAGAGCAGTGGTAAGAACATAAGAACATAAAGTTTACAAACGAGAGAAGACCATTCGGTCCATCTTGCTCGTTTGGTTGTTAGTAGCTTATTTATCCCAGAATCTCATTAAGCAGCTTTTTGAAGGATCCCAGGGTGTCAGCTTCAACAACATTACTGCAGAGTTGGTTCCATACCCTCACAATTCTCTGTGTAAAAAAAGTGCCTCCTATTTTCTGTTCTGAATGCCCCTTTATCTAATCTCCATTTGTGACCCCTGGTCCTTGTTTCTTTTTTCAGGTCAAAAAAGTCCCCTAGGTCGACATTGACAATACCTTTTAGAATTTTGAATGCTTGAATCAGATCACCGCTTAGTCTTCTTTGTTCAAGATCAAGACTGAATAGATTCAATTCTTTTAGCCTGTCTGCATACGACATGCCTTTTAAACCCGGGATAATTCTGGTTGCTCTTCTTTGCACTCTTTCTAGAGCAGCAATATCCTTTTTTTAGCGAGGTGACCAGAACTGAACACAATATTCTAGATGAGGTCTTACTAATGCATTGTAAAGTTTTGATTTAAAGTCAACACTTATATATCCGAGCATCACAATATATCCGAGCACAATATATCCGAGCATCTTGTTGGCCTTTTTTTTATAGCAAGAGCAGGTGTTCTAGGATCTTAAGGGTTAAATGTGCAGTCTTGTATGTACTTGTGGCAGAGAAGGGCTCTGCCCTTGGAAATACTGGCAGGGATGGAGTTAAATTCTCCTCCCTGCCCAGGTTGATTGCGTCAGGTGGGAGCAATCAACCAATTAATTATTCAATTATTACCCAGCCACCTGGCATAAACTGAGGCCTCAGCCTCCCAGTAGAAGGAGAGTTCTAGAAGGAGAAGAAGCAAGAGTGGTTTTCTGTGTGTGCTGTTTTTGTTTGTTTTTGGTGAACCAGTGAAGGCAATGCCCAGCCTGGAAGCCGTATTTTTGTAAGTTTTGTTTTGTGCTTATTGTCTGTTATTTCTGTTTAAAACCTTTTTGTTTGGCCCTCGTGCCGGTTTATTTTGTATTTTTTATGTATTAAAAGCTTTATTTTTGAACTTTCCACGCTGTCTGAGTCTCAACCTCTGTCATCGTGTCACAGTACTGTTTACTGTATTGTTTCATAGTTTACACAAGGTGTTTATTTAACACTTTTTTGCGCTCATATTTTAGTGAAATTATTTTATTTTTTTCCCTAAGGAAAGTAATACTTGATGTGGATTTTCGGCATTCTCCTACATGTATAAATCATATAGTATTTTATAATACTGACAAAAAAAAATTAGCCTTTTGGGTTTCAAATAGATATGGATTCGGTACTTGAATGTGTTCTAAAAATATTTATTTATTTACTTTTAATATACAAGCCCCAAGCTGCCATGTTTGATTAGAAAATCTCAACCTTCTGGTCCATAGAGTAGGAACAGCTCCAGTGTGACTGCAGAGGGGAGATATGAACAGCTGTGATGACCACTTATTCAGAAAAGACCTTGCACAAGTATGTCTTCAGCCCCTCCCCCAGATTCCCAGGAATTTAGAGCTCTTGAGAGAGGACTTGGGGTCTCGATAGCTCTTTATCATGACAAGTTCCCCTTTGTGTAATGTGATAGCAGCAATTGTTTGCTTGCCTGCTCTGTCCTGTTACTTGGGTGACTGCATCTCCAATTAAAGCAATTATCCTCCAGCAGTGATGCTGGCTGACGTGTTGTGTGTGCCGCCCGGGCCTTTCTGTTTACTTAGTACACACAAACCACTGCCGCTTCCTGTCAGATTCTGCCCGAATAACTGGAGGTCACTTCTTCTTTTCTGCAATTTCCCAAGGAATACATGAGGCAGCACAAGTTAACTTGTGTAAAGCACTCATTATGTACAGCAAAGGATCTATGAGAAAAATCTAGGCAGGGGAAGGAAAGTGTGGTTCTATATGTGTTTTTGACTGCACTGACACACTTTTAATATAAATAAATATGTACAAAATATTCAGTTTTAACTATGTTGCATATTGCGAATCTAAAGCAACTTTTGTGAAAAGACAGACAGTTTCATCTCAAGGTCATTTTCATTTTTAATATAGACTCAATAAAAAACAAAGTTTATGCTGCTGCCATTATCATGGCAACAGTGCGTCAAGGATTTCTATTTAACCCAGGCCTTGGATACAATAGATTTAACTACCCATTCTGTAGCTTTAGTGACATTTTCACATCCCTTAAATATTGTTTGAAATTCTCACTGCTGATGTACACTCTGTGCATGTGACTGAACTAAAGCTAAAAAAAATGTAGGAACGTGTTATTGAAATGCCAGCAAGTTCACCCAAGATGCTTATTAAATTGCCTGTTCAGTAACAATGGATTGTATTTTATTAATACAAAGATGCAAGAGTGCTGCAGCGTAGCTTGGAACCAGGCTTGAGTTGCTTGTCTGCCTTCCAGGAGATGGATTAGTCCATGTGGTGGGGGAGGGGGATAAGTAGGTTCAATAAGATAAAAATAAGCACTCTTGTGTGTTGTGTAACTGTCGCACTCAAAGGCCTGAGGGATTACATAGAAAACATCCTTCCCATTACTGAGGACTCTGAAGCTCTCTGCCATGTGAGCCCGTGGGTTGTGAGCTCGGTGTAACTGCAGTACTAAATATCCATACTATTACAAGGGTATTGCAGTTAACACAATTGCACAGCCAACCTAATGTTAAATCCTTGGAATTAGCAAATACAGTAACAACATCATTGCATAATATAACTTACCCGCGGATAACATTTTAATTACGGTGCTGCTGTACTTAGTGGCTTTATAAAAGGCAAATAACTATGCTGTCACGCTAGCATTGCACAAAACCAATCAGTTATCTTTCTTAGTTGTTGTTTGTTTAAAATGCGCTATAAAGATATGTAATCCTAGGGTTAGAATTTAGTAGTGCACAATTAAAGTATAGAATGGTCAATCTTATGGTACAAACCAAAAATCAAACTCATTTTGAGCTTTAACATCAGACACAGGGAATAGCACTGATGGGCTGAACAGGCCTGTAATCCTGGTACAGTAGTCTCCGGCTAAGAGAACACCCCTCGGGAAGCAAGCTAAGTGTTCTTATAGCCAAAGTGTTCTCTAAAACGGAGTTAGCCACCAGACACCATATGAATAAATAAATAAATAAATAAATGTTAATAAACTATAATAATAAAGTAACAGACAAACTAACACAACACCCATACAAACGTAAAAAAAATTCAGCAGCAGCTAGATTAATTATGAATACCTGTACAGGAGCAATATTCAAGACATGCAAAAAATTCTTTACTTCGGTGGGATTAAAATCCTCTAAATGAATCCCTACCCTAAAGTTTATGAAATTATCCCGGTTACACACGCAGTGATAATCTTGGTTGGTCCATCTGGTTCACTCTCCTTGGCTGTCCTCCCTGGCATGAATCTTCACACTGGTACACAAGGACAGGGACAAACAAAAGCAGAACAAAGGACTGGCAGATAAGGGTTAATTGGTGGTCAATTCTTCAATTGACACAGGGAAAAGAGTCTAATCTCCCACCACTGCTCTATCTAATTAAACAAACATACATTCTTATGTGCAAATCAAACAGAAACACATTCTAACAGGGTCAGGCCTCACTTCTGGAAAGATTTAAAGAACCAATCACTGTGCCTCAAGACACTCTCGCGATGACAAGTCACATTTGAAAAAAAAAAAAACAGTTGAATTTAAGTTTGGTGATGATGAGTTATCAGGTTACAAAACAGTACCGTATCATTTATGAATGAAACGCTAGCGGTGCCAAAAAGGTGTTCTTTTAAGCGAAGTTCCTGTTTCTTTTACAATGAATGGGAAAAATCTGTTTCACCACAAAGGTGTTCTCTTAGGTCTTCCTATATGCAGAGACTACTGTAATTCCTAATGTCAAAGGCATTACCATGCTCTCTAAATGATTCTCGTTATACAAAAGACATCAGAACTGTCAAAAAGAACAAACATCCAGTACTACCTGCTGAGTTTTTTTTCAAGCTGCCAGAAAGAAGACCTGTTAAAAATGAAATATGCTGGGATACCCCTTTGTTGTGTCTGTCTTCCTCTGTGTCTTCTTGAAGCTGCTTTACTTGTATCTCCTACATGATTTCACTCAGATTTGGAGATTTCTGTTCTAATAATTTCAACAGCGGTTGATCTAAATACATTTTACAATGCTGCAACCCTGCTGGTGTTTTCCCACAGGGATGACCGGTTGCTCCTGCTTTATTAAAATTCACAATAGAGTATTACTGGCTGTGGCAGGATGGCTTGCCACGGTGAGGTGTGCGGTCAGCGTATTTAATAAATAATACAAAAGATTTAAACAAATAACAAAACACAAAACAAAAAGGCGCGATGGCCAAACAAATAAACAGAAACAAGTATATTTAAAATATAGCAATTGTTTTTCTTTTGCTCGCTCGCTCTCTCTCCCGTGTTCTCCCGTACTCTCCTCTGTACACTCAACCCCCGCAGCACGGACAGCTGCAGGTTCTTATACTCTGGCCGAGGGTTAACTTGCTGTTAATTATTTTATTACCCTCGCCACAGTCTGCATCGTTTGGTAAGGATGCGTGACTGTCAGCTAGTTAAATAATCAGTAGCTGATCAGTCACGCATCCTCACAGGGTTTTTAAATATAAAAAAACAATAACAAAAGACGCAGTGCTTTTATCCGCGCCGCAAACAAAAATACAAATACAGTGCACAAATATATATAGGGGCGGGACACTCCACCACACATGCCCCACCTTGTGTGCAGCACACATGGCCTTTTCGGCCACCTCCCCCCTTAGTCCCTAAAGTCCCGGCTAGCAGTCCCAGCCCAGGAACAGGGGAAGCAAGGTGTCTCCGGGGGCGGCCACGGCGGGATGTCCTCCTCCCACCCCTTCTTCATGGCCGGCAGCTCCCCTCCGTGGGGCTCCGTCCACCCGTTTTCCTGCAGCGAAATTGCTGCGGGGGGAGCTGGTCTCCTGACCTCCCCCCACTTCTTCGTGGCCGGCAGCTGCCCTTCATGGGGCTCCAGCCACAGTATTTCCTGCCGCAAAAGTGCGGCTGGGGGAGCTGATCTCCTGACCTCCCCCCCCTTTTCCGTGGCCGGCAGCTCCCCTTCATGGGGCTCCAGCCACAGTATTTCCTGCCGCATGGCAGGACTGGTAGCGACCCCAGGCAAAACAGGACCCTTGGGAGGCGACGGCAGCAGCTGCAGACCCTCGGGAGGCGACGGCAGCAACAGCAGCAGCGGACCCTCGGGAGGCGACGGCAGCAGTAGCGGACCCTCAGGAGGCGAACTCGGGAGGGGAGCCCCTGGCCATGGAGGCGGCAGCGGGAGCTCCACTTCTCCCTCGTACCCTGTAACTGGTGGCTCTCAAGGCGATGCGGAGCAACAGGCAGCCCCAGGCGATGCGGAGCAACAGGCAGCCCCAGGTGATGCGGAGCAACAGGCAGCCCCAGGCGATGCAGAGCAACAGGCAGCCCCAGGCGGTGCGAGGCAGGCATCCTTGGGCGGTGCGAGGCAGGCATCCTTGGGCGGTGCGAGGCAGGCATCCTTCGGCGGTGCGAGGCAGGCATCCTTGGGCGGTGCGAGGCAGGGCAGGAGCAGTCCTTCCCATGACGGTGGAGGCGGAACCAGCAGGCATTCACCCTCTGCTGGTGGAGGTGGGAGGGGCAAGCAATCCTCCCATGGCGGCTGAGGCGGAACCAGCAGGCATTCACCCTCTGCTGGTGGAGCTGGGAGCGGTAAGCTGTCCTCCCACGGCGCTTGAGACATAACTAGCAGGTATTCAACCTCTGCTGATGGAGGTGGGAGGGGCAAGCAGTCCTCCCACAGCGGCTGAGGCGGAACCAGCAGGCATTCACCCTCTGCTGGTGGAGGTGGCGGAGGCAGAGGCAGCTCCTGCTGCTCCTGCTGCTCTGCCCCTAGCAGTGGTGGAGACAGAGGCAGCTCCTGCTGCTCTGCTCCTAGTGCTGGAGACAGTGGTGAGGGCTCCTCACCCTCTGGCGTTGGAGATGGAAGCGATGGCTCCTCTCCCTCTGGTGCTGGAGACGGCAGCAATGGCTCCTCTCCCTCTGGTGCTGGAGACGGTAGCAATGGCTCCTCTCCCTCTTGGGCTGGAGACAGCAGCAATGGCTCCTCTCCCTCTGGCGCTGGAGACAGCAGCAATGGCTCCTCTCCCTCTGGCGTTGGAGACGGAAGCGATGGCTCCTCTCCCTCTGGCGCTGGAGATGGCAGTGGCGGGGCTTTTCCCGATGGAGCTGGAGATAGCGGGAGCCCTGCCATATCTGCAGCCAGGTAGCGGATTACCATGTCCGCAACCTCCGGGAGGGACACTGGGCAGTGTTGCTTTTCCCAGGCTTCCCATCGCTCTCCATCTCTGGCCCACAGTAGGTTGATCACATCAGGGAGGGCCTCTTCAGCATTCCTCCTAGGCTCCACCAGCCAGCCCCAGATTCCCTCAGAGGAGAGTGAACTCGTCGGCCTCTTAGCCAGCGGGACCTCTCCCAGTGACGCCGGACGCTCAGGCTCCTCCATCTCCTGCCATTCGTGGCTCTGGCTGAGTGGAAGATACCTGACCTCGCCACACAGGAAGCACCACCCTTCCTCATCCAGACAGGCAAGGCAAACATCCGGCGTAGTAGAGACGCGACGGGACCTGTGACCGGCCCCGCGCTGCTCTTGATGCGCCTCCTGCTGCTGTTGCTGCTTTCTCCTGCCGCTTCTTGCCATTTTTTTTTTTTTTTTTTTTTTTCAATACACAAAAACCACTATTCGAAAAAAACAACAACAACAAAAAAAGTCCTTTCCTTTCCTGGTCCGGCTGTTGGAGGCGTTGTTTGTCCCACGCAGGACACCATATGTGGCAGGATGGCTTGCAGTGGTGAGGTGTGGTGACGTCACGCGTTTGGTAAGGATGCGTGACTGTCAGCTAGTTAAATAATCAGTAGCTGATCAGCCACGCATCCTCACAGGGTTTTTAAATATAAAAAAACAATAACAAAAGACGCGGCGCTTTTATCCTAGCTGCAAACAAAAATACAAATACAGTGCACAAATATATATATAGGGGCAGGACACTCCTCCACACTGGCCCAAATTAAAATGTCTGTGATCTTCAAGGAACTCTAGTCACCTTTCTGCTTTCAGTAGGGATTTTATCTCGAATAAGCTATGCTGTCAATGTCTGCTTTTGGCATTAACAAATATAATTACACAATTTCCCCATAAATTATGTTTGCGATCTAATCGTGGTTGTAACTGTGTTTGTAGTTTGATACAAGTGCTGAAATTCACTATTAATGAAATACAGTAAATGCTGGTGATTTACTATTTGGATTAATTGCTGTTGGTCTCGCATGACTTAAGTGTTTTACCTGATAAAACTGTTTTTAGAGAAGCCATTTCCTTCTATATTTAAATAACTGTCTAATTCTCTGTGGGTGTCTCTTTACCACACACCACCATGGGAACATGGGAACAAACTTGCCTCCACTCCTTTTTTAAAGAAACAAACCCATCTGCACGAGGCTGCCTACTTCAAGCTGATTCTGAGCTTCCTCACAACAGACAATGTAACTTGGGAGGGTAGTACTTATCTTTTTCTCTATTGTCTGAAAACACGGAACACATTAGTATTTTTAAGCACTGTTTCCAAATGTGTAGTTAAAATAAAAAATATAATTTGATTAGATAAATGACAGTTAAATAAATTCAGTCCTTTTTTTAAAATGAGTACCGTGCTGTATTATTTTATCATTTAAAGTTGGCTCAATTAGCAGTTCATGTACAGTGACTCTGGAAAACCCATTGGAATGTCATAAAATAACAAATAAGATTGCAAAAACTGTGGGCCATATTTTCAAAGTGTTTACTCTTCCAGTCTTTAAATGTGTTTTTTTTAAGGAAAAACATTTCTATGCCGTTATTTTACAAAACCTGACAAGCTAACAACCCGAATGCTTAAGACATCTCCAGTAGTTTTGTTTTTCCTGTATACAAACATTTAATAAGGAATTAAGAAATCCGGCCCATATCAGTTTTCATTACAGAGAGCAATTCACACACCATGTCTTATGAAGAAACAGCCCAGCAGGAATGTGATAGAACTGTAAAACAACATAAAATACATTTTTAGTTTACTTCGATTTTTTTTTTGGATCTCAAACGGCCAACTTCCTGGCTGGAGGATTCTGTATCTGGTAGTAAGCCTTGGTTATACAAATAACTTTCAGATAAAGAGAGATAACACGTGCTGATAGAAACATAAAGTCATAGATAGTATGTAAATAGTTTTAGATAGCAAAGTTGGGTTAGAAACAGTGGGCCCTATTCACAAAACTACTAGGTATGTTTTAAGTGGTTAACAGTGCTTTGAAAAATGAGAATAAACTACACCCCTTCCCCTCTCTTAAAACATATGTCATGAACTGCAGACTTGGTATAATTAATTAGATCGGCTTTAAAAATAGATTCTTTAACAAGACATTCCTTAAAACAGTTTTGTTAATAGGCACCAGTGTTACCAAAGAATAAGACACAGCTATGACAGGATTTTCAATTACTGTTAAGATATGTGGCACTTACAAGGAAGTAGGGGGCACCGATCTCATCGTGGTGCGTAGTGCCGAGGGGGGCGGGGGGAGTGGGACGTTTCAGATTCAAATGGTGCATTCTGGTACATTTTTACATGGTTTAAGCATGTGCTAGACTAGTAGTGATCTGCTTGTAATGTCTGACAAAGTACTCCATTAGTGCAGCGAAGGAGCTTTATTTCAGCACTGCTCACAGCAAGGCAAGAGCAACTAGAAGAAAAATGTACTTTTGGAGCATCAAGGCCCCTGCAATACAAGACTGGCAGGAATTGGTGACCACACCTTTAATTGTGTCCAATTGTAATATAGGAAACAGCATGTTGCAGCTCTCATGCTCGTTAGTCAAGTCCTGATCTGACAGCATGTAACACAAACAGCTCTTATGAGTACATGTTACCCTTTTTTCAGTAAAACGCAACATGTTCGTTCTGCTGTTTTCGATATTAAATAGACCACAGCAAGCACATTGTCATATTTTAGATCAGCGGTTTTCAAACTGGGGTACACGTACCCCTGGGGGTCCGAGAGAAAAATCCTGTAATGGCGGACAACACATTTTTTTTAATTTTTTTTTTATAAACACCTTGTAGTAATTTGCGACTTTGCAATCGAATCAACAATGTTGAATCTCCTTTCAAATAAAACCACAGCCGTACTGGTGTACATTTCCTTTCTGTTGGGCGAGGTTAACTATAAACACCCAGCTGGCTGCTGACAGTGCGTTGAGTGTTGAGCGCACACTTGGCTAATTTACATATATAGCAGGGCGTTGGTTACTGCAGACTGTGGGCTAAAAAAAATAAAAACCTCAAAGATTGTCATTGTATAATGTTGCTTCTTTTAAAAATGTGTAGTATGGACTCCCGAGTGGCACATCCGGCAAAGACGCTCCGCGTGGAGCGCCGGATGTGCCCTATAGCATGGAGTTCGAGTGCAGGCTATTCCACAGCCGACTGTGGACTAGAGCTCCCAAGGGGCAGCGCACAATTGGCCGAGCGTCGCCCGGGTGGGGAGGGCTTAGTTCGGCCAGGGTGACCTCGGCTTACTGCGCACCAGCAGCCCCTGTAGACTGGCCGGGCGCCTGCAGGCTTGCCTGTAAGTTGCCCAGAGCTGCATTGTCCCCCGACACTCATGACCTATACAGAATTGGATACAAACTACTAACAACATTAAAAATCAAGAAAATAAAAATCTAAATCTAAAAGAATGCCAATTTTAAATAAATGTGTTTTAAGGCGAGATTTAAAAACAGACAGGGACTCAGAAACTTGAATCTCGAGCGGGAGTGAGTTCCACAGCCTTGGTGCACAGGACGAGAAAGCCCTCTCCCCTACTGTTCACAGCTTGGTTACTGGAACAGTTAAAAGACCAGCATCGGCGGACTGTAGAGCGTGACTAGGAGTGTAATTTGACACGCTCGAATAATATATTTTTTAAACAGTGTGAGAATTTAGCTTTGGTAAGAGTGAACTTTATCCATAGCATAGTGCTGAGGTAAAGGACTTCCAACCCCCCTTCCTAAAAAAAAATAAATAATTTTTTTTAATAATATGTATATTGTTTCTGTATGGGGTGTTATGACATTTGTACCTAAAACATCTTAGAAAACAAACTTACAGTAAAAGTACAATGGTTGAAAACTGCACACCTTCAGAATATGGGGGACGGACGACACATGTCCATTAAGATCTGAGTGGAAATCGCCAGATTTTTTACATTGCAAGACCATTTTGTACTCCTGTATGTGGTCCTGTTATCTGAGGTCTTTCTTGGAAATTCTGTTGTGTGTTTGTTTTACTTTTTAAAATCTTCTAGTTCTAGTCTCCCAGATAGAAAGGAACAACACAAAATATGAGTATTTGTTATGCATTACATTTAAATATCATACTTAATTCATATTTTTTCAATGTGTAAAACACCCTTTACACAGCTTATCTGGCACGCTGGTTACAGTCATACACCAGTTCAAATAACTTGTGAAAATGTCTTTAATTGATAAACAACCTAATAAAAATAGTAAAGCTTAAGCTTGGTTTTGTTTTGCATTTTTTTACATTTCACAATGTTTACTATAATCACATTTTAAGAAAAGAAACATTTTAACAGTGATGGATGTCATGTTGTTTAATTGACCAAAAGTGACTTCATTTTTTTAAATGCTTTGTACTTTAAATATATCAAACAGCAATACTAAAGTTGGTCACGGTCTGGAAAAGTATTCTGTAGGTTAACTATGAAATAAGAGTTCTTTTGGAGATCCTATAATTCAGTTAAACCCATTTGGTCAATATAATATGCAATACACTTTTTTCTTTCTTATTCAGTGAAGTACAAGGGACAAATCAAGGTAGGTGGCCACAGCTTTACTTTGTTCTTCCCAAAAATATGTTTATGCTCCTCTAGTTTTGGAGATGAGTCATTTAATTGTATAGAACACATTTGGTCTGACTTTTTTTAAATCCTTTTGAAAATAATGTGTTTCTTTCTAAATAAGGGAATGTTCTAAATTGCCTATTTTGGGAAATTGGCTAGATAAATGCCTTTTTGTAAATGTTGGCATATTCTGTAAAGTAGTAAGCTAGTTCCTTGCCAATATGCACATTTTCTGCAATCTAGACTCCCTAGTTGATCATATCTGTGAAAAGCAAAACAGGCAATTTTTGTGTAGCATCTACCTATGCATGTGTACACATGTTAAAATCTGTTATGCAGTTTAATGTGTGAATATACATACTGTACTCCTGAAATAAACCTCTACAAATAATTCTAAGGTAAAAACTTAGTCCACTTAGTGCCTTCTTCGGTGTACTAATTGGGTAAATGGCTTGGAAGTAATTTGGACCATTGCTAACCTTTTTGCCTGGAGTCAAATTCCCTGATTAAAGGCCCTCCTGCCTTATGAATCTTGGGAGTTATTCGACACCTTTTGTACTTATACTATATCTATGTATAGTTTGTTTGTCTGTTTTACAACCAAATAAATATATTTTTTTGATGAATGAGCAGGAGTTAAGTATTGAATCCTTCTGAAGAAAATGATGAATATCCCTACAGAAACCATTTTGGTAAGCCATTAAAACTGTTTGGCTCCAAGATATTTTAACTTTTGTATTACCATAGAGACTCTACCTTCACTACATGCAATTACCTTATACTAGTCAGCATCTCTTCAATATTAAGCATTGTAGTTCACAAATAATTTTGACAGTTTAAACAATTAAAATACAAAACTTTTCATTTTAAAAGTCCAATATTAGATATTTAAAAAAAAAAAAAACTTTTTTCATTTGAAATATTCTATGCACTTTTAGCAGGTGTTGTATTATGTAAAACGAAGCTTTTATCTGTGTAATCGCACAGCTAGATAAAGTTAAATTCGGATTACTGGCCTGTGTATTCTCAAATCATCAGGTGGCTTCCCTTGGGTATCTATGAGCCTTTCCAAGCGTTAGCCATAGTAACAGGCTTAGCATAAAAATAAATTACTTTTCTTTCATTTATTTATGTATCATTACCTGTATACGTTCCCTCAGTTCAGGTTCAGTATACAGAGTGCTGTGTAATTTGTCCTTCATTTATTTATGTATCATTACCTGTATACGTTCCCTCAGTTCAGGTTCAGTATACAGAGTGCTGTGTAATTTGTCCTTCATTTATTTATGTATCATTACTTGTATATGTTCCCTCCGTTCAGGTTCAGTATACAGAGTGCTGTGTAATTTGTGCACGTCCCCAAACCTGCATGGCCATGGGTTTCTTGTTCTGGCTATTTGGATTTTGTTTTGGAAGATTCTTTTCTGGGGTAGTGTCCAAAGGGGCTGCAGGTGCGATTTGGAGATCTTTGACATGCCTCATTAGTGGAGTATGTTTGAGTGGAGAGTTTCATCAATGGCCTCGATAATCTCCCATCAGTTTAACAGAACACATGCAGGTCATTGCGTGCCTTATCAAGTTTAACTTGCAAAAGGGAAGTATCGGTTTCAAGTGCTGTTTGAGGTCAACATTTCAAGCTGAGATTGACAATATCCTCCTTGACACTGAGCCCCTGTGCTGCTGTACCATTAATAGAAAACCCATTAACTCATTGCATACAAAGCTGCCTTAACTCAGGTTGACCGCTTAAAGCTAACATCCGGTATTCAGCATTGTCATTTCAGTGTTTTGTTTTCAATATTTCCAGAACTCAAGATTATGGGTAACTTAAGATGTAGGTAAACTGAGACTTATCCTTGCAGATCAAATGGGTAATTGGCTTCACAGGAATTCTAATTTTCCTCACCTCAGTGAATTCTAAACAAAAAAAAGCCATTATATTTATAACAGGATTACAGTGTCCATTTACCTAAAGGTGTGTTTTAATAGTGCTACAACTGGTCAGATTTATAGTTCAAACTGTTGATTAATTTCCCCGCACAAAGATGGTGCTGATTCAAATGCAGGCCTCCAGAAGTGAAGAGCCAGTAAATTAACCCACTTCAGCCTGATATTGCTTTTCAGCTGTAAGGCTTACATGTTCTTCATTTTAGAGCACATGCCAGCTCAGGTGTATCCTCAGAGGACAAGTAAATAAAGCAAACTAATAGAGTAGTAACATTGGAACTTGAGTCGCTATTGAAACAGTCTTTCAAAATGTGACAAACTACTCCTGGAAGCAAGTAACTGCTAAGTACTGCAAAAAAAAAAGTAACAAACAGACAAAATAGATTTTTTAAAAAGAACCTTGAATGACAAATTGAGCAACATTTTCGAGTTTTGTAAACCTTTAAAACTTATGCTGACACATCAATTAAAATGGCCGTGTACTTCCCATAGCCTATTTTGCTGCCTCTAATCCCAGAATATTAAACACGAGAGAAACGTTAACTGCAAATCTGAAATGACAAAACCGAAGCTTTTTTCTTTATACACACATTGTACATTTTTAGTAGGATGTAGAAATGTCATTGTACAGTATATGGAATTCACCACATGACGCCGGTATTTGTTTGACCCCGTTGCCGTAGTAACCAAATGCATGGCATTGATGCCAGACTGTGTACAGCTGCTGTAGCGCTGCTTCTACTTGATAAAAGTATGACATGAACAGGGGAGGTGAAGAGTAATGGAAAATACTGTAAGGTAAATAAAATGCATATGTTTCACGGTAGGCAGTCAAATACACAATTTCCGTGAAACTCGTGATATTGTGAATTTTCCGGGGCCCTAGAAAAGTCATGAAAAGCCATGACGTATGGTATTTCTGTCATGGGCAGATAACATAAAATGCTGTATGTGATGGCCTTTAATGTTATACCAAGAATGCATATATACATATTTAATTTAGTTTTAAACACATGACTCTGACTCCATGCCTGCATTTGTGTGCCTTATTTAATTTATGAAGGGCTATATTAAAAATAAATGTTGTATTTTAGTGTAACACGGTCGTTGTTTTTGCTGTCGCTCGTCACTCTCGGCAGTTACGAATGTTTCTTGACAGTGACAAAGAAAAAATCAGCCCAGTAGTCACACGACTGCTTTTGTTTTGTATAATTTGTTTCACTTTTCAATAATTGTTTAATACGATGTTAGTAGTTTAAACACAACCACACAATATTAAAATGAAACAGATAAAGCAGAAGATCATACTACTTTAATCTCTATGGAACTATAACAAATGTTGCTAGTACTACCCGCGTTCCATAGAGCTCAGTGGTTCTTGTTAATTCTGCATTTCTGTCATTTGTTGAAACAAGTTGTGTGTACAGTACTGTAGACTTCATCTTCCTTACAGGGAGAGGAAAGCAAACAGTTTTGTTCAAGGAATGTATAGCTTAAGGAGGCTATGTGGTTAAAGAAAAGGGCTTGTAACCAAGAGGTCCCCAGTTCAAATCCCACCTCAGCGACTGACTCATTGTGTGACCCTGAGCAAGTCACTTAACCTCCTAGTGCTCAGTCTTTCGGGTGAGACGCACTTTTACGTGACTCTGCAGCTGATGCATAGTTCACACACCCTAGTCTCTGTAAGTCGCCTTGGATAAAGGTGTCTGCTAAATAAACAAATAATAATAATAATAGTAATAGCTAGAAATGTTTTCACATTTTATCATTGTCTGATATTCATGATGTTCAGTAATTGAGATGGTTTAACAATGGTAATGAAAATTAATACATAGTTGTAAATGAAATAAGGATGTTTAAAATATTAAAGGTGCCCCTATCAAAACCTTCATAGCTGTTTTAAATGATACGCAGTATGCAATATAATGCATTTGCGTTGCAGGGTGTCGAATGAAAAAAAAAAGATTTTGTTGAAGTGAAGTTCCTGTAGCCATGAGAACGATCTGTCGTGATCACTTTGCCTGTGTGAAAGGGTTATGACGGCATTATACCAGCATGGATTGCACAATTTCGTGCTGTGTGAATGGGTATTTTAAAGAATTTATTTAACCTCTCTGCCAAATCCAGAGCCTACACTATTCTGATTTGCGGTGCATTCACTTCATTTAAATACTCTGGCCCACATTCAGATGCAAAGGTGCAGTTTTCAACACTCAGCAGTTAATATATAGCCTGCATCTACTTGCGTTTGCCGGCTCTTAGTACATAAGCCCCCTAGAGATTACATTAACTGGAATACCTGCACGCCAGCCACCCCCCAAGTTTTTCTTACTGTGGAATACCAGGTTAAAAGCATAAAAATGTGGAGTAATGTATGGCAAAGTCATTATTATGTTTTTGTATTTCAAATTAAATGAAGTACAAAATACCAAGATCTTTAGCATAGGGGGCCAGGTAATAATGTCCCTGTCCCATATTTAGCATTCATAAATGTGCCTTTTTATTCCCTTTTTGTTTATGTTTGTTTGCCTCGGCCATGTGTATCACAAGCTAAAAAAAAAAAAAAAAAAAAAATGCCGTTGGGAAGAGCCACGATTTAAAGGAATGCTTGAGGAGGAAAATATTTGAAGTCACAGAAATGGGTCAGCTGTTTGAAGAGGCGTGATCCTCACAGGGTCAGCTCAGCCTAGTTTGGGATGCCATGTTCTACATTGCCATCCTGTCTTTCCTTTAATAATATAGATTGTGAACTGAATGCAGAAGCACCTCCTACTGTAACTGAGCACCTGCTGTCAGAATCTCAGATACACTGTACTGTCTCGCCTGATTCTGACTTGCAGCAGGAAGAAGTACATTGTTATTACAGAACATATTTCAGTACAGTGTCCTTTGCATAACAAATTATTCACTCAGCTTAACTTCCTAATTGATTTGCATTCTGACGGTTCCATAAAGCATATACAGAGTGTGAGCATTAGCATTTTAAATGAAGAAAGTGGCTGGCTATTCCTTAAAAAAAAAAAAAAAAAAATACTCTGGCTGTTTGTCCTTTCAGTCAAGTTCAGGCACAGACAAGTTTGTAAGTCTCTTACCTAACACCACGGTGCCCAACAGATCCTGGTTACGGTGACACAACAGATTCATTTGTGCATCATTAGAGAGGCCATTCGTTTTAATGGGTATGTTGATTGGATTGAGATTTAATGGAGCTTTTTTATCAGATCAAGGGAGGGATCTGTAAACAGGTTTCAGGGAAAGTGACCTGCACTGCACATTATGATTACAGTTGTTCTTCCTGTGCCTTGCAATGGTAGTCCGGCCTCTGATTCGCCTTTGGGGAGTTCTCAAAGAAGTTTAACTTAAGTTTGAAGACCCAAAGCCAATGCAATTGTATATGCTTGTAATTATTTTGAACGTTACATGCTGGTAGAGGTGATTGGGAGTTCATTAATTGGGAGGCTACAGTCTCAATGGTCTGTAAAAGAAAACTTGAAGTCCTCAATGTAATAACTTCCTAAATTCTGTCAGAACGCAGCTTTAGTCCCTGAAAGGTTAGCTATTTTTTTATTGCGTGGAGTACCTGTTGCCAGGGCAACTGTAACATAGTGCAACTGCTTGATATTCATTCATAGAATATAAAAGAGCAGATGTATAATTACGCTATTTTTACAGTCTTTTCGATTCTAGCTGACAGTGTAAGCTGTCGGCTTAAAAAAAAAAAAGAATACATATTCACAAAAAAAAGGTGTTAAAGTGGAAATATGTGAAATGAATTATTTGTTCCAAAACTAACAGGAAGAAACTCGGCATACGTAGATACTGTAGGAAAATTAATATTAACAGTTGTCTTTCAGTCACAGGGATACAAGATACAGTATGAAGAGATTCAATATTTAGGATTTAGTTATAATTATTTACTTGTTTGATGTTTCCTCGCACCAAACATTTCATGCTGAGGGAGAGAGCAGTGTACCAGGGCCGAACAGTACAATGTGCATTGTGCTACAGTAACAGAGTACATTAGCTAGAAGTGAAATGTGAACAGAAATTTGTATGTGGGTGTTCACATGGAGATCATTATTTTTTTATTATTCTATTTATTTATTTATTTATTATAAATTTAGTAGTCATTTACCCCATTTTTCTCCCAATTTGAAATGTACAATTGTATTTTTAGGCTGAGGTCACTGCTACCATCCCCGCGCTGACTTGGGAGCGGTTGCTGGTGCGCGGTGAGCCGAGGACACCCTGGCCGACCTACCCCCCCCCAAAGATCACAAATAAAAAAAAATACATCACAGTATCTAGAACTGTTTAATGACTAACTGTTACATTACCCTAGCTTGTCTCGAACCAGCGACCTCCGGGCTATAGGGAGCATCCTGCACTCCACTCAGAGCGCCTCTACTGGATGCGCCACTCGGGGGGGCCCCCATGGAGATCATTATTAATAATCATAATCATGATCAGAATAATAGTAGAGAAGTGGGTGTTTGGGGGTAATTAACTGAAGATGACATGAAAATGTTAATCTTTCAGGATCCTGTAAGTAGCACAGTCATGCAAATTCTTTCTGCATAGTCTTCAAAGTCCCCCTAATGCTTTCAGCTGACATGTGAGCTGTGGAAGTCAGTTCTGTGAACCAGTAGAAATGGGCTTCCCCCTCATGAGAGATCGGAGTTGCCATCAGCCTCTAAAACGCCACCAGCTACATGAGAACGACACAAGCATTGGAGGTCCTTAGAACCACAGGCAAGGGTGGGCAGGCGTGCCCACAGTAGCGTCCTGTGCAGTATGTAATTTCTGCCAGGGCACAGCTCTGGCACCTCTTCAGTTATAAAAGTTAAAAATCTCATACAATTTTTTGCTCTCAAATGCGTTTTCTTAAAATTCTCAACACCGTGTTATCCATTCTGCAAGTTCTTGCATGTTCTAAAGAGACAGTCCACTGTCAGAGACATTCGTACTTTTAATTACTTTACAATTTCAGCTACGTGCCTTTAAAGTAAGATGATACAGGTTGCAAAAGAAGGACTCTGTTGTATAATATATATATTTGTGTGTCCTGCGGTTGCTTTTTATTTTTTTCTGCACATACTACTACTTTGTATATGATGTAGAATATGTGATTTTAAACATGTAACACTAGTAAGTGCAATAATATAATAAACTAGGATTTTGAATGTGCGGTTCTTAAGAACAGGATTATTGTTATTGCTTGCTCCCCGGCACCTCTTTCTTTACAAATGAAGCAGTGGTCCTGCTTCATTTGTGCGAGTACACAAACATGACTGACTGCCATGAAGAGACAAACAAAGACGTCACTGCCCGAATACACAAGCAGCAACATGGCTGACTGCCGAGAAAAGACAAACCAAAACGTTACTGCCCGATCTCGAATCATCCATGACATACAGGCAGCCAAGAGTCATTAGCTTCTTGAGAAATTCAAAGAAGCTTTTACAATTTCAGCGTTTCTAACAAACAATACCAGCTTGGACAGATTGGAAATCCTGATCAGATCCCCAAATTTTACCACAGTTCACAAATTGGGAGAAAAACAGGTGTGAGTCATCTCCATATGCGTATGTTCTGTTCTGTTGGTATTGTGCATACCGCTCTGACTGTTGTGTTTGCAATGCGATCAGTGGTGTTGTGGTTGCTGGGTTACATGTTGCCTGACGTAGTGGAGTGTTGTGTCATGCTCCAGGATGCGTGATGCCATGAGTGAGGGGTGTGTGTACGACAGAGATGCCATCTTAAGTACTATAGTACTGGTTATTCTACAACAACACTGTTTTGGGTCAGTTTTGTACGATACATCAGCGTAATTGAGGTTGTTTCTTTCCTTTCTTTATTTCATGTTTTATTTTTTCCTCAAATCGAGGGTGGTAAATTTGGGCTGCATCTTAAATTCGAAGGAGTATGGTGATGCTGAAAATCTTGAATCTTGAAACCTGTACAAAAGAAGATACTATTTACTGTTTTTAATATTCACAATATATATGTATCTGTTTTAAGCTGCCCGTGACTCTCCTGGGTCAGCAACACAGAGGGTGTATCATATTCCTCACCAGAACTGTCACCAAAGACACCTGCCCTCCACATTAATCAGGCTGACAGCACCCAGTCCTGCCACTCTGGGACACTGACCCAAAGCAGCTTCCCTTTTAAGGGCAGTACGTAGGTTCCACAGCTTGGCTTGTATTTATTTAATGTACTAAGCGAATATTGTTTAACTGGGCATACCTTGGCTCTTGGTTAGAGTGAGGGTTTTGCCCTTTTTGAAAAACTACAGTTTAGTAAACTAAAATATAACTCTGTAGTATTCTTGTTTTATATGGGTGGACACCAGTGGTGCAGGTGATCAATGAACAGACAGGCAATTATAATCCAGGTGCAATGTTGTTTAATGGTTTTTTAAATCCAATGGCCCGATGGCAAAACAACAGTAAATGATAACAATGGTAATGAAGCAATACAGCGGCGTGTGTTGCTTATTTGTAATCCGCGGGTTGACCCACACGTAACACATACACAAACACAAACACCAGTCCACAGTGCGTGCTCTAGTGATCGTGGTGAATACAGTTCTTTAGTGAAAACAAAGTGCAGTGTTGTCGCCAAAGTCCAGGTTTAGTGTTGGCCTTTGGCGACACCTCCGGATCGTGTTGGCCGTCCACATAATTACACACAGTATTATTAACGACAAACAAACAAAAACAAACAAAACACTCATGTTTCACAATACAGGTTCTCCTTCTGTTCATTTATTTGAACCATTCACAAAGGAACAGATCACATCACTACGTCCCCTTTTTATAACGTCACCCATGACCCCTTGGTTAACGAGCGCATCCGCTCCTCCAATCCGCGGATGCCACACCGTTTCCCGTACGGGTCATTGAGTTCATATACCGTAGCTTTGCCCCCTTACTAGATGGCCGACTTCCTCCTAATCCTGGGAACAAACTGTCGTGCCATTTAGTGCAGGGTATTTTGTTCCCTTTATGCAGCTGCCTCGCAGGTCGGGAGGGAGATCTAACACCAAGAATCATTTGATCCTGTCACATATCCCACCGCTCAGAGTGGAGCTGAAGGAACACTCGGCTAAATCTGTTTTTCCCATTACTCCTCCCTCTCGGGGAAAAATAATCCGCATTTTGGTGGTCTTTCCCTGCACGGTGTACCATGTAGTACATGAAGGGCTGCAATGCCAGATACCACAGAGTTATCCAGGCATTGCTGTCCTTCATTGTGCTTAACCCCTTGACTGGGATGTGGTCACTGATAAGATCAAATGAATGTCTCAGTAGGTAGTATTGTAAAGAGTGAGTAGCCCATTTAATTAATGGCCAAACACTCCTTTTTGACCACGGATTAGTTGCGCTCCCGAGGGAGCATCTTTTTACTGAGGTACAGGATGGGGTGTTCTACTCCTTCTACCGTTTGGGACAAGACTGCATCCAAACCGACATCCGACGCATCGGTGTGGAGGATGAGTCTCTTAGTGAAATCTGGTGTGATGAGAGCTGGGGCCTGGCAGAGTCTCTGCTTAACAGTATCAAATACCCCCTGACATTCTACTGACCACTTAATTGAATTTGGTGTGCTTTTTTGGTGAGGTCAACCAAGGGATTGACCACTGTGGCATACTCGGGGATGAATCTTCGGTAATAAGAATCATTCAGTCTCTGTCACACTGCCCCTGAACTGGAGTGTTGATTTTGACTTCAGAGTGGTCTTTGTTCCAACCATGTTCTAAATTGTTTAATTGAGCCAATTAAACCTCCATCCAGACCCTGAAGTAGTTAATTATATCATTTTACTTGTTAAACCTGGAGTGTCATGGCCCTCCAGCACTGTGATTGGACACCCCGGCCATAGGATATAAAAGAGCAGGTGGACGTAGAGTACAGTATTATTCTTGGCTGCCAGATTTAAATCATACTGTGTTTCCTAAAGCAGGGATCATTTTTCAAATCAAGCAGTTTACAGCCACTCAAAGTGAACTGCATCTGGAAACTGTCTGTACATTTGCTGTAAGAATTAGGTCTCTATGCCACATAGCAGTACGTCTGCAACCTGTGTCTCCTGCTGGGGTTTCTCTTCAGTTAATCTTGCTTGAGATGAGATTGAGACAGTTCGCCCGCTTGAAGTTTAGCTTGAACGAGACTGAGAAACCAGCACTGACTCTCGGTTTAGACCGGCTTCATCTTTGTGTTACCCCAGGTTTTTAAACGACGGTCTCAGGTGCAACATTGTTAACCTAATGACCAAAAGTCTTTTGCTAACAAAGCATATTTTGGCACAGGAAATATGGAGATGCAGTTTTGTGGTACATATTTTATTTCATTTTAATTTTTTTATGTCATGATTTCCAAATCTTTATGCAAGTCAACTGGACAAGCAGTTCTGCAGATACATGCAACAATGTAAGACAGACAGCTGGATGAACAGCTGATATTCTTAATAACTTCTGCTAAATAATGTTACGTTTCTTGACAGTTGGGTAAGCCAGGGGATTCCAAACTGGTGCCAGGGGCATCTGGAGGGCTGTGGGATGGTTGCAGGGGGCTGTAGCACATATAAACATTTTCTCTCCCAAATGGCCCTTACAAAGACAGGGGAATCAATTAATTTACATGAATGCTGCTGTTAGGTGCTCGGGATTATTTTGAATGTAACATTGATGTCCAACAACCTAATTTTCTCCATTTGTTGGATGACCTAGACAAACGAAAGCCTGTTTCAAAGCTTTCCAACAAAAGATAATGAATTGACATAAGAGGGACGAGTAAATCCTGTTTTTCCACTTGAGCTGGGATGACCCAGTATATAGATGCAATATGTAGTATTTGATCTCTACTTCTACCCATTTTAGCTTGAGTGAAACTGACAACAGGAGATTAATGACCATATTCAGGAAGCATTAAGTGCAGTGTAACCCTATGCATTAACAGCCTGTTAATGTATTATGAATTTGTCTCCATTCCATTACCACACTAAATGAGTTTGCCAAATGTTATAGCTGTAGTTTGTGTCCAAAGTTGACATACTGCAATTCATACCCTTATGCAAGACTGAAAATGACAGGCATTTAAACATTTTTCAAAATCAGCTAAAATATAAAAGATTGACCTTGAATGAAAATATTAAAAGCGTGTTCGAAAAAGCTGTTGGTCAGAATTTGTCAGCACCAGTCCGATTCTCATGTTCTGAACATCCAGCTGGTGTCTGATTCTGAAGAGGGACGTGTTTTAACAGAAAAAAGAAAATCTTCTAATCAGTGGAGAAAGGACTTGTCCTGGCTGGAGAATAAGAGATTTCCGGTTGGAAAGTTTTACTGTCAGTTTGCAGCTGATATTTACCAGACTCACACATGGAACCTCAAGCATGTCAAAAAAGAAAATCCACTTAGAGAATTGTTTAAACGTTAAATTTTAGCAACACTTAGAGGTTTGTTTAAACGTTAAATTTTAGCAACACTTAGAGATTTGTTTAAACCTTAAATTTTAGCAAGTACCGGATTGTCTGAACAAAATATTTTATTAGAATGTACTGAACAGGTCTTAATAGACTGTTCTTAAGCTTTTTCTAATGTTTGAATTCCTTAAAGCTGTGACTACATAGTAATTAGACAAGACATTTTGCAGCTGGATTTATCCATATGAAAAGGATTCATTGAAATATTGAAATCAAACATAAGCAAGTATGAATATCCCCCATCAATTAGGATATAGTGTATACACTTCTGTACTATACCTATATACATACATCACAGTTAATATTTACCAAAATATGATTAAACTTTGAATGAACATTTGTATTAATTCACATTACGGTTATGGTTATAATGATATTTTTCGTTAAGAAATGCTATTATATATGATGTGGGTCACCTTTTCATTGTACTATTGACCCTTGTGATGTTGTGATTTTTACTGACATGCTTTTGTCTTTTTAAAGCAAATAGTTGAGGATGACATTTGTTCAGAGATGCTCTTTACAAAAAACAAACTTTTTTTTCTTTGCAGTTAAAATCTAGAAACCAAGATGGGGAAGCAGAACAGCAAGCTCCGCCCAGAAATGATGCAGGATTTATTGGAAAGCACGGACTTCACAGAGCATGAGATCCAGGAGTGGTATAAAGGCTTTCTCAGGGATTGCCCCGGCGGAAACTTATCAATGGAAGAGTTTAAGAAAATTTACGGGAACTTCTTCCCTTATGGGGATGCTTCCAAATTTGCGGAGCACGTTTTCCGCACCTTTGATGCCAACGGAGACGGAACAATCGATTTCAGAGAGTTCATCATCGCTCTCAGTGTGACGTCAAGGGGAAAGCTGGAACAGAAGCTGAAGTGGGCCTTCAGTATGTACGACCTTGACGGAAACGGCTACATCAGCAAGTCAGAAATGCTGGAGATAGTTCAGGTACAGATTCTGTCAATCAATACCCGTGTATTATATTTAAAATTGGTGTAAATATTAGCATTGATGAAAAGTGAAGAAGTGTCTGCTATGTTTTCTGTCTCCTAAACCTTTACCAATGCCTATCCCCCTGAGTCGTGTTTGTTTTCATTCTTATAGGTCTCCTAAATACAGTAATATGTTTATATATGCACATCATTCCCCTTTTTAAAATGTTTTGTGAGCTATAAAAAGAACCGTAACTAGAAAAGGTAATGAAAATGAACATGCGTACTATATGTATCAGATCCACAGATAAACTAGAGAGTTTTGAGTATCTAGTTTTTTTTCTATCCTCATCCAGTCTTTTGGGTTTAGTATCTGTTGAAACTCGTCCAAAGTTAAATACAGGTTTTCTATTTCAGAAATAGCGTATCCCAAAGGTAATTAGTACAGCCTCTTCCATTACCATTGAGAAATCTCATCCTTTAACATCTTAGCAATGGGATAGATTTGACCCAAATATAGATATAAAGCATTGACGTATATATGTAATAATTCAGAAAAAATGAAAAGAATATTTCTGAAAGCACCTATCATAGCTTTTAGAAGGGGTGCAAATTTGGCTGACATTTTAGTCCACAATAAACACAAAGGGATCATAGATACATTAAGGGACATTGAAATCTGTAAAAGCATGTGTAAAATGTGCAAATATATTGGTAAAGATAAAAGTGAAATCGCAAATAAAGAAAATAAATATTCAGTCTTAAAAATCTGTATACAGTGCCTTGCAAAAGTATTCAGACCCCTGACCAATTCTCTCATATTACTGAATTACAAATGGTACATTGAAATTTTGTTCTGTTTGATATTTTATTTTAAAACACTGAAACTCAAAATCAATTATTGTAAGGTGACATTGGTTTTATGTTGGGAAATATTTTTAAGAAAAATAAAAAACTGAAATATCTTGCTTGCATAAGTATTCAACCCCCACACATTAATATTTGGTAGAGCCACCTTTCGCTGCAATAACAGCTTTAAATCTTTTGGGGTAAGTATGTACCAGCTTTGCACACAGTGTTGGAGTGATTTTGGGCCCAGGTTGTTCAGGTTGGTTGGACGACGCTTGTGGACCGCAATTTTCAAATAGTGCCACAGATTCTCAATGGGATTGAGATCATGACTTTTACTGGGCCAGTGTAGGACATTCACCTTTTTGTTCTTGAGCCACTCCAATGTTGCTTTGGCCTTGTGCTTGGGATCATTGTCCTGCTGAAAGGTGAATTTCCTCCCAAGCTTCAGTTTTTTAGCGGACTGAAGCAGGTTCTCTTGCAGTATTTCCCTGTATTTTGCTCCATCCATTCTTCCTTCAATTTTAACAAGATGCCCAGGCCCTGCTGATGAGAAGCATCCCCACAGCATGATGCTGCCACCACCATACTTCACTGTAGGGATGGTGTGTCTTGAGGCATGGGCAGTGTTAGGTTTGCGCCACACATAGCGCTTTGAGTTTTGGCCAAAAAGCTCTATCTTGGTCTCATCTGACCACAAAACCTTTTCCCACATTGCAGCTGGGTCACTCTCATGCTTTCTGGCAAACTCCAGACGTGCTTTCAGATGGTACTTTTTGAGTAACGGCTTCTTTCTTGCCACCCTCCCATACAGGCCAGTGTTATGCAGAGCTCTTGATATGGTGCACCATTACTCCACTCCCAGCCACTGAACTCTGTAGCTCCTTCAAAGTGATTGTTGGCCTCTCTGTGGCTTCTCTCACAAGTCTCCTTCTTGTTTGAGCACCGAGTTTTGAGGGACGGCCTTTTCTTGGCAGTGCCTGGGTGGTGTGATGCAGCTTCCACTTACTGATTATTGATCCAACTGTGCTCACTGGGATATCCAAACACTTGGATATTATTTTGTACCCTTTCCCTAATCTATGCATTTGTATTACTTTATCTCTAACTTCTGTAGAATGCACTTTGGTCTTCATTTTCCTTCAGATTCACAGCCTGACCAATGATCCTTCAACAGTGGGTTTTTTATCCAGAAAATGTGACAGCAACTTTAATGGTTCACAGGTGGAGGCCAATGGTAAGGTAATTGTGTCCTCGTTAGGGTAATTTCTTTCATCGCTGTAAACTGGGAGCTTCCACAGCACAGGGGTTGAATACTTATGCAAGCAAGATATTTCAGTTTTTTATTTTTCTTAAAAATATTTCCCAACATAAAACCAATGTCACCTTACAATAATTGATTTTGAGTTTCAGTGTTTTAAAATAAAATACCAAACACAACAAAATTTCAATGTACCATTTGTAATTCAGTAATATGAGAGAATTGGTCAGGGGTCTGAATACTTTTGCAAGGTACTGTATATAATATATATAGGAAGGACAGGTACATCATTATATAAAGGAATACAGAACTATTTATCAAATATAAGAAATAGAAAAGTAAATGAAGCAATAGTTCAGCACTTTACAAGGAACAGACCCACCATGGATGACCTGAAGTTTGTGGTTTTAGAAAAAATAAAATTAGATAATGTACATCATATAAGAATAAAAGAAAATAAATGGATAAATAGACTAGATACCATGATGCCTGAAGGTTTAAATAGAAATGAACAGTAGATTGTTACATCATTAGTTATATAGTGAATTACATCACAAAGACATTGGATTTAAAAAGAAATACATGTTTGTTACCATGGCATCAAAAGCCTATAAATACTTACAATGTTTGTTTTGAAACCCACTTTCCCTTGACAAAGGCATTGGGAAGTTGACTAAACATTGGAGGTAGTTATAGGTTTTTGACAGCATGACAACTGCTTGTTATTGTTTATATTCAAATGCATGATTTATTCTTACGTGATGTAATGGTGTTGTTCTATATATTGAGACATCATTTTTACTTCTATCTTTAAATTTGTATTAATTCTAATTAACATTATTTTATATAAACTTATATTTATATTATCATGCAATGCTGGCTTCTATATGTCGCAATCCAATTTTAGCTGTGTGTGTGTGTGTGTGTGTGTGTGTGTGTATATATATATATATTTATATATAAATGTATGTTTGTTTGTTTTTTAACAAAGCTATCAGCTTTTATAGTGCACTGACACATAGATGTGTAAATCCACTAGTTGATTAATTTTTTTAAGAAAATCCACCTGGCCTTAGGGCAGCTATATTTGATTGAAAACTGCATGCACTCCAGTTCACTTAATTTCAGCAGAAAGCTACTTCAATTGAGTGTTTATTTTTAGAAACATGTGGTTTGCTCCCAGCTTGAATTCTTTCTGACGCTAACTCTGCCCAGGCAGTCTGGATCAGAATCCTTTGACTTAAAATGCACCAGCAAGTGGAACCTTAACCGGCTTTGAGCCACATCCCCCACTCTGCCAACTAAAACTGACTATGAAGAACCAGCGACCCTCGCAGTATCAACAGCGTATCATTAGTAGAATTACTGCCTTTGGTATTGAGCATACTCTGCTGTTATGTTAATGTTTTTGTAAAGTTAAAACAATAAGAAGAATTCCTTTGTGAAAAAAAATTGAGATAACTGAGTTAAAGTGTACAGAAGCTAATGCTTTAGTGCCATGCAGGAGTTATGGCCTGCTATAGGTAGAGGACCACTAGACCAACTGTGATTAAACTTGCTCAGAATCTTCTTCAGCACAATAATTTTAATAGCATGCATATCCCCCACCAATGAGAATATGAGGGTTGTTCATGATCCTGCTCTCTAGACCCTTTCATTAGAAGCAAAATTCATCATCTAGGACAAAAAAAAAGAAGTCTGATGCTGTTCTGATTTATTAATATATTTATTTTTATTCCAGATTATGTAACATGAGTTCATCTTAAATCAAACTGGTTACATACAACCGTTTTTTTTCTTGTATTTTATTATTTTATTTGACACATACAATCAGATGACTCAGCTGAATAAATAAGCAGCAGACCTCCATTGTGACCTGCACATTAGAATACAGTTTCAGGCTTGAACTTGCCACTTTGTGAAGGTAGACATCCTCAGTAAAAGTGATTCATGAGGAAATGATCCTCTGAAATCCAGATGACAAGTGAAATGCCATTCTCTTTGGGTAAGTCACCCTTACCCTCTCCCAGGCGAGTCGGTTGGATGGTATTATTAATAGCTAATTGCAGCCCATCAGTGGCACAGAGCACTTAAGTTATGCTACTGTGTTCCAGAGTGTGAAAAAGAATACATAGACTGTGTTTCAATAAAACATTTCAGTACACTTATAACATGTCTTTTAAACCAGGAATAATTTTGGTCCCTCTTCTTTGCACTCTTTCTAGAGCAGCAATGTCCTTTTTGTAGCGAGGTGACCAGAACTGAACACAATATTCTAGATGGGGTCTTACTAATGCATTGTAAAGTTTTAACATTACTTCCCTTGATTTAAATTCAACACTTTTCACTATATATCCGAGCATCTTTTTGGCCTTTTTTATAGCTTCCCCACATTGTCTAGATGAAGACATTTCTGAGTTAACATAAACTCCTAGGTCTTTTTCATAGATTCCTTCTTCAATTTCAGTATCTCCCATATGATATTTATAATGCAAATTTTTATTGCCTGCGTGCAGTACCTTACACTTTTCTCTATTAAATGTCATTCGCCATGTGTCTGCCCAGTTCTGAATGCTGTCTAGATCATTTTGAATGACCTTTGCTGTTGCAGCAGTGTTTGCCACTCCTCCTATTTTTTGTCGTGTGCAAATTTACCAGGTTTGCTTACTATACCAGAATCTAGATTTATTTGATGTAGATTAGGAATAGTAGATAACCTAATACTGATCCCTGTGCTACACCACTGGTTACCTCACTCCATTTTGAGGTTTCTCCTCTAATCAGTACTTTCTGTTTTCTACATGTTAACCACTCCCTAATCCATGTGCATGCATTTCCTTGAATCCCTACTGCGTTCAGTTTGAGAATTTATCTTTTATGCGGGACTTTGTCAAAAGCTTTCTGGAAATCTAAATAAACCTTGCCATATGCTTTGCAATTATACATTGTCGATGTTGCATCCTCAAAAAAATCAAGCCGGTTAGTTAGACACGATCTCCGTTTCCTTAAAACCATGCTGACTGTCTCCCAGGATACTGTTTTTTTCCATTTTGGATCTTATTATAGTTTCCATAAGTTTACATATCATAGAAGTCAGGCTTATTGGTCTGTAGTTACCTGGTTCGGTTTTGTTTCCCTTTTTGTGGATCGGTATTACGTTTGCAATTCTCCAATTTTGCCATTTGTATCTCTTAGACATTTAACCTCCTCTTTGAATGTTTTCTTGCTGTTATAATATTGGAAAAAACTTTTTGGAATTAGTTTTAGCCCCCTTAGCAATATTGATTTCTATCTCTCTCTTGGCCTTTCTAACTTCCTTTTTGACTTGCGTTTGCAGTTCCAAGTACTCTTTCTGTGTACTTTGTTTTTGGTCCCTTTTAAACTCTCTGTCAAGTGCCTTTTTTCACTGAATATTTTAAATTGATCTATTAAACCATTTTGGCCATTTTGTTTTAGATTTAGATTTGTCTACTTTTGGAATGTAATTGTTTTGCGCCTCTAGTACTACATTTTAAAAAAACAGCCATCCTTTTTCTGTGGATGTTTTCTCTATTTTACTCCAATCTACTTCTGTTAGTCTCTGTTTCATACCTTCATAGTTTGCTTTTCTAAAATTGTAAACCTTAGCTTTAGTCATTACTTTTTGGGTTTTAAAAATCACTTCAAATGAGACCATGTTGTGGTCTGAGTTTGCCAATGGTTCTCTGACCTCTGTTTTAGTTATTCTGTCTTCGTTATTTGAAATATGCCTACTGGTTAAAAAAAAAAAGATATGCCAGTACTATAATAATTAATAAGTAACCATAAACACAATCTGCAGCATATTAAAGTTGTACAGCTACTAGAAAAAAATGTAGGAGGAAGTACATGTGATCTCCATCAGCTTGCAGATCTCCTGGCAATGTAATATACAGACAAAGAAACCTGACAAATTCAGCAGCTGGATGTATATTTGAAAAGCTGAATTTCAACTCATTTTGAAAAACAAAGAACAAAAAATGGAAACTTGTTCATAAGATATACAGTAGTACTCACATGAAACTTTTATTTATAAAACTTTACGAATCTTTGAGAAGTCTTTGTCAATGTATTTTGTCTTCTGAAAAATACTAATAAAGACTTGTCATTAAAATGTATGTCTAGCTTTATAACAGAGTTTCATTTTAGTATTGAACTCACTACTAGAAGTTTGCTGTATGCGACTCATATTCCTGACAAGCTGTAGGGTTCATTTCTTTGTGTCATGTAGCTTCAGAGAGAGTAATTTAAAAACATACTGAAATAGAGCAACTGAAGCTTAAAATTGAGGGAGATAGACAGAGACAAAGAGAAGGCAATTGTATGGGTTTCAAACAGTATAAAAACCAAAGAAGGTAAATTTATATTTTTGAAGAAATAATTCATAATAGATACCCACACTACATAACATCTCGAGAACTGTACTCAAAAACGTTTTAATTAATCCAGCTCAAAGCATCCACACTAAAGTACTGTTTCATGTTTAGTCAGGCTTAATGCATACAAGCACTATTAAAATAGTGCTTGTATGTGGCACTGGTGTGACGTACCAGTGCCACAATGGGATTACTACAGCCACAGGTATGTCTCGCACAAAGTTAACTGTCAACAACCCCATTTATTTGTTCAGGATCTGTGGCATTCAGGTCATGTTGCTAGGTAGAAACACAAAACCACTCTAAATACCCTTAGTCATTTTGAATGTTAAACGCAACCTTTCAGATTCTTGACTGACCTCCTCTCGAAAACGTTACAGCTATACTGCTTCACTTAGTGTTAACACAGTCTATGAATTTCCTTATTCCCACCCTCCCGATTGATTTGTCAACATTAAAACTGAACCCGCCCCTGGGATCCGTACCAAACAGAAAGCCGAGTAGTAAACTTTTCAAGTCTTCCGTTAGTTGTAACTGCAATGCTATAATAATGCAGGTGACTTTAAGACTGGACAAAGTACAACAGTAAGAAAAAAAAGAAAATGCTACTCAACAGGTTTGAAGTGTTGTTGAATTTGCCGAAATACATGTTAATCACAATGCTGAAAAAAACAGTACGTGACTGGAGACGAAACAAAGACAAAAGAAAACGAGCTGATAGGAGGAAAGTGTTTATGGCCCGATGTAGAAAACATTGTAATTCTAATTCTTTTTAATTCTTTTAATCCATAGAGCTTTTTAAAAAATGTGTTTCTGTCAAGCAGACCTGTATTTCAGTGAAATTAGCTTTTGGAAAGTAACCGTGTGTGTTGAGTCACGCAAAGCTACAAGCAGGATACCGTCACTTTTTATGTTTGACTGTACATTAAACCATTGCTTACTCTGTTCCTTCCTCTGTTCCTGCTACTAATTTTGGTAGTTTATGGGTCTGCAAGACCTTTTTATGAATGGTTACAGATAGCATTTTGTAGGATGACTAAGTAGATATTATTTTGGTCTAAAAGCTGGTCATTGAAATTCAAAACCAGGCGACATAAAGACCCATAAAAAAAATTAATACACTTGGAGCATTTCACTTGTTTCTGTGACCTAGCACTTGAGTAGTTAAGTAGATGGCAATTATAAACACAGTGTCCATGAAGCAGTATGTGGGATGATCATCTTGCTCCGTCTCCTTTTTAATGTTCCCATTAGTTTTGTGACATTTAGCATAAAGGGCATCGGGGGAGCACAACACGCTGACTTGAAGAGCATTCACTTATGTTCCTGTGCTCTTCTTTCATAGGCAATTTACAAGATGGTATCCTCAGTAATGAAAATGCCAGAAGATGAGTCGACCCCCGAGAAAAGAACGGAGAAGATTTTTAGGCAGATGGACACCAATCGAGATGGTAAGCACCTGCGTTCTGTAAATCAAACAAAATCAAGCAAAAAATATTAGACTAGAATAAAATGTAGGTCAATATCCAATACCGAATGCTGTTGTTGCTTAGCTCTTGGCTGATTTAGGTTGCTGCTTGTGATAGGAATGGCTGGAGTCTTCTCCAGCAACTGTAGCAAGGGAAGTGCCGCAATTATGTGCTTTAAGTTCTTAGTGTCAGAGTGGCTTAAGAGTGCCACCTTCTGTCGGGATGCTTGCATTGAAATGGATCCATAAAAAAATGTCTGAGTAAAACTACACAAATGTCTTTTAGATTGCTGTTTTTTTTTTGTTTGTTTTTTTGGGGTGAGGAGCTCTGAATTTACGCTTGGCTGTTAAGAGATTCATCCTGTCTGGATATTAACATTTGACAATTTTCTTCTCCAAAAGTTTTGCATTGCCTGTTGCCTTGTATGGTTACAAGACTGTTAAGCGCATGCAGTTGTAGTAGAAAATTGTATATTTTCTCTTTTTTTCCCCCCTTTTCAGGTAAGCTGTCGTTGGAAGAGTTTATCAGAGGAGCCAAGAGTGACCCCTCCATAGTCCGTCTGCTCCAGTGTGACCCCAGCAGCGCAGGCCAATTCTAAACCCAAGGAAATAATGGATTGTAATCAATGCTTTTGTTCTCTTTTTCTTTTGTCAAACCTTTTCAGGAATGGCGACGTTGCCTCTCTACGGCTTACCATGCCTTTCTCTTGTGGCATTCCTCAGCTGTTCTAGTGTTCTAGAACAAATTTAACAACAGTTGTTTTATTTCTGTACATGGTGATTGGAAAACAACACCAAACACAGTCTGTGTGACTGAAGAATGCTGTGTTAGGTTACTTTGGTTTATGCAGGAGAAGTTCTGTTGATAACGATCTGAGTTGTTATAAACATTTTATATGTATCCCTTTAACAAGCATGCATTGACAGATTTTGTGAAGGATGTCTCAAAGAGGCTGGATAGGCACAGCTGCTCATAGAGAGTTAAAAAATCAACTGGGAGCCTAGACTAAATAACTCTGAAAGTTTGCAGAAGTTAGACGAAACTCTTTGCACAGGGGATTACAGACTGTCAGGAGCTTTAAGAAAAGTATATATATTTTTTTTAACCTGGCTTTTCCAGTAAACTGTGTTTTGTAATGTAGCATGTGTAAGCAGTGTAGCTTTAATCAAGGTATTACTTTTTCATAGTTCATTGTATCTTTGTAGATTATGTGCTTAATGTGTTTAGGTAGCTTTTTTGTTATGGCTAGTGCAATTTTGATACTGTAGCCAGTGTGGCTACACTAAAGTAAGAAATATAACTGTGTTACACTTCAGGATTTTCTTTTTTTTCTTTTTCTTGGACTGCCACACAGCAGCTATCAAAGTGCCGACTGCTGGAGAAATAGTTTTACATGTTGCTAATAAAACTTTAGAGATCTTCGGCGAAAGAGAAAGTTCATTTTAAGCTCTATGGTTAGATCCCACAGAATTAAAAAAAGGAAGAATATAAGCCCAAGAACATGTATTGATCCCCGTTTCAACTGTGGTCTGAGTAGGCAAGGATAAGTCTTGAGCCTTCAACAATGCCTTTGATGTCAGGGAAGCTGAGGCCCAGTTTCAAACACCACAGTTGCTATCATGTATTAGCCCTTTATTTAAGAGTGGCATTCAAATTCAGTAATACCTGACACTTGTTGCACAAAATACCTCTCTTTTTAAAATTTTATTTTTTAAATTGACAGAAACAAAAATTAAATTAGAAAAAAAAAAAAATAATCAAATGACTATTTTGACATTTTTTTTTGATAAAACCATATTAGGATAAACAGGGATGGGGCACAGTATAAAGTGACCCGTTTCTGTTGCTCTTGTCCAGCATCAAGCTGTTCCCCTGCAGTGGACGAGTTACAGTAATTGAGAATTGTCTTCTAAATTGAACTAGTGGACCACATATTTACTAAGTGTGTATTTTTGTGCAGTTTTAGTGACAATTAGTCTTGCATAAAAATAAAAATCTCATGTTCCTCATTTCTATGAAGTCCATCAAATCCAGCTACATTCATTGTATATCACACAGATGTGCTACAAATCTGATTATCATTTGTCAACATAATTGTGGGAAAATATATTGTGCTTTTTAAAAGGGTCAGAGCATTGCTCTTGTAAGGTGTAAAGAGATTTCATTGAGAGCTCTGTATTTGACACTGGGCTCCAACAAATAACACAAAAAGCACTTATCAAAAAACAAAGATTACATTTTTTTTTTTACGCACAATGATGCTGTTGTTTGAAAAGTGACCGAGTTAAATTTGTTTTAAAAAGAAAAAAAAAACTTTAATTCTGTCATTAGTTGTGGTAGTTGGTCTATATTTAGTCACATTTGTAAGTATCCTAATTTTCAGTTTAGTTTAAGTAACAACAAAAAATCGGAATTCAAAAAGTAATTTTAACTGTACTAAACTCTTGAAAAATAAGAATATTTTAACTGCTGCTTATGATATTAACATCTTTAAGATATAATGAAAGATTTCTTTCTTACAGTATACTGTACTTTGTTGTAAACCAGGATTGCCTATGTAACTTTCTAACAAGTTCCTGTGTTCAATTTGCTGGAGTGCTGCATTGTGTTTGAGGCAACATACAGTAACATAACACTGTATTAGGATTTTATTACATAATTTATGTGTGTTTTTTTTTTAATCTTTTATAATGGCAGTCTCTTTGACTTACAGGGTAGCCAAACAGCTTCTGGTACTACAGAAGAAAATGAAACAAATTATTCTTCTAAATAATCTTAGAATGAAAGCTTCATCACTCCCATGCTACCCATCTCTAGTTCCAAACTGTTGACTGAGATGGGATGAGAAACCCTTTAGTATGCCTGTGAGAGAGATTCACCTCCAGTTCAGCTCCAAACAGCCCTTCTGGAAGCTGCAGTGTCCCTGACTCGTGTAAGGAAACACAGCAGCTTTGTTTTGGAGGGGTAACGTTTTAAGGCCAAGGGTCTGGGGGTTGATCTGAACAGCAGAGGATTGAAATACAGCTGTAATTTAAATAATTAAAATAGAGCGCTTTTTATTTCAGATTTTTACAGGCAGAAATAAACTAAGGAGACAAAACATCCCTTATAAAAGTTTACCAAAGTAAAGTGTAGTAAAGCATAGTGAAAGGGTGGTAAAGAATAGGTGAGCATTGTAAAGAATAGCGAGGTATTTAGACCCAATTAAGTTAGTCAATGGATTATACTCCTGAATGTTTTAAATAAACTGCTGTTTTGTTTTGTTTTTTATTTTTATTTTATTTTTTTAATAACAAGTAAACACAAAATGTCAACTACTGCAAGTACTGTTTAAATGAAAAATACAAAGAAAGGTGAAGCTGGTGTTCTTAAAGCAAATAAGGCAAAAGGCATAATTTTGTCTGTATTACACACAATAGCATCATGTGGTTAAGTGCCAAATATACATAACAGTATTGTATACATTTATACTGTACTATTATCTGTTGAACAAAATGTTTGTAAGTGTTACATTTTGTAGATTTTGTATGGTATTCTGTTTTTTGTGACATTGTAGTTTTTAAATGTAGGATTTTGTTATCTTATAAGCCAACATTGAAATGTGTAAAATCCTGTCCCTTTGCCTGTGAGTCTTCTTTCCTATGTCTGTCAGTGATAATATGACATATCAAGACTATTATTTACATTTCTCTCGAATGATTGTGTATGATATACTGTAGAGATTTAAATGATACAAAGTCCTGATAAATTTCAGAGATGTTAAAATAGAGAGATGTTCCCAAGTTTAAACAGCTAGGTTTAGAATTGTGGACAAAAAAAGAAAACAATACAACTTATTTTTATATACAAACAAAACATTGATGTAAATAAGCTTTGAATAAATAACACAAGGGTTTCCTTCAAGAGCTCTGTAACATTAGCATTTTTTGTTTGTTTTAACAAACAAATAGTGCCAACTTTGCACTTTGGTAAATGCTGTGTGAATATGTTCTGAATATATCTCAAGTTTCTTGTTTTATATTTTTGAAAGTGTCTAAATTGAAGTAAACCCCTGATTCAGAGGAGATGGAGGAAGCAGAGGATTGTTTTAGTCAAGCAGTCCTAAAATTACACAATTATTAAACACAAAGAATACTGACTCATTGGAAAGTTTGTCTAACTCTCCCTAACAATACAACTCTTATAACTGATGGATTAAAGCTATGGGTAAACTGTGTCAAACTATTCAATCTTCTATAAGACAATGGTTCTTTTATATTTGCATATTTAAAAAAAAAAAAATCTAATTTAAAATATACTGTACGGCTGTGATCAGAATCCTGTTTTTCATCTTGCTGCGTATACTGAACTGCCTGAGAGGAAGATTAAATAATAATAATCTTAACTGCAAACTGACAATGCCATTAATATTGGATAGCAAATGTCTATTTCCCCATAGTGGCACTCCTGCATCTCAAAGCAAGAACCTCCGTTTATAATGTACGAACAATCTGTCATTTTTATATTGGCCCTGAGACGCTCAAACTGAAACCAAGAGATTGCGGCTGACTGACACTTGGGTCAGCTTGAAAGTTTGATAATTGAAGGATTTTGTGCTTTGAAACGGAAATTATATTTTCCAAGTCTTATCTATGCCTACAGATTTGGTGACAATACTTTTATTGGATTTTCTTTGACTAAACCTGGTCCTTTCTTGTTAGTATGGCAGTGTTACTCAATTCTCACCCCTGTTGGCAATCTAGTTTGTTTCAATGATGTCTTAAATTACTGAATTAACCCTTTGTAGGTTGAATAACCTAGTTCGTGGCCACATTGTAACAAAGACCGGGAATGGACAACTGAGTACCTGCTTTAGAGAATCAATTTAACTCTCCACGTAGGAAACCAATGTCCTGCATATAACAGGAATCCTACATTCTGGCTGGATTTTTACAAATGGTCTTCTACCATGGAGCTAAAATAAGGAATAAAGTTGCACATGATAAGGCTGTCATTTTATCAAGGCGTTCCGGTGACAGGAAATCCACGAGAGTGAAGCTCGAGTGGTTTATGCATGTCACCAAAAGGCAAAATTACAGCCTTGTACAGCAGGGTCTTAGTTATAACCTGATTCAGTCCCAGGACTTAATGAGGGCAGTCCCAGGACTTAATGAGGACAGGTTAAAAGAAAGAAATCTCTTCAGCCTTGAAAATCATTGGTTGAAATCTTTAAAATCATAAATGGTAGCGATAGAAGAACAAGGGGGCATAAATGGAAGTTGAGTAAAATAAAGTTTTGAACAGAAGACAGTTAGAAATGTGTGGAACAGCCTGCCAGGTGAAGTAGTAGGATCTAAAACACTGAACATTTAAAAAAGTCTAGATTCTGTGCTTTTAAATGAGTGCCCGCCCCCCAGCGGGGGAGAAAGGTGTGCTAACGACGGGACGACGAGCCTTGATGGACGGAATGGACTTTTTTCATTCCCCAACTTTTCTTATGTTCTTTAGTAGAAACACAAAGTGTTTATAAGTAGTATATGAAAACACAGATGTTATCACTTTATAGATAAATCTACTAAAACAGAATCCAACTTGAGTTACTAATGAATAAATCACAACAAAGTGTCTTGGGTTTTAACTTGCATATTTATTTCCTCTTAAAAAATGTTTGTTTGTTTTTTTTACAAAAAGTAAATTACCCGTTTTATTAAAAAGCAGACACAACCCACCCCAAGACTGTACAGATATTAACATGTGCCTGTATGTAACATATGTGCCTGTATGTAACTTGCTTTCCATAATCTGTTTTCATAACATATGGCAATAATGTGATTTGTTTTATATATATATATATATATATATATATATATATATATATATATATATATATATATATATATATATATATATATATATATATCTCCTCCAAATGTATGTATCCAGACACTTTTTTGTTTCGTTGACATTTTTCTCTATTTCATACTTGGACGAAATGTCTATTTCATATTCTGGATATTGATATTAATGGACCCAAATATTAATAACAGTTTTAAATTAAAATATTGAAACATGAATTATGCTGCACATAATTCATGCAACAGGCTGAGGATGCACAAATATGACCTGCCGATAAAAAAAATAAAAAAACAACAATAAAAATGATAACAAAAAAAGTTACATAGGTATTTTATGTGTTGAAGACACTACGTAAAAATAACGGTTTAATAAAAAACCTCATCCCAGGGAAGGTATAATGGCAGTAAATATGCCAAATATGTCAAATATATTATTGCACATTATTAACAATTTATAAAACAAAATAACTATAGTTACGGAAGAAATACATTCTAATAAAGCTTTATTAGTCCTCATCCTGCTACACTGAGAACTCTTAAGAGGTATTTAACAAGACTCCAAACAGTCTTACAGGAACTAAAAGAAAACCTTGGGCTAAATTCTCAAAAGCAATTTCCCAATTGACAGTAGCGCATTTTGGGGTAGATGTAATTATAGGCGCAGTGCAAATAATTGCGGATGCCAAATTCAAATTGCTTTGTGGCCAGGTAATTATTTTGTACTGCGCCCTATGAAAGCTTAAAAGCAATGCAAATTACTCAACACGCACAAATAATGATCCGCAATTATGATACTGAATGAGCGCATCGGTCTATTTAGCTATATTGCAGCCCAGAGGTGACGAAGTTTGGAGTACAGAGAGCAGTAGGCACTGTATGACATTTGTGGAGCACGAAAATACAAACCAAAAAAGAGGAAAGGCAGCAAAGTCCTCTTGGTGCATGAAAAATAAAAGTTTTCTGAGTATGAGCTGACAGTCCTTTCAGCATGAAACAGAGTTGTTTGGAAAAGCCTCAGCCAATATCAGTTATGCTAGTATCCTTAGGAAATGATATGTATTGGCCTGCCCTTTTTAGCATGACATCCAGAAACTTGCCTAGCACACTGGAAAAGATGGATTGGGCTATCCTTCCAGACATTCCAACTGTTGTCTGAAAGGAACCGGAGGCTAAGTAGTGCAGAGAACACAGCACTTTCACATGTGCAGGGATAATGGTCCCTAGATTGACGCTGGGGTCTAGCTCATCCCTCAATTCAATTAAGTCTAGGATGACCTGCGGAGTGAGACGATAACGCTTTAGCACCACATCCTCCGGCATCCCAAACAAAGTAACCCTGGGATTGAATATGCAGGGTCTTCTTCGTCTTGCCCTTCTCCTCCGAACGTGTTCCTGCCTCTCCTGAACAAGAGCCAAGTGTCGCCACATCAGAAGTGTACCACAACAGCCATCCTGAAGCCAATGACAGGTCTCTGCAGGTGTGTGCTTTTATACAGCTCTTAGTTACTCTCGTCTACAATGGTTTGCACCTTGTAACAAGAGGTGTAAAGTTTTTGGAGGGTCAGCAATTGCCTAAGTGCAAGGCAAAATCCTTACATCACATTATAATGTTTGCGCCTGCTTACTATCCAGATCCCGCCCAATTCCATGCTCTTTTCTTTATTTAAATGCATTTCATTATAATTTAATGGACTACTGGCAAAGTGCAAGTGAACACCATTCTTTACATACGCCACGTGTATCCTTACATAATTTGCACTTACATTTCTTAACCAAATAATAAACAATTGTAGACTCATAACAAGCCCTTAAACTAATTGTCTTATGTATTTGTGGGTTGGTAATGTTATTAGGTGCATTTCTACTATCAAAAAGAAATTGCGCTAATGACAATTTAGAGAAAATGGCGTTGAAACTCTTGGTTATTGTAATGGGGGTCAAGAGCAGACCCACATACACTTACATGAAATCAAAATATGGCTTTTTTGCTGCCAAAAAGGGCAGGGAAAGATAAAACTCATATTGGAAAGAGGTTACTAAATCTCCCCCACAATCCAGTTTCTATTTTAAGTGCATATATAGAAGGATAGAGACATGAAGCCAATTATATACAAAAGACAACAACCCACTTTTCCTCCAACCACAGGCTTGATGACACCACATTAGTAGTCCCTGACCAAACTCTAAAAATCTTAAAAAATGTGCTGAATTACACCTGGGTTAAAAATGGGCTTTGTTTAAAAGGTTAAACAAAGCCCATTTTAACTACGTCACTTCTTGGCAAGAGCAGGGGGCCAAATGTGGCTCTCAGTAATGTCCCGCTAGCGCTGGGGTAAACAGAAGAATGGTGACTGTGTAACAGGAGCCAAACGTACTTCAGTCCGCAGGGTTTTATGGAATTACTGTCCAGCAGAACAAAAAAAAAGTCTGCACTGGCAAGAGCAGTATACTAGAATTTGTACCAATGACAGTCAGCACTGAAATAAGCAACACCTACTAGGAAGATTGGAACAGTGTTTATCCACTTACTAAAACCAGAACCACTGTCTATATTATACAATATCATTCCTTCTTTTCACACAATATGGATTCGATAGATATGGCAGAAACAACACACTGGTCACGCAAAGTTTATTTACAAAAACTGTCCACTTGACTGAAACTGACTCAGTCTCAGTGCTTCAATAACAGGTCTTTCCCAGTCGCCTACTTTGCAGGCACCTCCCTCCCTCGTATCTGAGAATCTGATAGCTTTGGGTTTTCAGGCAGCAAACTTGGAGGCTCATTATATTTCTGTCAACGTGATCTTGTAGGCATCGCCAATGTTCTCAATATGCATTACAAAAGTGTCTTCATTGGAGTAGTGCTCAATTATGTTGTCATCCATGTTGACCAAAATACTTTAAATAAAGAAAAGATGAAAACATAATGAATAACTTTAAGAGGAAAACAAATAACATCTAAACTCAACTGGAAGTAAAAGACCAAAGCCATTCAATTATTAACTAGCAATGAGTAGTCTTTTTTCCCACCTCAGTTTGACTTTAAAAAAATAATTCACATAACTACATTCTGACAACCAATTATTCTCATAAAGGCTATTCAACCTGGCTCTTGCTGCCGGCCACCAACAGTGGAACTTGTGCTGTCTATGTCTCTAATGTTGAAAAGGGTTTGAGTTCTCATGGCAGAATCTCTTAACGGTATAATCAGGCACCACATACTTCCTTTACAAAGACTTGTTGTGGGATTCTTACCCTTTTTTGCTTTTCTTGTACATTTTTATCATCTTTTCAATGGGAACTCCATACTTTTCCGACACCTGCAGTAACAAAGGGAAACAGCTTAGTAAAACATCCCCTCATTCCTAACCAAGCGACCTTATTCACAAAGATTTGAAGTAGAGTCCTGCGCAGGTCCGATTGGATCCTGCCTGAACTGATAAACGTTCATGTGCTTGAAGTTAATTGTTTCAATGTACTTACCGCATCCATCAACCCCTTCACAGTCGGTGATTTGAGCAGTAGAGCGTCAAACACTTCATCCGATTCCTTGCGTACGTAGAGAAGCACTGGAGAGACAGAAGCCAGGCCTTAAAAAATGTGGTTATATCAGGCTCAAAGGTTTATTGGATCTTGTTATTTATACATCACAGGCCCTATTCACACTGCTTTAACTGCAGTAAAGTAAGAATGTTTTATAGATTATATATATATATATATATACACACACTTTTTTTGGATTAATAAAGTTAAGTATAAACAAACAGCAAATAGCTCATGAGATAGAAGGTTGCGAATAAGTTCCAGCATTACAAAAATCTGCTACTTCATATGATAGTTTAAAGCTAGTCAGTAAAAACTGCATGTGGGTCAGTATACAGATAAAAGACAACCTACAGAAAAATGTGCCAAAACTCAGCTCTACTACAAAACTACCCTAAGGGCATGCCATACAATCATTGGCCCTCTCTAATAAACAGACTTACAACACAGATGTCACTTACAGAGGGTTTATAATGTGGACACCTGTAGGGAGGTTTTATGTCCACCTATGCCTGGGGCATGAAGGAGTCTCTAATTATGCCAGATAGTACTTTAAAAACTGTTGTCTACAATTTACCAATGACAGTTTTTAGAGTTTCCAGGAATGCGTTCCTGAATGCCAAACATATTGCACAGAGTTCAGTAACACAGATGTGTTTGAACATGACCAGCTACCTCGTTTGTTTACTTCTTCTTTTATCTGTTTGGGCGGTGAGGGGCTGTAGTCCTCTTCAGAAGGCCGGAACATTCTTTTCACTAATACACTGCTGTAAATACAAAAACAAATTTCTTGTGAATAGTTATTTATTTTTTAAAACTTTTTTCCCCTCCTCCCTCAAAAAAACCAAAAGTCATATCAAGGTAATGTTAATGGTTATTATTAGTAATTTAATAACAGCTTGCTGTATAACTTTCTCCTGCCTTTGTTAAATAACGAACCATACATCACCAGATGGCAGTGGACTTCATCTAATAATATGCCAGATTAAAAATCGCCAGTCAGATGCACAACAGATTTGATTTAAGTCAATACATTTAGGTTAAGATGTGCACTGCAATTAAAAAAAAAAAAATCTGTTCCACAGAACTGGATTTAGCGCGCAATGTTCAGTGCATTCTAATGCGTGTGGCTGAAAATTATCCGATTAAAACATACCCTTCCCTCTCCATCCCTTCTGTGTTGAAAGCAAAGACCTGCGACGAGAAAACAAGTTCATTATAATCTGATGTGATCAAGCATGAGAACTTCTTCCCACTATATAAAACAGACCTACAGTCTGGTTCAAATCAGTTTTATCTTTGCGTTCTTTTGCTGGCTTGGTATACTTAACTCTAGTATCTTTCTACAGTTTGTATTACCCTATTAGCATATTATTCTTACCTGTCCTGTTCTCTGCAAATTCCCAAAGTGCACATCAGGTATAAAGAGAACAGGCTGAGAATCGAGATTCGTCATGGTTTTGAAGTAGGCGGTATCTCCTTTCTTTTGCACCGGTAACGTGGGCAGGTTTATGCTCTTTGCTAATAAAATAAAATACAATTCTACTTATATAGCGCCTTTCATACAAAAAGTATCTCAAAGCACTGTACAATACAAAGCAAAAAAATCACAATAAAATGCATTTGTATAAAGATCCCAAGGTGTGTCACACACGCACAAACCGCCAACAATTAGACCATTACATTAAAAACAGTCTAATAAAGAATATTTTGAAAACAGAAATTAAAAAGAGATACGAAAAGTTTGATTTTAATTGTAAAAAAAAAGTTTGTATCTATAAAACCATAAAAAAATTTTAAAACAAAAATGTAATAAAATTAGAATTTAAAATAATAGGACAAAAAGAAAATGCAGTTTAGATTATAAAATGGGAACACTAAGATATTTTATAAAAATATGTTTTCAAGACTTAAAAACAGTCCCAGCTTCCCTGACAGAAGAAGGCAGAGCATTCCATAATTTAGGAGCTTTGCATGAAAAGGCCGTTCCTCCTCTTGTTATTTTTATTCACCCTGGAATAACCATTAGCCTTGCATCCTGTGATCCAAGAGTGCGGTTAGGAGTATACCAGGTCAATAATTCCTGTAAGTAACTGGGCGCTAATCTATTCAGGGTCTTATAAGTTAAAAGCAAAATCTTCAAATCTATTCTAAACTGCATAGGGACGCAGTGCAAATAGGCCAAAACAGAAGTAATATGTTTGGCCCTCGAGAATGGGGTTTGTGTAGTAAGAGTAGAGCGGCACTCACAGTTGGACTGGGAAGAAGCGCTCTGGCCTTTCGTCTTCTTACGGTTCTGTTTCCTTTCTTCATCTCGGACTTTCCTCTCTGCTCCCTGGAATTCAATTCAAAGAGGAAATTGAGGGGCTGTTTCTGATTCACACCCAGCACACAGGCATATACCCGGGATCCAAACATATTATTATCAAATCTAATACAGGACAGAGGGATGAGGACATCTAGGGACTTTGCAAATGTCCTGTGTTCGTCCTAGCACTATATATATATATATATATATATATATATATATATATATATATATATATATATATATATAGTACTGTGCAAAAGTTTTAGGCAGGTGTGAAAAAATGCTGTAAAGTAAGAATGCTTTCAAAAATAGACATGTTAATAGTTTATATTTATCAATTAACAAAATGCAAAGTGAGTGAACAAATCAATATTTGGTGTGACCACCCTTTGCCTTCAAAACAGCATCAATTCTTCTCGTTACACTTGCACACAGTTTTTGAAGGAACTCGGCAGTTAGGTTGGCCCAAACATCTTGGAGAACTAACCACAGTTCTTCTGTGGATTTAGGCAGCCTCAGTTGCTTCTCTCTCTTCATGTAATCCCAGACAGACTCGATGATGTTGAGATCAGGGCTCTGTGGGGGCCATACCATCACTTCCAGGACTCCTTGTTCTTCTTTACGCTGAAGATAGTTCTTAATGACTTTCGCTGTATGTTTGGGGTCGTTGTCATGCTACAGAATAAATTGGGCCAATCAGATGCCTCCCTGATGGTATTGCATGATGGATAAGTATCTGCCTGTACTTCTCAGCATTGAGGAGACCATTAATTCTGACCAAATCCCCAACTCCATTTGCAGAAATGCAGCCCCAAACTTGCAAGGAACCTCCACCATGCTTCACTGTTGCCTGCAGACACTCATTCATGTACCGCTCTCCAGCCCTTCGGCGAACAAACTGCCTTCTGCTACAGCCAAATATTTCAAATTTTGACTCATCAGTCCAGAGCACCTGCTGCCATTTTCCTGCACCCCAGTTCCTGTGTTTACGTGCATAGTTGAGTCGCTTGGCCTTGTTTCCACGTTGGAGGTATGGCTTTTGGCCGCAAGTCTTCCATGAAGGCCACTTCTGACCAGACTTCTCCGACAGTAGATGGGTGTACCAGGGTCCCACTGTTTTCTGCCAATTCTGAGCTGATGGCACTGCTGGACATCTTCCGATTGCGAAGGGAAGTAAGCATGATGTGTCTTTCATCTGCTGCAGTAAGTTTCCTTGGCCGACCACTGCGTCTACGGTCCTCAACGTTGCCCGTTTCTTTCTGCTTCTTCAAAAGAGCTTGGACAGCATATCTGGAAACCCCTGTCTGCCTTGAAATTTCTGCCTGGGAGAGACCTTGCTGATGCAGTATAACTATGGTGTATGACTTTTGACAGTAAACTGTCTTCAGCAACCTCACCTTGTTAGCTGAGTTTGGCTGTTCCTCACCCAGTTTTATTCCTCCTACACAGCTGTTTCTGTTTCAGTTAATGATTGTGTTTCAACCTACATATTGAATTGATGATCATTAGCACCTGTTTGGTATAATTGTTTTATCATACACCTGACTATATGCCTACAAAATCCCTGACTTTGTGCAAGTGTACCTAGAAGAATTGATGCTGTTTTGAAGGCAATGGGTGGTCACACCAAATATGGATTTGATTTAGATTTTTCTTCTGTTCACTCACTTTGCATTTAGTTAATTGATAAATATAATCTATTAACATGACTATTTTTGAAAGCATTCTTACTTTACAGCATTTTTTCACACCTGCCTAAAACTTTTGCACAGTACTGTATATATATATATATATATATATATATATATATATATATATATATATATATATTCAACCCAAAGCAACACTTTGACAAATTTTCTTTTAGTGAGGCGTGGGTTCTCTTTCGGGAATGGGACTATGCTGTGCAAAGACTGACACTGCTAGGCTTGGTGTGTCCCCCAATCCCCTGCATGAGCCCCACCTTGTCACAGAACACTTTGATCTGGGAGTAGGCCCTGTGGATGGGTCTGTTGCTGCGGTTGTTGTAGCTGTAGGTATCGATCTGGATCATCAGTGGCAGGCCCTTCACGCCCTTCTGAGAGGAGAAATCTGTGCTCAGGCAGTTCACTGTGATGAAGATCTGGAAAAAAAACACAGAGGAAATAAAAATCAGAGCCCATTTGGTCTTACTAATACATTCATATAATCAGTGAATACAGGTATGAAAGAAGACACTTCCACACAAGCTCTAACGGAAAGGCAATGTGATGGAATCACCACCAGGGGTCAGTCTCGTATCGACTGCTGAAAGCTCTGTTACTCAAATGATATACAGTTAACCTTAAAAAGAACTGATGATAACACTTTTACTTCTGAGAGTACCTTTGCATATCACAAAATGACTTAGCAATCTATACTTTAAAAAAGGAAGCCATTGTAAAAGTATACTAAAAAAGTCTTTTACACTCTTCCAGTTCAGGCAAAGTATCGATCACTACCTGGGGGCATTTCCAGGAGTTTCAACAAGGAAATGGGTGGGAAAGCAGAAGGCCACTTTATTTAGTAAACACTCGGGGTTATTCAAGTGCATTAACTGCACAATCCCAGCAAGGGTAGTTCCAGACGACTCCCTTGGATTTGTTTTACTGCTAAACTTAAAACAAAACAATGAGTTTAAGAACAGATCTCCCATCAGTTAACAAGGTAACGCTTCACAAACCTTAGTTTACAACAATGCGCATGTAATGCTTTGAAGTATTACATTTGTGGTTCATTGCTGAAGGAAAAGTTGGCTATTGCTTATCTTAAAACCCTTTATGTCTTTTTTTTTTTTAAATACAGGATTTCTTTCATGTGTTTATTTGTGTATATACTACAGTATATTGGCCAGATCACTAAAGCACTGAAGCAGGCAGAAAGACATACAAGGTCAGAAAAATTGGTTGCACTGTGTTTAAATCAGCTGAAACAGGGCAAATTTGGTTTTCATTGATGCACAATCTCACGGCTGTATCAATAGACTCAGGCTCTGCAGACAAAAGAACCATAGGGAGACGTTTAATTAAAATCGATCAAAATGACACCTGAATGCTTCACTTTCAAAGCAAATGTTGGTCAAAAAGACACTTGAGACCTTCTCAGCATTATTCCCACCTGACACCCCCTTACTCACATTTCAAATGCCTCACTGGGAAAGGACCTGCAGGAAATTCAGTCGAGATAAGGGTTGGGCATATTTCAAAAACAGAGCTTTAAAATTCGACATGTTTCACTTCACACTGAGCTTCTTTTTCAACAAGTCTCTTAGGGGAGTTCTATTTCAACATTCTGCACTCCTGCCCAGGTGAGCGGAGACAAAACATGAAACTTTCCTGACCTCTTTCCTTTGTGCAAGTTCAGAATTCTTCAGGTCCCCTTGTAAACACTGACCTGCATTTGTTCCAATGTGCTGTAAGTGCATGGTGTGCACACGTGGATATCTGCTCCTTTTCTTCATTTTAATGTTTTTTTTTCTTTGTTTTTTTTTGCTGACACTCCCACCTCCCCCCCTTGGCCTGGTGTCTTTGTTTTAGCCCGTCAGATTACATGCTTTTGCCTTGTCTACTGGATTTGAATTCAGTATTGCGTCCCAAGGCTGTTTCCTGTGACAGGGTCATGATGTGGCATTCTTTTGTCTCATGCACCTTTAGATTACAATAGTACTTGTCAGGACAAGCCAGTGAACACAAGCATCAAGCAACCAATACTGTATAAAATCTCTGACCTCTGTCTTTATATTTACAACTTTAAGACCTTTTTTGTGCTAAATGTTGTGAAATCAAATTATTGTTAAATAAGCGAACAATCTCTAAAACATACAACATCATATCCATAATAAATTCAAGCTGCACTGCACTTCTTTGAAATTTCCAAACATGTATAAAATACCTTTATTATACACTTCCCATTTGATTTGTTGCAAGAACCCTCCTAAGGCAACAGAAGAAGCTGGATTGTGAGTCTGTCAGGGAAACATATTCCCACCAAACAGAAACCACTGCTTTCATGTTTCAGCTTGAAACATTATTAAATTGCCTGTGCCAGAAATCAAGCTTGACAGTCACCGCTGCATTTAACTAAAAACAAGGGGTTCTGTATCATGTTGTGAACAATAAATACATTCATATTTTCTGTTTTGCCCTGACGTAGGTTTTGCTTTCATGAACACAGAGGGTCCAAGATGCTGCCACAGTATATATGAATGCCTCTCCAGTAAAGCATCACAGAAAAACTGTGACATTCATGATATTTATCACATCCATAAAGGTGGTGTCATTTTCCAGGCACACGAAACAGTGTCTAGTCTACGTTCTTTGCTCTTTGTTCATATGGGCTAAGTAAAATATCCATCCCATAGTTACTATTGAAGTTAATTCAGCTGGAACCGTCACCTAGCAACAGGTGGTGTCAGAACATGTTTTGATGTAACCTTTGACCCCCATTATACAATACCTGCCTCTGAGACAGTGCAGCCCCTGATGTAAATATGTAGCAATACCATTTGGTCATGATTTCTGGAGACTTGTGTAGCAGTGGTTAACAGAGACTGAAAAATTTAAACATCTTTATTAAGTGTTAAACCAACAAGCCAAAGTGGACAATAAAGGTTGCGGGTAAACAGGGCCAGGGGGCCCATGTCATGCCCCCTCACTTTGACAAAAGAAACAAAAAAAGGCACTTGTATAGTACACAATGTTTAGTTGTGGTTATACTTTGTGTATACTTTAACTTCATGAGAAGTTTGTTTAAAATAAATGTATTCCTGAAAACCGTTGCAACCCCCCCCAGGCTACACCATCACCCCCACGGACCTTGGCCCCCCCACAAGGCTCTGGCGCCGTTGAACAGGGCAATAACCTTTAAACCCATATAAAATTGCGTGTTTGCGTATCCATCTACAAAGGAGCTACATTCACATAAACTTTGCATATATGTCCACTTACTAGACAGACAAAATTGACTGAGCAGTGATTACTATACTAACATCACTGCAGTTGTTCCTGCTCCATGAAGCAACAGCAGTCCAGGAGTTCAAAAGAGTTGGCAGGTACCATTCAATGCTCCTGGTGGCTTTAATCATTACCACAAAAGCTGTAGATAACATTGTCAATACCCAAGTGTTGTGGTGTCAGCAATGCTTTCAGATGGCCATCGTACCAACCGTATCTGCTGTGCCCACCCAATATAAAGTTACCCATTCCTTATTTTACTGTAAACCACCATATTTAAAAAGGTTATGTCAACATATGTAAATTAAAGTATTTTTCACATTTCTTAAAGCTGTGTAGATCAGGTAAACCTATTGTCTCCAGGGCAAGTACAGGTACTTAACAGTCAACTGTCATCCTGCTGCATTTGTGCCAATTCGTTTTTTTCTGTTATATCCTGTGTTCTATGACTCTGCAAATGGCCACCATTAAGTCGGGTAGCAAATCCAACATACAAATATTTATCTAAGAGATGGAATTGAATTAGTCTCTAGGGAGTATTTGAAGAGCCATCATTAAACATTCAGACTGGATACAGACCAATCCATCAGGGCTTAAGTGCAGCCCAGCCTTTGTAGATTTAACTATTTCAATACTATACCTCTCAACACTGTTGTGGTGATGTGTGAAAGCTAAGAGAGAAAGAAAGAAAGAAAGAAAGAAAGAAAGAAAGAAAGAAAGAAAGAAAGAAGTATATAGTTTATTGGTAGTCTGGATATCTGCTCGGGCCATCTAGTGCAAACTAATTTTTTTAAGGTTTGAAATAAAATTCTAAGAACAGAATCTCTTAATAATCGACGTTTGTCTTACCTTTGCTTCCTCATTCACATCCCAGGTGAAAGAGACAGCATTGTAAGCGATTTCTTCAATATTCCCAATGGTGTTAAAACTTTCTTTGTAATCAGCTGCAGAGAGAAGATGGAAAGCACAGTTGCAGTTATAGTGTGACGTTAAGATTTGCGTTCTAAAACTGCCTGAGACTGCATATTGTACGACAAAAAAGACTTGTATCTGGTTGAGTATTAAAAACACTAGGCGAGCATACTTTCCGTTTCAGTGTAGACCTTAAAATTGAAATCAATATAAGCAATAAATCAGTTTTACATTTTAGTCCCTGCACGTATCCCAACTATCAGCTTTGTTAATCTGATATTTACTTAAAGTGCAAAAATTAACTAGTAGCTTTTAATAGGTATTCAAAGCTGGAACCTCACCCCTACACCTGCATTCCGTGTACAGTAAGCTTCTTAACATTTGCACTGCCCAAACACACGCCCAAACGGTCTTACAATGCAGGCGCTTCATTTGAAAAGCAGTCTTTCTTCAGTGAGCTCAAATATTTCCTATGAAGTCAATTGCTGCTTTGATACATCATGAGAATGTCATCATGACACTAAACACAGTCCAAGGCTGGAGATTGAAACAGGACACCCTACTAAGGCCTAGATAACAACCTTAACCACAATCCATGTTAATAGTCATCAGGTTTAATTACTGTCCAAGTGACACAAGCCTTTAAAACTGGAAGGAAAACTTTTTTGGATAGCGGTAATCAATAGACAAGCTTTATCTCATGATAAAGCTTATCTGGTTCAGCAAACAAACATGCCTCCTTCTGCAAAGCTATTCATTCAGATAAAGAAAACTGCCTATCTAGTATCAACTAATAGAAGATAAATTAAATCATTTAGTTGTTTAGTCAACAAGTGAGCCGTGTGTTCGTATCATGGCTTTATAGGTTTATACTTGCTACTGTATTGGTGTTGATCATAGAGAGCTAGAACTATACAATGCTCCTTCACTGCAGTGCAATAACATCTGTGTAGTTTTTAATCAAGTTACCTTTACACAGGTCTACAGTATTGAAAGTTGATGAAATAATACTGAGAGGATTTGCAACATTTAGCCTCCCAACAAATGAAAGGTCCCCAATAACCGCTGGCACTTTCCATTCAGACTTTGTTATACAAAAGATCGGTAAAACAGTATGTTTCTGCTGTGTTTTGGTGCCTGGCTGTGGCTCATCGGAAAGGTGTAGTTGCCTGTGTTCTGAAAGGCAGAGCTGTGCCTGGACAAGTAGAACAATGCACCTGGAATGCTGAGGAATAGCTCAAGGCACAGGCAGTAGATTTGATGTGAAACAAAATGAGGCATTTACAAAAAATCAATTTGTCAATCGCTCGCATGATTTAGATTCATTAACAGTTATGCGTGGAAATAAAGCAGTAGAGATCATATAAAAGTGGTAGTCCCTTTTATAATAAATATGGTTTGGCATTTCTTAAAGGGAATATAATTGGTGGGATTTTATGCCAGTTCACTTTACAATAAAGATGGTATGATATGCAGTATATGTATATGAGCAAGCAGCCACTGCTTCTTCTAATACATTAAAAAACGTCCATGTTTAGATCTGGTTCATAAAGTTACTTGATTAACAACAAATAAACAGTAATAACAATTATTAAGAAAAAAGAACTATAAATATAATATTGATCCCTGCTCAAGTGGCGCTTTCTTGAAATGAGATTATAAACATATGTTATTTTTATTATTTGCTGCATGTTAAACATTCCAGGCATGTTGATTACAGTATGGGGTCAACAAAAAAAAAGGTCAGCTAGCTTAAAATAAATGTTGGGGGAGTTGATATGAGTTTTTATGTTTAGAACAAAACATTACACAGAGGACAATGTGCGTCTTCTGAAGGATATTGCTTGTGCTGGCACATCCAAGCCCCCACCCTCGTGCTGCAGTGTGTAGGGTGGCAAATTCATCTCCATCATTTCAAACCTATTTATTTTCCATTTTAATGACTCAAGTTTCAATATACACTGGCTACAGGTCTTTTATTTCAGTCCTAACCTGTGCAAATGAGCTGTATCTAGTCATGGGAACCTTTCTGCTTGTATTTCATTGAATGTTTTAGAAATCCTGATAATGCAACTTCTCTTACAGAATTACAAGATTTGTTTTCACAAACACCTCTCTATAACCAAAAAAACTGCATCACAAGCCACTGTGGAGGGGTGGACAAAAGGTGCATTCCTTGCTTGTGTCTGTACACGTTGTACATTTTGTACATTTGGATTCCCCTACACTGGTCGTGTTACACACAAACACTATGTTGCAACTTGTTTTAGAATTCATACAGATCAAATGTATTAATCAAGAAACCACTCTCTGGTCCAATGACAGTAGTTCTAAATTTACAAGCGAACCTTGTACTAATCCAGAAAGATGCCTCCAAATTCCACTGCGAAACCCAGTTGGTAAAAATATAAGAACAACGACAGTTTTAAAGACTGACACAGGGACACATCAAAATGATACCTTATTAATAATTCTCACCTGCAAATTCTTAGATTCCTCAATGCCACATTGTATGAATACAGCATATAATATGACCAATTACTATAAATGTATCTGTAAATAAAACTTGCATTACGTAATATCAATTAAAAGTGTGATTTAATGTATTACTCATTATGCACACAATCATCATTTCAGGAATGGTTTGTTTGCATGCAATATTAACAACGTTCATTCAGGCCCATTCAGATTTCCTCAATTGTTAGCAAAGCATTCTCAATGCAAAATAAAAAATGGCACTTGGTGGAGTCAAGCTTCTGACACATGATGACATGAATACTTTTTTCACTGTAAAAGACCTGTAAAACTCATGACATAGATGAGCAGCAGATTCTTACCGATATCAAGGACCCTCTGCTTTGCTGTGTGTTGTCGTGAGTGCCAGTATTTCCAGTACTTGAGCTGTTCATCTCGGTTCTTATCTTCACTGAATACCACCATGATGACACTCTGTGAGGTTACACAGTTACATTACTGCTCCCCAAACCTTCTCTTTTACAGGTAATTAAGGCTGCATGTAACAAATATTCACAAACATGGTAAAAAACAATCTCAGTATATCAGGTTAAGAAATTTGAGAGTACCGACTTAAATCCACCCTCAATCCTGAGGTAACTTACCCTGACTTTGCTGATGGGATGTCGAAGGCATTTATTGGCACCCATCTCGCTCAGCGTCACGGCATAGAACTGTCCTTTGTTTAAATAGGTCATCGGCCCCTCCCCTTGCTTCTGTTTTAGAGATTTGGTAGCTTCTAACGTGTACTGGAAAGTTTCTCTAAGGAAACAAATATTTAATGGAGATTAAAAAAAAGATATAATAATTAGGGATCACCCCAGACAATGCAATTTCAAGTTCTGCTGTCATTATCCCACGAGAAATGATTTGCTAAGCTCTAGACACTTTCCAGGCTATGTTATGTGCGAAATAATGTATTTTCCATTATCCAATTAGCTATCAAATTAAATTGGTCTCCTGTCTGTTCCAGACTGCTTTGTCTTAGTTTATAGTTGGTAAAAGATAGAAACCCAAGTTTAAAAAATGCAATGCTAGCAGTGTTTGGCTCTTGTGGAATGCCAGCGATGTAAGTTACTTACGCTCCTGGTGGGTCATAGAGGAATTCTTCAGCCCCTGAAGACGACGTGCGGTATTTCTGTTCACAAGGGAAAACATTTTTATAAGCACATTGTATTAAAGAATATACTTTGTATGTTTAAAGAATTCACAGAGGACCACTTTCAACATGATTAGAGGTTGGCGACTAGCGTCTGCGAACTTCTTATGAAATGAAATAAATTAAATAATAAACAGAATTAGAAGTGTAGCGATCACCCATTGGTTCCAATGGTGACTTTTATTCCACGGTTTATTCCATGTAAAACGCACCTCTGGCTCTTCTTTGAAGGACTCGTTGTAAGTGCTGTCTGGCGTGCTGCGCTGGTCGTCCTTGAGGTAGCTGGAGTGGTGGATGGAGGGCACCTCGTAGGGGCTGGGCTCGAAGATGACCCGAGGCTGCTCCTCACTGTCCCCACGGCTGTAGTGTACGCCGGGGCCCATGAACAAGGGGGTGTAGACCCCTCCTGCCCGCGGCCGCAGGGCTGTCCTCCTGGTGGTGTGTGCTGTAGTGCTCCCTCTTAAAAGACTCCAAGTGCTCAGAGTTCAGGGACAGGTTCACTGGGAGGGACTTCAGCACCTGGACTCGGTTGTCAACGGCAGCCATGTCATTCTGCCCATCGTTGCCACCCAGGCAGCTCCTATTAAACAAACAGCATTTACAAATTTGTATCAGCTTTGTAGGACTTTTTAACAGAGTTTCAGTGTTGTAAGCTTATTGCAAAAAAAAAAAAGTGTTTTAGAAGTTTATGATGTCTCCAACATAATACGTTTTAGTGATGATGAGGTGACACAATGGAGATTATGAGATGCTTCTCTGCATTAAGTGCAACACATCAGGACACTGCAGATGAACTTAATGTAGGTTGATATTTTGAAGAACAATAATGTGTAACGGTGTTGCAGCGAAGACTGTTGGTAAGCTTCAAAGTTAGTAATGTGGGTTTGTTAAAGGAAAGCGGTTACTCAATCTCTTTCTGTCCAGGCAGCGTGATAATATACTGAATAGTCAACAAGCTTACCTTTTCTCATGGTCGTCTTGAATTTCAGTCACTTTGTTTAAAGTCAAAAGTCTCTTTTCTTTGGGAACCTAAAAAAACCCAACATTGAATCACATAATTTATCTGGTTTACATAGTGAAGCAACAGAGGAAAGAACACTAGTCAACTTGCCTCTGGAATCATTCATTTCAGATTCATCCAGTGCATGAGCCCCCAATCACCCATTTGTGATAATGCATAGTATTCCCTTACAAACACTGGAACGAACATCATTAATCTATAAAAATCGTGGTCTGGTTAGATGTTGAAGGCTTTGCACAAATTATGATAAATTTTGGCCAGGTTCTTGCCAGGCAACTAAGGAACTTAAGGGGTTGGGGAAGTGAAATAGGGGAAGGTAATTTGAATAATATAGTTATATTTATATTTCCTCATTTCATCTTCCAGTCACCCCCTTCCCTCCAAACAAAAGAGCAAAATTATTACATATAGTTTTATTTTCATATCAAACTACTTACAGGGTTCAGTGCTACATGTTAACTGGAAGTGTCACTATTTAAAAAAGCAATCCAATGGTATAATTTTGATATTTAAAATCTCTCCTCAAGCAGCAGCTGCTGTTGTGACCATCTGTGACCATCTGAAGATAAGGAAAGTTCCATTTGCGTATTCTTTTTAAATAATAATGACTGGAAATACCTTTTTTCTGTAAATAGATAAGGCCTTTGAATAGCCATTGTATCTCCTGGTGCTTTACAGTCAAAGGGTGTGAGAAAGCTGGCAGGCAGAATGAATACAGAGTCCTGTCTAAATAAACATGCAGTGCTGAAGTCCTGAAGTACTGAAGCCTACCTTGTAGTAATCGTAGAGGAGCCCCAGAGCTGCGGCGCTGTCCTCGTCTCCGTTGATGCTCATCATGGCCTTGGTGGCTGCCGTCAGGGGGTTCTCCAGGTAAGACTTCCAGGCTTCATCCTCGCTCGTGTAGGCCCGCCGGGAGTGGAATGAGGTCTCATTCGGCACCACCACCACCAGCCTCTTGCTGCTGCACAAAGGAAGAGCAGTTTCTGCATGTTAGCTCATCTGTTAAAACATTAAAAACAAATAGAATGCTGTTTAAGGTTTCTCTGTTCTTTGTTAACGAAACATTTGTCAACTTGACTTAGTTTTGCTTCAAAATTTATCACTTAGCTATTAAAGTTATGGGTGAAGTCAGGAACCTGACTATACATCTCATAGCCTCATTCCTCAAACCTCTATAAGCTACAAGCCTCGGTTTTTCACAACCCTCCTCGGTCTGTTGTTTACTTATAGCGAGTCTGAAACAACCTGTCATGTTGGAGCCTGATTCGACAAGCCTCACAAAGAACCACGGTGAGGCCCCTTGTCATCAGGACTGTATCAAATTTGATAGAAGACTACCCTTAGAAAAATGTAATGGAAAATACCATAGGCATACCATCACAATATCAGTGCATCACCCTGAGCCAAACTAGTAGCAGACTCCAGCTTTACCAACAATGCAGGGATGGAAATAAGACCTCTATTCCAGGTTTTAATACGTGTTTGATTAGCCACGGTGTATAGGTAATAAGCTCATTAAACTCATAGTAAAACCAGGAATGGATTTAACTACTATGCAATGGGAGTCTTTTTTCCATCCCTGCAATGGCAACACATTGTGTGTCAAAATAAGTCCCTTTTCCACTGTGTTGTCTTTGAAGACCATTTTGCAAGGGTCTGGACAACAAGGTCCTCACATGTCACACACGTAATCTCTAACTGTGTGTTCTTTGAGATAAGCGAGGTTCGGCTTTACCTTTGGAATTGTTTTCCCACTGCATACAGTCGCTCATGTTCTAATAAAAACTTAAAGGATTAAATTAATGTCAGTGAGATTAACAGAACTCATGTTCACGGAAAATGCCAAAGCTACATTTAAAAAAAGGATTCGCTTTTTTTTTTGTGCAAATTTGTATAGCCTGAAGATTTATAACCGAATACAATGAGATTAATGCACTAATATTTTTAGAGCAAGCCTCATATTTCCAAAAAACAAACCTTGTGTTAAGAAACAAAACAACAATAAAAAAAACACTTAAACCACAATTTCAGGCAAAACTAAAACATGTTTAAAGCTGATCACACCTACCTTTGTACTGTAGTTATGATTTTAATGTCAGATAAACATTCTGTTCCCTTTAACGTCACCAGTAGAATCTTGATTAGATTAACTATCATATTTCCAAGTAGGTTAATAAGTCATTTACAATTAAAGAAATAAATGAATATCTCTTAACGCAAAGAGCAGGTTCACACAGGTACGTGTAACGCTTATGAATTACATTTTTAGAACGTTTCCTGAAATTGAAAACATTAAAATATGTATATATCTGTGTTTTCATTTACAATGAAAACAATTAAAAATGTAAATTTTGGTGAAAGTCACCATAGCTTTTTTTTTTTTTATTTTCTGAGAAAAAAAACAGAAATTTGAGTTAGTGGTTCAAAATTACACCTCTTTCATTTTTTGTTACTCCTGCTAAAATAATGGAAAACCAAACAATGGTATAACTTTAAAATGCTTGCCATTTGTGTTATGAAACACACACACACTTATAATTTTAACACATTCAAATCAACATTTACCAAAACTTCGGCATGTAGCTATCAAACAAAAAAATTTAAAGGGAAAGCTGACATTTAGATGAACGTACTTATGTCAAGCTACCTATGAGATCTAGGAAACATGGTGCTTGCATTTTTAGCGGGAGAGAAACCTAAAGGGAAATGTTGATGTAATTACATAATTGCTGTGCAAGTAACACATTGCGTCTATGATGTGTAAACTATTCAGGGAAATATTCCTCCATGTTTAATTTGACAATTGTATGGATTTCGCTCATTTTAGCCTCACAGATGATCATTAATACCTAACCTACTCTTTAGTACCACAGATCTTTTCTTTTTTTTTTAATCAGATAAAGGTGTCTCTTCCCCAATTGCTAAACCAGTTAAGGCTGCAGCCAACACAGTTTCAACAAGCATTGCAGTCTGTGTAAATGTTGTGCATCTTGAATTGTATTTTGAAATCAAATGTCATGCAGGCAAGCGATCTTAAAGGGAGTGGGTAAAAACCAGCTCAAGGCTGAAGTGTGCCAAACGGCCCCCAAGCCAGATCGTCTTAAAACCAAAACCAATGACATGAGCTGTGTTATTTAAGTTGAATTAATTGCTCCTTCAGGGCTAGTCCAGCAAGTTTTTGCACACACATAAAAAACTAAAAAAAACCTTTTGGTGATTCAAGAATAATTATTTTTGAGCATTTTGATCATGAGAGTATTTGATTGACACATGATATTTATCATTAAGTTTTAATTAACTGCTGGGTAGAAATGTGCTGGTCAGGGTTGTCTTTAAAGTTGTACCCATGATCCCCTCTTCTTTTGGAATCTATAAAAACATAATCCAATTAAAGATGTTGGTGTTGATGGTTGGTTTCTCTGGCTCATATTTTGTATTGACATCAGCCTACTCAATGAACATTAGAAAAATATTTACATTTTTATTTTTATTTTACAACAATACATTCATTCTTATATAGGTTATAACAAACCTTTTTTTTTTTAATTTGTAAGTTCCGTAACTATACCAGAACTGTCAACTCTGCCATATTTCCATGAACCACATATCCTGGGTATGCTCCCTCCCTCCCCCTCTCCTCCCCTACCCTCCTCCTCTCCTCCCCTCCCCTACCCCATCCTCCTCTCCTCCCTCCCTCCTCCCATACCCCCTACCCCATCCTCCCCTCTCCTCCCTCTCCTCCCCTACCCCTCCTCCCCTCCCCCTACCCCCTCCTCCCCTCCTCCCCTACCCCCTCCTCCCTCTCCTCCCCTCCCCCTCCCCTCCTCCCTCCCCTCCCCCTCCCCTCCTCCTCCCCTCTCCTCCCCTACCCTCCCTCTCCTCCCCTCCCTCCCCCCTCCCTCCTCTCCTCCCAAACCCTCCCTCCTCCCTCCCTCCCCTTCTCCTACCCTATCCTCCCCTCCTCCCTCTCCTCCCCAACCCCTCCCTCCTCTCCTCCCTCCCTCCTCCCTCCTCCTCCCTCCTCCCTCCTCCCCTCCTCCCTCCTCCTCCCCTTTAAAATCCTTTGCTGGAAATGTCCAGTCTACTTTTAATGTTTTTAAGCAAATTGGCTTCATCACTGTCATTCTCATATCCACTTTGAGATCTGACACATTATTTCCCTTGTCCAGCGCTTCTTTCCCTGTTCTGCATACCAGTCTGCCAGAGGTATATGTACTGCATGAAACAAATGTGAAAGCATATCTAGATGGATTTATCTTTAAAACCATTGACAATTTGACTGTAATACCGTCTGCAGCGAATGCACGTCTCGCCAGTATTTCCTACCCAACTCACGTGATAACTCGGGTAACTCGGAAAAACATGGAAACGCCTCCTTTTTCACCAACCCGAGTTCTGGGAGAATTCAGACCAATTCGAGCACGCTCCAATCGACATAAGTCGGCTGTTCATGGAAACAAGGTATATATTCTCACATAACCTGAAGCAACGCTGGGAAAAAGTCATGTTTCTGTAAACTATACAGGACTGATTTAATGGTGGGGACAAGAATGATGTTTGTGGTAAACACGAGGGATCACAAAACACCAAAATGCCAGTGACTCTCAGAAAACCAGCGCTTCAATCAATAACACCTTTCACTGCCAAAGGAAAGACGGAGATCAAGAAAGTTACATTGCAGAGACCTTTACACGTTGTGATTAGTTCAGCAAATCTGAAGTAGACATGTTCCCAGACTCACACATTGCAAAGTATTCGGCAGGAAAGTCTAAAAGTCACACAAATAGTGAAAGGCATTTCTACTACAATTGCAGCATCAACATTGCTTAAGAAATTTAGATTGATTGAAAACATCTGTTTATATACAGGACTATATACCGAGGTCAAACTTAGGTTTCAAGCTATAGCTGGCAGTATTTATGTGACTGCTTGGTATTTACTATTCATCCTGCAAATCTATGTTACACAGCAAACCAACAGAGAAAATTAGGGAGTCTTTTGTACTTTACCAGAATTTTTACATGCGGATCAGCATTGATGTTGCAAAAAAAAAAAACACGAGGACACGACCCCGGTATCCTCATAGCTAGTTACGGCCCTGAGTGTATTCATTTAAAATAGAAGATAGTTGACAATTAAATGGTACTGACAATGGTATTATTGATTATCCACATATGTTCAGTGTAATGAATAACGTTGCAAACTACGTTGTTGAGTATTTTGGCTTTTCTTTCCTTTTTCTTTTTAAATGATGGCTTACTGAATTTAAAGGTGTTTTGTTCTTGTTATAAATAGGTGCCTTAGCTCGTACTTTAGGTTAGTTTTGTGTGATGAAAATAACAACGTCAACGTATGCGTTGCTGTCGTGCAAAAAAATCAACTACAGTGGAGCGGTTTACAAAGTACTGTGGCTGCGGCCAAATCAGCCGCGAACAACCACAGTAAATCAGGACCACAGGAGCCAAGACAGAATCTGATTGTGAAGCATCTCATGGCGGTTCTTCTGTTTTCCTTTTTAAAAGCAATTGGAAGGAGCCCGTATAAGTAATAAAGTGGAATAGTTGTATGCCTTTTGTCTTATGTAGGTATTCACTTCAGTTCAGGCCACTAAGTAAGATTTCAGTTTACAAAAGCTCGCTCATTTTGAAAACTCCGTGTTGACAGGTATGCTATACTTGTGCTTTACTAAAACACGTTATTTTGACTGACGTGAGGATATCGATTTTCAAAACAACTAAACACAAAATCTTAGAATTTTGTTAAGTGTTAAATATTTTGTACAGTGTTTGAGACAGTGCTGTTCAAACGGTTTAACATTAGCTCTGCAAAAAAAAAAAAATCCTTATACATTGTATTATAGCCTCTACTGACAAATATGAAATCTTTTTTTGTTTGTTTAAATTGATATTGACATGTGCATTCAGCAATCTTAATATCAAAGTTAAATAATGTTGCCTCAACGTTCTTATCAAAATGACGTGCCTATAAATACGCCAGGGTTTATAAAAAATAAATAAATAAATGAGTAATGTTAAAAAAAAAAAATCCCCCATCGCCCACCAAAACGTGGATCGAATAAATCGGAACAGGTAAACATCTGTTAAAATTCACTCTCCACATATTACATGCATGCATATGTCTGTGTGTGTGTGTGGATACATAGATAGATAGATAGATATAGATAGATAGATAGACAGACAGACAGATAGATATCCAAAAACAATCCTTAAAGCCTGGTGCAGCAGAGCCCAAACAAGTATGATCACTTACTTGTCCGTATCCTGTGACATATTTGGTCCAACAAACTCCCCCCTTTTCCTCTCTCTTGTTCTCTTGCTTGGCAAACTGGACTTTCAAGTCTGTGCAGGTATAGGTGTATGGACGACCTGGGGGATACGGCAGAACTCGAGCTACAGTTAATTCTTTTACCGTCTGGCGCTTCTTCCCAGCCAACCACCAGTATGATCACTGCGCGCACAAACAAGGTGACCAAAAAGTACAATATATACCGGTAAACACTTTTTGTTTTAGGTCCGATCTACCACCAGGCGACCTGTCTGCACGTTTTTAATCTATTGTAGAGCTGTATGCTGCTTGCAGATGGCGGCAGGTGAACTTTCCTTACAGATGATTTTTTTCACTAGAATGGCGAGTAACGCAGGGTTCCAGGAGGGACGAGCTTAGGCCGATTGCCAACAGAACTGCCAGAGGCCTACGTTGATAGGCTGTGACCTGTCAGGTAAGACCCGCCTTACCTGAAACTGCTCACCACCTACCTTCGCAGGTAAGCTGATTTCTGAAATGCCCAGATGTGTCCCAATTTCAATGGGCTGCTGTTTCTTTTCATTAGATTTCGGGAAGTATAAGATTGGAAATGTTGATGTGTTCTTCACATAAGTAAAAACAATAATAATAATAATAATAATAATAATAATAATAATAATAATAATAATATTAACGCATGTGATTTTCTGCATATTACTGTATTAAATGCCACATATTTATGCTACTACTTCTATAATAATAATAATAATAATAATAATAATAATACCAGCTAGCAGATCATTATCGCATCATCACTGGTATCTGTGATCCAATGTTTATATATATATATATATATATATATATATATATATATATATATATATATATATATATATATATATATATATGGACTAAGGCTATATTTCCATCTTGAGCCATTAAAAAAAAAGTCATAATACCACAGTAGTGACGTCAAAAAGCGATAATTCCTACTTGGTCTCTGACCCATTCGACTCCTCGAGACCATCACTTTCAATTCAAACACAAAATGTCTGGTTTTTAATCACTCGACAACACCCACAGAACAGAAATGTCCACTAATGATCAGCGAAATGAGAATATGTTTTTAAAAAAATGCTGTAAAACGGGTACATTCGTATCTCCGAGAAACTGGAGAGGAATGGGGCATTACAACACATTACAGAAACCCGAGATGGTATTATTTCCTGCAACTCACTGAAGCCTATCTATATATATAGCTTATTATTATTATTATTGTTGTTGTTGTTGTTGTTGTTGTTGTTGTTGTTGTTGTTGTTGTTATTATTATTATTTGGCCAAGCCAGGGTGGACGCACACTTTGTATGCTGGTAGCTTTCAAAAACTGGTGACCAAGTGAACTTTTACCTGCATAGCACATGATAAAAAAAGTCGGTCCAGATGTGTCTTTTGGCATCTGTGGATGAAGAAAAAGAGCAATGACAAGCACTACAGCACATGACCTAAAATGAACAAACAGGCCGAGCAAGGTACTCAGACTTCCTGGATTACATTCGACAAGGATTATAGTGTGGTGCTGAAGTTAATGTTTTTATTACCATACGTAAAAATAAATAAATAAATAAAAATCTAATACTGCGCGTGCAGCCTTGGCAGGAATGTTCTATCTTATAATAAAAGTTATTTCACATTACTGTATTTTGAACATCTGTGTATTGTGGCCTCTGAGTTTTGTATCAGGTACAGATATTAAAAATGAGAGAGCAGCGTAATTGGAGGTTTGTTAAAAATCAGAGGTCGGCACTGATAGGCCTACTCGTCGGGTTTTAAGTTAGTCTACCCGAACCGGGTCTCTTTTTACTACCCGGGTATTGATTATTAGTTTGAGAATTTAAAGAAAATGTAACAAATATGACCATGCAGTTGTAAGCGCGGGTCTCTGGCCGGCGTAATAAAGACAACGTTGAAACAAGCTTGGCATTTGCCGCAAGTACACTTCAATAATATATAACTGCGGCGACTGTTCTTCTCAGGAACTAAACCGGAAAGAAAACAACATCCTTTATGTCAGTGAAAACTCTTAATTGTCCATTAATAATAATAACTCTGTGGCTTCCAATACAGAATGCTTTAACTACAGTTATTGCGCAGATATAGTTTCTTAACAAAAAGATCAAATAAGTAGCCTTTATTTAAAAAATAAATAAACAAATGAATTGTTGAATATATTGAAGTATTGTGGAAAAGCGTGAGAAAGAGAAAGAGCATTAAGATATTCTCCTTGCATATCCTTTTGTTTTGTGTAAGGTACGCTGTGTTCCGATTGAGAAAATAAATAAAACCTCCATTATTGAAACCCTTGCATCGCCATGAATCAATAGAAGTACAACATTACATTAACAACAACAACGGAATACAGCCAATAGATGTCGCAGAGAATCCTGCAGCATGAAGCGCATTTAACATTAATAACTGTATCCAAACTGAGATGTATTATTATTATTATTATTATTATTATTATTATTATTATTATTATTATTATTATTATTATTATTATTATTTCGATGTTTCCAGTACGGAAAAAGGTTACACAAGTCTACAGATGTGACGGGACTAAATGTAGGCCTATGTGTAATGTATAGTATTTAAATATGTATCATGCACTTAAAAATGAATATCTATCTGTGTGTGTGTGTGTGTGTGTGTGTGTGTGTGTGTGTGTGTGTGTGTGTGTGTGTGTGTGCAATCCCCTCAAAAAGACCCAGGTATCAGGGTATTTTCCACGGCGGGTACCTGGTTCCGGATTTTCTACTAGTGCCGACCTCTATTAAAATTAAAATAATAACATTGAAAACATTTTCAGTAGATTATGTTGGGGTAGCTAATCTGTTTAAAGAAGACAGTACTAATAGTCGTCTTTTCTTTGGCAACATTCAATCAAATTTCTCCAGTAAATTGAATGTCATTTTCAATTAACAGTTTTGCTTCCTGTAGTATAAAGTTTAAGATGTCATGTATAATCTCCTCCAGCAAGTGGCAAGTAGGTTTCAAGGGGTGAGGAAGCTACAGCTAAAACTACCTTTGGAAAATGTAAAAAAACAAAATTATAGTTTTTGTCAGTTCTGACTCTGATAAAGTAATGTGCACAAAAACTGTGGACAAATGCAGACCACCAAGGAATTATGTTGAACACTGATTGTGGGATTTAATAAGAAAATCTGTGTGAACCACACCAGCTTTCATCTGAGGAAGGGCCAAATTCAATTAGAAAGCTGCAGTGTTTACTCAAAGGTATTGTCATTCAAATTAGCCCTGTGTAAGCTCACACATTGTCAATGAAAGGTAGTGTTGAAGGGAGGGGAGACTATTAAACTAATTGGAATGACACAGCATGCATTTGCTTTGACAGTTTAAACACTTGGTGGAATGATTCAGTAATGAGTCACAGTGTTTCAATGTGAAAAGGTAAGACTCAAGGGCCACTAGTGACCCTGTGTTAATATATATATATATATATTCAAATTACACAGTATGTTCTGTATCTTTGAAAGTGAAGCATACACATTACCTCTCTGGAGACTACATGACTGACACCATCTGCAACTACAGTGTCAAAAACAAAACCACCCAGAGGTACATTTAATCAAAGGTATAGTAGGACAGTCAAGAAATGAAGCATTTAATACATCAACAACATTCACACTAAAAAGGTATGGGAAAAAAGTCTCATAATTGGACCATACCCCAGCCATTACCTCACAACAGAGTGACTGGCAATACCAAATCCACTGTCAATTTCGGGGGGTTTCATTCCCCTTCTAAAAGTTATTTTTCTTTTTTTTTTTGCAGTTTTACCATGCTTTTCCGATGGCTATACTATACATTTAGCATAATTTACCTTGGTTTTCCATGTGTATTAATATGCTATATCATACCTCCTTGTTCTTTGCAATGCTTACCTATGCTTTACCATGTTTTCACTGTGCTTTATTACTCTTTGCTATGCTTTTACTATGGGACTACTGGGTTTAGGGTTTTAATACTAGGCAAATGTGGGAAATTTAGTATAAACAGGTCATATTTGATAACACTTAGTGATGAAACATTAGAAACGTTTTAATATACTTCCACTTTTAAAAAAATACAATACCTTACTGTTGCATAATAGGATGCTGATCATTAGTTAAGAAAGCTTCCTTGATGTATAATAATAATGAAGGGATCTATCAGGTTAAATACACCATGAACAGAATAGTACAATTAGAAGGTGTCTGGAATAGATTAATATCATCATTTTTGATTGCAAAATGTTTAAGCAAATTACCTTTTTGATTTTAAAGTTATTTGTGATTCACTCAGCCTTATTCTGAGGTAACATTTGCTATTGAACAACAAGAATGACTTGACACATGAAATGTAGGTGATTATCTTCAAGACTTTTGCTTATGAATATGCTGGTGTAAACATTGTGGGGTGTATTAAAGCATGGTAAAGGCATAGTCAAATTAGAAATGGTAAAGCATTGTGAAAACTATGGCTAACTATGGTAAAGTACATCTGAAACAAAAACACATTGGAAATGTGAAAAAATGGCAAGTTATCAAGTGCCCAGCCATTTAAAGTGGAGATACAAAAAACACAAGCCAAGTGCCAAGAAACCATCGGGGCAACCTTGCCCAGCACAAAGCAAATAGGCACAACTGTAAAACTGATGGGGGCCAAGGTTGCCCCAATTATTTCTTCGATCAAAAAACAGAAGCTAAGTTAGAAAAAACAATTGGGGCAACATTTCTTTTTTTTTTTTTTTTTAAAGTTTGCAATATGAACCCTGTGTGGGAATCGAACCCAAGACATGCTTCCAATGTAGCTTGCAATGCAGACACCCCTAGCATTCACTCCACAAAGTTTGTCCTTCCATTTTACATTTGCAAGTAGTTTCAATGTTTATTAATGTATTTATTTATTTATGTTTTACTTTGACCAAATATATAGGCTATCTATCCTTCAGCATAGCTAATTCTCAGAAAAATGAACGTTTCTTTTTGTCCAGTGGGGACCACAAATAGCATTATTCTCATCAACCAGTATAGAGAGGAACCATACTTCCTTGCGCCAATAGGGACCACAATGAGCGTTACACTGACAGGAAACCAACATTTTACAGAGATCAGGATCACAATTCCAGAATGATGATGATGATGATGTGATGACTCGAAAAATCTTCCAAATCTCCAAACTGTAAAAAAATAACAAAGTCCAGAGAATTCTCATCTGGCTGACTTCATCTTTCAAAATGCTGCTTGTTTTCTCAACTAATCGTGCATCACTGATGATGACAGTAAAACACAACACGCTTGCAAACTGAAGGTTATATAGTTTCAAATCCCACGTATGCTAGACGTTTTTTATATTTATATTCTATAAAAAAAGATATTTTTTGCAAATGTTCCATTTTAAAACAGAAATAAATCACTTAATATAAATGATATAGACGTTACAATAAATGTGTTCCCTAGAATATTCCCATGTTGACAAAACAAGTTAATTGTCATTGAACTCGGATGTCCTGTAATATACATATGTGTGAATAAAAGTGCCTGGGGTCTGCAAAAATCTGCAAAAAAATGAGAAAAAAAGGAGGAGGACATTTTTACCTTACCGTTCCCCTCAATGCATGGAAAACCATGGGAAGCTTTGTTTCAGGTAAGGAGACTGGAGTCTTTCAGCTCTAATCAATTCTTACAGTGGACGGGAGTAGAGGAGCACTGTTCTGTTATAAAACAGCATAACCAGTTCTTGAGCATTACAGGCTCCTGAACCAGCCTGACCAGATAAAAAACTTGCACAACCAGCTCTGCCCACCTGGCCACTGCAGGAATTCCTCACAGGATATTCCTATTGCATTTCATAGAGTCTTCACAGAATGTAAAAGATGTTAAAAGAGGAGGTGTTAAAGTCCCATTGTGAAACTCTCTGTGCTGGGCAATCTGTCCATTACATCCACTGGCTCCACAGTTTCAGTGAAGCAGGATGGCAGAGCATGTGTTAAGTGGAATTCTAACTAGGGGAGGCTCTCTGTCTGTGCATGCAAACCTGGGTTAAGTACGTCAATGAGTCCCTTTGATGCCTCAGATTAATTTCAAGTTAAAACCCAGTAAGAGCACATTCCCATCTGCTGGAATAATTCCTAGCCCTGTCAGCCTGCGTCAGATCTTCCTGGATCAGTGCTGCATACTGTACTTACAATATTTTGTGCGAAATCAGAACAAATACGCTTCCACAAATGGCGCAACATTAGGTTAAATACAAGAAAAAAGCTCACTTTCTTACCAAGATCCCTGCATTTTATAATGGGGTTAATTCAGGCGCAGGCAGAGCAAAGCATAAGATTCTATGAACATTCTATTGATATTTTCAGCTTGAACGCGATGATCATTTCTGTCTATCCATGTGTTTGTGGGTCTGATGGGAACATTAGTTCCCTTTCAAGTACAAAATGTAACCATTACCGAATGAGTATTTACCTCCTAAAGACCTGAAACCTGAATAAAATCTATCAAAGCTGCTTGCAGACCCTGTGACACACTCATGGCCTGCCCCCAAGGGCATAAAATGACAGCGCTCACAGACCTCAGCACCATTTTTCCTTTCAAGAACTGACCTGACAGGAGGAGCCTGTCAGATAAGTACTTTTTGCTTATGATGGTATAATTTTCGCTAATTATTGTGTTTTAAATAATTTATGTGATAATTTACTTACGCTGTAAATAAATTTACATTGTGCACTACAGCCTGTTGCTTGTTACATCCCACTGTGGTCTTGTGCCCCACGTGAAGCCGACAGCTTGAGTCACCCCTTCCCAGGGATCAAGCAACGTAAGTCGACTGGCTTTGTGCTGTCTCTCCAGGCTGCAATAGCTCCGGCTGGAGTTATTTTACCAGTATTCTCATTTTGGCTTCGGCAAGAATTACAAGACAGTTTGTATAATTAAAGTAATTGTTATTACTGTATTTTGTATAGAGAAATATTTTCTTTTCTCATTGTATTTTTCTGTAATTTCACAGAGATTGTCTCAGGCTGGTCTGCAATACGTACTGCAGCACACGTGTAGTGAGAGCAGCAGCGCTGCGCAGTACCAAGAGGCTGCTTCGGTTGTGGTTGCTTACAATCCCTCCCACAGCATCTTGATGCTGTTTTGGTGACAGCTCTTGCATCACCATTACAAGGGCTGTTAGTTCATTCTAACAAGCAGGCTTCCCTCAGTCTCGTGTGAGAACTGACTGAGTGGTTTTGCCAGTAGCTTGCACAGGTGGGCATCCCTGTACGCTGCTACCCCCGGTAACTGCAAACTGGTGGACCCATACCATACCGTACCGGTACTGAGTTCAGTGACCCGCTCCGTTCCTGCGTACCGCTACCACACCGGTACTGTACCGAACCGACCCGGTACCGTCCTGGTACTGTCGCGGTCCCGACCCGCTACTGACCAGGGCTTACATCCATGGACCAGTACCAAGCCGGTCTTGTTGCTGTCTTTACGCAGACTGAGGCAGCACCTGTACAGTGTTACAGTACATTGCATTGCTACTTGCATAATGCCTGGGTTTTATCACTGTGACACATGCAAGGCCAGTCCGCCTGTTGAGGACAAGCATGGCGATTGTCTTCCTGCCTGGGGCCAGAGCATGCAAAGGAGGCACTAGTGAACCACAGTTGGAGAAACGTTTCTCCCGCTGCTTTACAGAGTGCTCTGCGTCCCTCACTCCTGCACAGCACTCTTCTCCATTACCCTCTGTTAGAGAGGTGGCTGCGCCCTCACCCCAGGGCTCTGTGCCAAGGGAGACCGGATGACGCACCCTGGAAAGTAGCCCACGCAGGCAGCCATCCTCACTGCCTCTCCTTCTCCTTATAAAAAGTGTACCTCCGTGATTTTGCCTGTGCATTTAATATTTCCTTATGCTTTATTATGTTTTTACCATGGCATACCACAGTCAAGTTTTCTAAAGGCAAGTTTACCAAGTTGCCACTCGTATATCTGTGTGTCAGTTATTAGGACTCCACCTTAGCTTCATCCTCATAGTGTGGGATTCTGTGGGGTCCTAATACCTACCTGCTGGACAGGATTTGAATGTCATTAAGTTCTTGTTCAGTGTTGTGTTTGTAATAAAATTCAATATAAATAAAGTTAACTTTGTATTTTTGGGGTGGTTGAACATATAGCTTTAAAGGAATTATAGCTACAAATGTATATACAGTACTGTGCAAAAGTTTTAGGCAGGTGTGAAAAAATGCTGTAAAGTAAGAATGCTTTCAAAAATAGACATGTTAATAGATTATATTTATCAATTAACTAAATGCAAAGTGAGTGAACAGAAGAAAAATCTAAATCAAATCCTTAGTTGGTGTGACCACCCTTTGCCTTCAAAACAGCATCAATTCTTCTAGGTACACTTGCACAAATTCAGGGATTTTGTAGGCATATAGTCAGGTGTATGATTAAACAATTATACCAAACAGGTGCTAATGATCATCAATTCAATATGTAGGTTGAAACACAATCATTAACTGAAACAGAAACAGCTGTGTAGGAGGAATAAAACTGCGTGAGGAACAGCCAAACTCAGCTAACAAGGTGAGGTTGCTGAAGACAGTTTACTGTCAAAAGTCATACACCATGGCAAGACTGGTAGTTATACTGCATCAGCAAGGTCTCTCCCAGGCAGAAATTTCAAGGCAGACAGGGGTTTCCAGATGTGCTGTCCAAGCTCTTTTGAAGAAGCACAAAGAAATGGGCAACGTTGAGGACCGTAGACGCAGTGGTCGGCCAAGGAAACTTACTGCAGCAGATGAAAGACACATCATGCTTACTTCCCTTCGCAATCGGAAGATGTCCAGCAGTGCCATCAGCTCAGAACTGGCAGAAAACAGTGGGACCCTGGTACACCCATCTACTGTCCGGAGAAGTCTGGTCAGAAGTGGCCTTCATGGAAGACTTGCGGCCAAAAAGCCATACCTCCGACGTGGAAACAAGGCCAAGCGACTCAACTATGCACGAAAACACAGGAACTGGGGTGCAGAAAAATGGCAGCAGGTGCTCTGGACTGATGAGTCAAAATTTGAAATATTTGGCTGTAGCAGAAGGCAGTTTGTTCGCCAAAGGGCTCGAAAGCGTACACGAATGAGTGTCTGCAGGCAACAGTGAAGCATGGTGGAGTTTGGGGCTGCATTTCTGCAAATGGAGTTGGGGATTTGGTCAGAATTAATGGTCTCCTCAATGCTGAGAAGTACAGGCAGATACTTATCCATCATGCAATACCATCAGGGAGGCATCTGATTGGCCCCAAATTTATTCTGCAGCATGACAACGACCCCAAACATACAGCGAAAGTCATTAAGAACTATCTTCAGCGTAAAGAAGAACAAGGAGTCCTGGAAGTGATGGTATGGCCCCCACAGAGCCCTGATCTCAACATCATCGAGTCTGTCTGGGATTACATGAAGAGAGAGAAGCAACTGAGGCTGCCTAAATCCACAGAAGAACTGTGGTTAGTTCTCCAAGATGTTTGGGCCAACCTACCTGCCGAGTTCCTTCAAAAACTGTGTACAAGTGTACCTAGAAGAATTGATGCTGTTTTGAAGGCAAAGGGTGGTCACACCAAATATTGATTTGATGTAGATTTTTCTTCTGTTCACTCACTTTGCATTTAGTTAATTGATAAATATAATCTATTAACATGTCTATTTTTGAAAGCATTCTTACTTTACAGCATTTTTTCACACCTGCCTAAAACTTTTGCACAGTACTGTATATTTGTTAACCCATCCCTTGCATTTTTATGTTGTTTGCAATCATTTTGAATAGTTCCCTGTTTAGTTTCCCTAATGATATTTTCAGCATTTTCTTTTGCTGCAACTGCCTGCTATCTTGCTTGCAGATTAAGCTGGTGGTAATTTTTTTCCAGGTCTTGTGATAGTGTGACCTTTCAACTCTGATGACTCTGTCTGCTTGTTTAGATCACTTTATTATGATAGCAGCCAGTTAGATTGTGCAATTGAGAAATAAAATGTATACAAAAATGAATATTAGAGTAACAGAACTGGTAAAAATTTGGAATCATTGCAAACATCATAGAACAACAAAGGGGAAGTAACAAAAAATACATTAAAAAACCCATTTGCAGTTACATGTCATTTTTATGAAACAACCGCATTGAAGACAGCTGCATGCTCAGAATTGGGTATCTCTGTTCACGGGGTTATTATTATTTTTGTTTTGTTGTATTGTTCTGTTAGAAGCTTAATATAGTAATGAATTCAGCGCCTTCTTTTCTTAATTTTTTTAATTTATTCTGCTTTTTTAATACGACTCATTTGTTTGAAAGCGCACTCATGCACTGCAGGCTTTATTTAACTAAATAGGTGGGGAGCTCATTTATAATGGCTATAAATACATACCTTTTATCCTGTGCAGATCAATTACAGCTAATGCAGGTGAAAAACCACAGAGGAGTTTGCTGTTGTGAAAGGGCTTGCTTTTATAATACAACTTTCTCCGTGCCAACCAGCAGATCTTGTTTTGTGTTAAGGAGCAGGTCTGAACAAGAATGGTGTACAGGAAGTGCCAGTCCCACCTCATTGCAATGAGCTCATTCTGCTTTCAGTGCGTTCTCTAGTCATGGGAATATCAACAGAGAACACCAACATTGACAGATCAGCCTTTTGTCATTCAATATACCAAAATGCATCTGCGCTTTTGTGACAGAGAGAAAAGGGATCTGAACTGTAAATCTTCCTCCCGGCCAGAGAAGGCGCTCTGTAAGTTGGTGGTTGTACACTTTCCCAGGATGAGGTCGGACTGACGGGGGGCAGACACCGAAAGTCGGACGTCTTAGGGAGGTCGCGTAGCAACAGGGTGGCTAAACAAATCCATTGCAATCAGCTGTGGGGTCCACGGCAAGTGGATAGTCCAGGGCACCGAGCTGATTGCAGGGAGGAGTTGGGCACTATTAACGGGCTGCAGCTACGTGAGTACAGCCCCTTAAACTGATGACTAACAAACAGGAGCACTTTGTGTTTGTTTCGTTTTGTTTTTGCTTATTGTTTTAGAGTACGAGTAGCACGGAAGCTGCCGCCACGGAGCCAGCTGTTGATCACCGCGCACAAACCTCACTACTCTACACAGGACACTTGTACAGCACCGGAGTGAAAAGAGCACCTTGCTGTGCATGACTGGACGCAAACATGCAGGAGTTATAATTTGTTTATTATTGTTTCTGGGACTGTGATCCTTTTTTTTTGTGTGCTCCCTACTATTGCTGTTAGTGGAGCAAATTATTATTTAAGTGTGAGAATGTAAACCTTTTTGTGTACACTCCCTACCATTGCTGGTAGAGGAGTGTATTATTATTTGTTAATTGTTTTTGGGAGAATAAAAATACTTAATAATTGCAAGTGCTGGCTGGACATTGATTGCTTAACCCTCACTCACCACTCACATCCTGACATGTGGTGTCCTTGTGGGATTAAAATATAGAAACAGGAGGAGCAGCGACTGGAATACGCCAGCCTGATGGACTGGATGAGCGTCCTGCTACTGGCCGGACCCCGGAGGGATGTGGTGGCGGAACTGGAAGTACACGCCGTGGCATTTCTACTGAAGCCGTGGGTACCCAAGACAATGCCGGAGGATGGCCACAAGGCCTTTCTGGTCGCTTTTGAGTGACTGGTGACCACGTCCAGGTGGCCTCGGGAGTGGTGGTCCACGCAGTTGGGGCCCAATTTGATTGGGTACGCCCAGGCGGCCTACTGGACCATGACCCATGAAGCAGCGTTGTACTACGACGCTGTAAAAACTGCCATCCTCCAGTGCCTCAACAACACAGAGGAGACGTACCTCCATCGGTTCCGGGAATACCAGCGGCCAGCAGGAGTCAGATCCCACGTGGTGGCACAACAATTGGCTCACAAGATGATTCAATGGGCCCGGCCTGATATCCGCACAGCAGCAGAAGTGGCTGAGCTGTTTACCATTGAGCAGTTCAGCCACGTGTTGGAGCCGAGACCTACGAGTGGGTCAGCTGTCATCGACCCACCACGCTGGAGGCAGCTGTGCAGTTGGCAGAGGTGTCTGAAGATCCGAGGCCGGCGTACCAATCTCCTCCCGCTGTCCACTCGGCAGCGGGACTGTGGCGTCCTTCTACTCTGGTCTGCTACCGGTGCCATGAGGCCAGTCACGTGATGACCCAGTAGAGGATTTTGGTCCGGTTGTCAATTCACCAGCTGCAATTAACATTCCGATGGGGGAACAGTTACTCCCTGATCAAAAATGTGAGTTACAAGAGTTGGTGGAACGGTTTTGCGATGTTTTTTTTCTGTTCCCGGTAGAACGAATATCATTAAACATGCAATTATCTCTCCGCCAGGTGTCATGGTTTGAGAGAGACCGTATGGGATACTGGAGAGTTGCAGGGGTTACGTCAGCATGGAGGTGAGGTCGATGCTCAAGCTGGGAGTCATTCAGCCTTCCCGGAGCGAGTGGTGCGGTCCTATTGTGATGGTCCCCAAAAAGGATGGCTACACTTGGTTCTGTGTGGATTTCCGTAAGGTGAATGCTATCTCCAAGTTTGATGTGTACCCTAAGCTCCAAATAGATGAGCTCCTCGACCGACTGGGAGACGCACGGTTGATTTCGACCTTGGATCTGACGAATGGGTATTGGCAGATTCCATTAACCCAGGACTTGCAGGAGAAAACTGCTTTCTCTACCCCAGATGGCCTGTTCCATTTCCACACCATGCCATTTGGATTGCATGGCACTCCGACCACCTTTCAGAGACTAATGGACCAGGTTCTTGTTCCCCATCAAGCATATGCGGCTGCGTATATCAATGATGTGGTGATTTTTAGCTCCACCTGGGAGGATCATATTATTAGATTGACAGCTGTTGTGCAGTCTCTGAGGGAGGCGGGGTTGACTGCTAATCTGGGCAAGTGTGCATTTGGCAAACAAGAGACCCAATATCTTGGCTTTATTATGGGTACTAGCTGGTTAAAGCCATTCGCTTCTAAAGTCCAGGCTTTGGTGGAGATGGCAATCCCGAAGCATCAGGTGAAATCACTACTGGGCTAGCAGGCTATTACTGCTGCTTTATCCCCGAGTATTCCACAATAGTTAGCCCCCTGGTGGATCTCACCCAAAAGATGGCTGCAAAATCAGTTAAGAGGACAAGGTAATGTTAGGGAGCATTTGATATGATTAAGAGGAAGCTGTGCCAAGCCCCTGCTCTCATTTCACCAGACTTTAGTAAAGAGTTCATCCTCCAGACTGATGCTTCCCACACTGGTCTGGAGGATGAACCTTTGCTAAGCTTTACTGTAAGTGCTTATGCTTTACCATGTTTTCACTATTACACCTTACTGCTGTAAGTTTTAAAAAGCTGTTGAATACAAATCTGCTTTGAGGTAAGGAGAACCATGGAAGTGAGCCAAAACAGAGCAGCTGACTAAAGTGAAGTTTTATAATAATAAAAAAAAACAACACATTGACTGGGAGGGGAGAGAAAATGGTAGGAAGTTAGTCATTTCAATTGTTAATACAGGTATGTAAATCACATTGCCCCAAACCTTTAACTATTTACCTTAAGAGATACAAGTCTATTACGAAACATGTCGCTTTAGCCTCTATTCATTAAGGTGTCGGCGTTCAGAATTTGTTCAGAAATGTTTTCTGAAACTTCGTGCTTACATTTTTTCTTAAATTAGTGATTCATCAAAGTTTTTATTTAAAAAAAACTGTCAGCCTTTTCTGTTGGATTTTCTACCTGTTTTATACACATATTAAGGGTGCTTCACATGTGGACCACCTTAAAAGTAATCTAATTTGAATGATGTGATGTTTTTTCAGTAACATGGCATGAAAAAGCAGACTACATGAAGCACACAGATCTAGAAGGGGAGGGTGAAAGCCGCACCAAGACAAAAGTGCATGGACAGGGCACTAAATTAATGCAAAATGTCTTGAAAAATCTCTAGTGTACTGTGACAGAAATACGATGATTCTTGGTTGTAAATCTCCCTCCCGACCTGTGAGGGCGCTAAGCAGCGAGAACAGAGTTCCCTGGACAGGCTGGCCTGACAGTTCTTTCCTAAGGTTCAAAGGAAGTCGGCCAGCTAGAAAGGGGGCAGGACTCAGTTGAATTAACGCATTGACCCGGAAGGGAAACACCGTGGCAGCCGGAAATTGGAGAGGCATTTGCACTCATTTACCAAGGGGTCATGTGTGACGACATAAAAGGGGACAGAGAATTGTAATCTGTTCCTTTGCTTTGGTTTGTATTTTGAACCTGGAAGGACTGTGAGAGACCCAGTGTGATAACAGTATCATCAGCGTTTTGTTTGTTTGTAATTTGTCTTGTTTGTCAGTTACTAGACGGCTAACACGATTCCGGAGCTGTCGCCAAGGGCGAGCACAAAGCCGGAACAACACTGCACTACTGTCACAGAATAAACTGTATCACCCACCACGAGCACTTCTGCATCACCCAGGACTGGTGACCATGTTAGTATTATTGTGGGGTGGATATACTGTGTTTATTATTTGAGACTGCCACCTGTTGTTATTTACTCCGTGCAATACACATTGTTGTGTATTGCCAGGGTCCTATTATTTGGTCACCAGACCTGGATATCATAAAGCCCCTTTTTCCAACCGGATTAAATCCCTCTGTCTGTTTGTTTCACACACTGCATCACTCCTGCACCTGTATCCACTCAACCACTTGTTCGCATGTACACAATAAAAATAATAATTATTATGAGTTGTCGTACTTTAAGTGTGTGGTATAGAAGACGTTGCTCACTGATTTAATGTCCTCATGGGGCAGGATTGTCTTTGTCCGTGAGCATTTTGATTGATTAAAAGATATGCAAATGATTATTCTTTTTAATATTTATAGTGATGGAGTAATTGTGTGGTATAGTTTTAAAGACGCTTCGCAGTGTTTTAGTGACCAGTTCGGGCAGTGTTGTCCAGATTGAAAAATGAACTAGTAGTGAATCAAGGCTTTCTGTTAGATTATGTTTGTATACTTTTTTTATAAAGAGAAAATAAAACAATGAAAAATTAATCACATGCAATGTTCTCATATCAATTACAATGTGTAAACATTTAGACTACCTGGGTTATGGATAGCAATTACATTTTGAGAATGTCCTGTTTACGCACATGCACTAATGATCCGCAAATGCGATCTCCATTTTGTGTAGTTTGCGAATATTTTTCCTAAGAGATATAAGTCCTGCAACATTATACACTTGGCATTCTTCCGGGGAAGGCGTTTTTATACAGAAAAGCCAGCCTCAATGGGGTACTATTATATAAGGCTGTGGCTGGCAGGTTTTTATTGTTGGATGCAGGTGTGTGAAACGCATTGCCTCAGAACAGTCTATTTTTTTTAAAGATACATGTACGCACACTGTATAAATGTGAAATGACCTTGATGCAGTACGTTCATCAGGGTGTCTGCTCTGCTGTTTTATACTTTCTTTGGCTCCCCCGTTCTGGCTATAATATTTGGCATCCCCTGTCTTTCAAGGATTAACATTAAATGAAACACTAATTCCGCTTATCTTGTATTTGGAAGCAGTGGAAGGTGTGTGCTCTGCTGTTTTATACTTTCTTAGGCTTCCCTGTTCTTTTTTCTGATATCCCCTGTCTTTTAAGGGGTAACATTAAATGTGAAAGTAATTGAACTTATTTTGTATTTGGTGGTTTTTGGGTTAATTTGTTGTGTCAATGCAACTTTTTGGTGGAACCCCAACTACATCTACTTTGGTATCAAATTGCTGTAATACTTTGTGTACCCTAGCTTGCTAACTGACAAACGCAAAATTGGAAACCTTATTAACTATTGTGTGCTAACTGGGTTGGGGGAAATGTGTTGTTCCAACTGAATCATCGTTGGGGTTCCTCTACTGGTTACATTTAGGAGAAACTACATAACATCTCATAATAGTTGGTAACTCTTACCTCTTAACTCTTAACTCTTATGGTAGGGGTAAAATGTTAAAACAATACAATTGCCTGTTGGTAATCTCCAGTTATGAACACGAAAAATATTCCCTTTACATTGTATGCTACCTCATATAATAACTCCAACATGGAGTGGTGAGTGAATACAGGTGAGTGCAGTGCAGAGCAGATACAAAACAGACAATGATTTCCAGGTGCAAGGGTGTTTATTGAATGATTTTACAATCACCAGAACCTTATGGCAAACACCTGTAAATAATAATGTTGGAATCATACAGCGGCGTGTATCACTCTGTATTTATAATCCCCGGGTTTGACCCGTAACCAAAAAGTCCAGTTTTTACGTACACGCATACTAAACACAGAACACAAACACAGTTTTTAGTGACAGTGAATAGGTGCTAGTGGTGTAATACAGTTCTCCGTGAATGAAGGGGTGAAAGTGATGTCCGGGTTGATGCTGGCTTGCTCTACAGCTCCAGATCGTGTTACTGGTAGTCTAGTTTAAGACAGACAGTTACAACAAACACTAACAAACACAAGACAAAACTCACGGTTTTCAGCAACGTCACACGGGCTCCTTGTAGGTTGTACCTCACCATTTACAAAGGAACAGATCACTTACACTACGACCCCTATATACCCTCCCCCATGACCCCTAGGTTAACGAGCGCATCCGCTCCTCCAATCCGTGGATGCCACGCCGTTTCCCGTCTGGGTCATTGAGTTTGGGTACCGTAGCTCCACCCCTTTTCTATATAACCGACTTCCACCTAACCCAAGGAATAAATTGTCATGCCATTTAGTCAAGGGTACTCTGTTCCCTTTACACAGCGCCCTCACAGGTCGGGAGGGAGATCTAACACCAAGAATCATTCAATCTCTGTCACACTCGCAAATAACTTAGACATTGCTGAATTTACTCCTTAGCATCAAGACTTTCATGGGGTGCAACACCATTCTTTTGTGAGTTTGTATGTAGGCGTTATAAACCATTATATTTTGCAATCTCGGGTACAAAAAGTATTACAGCAATTTGATACCAAAGTAGAAGTACTTGGGGTTCCACCAAAAAGTAATTACATTGACACAACAAATTAACCCTAAAACCACCAAATACAAAATGAGCTGAAGTACTTTCTCATTAATGTTAACCCTATAATATCTGTAATACATCCTCTCAGAAAAAAAATAGGTAAGTCTAAGAAACGGTAAAACAGCACAGCACACACCCTCCAATGCTACCAAATACAAAATAAGTTGAATTAGTGTCTCATTTAATGTTAATCCTTGAAAGACAGAGGGTACCAAGTATTAGGCTGTATACCATAAACTACTACGGCTACGACTACTGTACTACTAACAACAGCAACAACAACGAAAACAACAATAATAAAAATAATATGATTCAACTACAACAGATTGCTTTACTTTAAAAGAATGCACTAAAGCTATTTTGATTCAAACCACTGTACTTTGAAACGTTTAATAACGATCTGTATTTGGGCGAGGTAAACAAAGGAGCCTGTTGTGTAACAAGTATTTTTTTAGATTTTAGCTTACTGTTTAAAAAAAAACAGCTCTCGTTTGAAACGTTATCTATTTTTTTAAATATATATTTTAAAAGTGACTAAAAACAGCACGCAACGATTACGTGTACGTATTCAAATCTCCCTGCCGTCTGTCTCAGACCTGCGCGCACTTAAACTGAAAGACGGCAAAGAACCAAAGGGCGATGGAGGATATTTCACAGCACCTGGCTAAGAATGTAGCAGCAGCGGCAAGGCAACTCATGAGCGACAAGTGGTATATGCAGTGGTGGGTTTACAATGGCGCCGGGACCACACGCGGAAGAGTCCAATACATTTTTTTAAATAAATGTACAATTGCGATACATTTCCATAGAGAATATGTATGTTTAAAGAATGTGATGATACGGTTTTTTTTTTTTTAAAAAATGTATTATTTGAAAGGTGTATCCTTTTTTAGTGTCAAAGAAACATTCTGTCATTATTGCTTATGTTTTTCTACGCACTCTAGGCATTTACAGGCGCGTGTCTTCACTGTCATATTCAGCCTCGGCAGTGCCTGAGTCACACGAATGCGTGCGCGCTGCAGGCGTGGGTGAGAGCATGGGAAGAATCGCCGTCGACAAGTGATTTGCACAAAACCATGAAAAAACATTTAAGCGGCGCTCAGAAGCGCAAACGTAAAACGGAAGTTGTTGAAACTACTGCAAAACGGCCTAGTCGCAGTTACTTCGTTAACAGCGCCATAAATCAATAATTGCTTTGTGAGTGAGCAGTAACGTTACTAGACACTCGATTTGTATTTTCCCCAAACGTTTATTCAGCTAAAGCTAACTGAATTAACCAAGATAACAATTTACTAATAGAAACTATACAAACGTACTGTGTATCAAAATACAGAGAGTTTAAATACAATGCAAACAAAACATAAACAATACCCAAATTAACTACTGTATATATTAAAGAAAAAAAAACGAGGAAAAAAAACAGTATTACATCTGGAAACAGTAAATTGGAATCTATGGCAATGGATGACCTTCCTTCAAGCATACTGGTTTAAGTTCTTTTGCGCCAAAAACAACAATAAATGGTTCTCCCTTGTCGTTTTTTCTGTGTACTTTGTGTTTGTGCCTTAGTTGGCCATCTGTTATGAAAAAACGCTGGCATTGCCTCCGAAAATTAGCCTCACATAAATTGCTCCTTATTCTGCGCATCCTCCCAGCCTTCTCCTTTTCTTCTTAAATCAAACTTTATAAAGTATTCAGCTACAAACAGTTGTACTAATTGATTAATTACACTGCGATTACCTTGCACACATTCACACGTGGTTTAAAAACAAATCAATATAAAATAATCAAAGTGCAATAAAAAAACAACACATCTTAAACCATTATAAATACAAAATAAAGTGCAAAGGACCTTAACCCTGTTACAAACCTATTTCTTAAAGGTTCAAATAAATCAAGACCAATGAAGTTTAGTGTTCAGTAGCTGCATACATACGTGATACACAGTTTCAAATGTTCTTGTTCAGCAAGATTCACTCTCTCTTGCAGTCTATTCTTATTATGATCTTTGGTACCCTTTTAAAACCATACCACGGTAACTGCACATAACAGACATTGATTGTGTTTGAAGTCACAACACATGTAAATAGGATGAAGGGGTTACTATTCTTTTTTTCATAACAACTTAAAAAAAAGTGTCACCTTTCCAAGATGAAACAACATCATCAGGAGATTATAAATCATGTTCTCAAGATCCAGAATACCTGAGGCCTAGAAAGAGGTCAAGGTATACTCTGCGTGCTTAAGACTTCATGGGAAAGGGTGCTTGTTTGGGCTTGGTACAACAAGTTCTTCGTTTACCTGTTTGGCAGGTAACAATTAGCGAGTGAGCTCTGCAGCCAGGCTGGAATGCAGCTGGTGGAGGCCCTGTGTTGGAGGATCTGGTTTACCTGTTATGCAGGTGTGGGCTGTGCAGCACTGAGAGGTATGCACACACACTGCATTCCACGGTGTCAATTTACTCTTAAAGGTTCAGCTGTATTACCGTTACGGGGTTGGCGATGACTCCCGGGCAAACAAACATGCTGGGGCATGATCTCACCTTTCCTGCTTGATCAATATCCTTGACACCAGGGGATGACAATTCTAACATAATTTAGTGTCAGTTTAAAAGCCTTGTTATCTGTAAGTTGCCAATTAATGGTTATCATCCAAGGAGTTGCTTTGATCAATATGGAAGGCAATGTGAAAATGCTAACTGTTGTGTGAATGCTGTATAGTGTGGATACTTCATTGACTGAAGTACTAACAGGAAAGTTGTCTATGTTATATATAAAGTCATCAATACATTCAAACTTCAAAAACCCTCAGTCATGGTCTATAAGTTAAAATGTAAATTTTACCATAGGTATAGTATACATGATATATAAAGGATGATAAACAAGTTATGTTGTTTTTTAAAAAAAATAGGACATAGAAATAAAGGTGCAGCTGCTTTTTGTGTCTAATCAATTCCATTTAGTAATTCGGTACTATACAAAGAAGTAGCAGTTTGGTTTTTTTACTTCTGTATATTCAAATTAAAAAACAAGCAACAAACAGAAGATTTTCATCAAAGAGGGCTGAATCATGAAGTTGCTCTGGCTATTATGAGATTAGAAAAGGCAGTATAAATCCCTGGTTAGTCTCTCTCTTATTTAATTTAAATGTGAGTTAGCACTCTCCTGTTATGCGAGATCTGGGTTCAAATCTGACTTTGGTCACACATCAAATTAGACAACAATAGTCCACATCATTAAACCACCACACAGTTCAGCCTAGTTGGCACTGGACAGAAATGTAGTCCATTCAAATGCACCTTCTAGGGCAAGCTTTATACATTTTTATCGTAGGTGTAGGGAAGCTCTCACTGCCCCAACTATATGAATATAAAGAGAGAAACATGCCAATCCAACACCTTCCATGGGCATCAGAAATATATATATATATATATATATATATATATATATATAGTATATATATATATAGTGAATTTCAGTTTGGCAGGGATAGGGTTAATACCATCCCTGCTAGATACACATGTGGAAAGTGGAAAGTGGCTGGGACTTGATTGGATAACTGATCATCAATCAAGTCCGAGCCACCTGGTATAAAAGGGGAACTAAATCCTTTGTTTGGGGAGAAGAGTTTTAGGAAGGTGAAGTGAAGTGAAGTGAAGTGAAGTGAAGTGAAGTGAAGTGAAGTGAAGTGAAGTGCCTAGCCTGTACAAAGATAAGTAATACACCATGATAGCATTGCTTGGGTGTCGTTTTATTTAACTCATTGTTTTTGGTCATTGTACCTTGTTTATTTGTTCTTAGGCTTTCATGTTAATTCTTTAATAAACGTGCACCTCTGTGCTTTAACGGCAGCTTCCTGACTGAGCCTCCTTCCTGGTGGTAACCAGCCTTGCCGCCACGCTACCCTTTCATTATATATATATATATATATATATATATATATATATATAATATGGGTTGCAGTGCATTATGAGAACATTTAATTAAGGGGTTATGTGACATCATAAACCGCGAGAGCTCACAATAGAACGTACCTTTTGCTTTTGGGTTCATACTTGCTGCCATCTTGTTTCGTAATGCATAAATGACAATACCAAGTATGGAATTCAGAATAGTATTATTTATAATAACTTTATTACTAAGGATGTCATTGTTTTATTCACAATATAATTTAATATAGAGCTTGCAAGGAGCGGTACTGTCTGTTTGAAAGATCACGTGTGGCTTGCAATGCTTCATCGGCGGTGCTTGATTGTAGATTTCATTTGGACCGTAACTTTTTGGTTGAAAATGCAATTGGGGCCGAGGATAGTTTGCCTACTGTGTGTAGGAGCGTATTAATTAGTCTCCCAGTGAGTTGGTGGTGCTGTCTCCTGTCTCAGGTTGAAACGTTGGTTAGAGAAGAGAAACTACACTCAACACAAAAAATGTCACTCTCCAGTGGACCAGTTGTGAGACTATAAATAACAAAATAAGTACCGGTCATTTTGTTCCATTGGCATCCCAATACCTCTCACTAATTTGCCACTGGTAATTATGGATGGCGGAGGTATATTGTCTCATCCAGATGGACAGACAGTGGTTCCTCACCACAAGATTTTAGGTCATATGCATTCAGATAATCAATTGAATAAAAATCTTTTCAAATACCCTAAAATTGTGACGGTTTGTCCTGATCTACTGAAAACATTGGGGTGGTCGAGGAAGCACTGAGCCATCTTTATTGTCACTAATGCCTCAGGCCTTTGCAACCTTTTAATGGAATAAAATGGCTTAAACACTATGACGGGGTACTGGTTTACCCTTAAAATAGCAAAAAAAGCCATTGTTACCCCGAAGGATTAACAGAACTTACATAGAAGCATCTCAGGCTAGTCCTGCCCTTGCAATAACAAAAAGCTGTATAGAATAATGCAAAATTTCTATAGCATCATTAGCTTTTGTGGGATTTCCTTCAGAAAACCCTCAGGCTCAGAATCGTTTCCTTGGAGATTAAACTCTATAGTGAGCTGCATAAAATCTCTTAACCAACTCTTCGAAGGTATAGCAACCCTTACACACACAAAAATGTGTTTATCTATTAGTGGATCTAGTAATATGCAGTATTCAAAATTGAAAAGACATTAACTCAATGCAGTAATGACTAAGTGCAGGATTTGGACAAAAACACCCATTGCCCTGTCAACAGGTTATAAAGCCAAATATTGTTTTGGAAGGATACGTGACCTTGGAAAGCTGAACCAAAGGCTGTTTTATAGAATGGGCCGAAGAGTCTTTTGAAATATCCTCCTGAAACATCAATAATTACGGTAGTCCTGGATACAGAAGCACCTGACAACTAGCTACAGGTACTCGATTAAAATCTGTCAGACCAGTTTTCTTGCGCATTGTGACAAAAGCTGACTTGGCCAGTTTTTAAATATATTACAGAATAAATGCACAGGGAGGCAATTTGCATAAGAAATTAATCTGACTAGTTTTGAAAGACATTTTGGTGGATTCTTCATAATTTATTTGCATGGGCAACAGCTGTTTTAGTGGTCGATGTCAAATCTAGTGAACCGTTGTAGTAACAATCTGCTTGATGCTTCAAGAAGCGAATCCAGTGGTACTGGAATCATTTTGTGATTCAAGTTTTGTAATTCAGAAAAGGTATACAGTAGGTGCTGATGCAAGCTTTCTCAGAGGTGACTGAGAACCACTCTGGCAAGAGAAAATGCTCCTTAACAAAGTGCTGAAGGACTTTGGAAGGAAAACATAATACCTTCAGTCACTGGAGCTATTCTCTCACGATGATAACATTTCCTTGATATGAAAAAGAACAGCACTATGGTAACCGACAACAATGAGGTGTTTCCAGCATTCTTATTCATTGAATATTGCATTAAGAATTCATGCAACTGAATTGCTATTTTGCACATATTCAGTGGAAAACAGAAATATGTTATCAAAAAAAAACTGCATTTGACACAGTCCACATCTCTATCCTCCTGTCCTCCCTCACTGACCTGGTACTCTCCGGCACTGCTCTTGCCTGATTCTCCTACCTCTCCGATCGCACATACTGAATGTCCTGGCATGATTCACCCTCTGCCTCTTTCTCTCTTTCGACAGGTATCCCCCAAGGCTGTCCTGGGACCCATCCTGTTTTCTCTCTAAACCCGCTCCCTGGGTCCCCTCATCTCCTCCCACGGCTTCTTGTATCATTTCTATGCTGATGATGCCCAGATTTCCATTACATGAGAGTAGATGTTAAAACTTCATGCTGATTTGAACGGCTCTCGCCAAGATAAGAACCATTTGCGTTTCCACCACCCTCTCCCCCTCCTCATCCACCAAGAACCTTGGTGTCACCCTCGACCCCTCCCTCTCCTACTCTCAGCACATCTCTAATCTGGCACGCTTCTGTCGCTTCTTCCTCAGCAACATATGCAGAATTCACCCCTTCCTCACCGACTACTCCACACAGCTCAGTTCAGGCCCTGGTACTGTCCCGCCTTGACTACTGCAACTCCCTCCTGGCTGGCCTCTCTGCCTGTGCCATCTGTCCACCCTAGGTGTTTTGCAAACTGAGCAGGTTTAGTAACAAAGAATGAATCTCACAGTAATAAATATATAGTGAACAAATCGGGAATGGTAAACAACATTTATTTCTGTATATATATATATATATATATATATATATATATATATATATATATATATATATATATATATATATACATATATATACAGCTCTGGAAAAATTAAGAGACCACTGCAAAATTATCAGTTTCTCTGGTTTTACTATTTATAGGTATGTGTTTGGGTAAAATGAACATTTTTGTTTTATTCTATAAACTACTGACAACATTTCTCCCAAATTCCAAATAAAAATATTGACATTTAGAGCATTTATTTGCAGAAAATGACAACTGGTCAAAATAACAAAAGATGCAGTGTTGTCAGACCTCGAATAATGCAAAGAAAATAAGTTCATATTCATTTTTAAACAACACAATACTAATGTTTTAACTTAGGAAGAGTTCAGAAATCAATATTTGGTGGAATAACCCTGATTTTCAAGCACAGCTTTCATGCTGCCTTGGCATGCTCTCCACCAGTCATTCACATTGATGTTGGGTGACTTTATGCCACTCCTGGCTAAAAATTCAAGCAGCTCGGCTTTGTTTGATGGCTTGTGACCATCCATCTTCCTCTTGATCACATTCCAGAGGTTTTCAATGGGGTTCAGGTCTGAGATTGGGCTGGCCATGACAGGGTCTTGATCTGGTGGTCCTCCATCCACACCTTGATTGACCTGGCTGTGTGGCATGGAGCATTGTCCTGCTGGAAAACCAATCCTCAGAGTTGGGGTATATATATATATATATATATATATATATATATATATATATATATATATATATATATATATATATATATATATATATATATATATATATATATATATATATATATATATATATATATATATATATATATATATATATATATATATATATATATATATATATATATATATATATATATATATATATATATATATATATATATATATATATACAGTACTGTGCAAAGGTTTTAGGCAGGTGTGAAAAAATGCTGTAAAGTAAGAATGCTTTCAAAAATAGACATGTTAATAGATTATATTTATCAATTAACTAAATGCAAAGTGAGTGAACAGAAGAAAATCTAAATCAAATCCATATTTGGTGTGACCACCCTTTGCCTTCAAAACAGCATCAAGCATCAATTCTTCTAGGTACACTTGCACACAGTTTTGAAGGAACTCGGCAGGTAGGTTGGCCCAAACATCTTGGAGAACTAACCACAGTTCTTCTGTGGATTTAGGCAGCCTCAGTTGCTTCTCTCTCTTCATGTAATCCCAGACAGACTCGATGATGTTGAGATCAGGGCTCTGTGGGGCCATACCATCACTTCCAGGACTCCTTGTTCTTCTTTACTCTGAAGATAGTTCTTAATGACTTTCGCTGTATGTTTGGGGTCGTTGTCATGCTGCAGAATAAATTTGGGGCCAATCAGATGCCTCCCTGATGGTATTGCATGATGGATAAGTATCTGCCTGTACTTCTCAGCATTGAGGAGACCATTAATTCTGACCAAATCCCCAACTCCATTTGCAGAAATGCAGCCCCAAACTTGCAAGGAACCTCCACCATGCTTCACTGTTGCCTGCAGACACTCATTCGTGTACGCTGTCCAGCCCTTCGCTAACAAACTGCCTTCTGCTACAGCCAAATATTTCAAATTTTGACTCATCAGTCCAGAGCACCTGCTGCCATTTTTCTGCACCCCAGTTCCTGTGTTTTCGTGCATAGTTGAGTCGCTTGGCCTTGTTTCCACGCCGGAGGTATGGCTTTTGGCCACAAGTCTTCCATGAAGGCCACTTCTGACCAGACTTCTCCGGACAGTAGATGGGTGTACCAGGGTCCCACTGTTTTCTGCCAGTTCTGAGCTGATGGCACTGTTGGACATCTTCCGATTGCGAAGGGAAGTAAGCATGATGTGTCTTTCATCTGCTGCAGTAAGTTTCCTTGGCCGACCACTGCGCTTCACGGTCCTCAACGCTGCCCGTTCTTTGTGCTTCTTCAAAAGAGCTTGGACAGCACATCTGGAAACCCCTGTCTGCCTTGAAATTTCTGCCTGGGAGAGACCTTGCTGATGCAGTATAACTACCTTGTGTCTTGTTGCTGTGCTCAGTCTTGCCATGGTGTATGACTTTTGACAGTAAACTGTCTTCAGCAACCTCATCTTGTTAGCTGGGTTTGGCTGTTCCTCACCCAGTTTTATTCCTCCTACACAGCTGTTTCTGTTTCAGTTAATGATTGTGTTTCAACCTACATATTGAATTGATGATCATTAGCACCTGTTTGGTATAATTGTTTAATCATACACCTGACTATATGCCTACAAAATCCCTGACTTTGTGCAAGTGTACCTAGAAGAATTGATGCTGTTTTGAAGGCAAAGGGTTGTCACACCAAATATGGATTTGATTTAGATTTTTCTTCTGTTCACTCACTTTGCATTTAGTTAATTGATAAATATAATCTATTAACATGTCTATTTTTGAAAGCATTGTTACTTTACAGCATTTTTTCACACCTGCCTAAAACTTTTGCACAGTACTGTATATATATATATATATATATATATATATATATATATATATATATATATATATATATATATATATATATAAATAAATCATAACAATAACAACAAAATAATATGTACATTAATAAAGGGGTGGGCACCCCGTCACAATGTAGCAATGTATCAATGGTTTTTATAGGATTGTCTGAAACTGGTTTACTGGCACTGTCTTTCCAGGACACCAAACTATTTCACTATTCAGTGACTTTGTATTACCTAATCCAGTGTTAAATAAAATAAAATAAAAATATTCCCTTATAAACCAAGCCTCCTTATGACATCTCTACAGTTAAATTAAGGCAGTTAATCTAAAGTGTTAAACTTCAGTTTTAATATGGGTCATGAGTAGAAGCTTACTTCAAATGAAATCAATAGGAAACCATGTGCTAATTTAGACATACAGTAATTATATTTTAATTACAGTAAAAAGTGTAGAAGTATCACTTGTGTGCAAGTTGCATCCACTTTTAGGGCTTGCGATTTGAGAAGCATATCATTTTTTATATTGAATGCGCATCTGATAAAAAAAAAAAAGTATGCTAAAGTAATTTAAGAAATAGCTATGGCCCACCAAAACAGCTTAAACAGGTTAATTATATACTAAATTATACAGTAAACATTACCAAATAAGTCACACTAAACACTAAAATCCAAAAAAATGTTTAAATATAGGTTCCTCCAGTTATATATGGTTATTCAAATCTGGTAAATAATTCCATGCTATTTGTATGTACAAATAACAATGAAACTCGTTTGTTCACAAAACAGGCGAGGGGTACAGTCCATTTTAAACCACAGGCGCCGATTAACTTTGTTTGATAAGCACAGATTTATAGATGGCAAACAATGCTATCTAACCACACAATCATACTGTTTGCAGTGGTCAGCACAAAGGCATGCTTCAGAGGGAGAGGTTTTTATTGCGGAAAGTGTTCTTTTGAAATACAAAGCACAAAGCTGATTGTTTGTGTCAATGTGGGTTTTCCCTACTCTAATGGCATCTTATCCAATCCACCTGAGGTTGAGACAATAGCATCACAGAGCAGCCCCTCATAAGGAATTCTGAGATACAAGCATCTATCAAAAAAGGACAAAACTTATACATTACATCTTCTCCCTCCAATACACTTTCCAGCACTCCAAGTTAACATTTTTTTAGTTTTTTTTATTTTTTATTAAAAGAATTCATAGCAGGATGATTTCTGTTCCTGCCACTGCCATCTTTCTATACTGTCTGCTGGTGTTGTTGCAGTGGCTTAAGGACTATTCAATTGGCTGTAAGTGGGTACACATCACAGGTGCTGCATAACTTTAGGAAAAATAACCATGATGTTGTTTATTGGAAATGTTTTTTTTTTCTTTGTTTAATTACACATAATATTGAAACTTTGGGTTGGATTCTCAAAGCCAGTTATTCAAAATTGTCATTAGCACGATTTTTTCAGATAGTAGAAAACAGCGAATAAAGTTACCAACCCAGAAATAAACAGCTCAGACATTTCATTTTGGGCTTGTGACTACTCTAACATAGTTTATTACCCATTTTAGAAATGCAAATCATTTTTTCATCTTTCAGAAAAAAAATGTGCTATTGATGATTTTGAATAAATAGCTTTGAGAATTTGACATTATCTAAAATACAAATTTTTGTCCAAATTATTTTACTGTTATGGGCTCACTTCCAACCATGGCATGATGCATTACCTAAAACCAGGGCCAAAGCAATCTAGGGTGATTCCCCAAAGCAGTAAAATGCATTAAGAATCTAGCTGCGGTTTATCCTGGCAAGGCGTAATGATGAAATCCACCCTTTTTCTCTTTTAAGTTTTATCTTATTGAAAGCTATTGGAAACCACTTTGATGAAACTATGCATGGCTAATTGTTAAGATAGGGCTTAAACTTACAACTAAAAAAACAGTGGGGACCATGTCAAATTTGTAATGCTGGTAAAAATGGTCACAGCTCGCTTATAAAATGCAGTTTTACATTTTTACTTTTTTTTTTGTTTGTTTTAATAACAATGATGATGAAAGGTGCTAGACAAACAATAGGGAAATTACCAGGAGTTTAAATAGGTTTCACTTTATTGTGTCAGTTTAACTTGTTCACCACAAGTGCCACAATCCAAAGACAAGTAACACCAGAATAGCCAGTTTGTTGAACGGTACAGTGATGCAGAGAGTAGGTTGCCAAACCAGCCATAGTAGTGTTATCCCTAACTAAATAAAAAAAAAATAATAAAAAAACATACCACACATGAAATTCGTGCTTCCTATAAACACAATACCGGTTCTTGCTGTTCTGATTCGAGTTTTACATACAGTTCATTTTCTTGCTACCTGGTGGAAATATTTACATGCATCCTCTGTCCATGTGGGCCACTCAAAAGACAACAGGGTCTGTCCTTCAGTACAGTATTTTATGTGTAAACATCAGTAGTGTGCTACAGTTCAATCATTTTTGAATGGCAATACCCTGTTTACACTAGCCGCTTTTAAGGCAGTCCTTTTTTTTGTAATACATATTATTATGAGGAAATGTTTGGTTTTGTGGGTATCTCTATCTACAATTAAACAAATCAATACAGTAAAGTCACTACAGGCCGAATACAGTCCTTTGTTTAAAAGTACCATAACATTATTATTAGTTTATTTAGCAGACGCCTTTATCCACGGCGACTTACAGAGACTAGGGTGTGTGAACTATGCATCAGCTGCAGAGTCACTTACAACTACGTCTCACCTGAAAGACAGAGCACAAGGAGGTTAAATGACTTGCTCACAGTCACACAATGAGTAACTGAGGTGGGATTTGAAACAGAGACCTCCTGGTTACAAGGCCATTTCTTTAACCACTGGACCACACAGCCTCACACTTGTTTAATTATATGTACTGTATCACGCCAGTAACCATTATACAATTTGAAAAAGTCGCAAGCTTATGGAAGTTTAATCAATTTAAATGTACAGGCTTTATTTTTCACAGTGTACCATCGTAAGTGCCGTGGTGTGAATATACGTAAGCACTAGCTTCAGGTCCAAAATCCCTTTACTTTTAATGAAAGCACTGTATTCGCCCCTAGAAGGAAATCTTTTGATTTATGAAAGGCTTTCGTTTTTAAATTGCATCATCGATATTACCGAATAAACTTAAGTTCTGGGAGACATACACAATTGAAAGTCGCAGATGTTTCTTTTTAGCGTATTAAAGTATTTTTCATGAGTGGGTAACGTTTATGGGTTCCAGGATGAATGGGAGGCAAGACAAGTTAAGTATTTTAAAGGCTTGAGCCCGTATTTATTTAAACTACAAAATAAATATAAGCAAGGGATGGGTACTGTGAGCAAACACAAAATAAAATGACGAGTAGATATTTCTTTCTTTGTGTTCATCCTTTCCTTTTTCTCACTCTATCCTGTCACGTCTACCCTTCGCGCCAAGAACGGAGGTAGAGAGCATTGCACCCCTATTTATGCCCCTCGCCGACCCCTGTTTCCCTCCAATCACTGCAGCCCTTCCTCCCTACACCCCACCTCCCGCTCCTAGCACGCACTCACAGTCCATCACCCCCATCCGCATTTCACCTACCCACCTTTCACTCACCCCCTCACACAAGTTAACCCCTGAGGGACCCCCACCCTCCCAGAGATTGTCACAATAGACTGCAGTTCTTGTTCAAATTTACATATAAGAAGAGTTGTCAGACTGATGTGTAAATGTAAACAATAGCACGTTTCTTAAATGTCCACATACCCCTGAAGAAGAGACTTTGGAAGTGGAACTGTAAAGAAACAGGTATTACGTACATATAGGAGGAGTCGGTCAAGTAGATGTTACCGATACAAGTTTTCGATGCTTCGCTCCATTTCTGATGGCAGAAATTGAATTTTAATTGGCACGGAACGTCAACCTTGAAGTAGAAACACATACGTGACACAAATGACAGACTTGCTGTTGATTTAATCACTTTCACCTCTGTTTTGGAGAGGAAATGTCTCAGGGGAGGTCGATTGGAGGCCATCGGGCACGCACTACTGTTCAGGAGCTATGCGCGCGCATAAGGGGCCAAGACAGCTTAGGTCTGCTCAGGTGTAAACAGGGTGGCTCAAATGATAAGAATCTTTCAATCGGATCGACCCGAAGACAGCTCAGGTCCTAGCAGTAAGGGTAAATGCACTAAAAGTAAACAAGATACACATATGTTAGTAAAGTACCATATTGTGTCAGGGCGAAAGCCCTACATGTAAATAGTGTGTGCGTGCTGTGAATATAGGTTTGGCAGGAAGTGGGTTAAAATCCTCCCTGCCAGAATAGATGTGAGAATGTGGCTAGGGCCTTAGTTGAATAATTGATGATTAATTAGGCTCCAGCCACATGGTAATAAGGCAGGAAAAATCCTTTGCTTGGGGTTGGTGTGTAGGTGAGTGTAACCTGTGTTAAACTGTACTGTACTGTACTGTGCTGTGGATACTCTGTATCGGTCATTGAAGGCGACTGCCCAGCCTGACGTCAGGGTGTATTTAGTATTCTTTTGTTTAAACTTTTTATTTTAGCCACCATGACTGCTTGTTCCTGTGTTTGTCTGTTTTAATAAACGTGCACAACAGCACTTTAACTACAGCTTCTTGACGCTATCCTGCTACACATATAAACAAGGACGATTGCGGAGATGCATGCTTCAGGCATTTACATTTGTATAATAACTGTTAACACTCAGCTAATGGTAGTATATTATATTGGAAAAGATTATGTTCACTGTCCCCTTGACTTTTTATGTTTTACAAAAAAACAAACAAACATCAAAAAGCGTCATCACCATGCAATACACAGCTCTGTGTTGCCAGCAATTCAAAAGTAAACTTGATCCCATGTAGCTGATCCCTAACTTCTAAAAAGATGCTTTGGCTGATCTAGTATTTGGCTGGCAACCAGAACTGAAGTTCCTGAGCTCAGGTGAAAACACCTTGGCACAGACACTCAAATATCCAGAAGGATTTTAAACATCATAGGCTGGCAGGGGCGCAGTAACAACCGTTTCTGTTGCAATGTAACCTCAAGCTACTCTTAACTATATTAATACTGGGCTGCATTAAGCTCATCAATGTGGCAATTTGGATTTGGAGATGAAAAGCCCCTTTTTAAGAGGTTTGAAAAGCAATCTGTAGATTTTTGGTGAAATCAGATACTGCCAAAATGCAACTTTTATTGTTTCATTTTTGTTTAATGTTTTTTTTCAATTTCTTTGAGACGTTAGTCAGGTTTATCTTAGTAAACTTATTTTAGGTAAGCAGGTGTTTAACTATCCAATGTGTTGATTTCTCATATGTGATCTATAATGGCAATAAGACACAACACAGAACATTCACTAGTCACTCAAGTACCAGAAGTCCAGCCTCATGCAATCTGTTAATATCAAGAAATGGTAATGAAATGGTCATTTTGAAAAACCTCATATTCAACTAACCTACATACCAGTCTACTGTAATGCATCAAGTTAGGTTGTTTTTTGATTGTTGTAAACTTTCCATGCACCCTCAGGGTCAGCTTTCTTATCGAGTGCTGTCTGTATATACTGTATAATGAAGATGGCAAACCGTTCAGTTAAGCGCACTTTGGGAACTGTGAAATAAATAAATGGATCTATAACTAAGGCCAGGGTTTGCAGGCTTTGTGGCTTGCAGTATAGTAGTCTAATTTCTGTATCCTGAATAGGATTGAATGCCTTGCAAACATCCTCTGTTCAATCTAAGCCAAGCACCTAAAGTAAATGTCTTTTGTTTGTCTTTCTCCCTTTCAATGTCTGATTCATCGGGAGGCTAACAAAACCAGGTGTGGCCCGTTGCCATAACAAACGTCCTGAATGGCAGCAGCCAGCCACTCTAATAAAGATGCCAGCTGTGTGTATTCACTGGATGATGCTGGGCAAACTTCAGAGCGGAGGAACGCCTGTGTTGTCCACCATACAGCTTTAGTGCATTAACTCTATAGAGCACACGCAACACAATGTTTTCCCTCTGGGAATAAAGCCAGTATTTGTTTTAGAAGTACACTACAATGATGGCAACCTACAGTACACTGTGTCAATGTTCTGCTGCATATAAGCCCTCCTCACTTACAATAAACTACCGTATATGTATGGGCATGGCATCAGTTTGGAATCTTTGAAATATAGCATTTTTACTACACAGCTCAGCATTCAGACTACTCGCTCTGTCTGTCCCTGGAACCAGCCATTATAGAGGAATTCACTGTGATTACCCTCATTACAATTTTGTATTTTATCAGTTTACAATGCTTTATCGTATCTGTGTCACAGTTTACTATGACTTTACCATTCTTAAATATATGCAGCTTTGCAATTGAATCCTTTAATGACTATAAATTCCTGTGAAACCACAGTCAGACATTATAGGAGTATACAGTATCTAAAAAGCACAAAACACACAAACGAAAGAGGTGCTTATTTGTTCACTGAACAGTAGCCCACCATCATCATGGCATTTTCTGAAAACTAACCTACATACCAGGGTACTGTGGCTCTAACATATTGCATGTGTAACACATAACAAAAACATATCCACACAAAACAAACCACCGAAAACATGTTTACACCAGGATCAGTGTAAACAAGTCCTCTTATTGTTATATAGACAGAACTGACTGAAACCAAACACACACAACACTGAAATAGTGAAATAGTGAAAAATTCTTATTTATCGACTTAGAGTTATCATAGAGTTTATGCTTTGTAAAGTATACTGTAGTTTACTATTGTAACATTTTTTTTATTTTTTTAGTCATGTTTAGAATTTCCTACACTTCCTCCTTTATGAAGATTGTTGGGGGGGTTATCCCCAATGGCCGTGGCAAACTGGGGCCCTGGGACCCCTCTGGGGGCTGCAGCACATGGTGAATAATCCCCAAAAATCTGACAAGGTGATGTTACCCAGCTGGGGGTGTGGTGGGGGGGAATGTATTTAAATGAGTGCTGCTTACTACCTTGAAGTCAGCTTTATTGTACTTTAATAATCTTAATTTCCAGTTCACACAGTAAGTACCGTCGTACAGCAAATATTTCTATGGATTGATTCAGAATTCAGGATGGCTTAGGAGGGACATTGAGTCAAGAAAGTTTAGGAACCCCTGCCATATAGTCTTTACAGCTGAACATGGACTGGACTGTTCAGTTGAAATGACATTTGTGAACTGCTGGTATAGAAATATGGTTATCAGCAAGGGGAGAGTACTGGCATGTTATTAATAAATGGGGTGGGTTCTCTCTGATTCATGTTCTGGAATTCACTTTCGTGAGTACCTGCATGAATGTTAGCATTGGATGCATAACAAATACATAAACTATTATTACATGTTGTGTGAAAAAAAAAGTCATGCTTTGTAGCATAGCCAAACAAAAACATTTTGCAGTTTACATGCGTAGTTACTTGTCAGATATATAGTTTATTAGCTAGTTAGATAGTTAGTAAGCCAAGTAGTGATGTGATTAGCTCCTTCTTCTAATTGATTTCGATATTGTGTACAATAGGCAAGCGCTGTTTAAAACGTAAGCATTTGATAACGGTTCCTTTGTTAAATAATCGTTCAATAAAACAATAAAATACGACAGTTATTATATATACAACTCTGGCCAAAAGTTTTGCATCACCCTATAGAATGAACTAATTTTGCTTCATAAAGTCGAATTAAACCTGCTGAACAATTTTACGTTAACATATTGAATTACATTCTACTTTGTAGTATTCCATATACTTAATGAATAACTGACAAAAATAGAAATCTAACATGAAGTACTGTTATACTATTATGGCTTCCGGTAGACTTTTGCAATATCATTTAGTAGTTTCTTTGATTACACAATGTTAAATAAAAGATATAAATTATTTCTGTATTTATGAGCACCAGGGGCACAATACAGATACACTGTATATGTGCATGGAACGAATAATAACATGCAGACAGAACACACCTGTGAAAAGCACAGAAACCTGATCTGTTGCTCTGATACAGAACAGCCCTGTTGCGTTTCAGTAAACAAACAGCACACACACGGACAGGCCTGCTGACCGAGCTGTTGTTTGTTGACACACAGAGAAAGCCCCACTGAAATAGCTGTACTGCTCAATATCACTGTCACATGTTACCGAGGAATGCATTTGCACTGCTTTGGATTTCATATGCAGAGTTGCAGGGCCGGCACCAGGTGTTTGTGGGAAACCAGAACTGAAGAGTGCTCCTCCAGTGCCCTAATGCTAGAACTGTTTAATTGGGGCAGAGAAAAGGCTCTAGAAATAAGTATTAGCACTAATTTTGCAAAATAAGTTACCCCTGATTTTAGCTGGAATTTGAATTTGCACATACAGTAGAACATGACAGTTAAATTAAAAAGCCTTCAGTACCTGTATCGTGTCTGGGACGTGTGTGGTTTTATTTTCAAGGAAGGTAATAACGATGCTTTGGCAGTTTTATTTTCCCTTGCGGGGGTTTATATGCAAAAACTCAATTCCAATAAAACACTACTTCTACTAACTGACTTCTGTTTTTCATAAGCTGGTTGATCTAGATAACATATTCAAATAAAGCCTGCTGGATTGATGTTATCTCACAGTGAGGCAATTTTGAAGAAATTACTTCAGCAAGGCAGGTATACTTTATCATTCACATTCTATGGGAACTTGATGACTAATACAGTGTCAGCATGCTGCAGCCTGTCCATCCTTTCATTATTATAATTTTAACTGTCAGAGCTGTTTGATGCATCAATAAAAAGATAAAACTGGTTTAAAATGCTACGTTTGGTTTTTGATACTGTTAGTGCTGCAGAAACCGGAACAAAGAAGCTTCTCTTATAGGCCTTTTTATTAAATCTGTTTTTCACTGTTATGTCCCTCTCCCCACCCCCATGTAATAATCGCTCCAGTAACAGCGGGAGAGTTTAAACAATATTATGGTTTAATTCTCCTCCCCTTAAAAATGATTTATTTCTTAAATTATTCTAAATTCTAATAGAAGTTGTCAGTTGTTGTGTTTTTTGTTGTTGTTTTTGTTAGTTTGTTTGTTTGTTTTTTATTGTGATATTTTGCGTAGCACACATGACACCTGGTGGTTGGTTGTTGTAAATTGAGCATTTACCTCGAGAGAAAGTCAAATAAGCATTGCTGTTGGACAGCCAAGAAAGCTGTCAGAGAGAATCCCCAGGTGGTGCCTTGCTTAAAGAAATCTCTATTTGCAAGCCATGCCTTCAGTTCGTGTTGCACTTGCCTGGTCATTTCACCTGGAGGGCCAAATTGTCCACCGCTATTTCCTGTCATTAACCAACCAGCTGCTTACTGGAGTGCTTTCAGCTACTAACAAGCTTTGACCCAGAAGACACAGCTGAGGTGAAATGACCCAGGAGGCGCCAACAGATAACCGCAGAATGAGGCATAGAAACTGAGAGCTTCCTGTAACCTAAAGTAGTAATAGATATAAAATAAGAATATGTGTAAGACAATAACATGTGTTTCTTTCAAAACTGCACATATCAGACCCATTTAACCAATAGCACATGTTTACAAAAATAATGTTGTTTGATACCGGTACTTTAATACAGATAAAGAGAGGCAGGGGGTTGAATCAAAAAATGCAGCACCAGCAATGTACTGAGGCAGTATATGCATTCTAAATAGCTGTGAAATAGCAGGGAAATAAAGCTGTGCAGTATGTCATGAATCATACCAAGATAAACTCAAAGACCTGGAACTGACCTGGAAACACTAACGATGCATGTGGGAGGATGGCTTATCAGAAGTCTTTGACACCATTGGAGTTTAGTGCTTTTGCAAAAGGAAGTATATAATTTAATAACATTCATTTAGATAATGCATTTGTAATGAATGCTTGTCTGTCTCAGGTCACACAAAATGTTTTAAATCCTTTGCAAATTTCAATGCGTGTCTGCTTTTTATTGCATCCTGAAACCAACGCCTTCATAAGGAGGCTGTGTGGTCCAGTGGTTAAAGAAACAGGCGTGTAATCAGGAGGGCCCCGGTTCAAATCCCAACTCAGCCACTCACTCATTGTGTGACCCTGAACAAGTCACTTACTCTCCTTATGCTCCGTCTTTCGGGTGAGATGTTGTTGTAAGTGACTACAGCTGATGCATAGTTCACACACCATAGTCTCGTATCTTGTAAAGCGCTTTGTGATGGTGATCCACTATGAAAAGGCGCTATATAAATCAATTAATAATCATAAGATCGTATTCGATTACTGCGCAGATTGTTTTCATACTCTTATAAGTATGGCTTGAATTTTTCGGTGTTTATTTACCTTTTAAAGGTCTAAGCCGCTACATCCTAATTATGAGAACATTATGTTAAATTAGCGGGAAAGAACACCTCAACACGAAACGGACACACTGGAAGCTACCTAGTTCCCAGGCAAGTGCGAGAACGAAATGCAAGTTAAAGTAGCAGGGGGGAGTGATTGATGTCATTGCTTGCTCTTGTGTTCGAATAATGAAGGTGGTGAAACAGAATCAGCAAGTCAATCAGGACATCAAGGTAAAAAGATGCGACTTTGTTTAGTAATTAAGTTTTAATTAAGATATTGAATCGGCTCAAAACACGGTCACGTCAACAAAAATAAAAACCTAAAATTTCAAGCCCTAGTTCTTTCCGTTTCACAATGCTGTATCTGCGTCTTTCTTATGCCGAATTGTTAAGCAGTTTTTCTGGCACTTACTGTCTTTACAAGTTTAATAACTTTAATTCTGTCAGCTAGGGAGGACCTTTTGTTTCTCCACGTTTTCTCTTTCCCTTTACAAGAGAGCGCTGTTGTTTTATTGTTTACGGATAAAAGACTGCTAAAATGGTTACTGTATTCCTTTGAATTTAGGACGTACCATTTAAAACCATATTTTTCTTATAACAATAGGCCAATGTAAGGGTGCTTAATACAGTTTTGAGTCCGTTGAGAATTGTGGTCGCTGGTCTCGTTAGACAGGTGGTCGCTTAATACAGTTAAATAAAAGCGCAAATATCATTGGGAGGAATTGAAAGTGGCCACTTAGACCAGATGGTCACTAAATAAAGGCGGTCTCATGAGCAGGTTTGACTGTATATATTGTATTATTTACACATAAGTCACTTAGCTGTAAGAGTGTCCTGTCACAATGCTCAAAAGACAAAATCTCTTTTTATGGTCAAGGGCTCATAAGAGAAATTTGAGAAATGTTTTCAGTTTCATACCCCAGAAGAAAATAGAAAAACAATGAGGATTATGTTGAAGACTATATTAGAATATAACAGGGACTTTAAATATCAAACTTTTAATTTATTCTATGAACAGGCTTTGTTTTTAATAGAGTGTGTGCATATAGGACCCAGTATTTCATATGTAGGTACATGTACTACTGGGGCAAAAACCATATTATTAAACTAGAGGCATCACAGGCAATATCATATATTAAGCTGTTGACTACCTGCATCGCACATCAAAGTGATCTAAATTTGTCCTCTTTGCTTAAAGACACTTAAGGGACACCGGTGTCTTTATGTGCAGTGTACTTTCTTATAAGACATGAAGGTACCATGACTGGACTGAAAGCTGGCAGACGGAGCCCTGAATTCAGAACATTTGTTGTTGGCTGGGATTAGTGACTACCTACCTGCTGCTTCTTTGTCCCACTCCCAAAGGCTCTTTGAAAACTCTGATTCTGGCTCAAACTCTTTTTTTTTTAAAGGAATTGAATTTCAAGGTATCAGGTTCCACATTGATTTAACTATTGTCTTCCCCCACCCCTCCAACAAAGCAGATTACACAGCTCCTGCTATTACCTGTGCCATGAGTTTATATCATACTTACCTTGGTATACAGCGGCATTGCAAGGGAAAGGTAGTTTTTAAAACAAATGAGTTGCTGCTTAAAAGCTATCCCAGACAATTGAGGTGCCAAGCATTGCATAAAAAGCTATATTTGAAATTTACTTAAAGCAGTGTTGTCCTGTGTGTGTAGAAAAATACACTTTACCACAATAAATACAGCAACCTTAGCAGGATGTCCTACAGGAATATGATACCTGTCCTATAGGATTTCACAGCATTGATTATTTTTTCTTTAAATGTAAGTGTGTACAATTATTTTACCTCTCCCTAATTTAAATTGTGCAATGCTCCCTCAATGCAGCATGTACCCACAACATCTATAACCATTAAACACTTAATTGTGCTGAAGTCAAAAATGCTAAAAGAAACTTAATGACAAATGTTTTGACTGGAAGTCTTTTTCAGTGTCTTCAAACGTCTAGTTGAAAGGTTTGTCATTAATTTAGGTTTCTTTTAGTATTTCTATAATATATAATTTCTATAGTCTCCCCACAGAATTTTGGGAGAAGTGTTTAGGGCATCCTCCCAGATAGAAACCATTTCAATTATCTGGTGAGGATTCATGAAACTGGACCAAGGGTTACAACAAGAAACACAGAGTAAATCTAGCCTCTGGAAACAGGAGAGATTCTTCAAGCATGAGCCTCACTGATCATGTGACGTTAAAAGATGACAGGTTTGGCATGTTTAATTACTGTATGACTGTATGTAACATGTTTTACAAATAAAGATATCTTTGATACATCACACAATTCGCCTGGACACAATCTGCACAAGATTTGCCACAACACCAACTCTGCCAGCTACCATACCCCAAGAGCAACTACATTGAGACCATTGATCTGATGATCCAGGTTGCCTTTATAACAGTATACTGCTGTGGTATACCATGGTAAAAGCATGACAAAGGGTTGGGTTCACAAAGCTATTTACTCCAAATTATCATTAGTGCAATTTTTCTTTGAAAGGAAAAAACACTATTTACATTTCTAAAATGAAGAATAAACAGCTTTAGACCCCTCACAAGTCCTTACATTAAAAGTATTTTATTTCTGGTTAGATAACTTTTTGGGTATGTTTTTGCTATTTGAAAAAAAAAAAACATGCTAATGTTGATTTGGAGCAAACAGCTCTGAGAGTGTGGTCCAAAGTGTAGTAAAGCTCTATAAAAACCATGGGAAAACATAAACTACCACACACGAAAGCAGGTAAATCACAGAGAAAGCACAAGGAAAATCGTGATAGAACCATGATTTAGCATGTATTACATAACACAGTATAAACACCACAGAGTTTTTAACTTGTAATAACTGGAGCTGCTTATTCTGTTAAACTGAGCACAGATTGCTTTCATTTCCTTTTATAAGCCTTCTTCTAAAACAGCCTGAATGACAGATTTACTGTACAGATTTATTGTTGCTGGTGACAGGGGACTTTCTGTTAGGCCTGCAGTCTCTGCCAGCTGCTCAAGGTGTTCTCTGAGCACTGTAACTTCAAAGTGCCTTCTTTGGCTGGATCAGGAGACACTAACCTTACACAACTTGGTACACAGTGCATTCGCACAGTCATTTGCTGTGATGTATTTGCCATACTTTACCATGGTTAACAATTGTTTATACAATTTTACCATCTGTGATTTACCTAGCTTATGTGTGCTTTAACATAAATCCACGATGCTTTCCTTTTTTTTTGTTTTCTTACTACACTTTGTGGGACCTGTGACATTTTAAGAATTGTGTGCTGCAAGACTAGTTCACTTCTGTTATACATGGATTTTTAAATAAGTTAAAAATAATAATCAAATAATTTATTGTAGCAGATGGTACATATCAAGTTCATTACAAAGCACGGTGAATATAGTCTTTATAGCTGTTCTTAGTGGGACTGCCCCTTACAAATCCAGTTGATTTTTACTATGTATAGTAAAAGGCACACACAAGGTAATTGAAATCCTATTGCTGTCTTTAGTGAATACATTGTGGTTTATGCAAACAACATTGATATTGCTATAAGAAACACTATGTGTGCCTTATCTGGAGTCCATCAGGAGAATCATTGCCTTCTGCAGTTTATGAGCAACTGAGGCCATCTACTGGCCCTTGGGTGGTATAGCAACAGGTTAGAATTGACATGACTCCAGCCTTGAAGTCCATAAGAACATAAGAACATAAGAAAGTTTACAAATGAGAGGAGGCCATTCAGCCCATCTTGCTCGTTTGGTTGTTAGTAGCTTATTGATCCCAGAATCACATCAAGCAGCTTCTTGAAGGATCCCAGGGTGTCAGCTTCAACAACATTACTGGGGAGTTGGTTCCAGACCCTCACAATTCTCTGTAAAAAAGTGCTTCCTATTTTCTGTTCTGAATGCCCCTTTATCTAATCTCCATTTGTGACCCCTGGTCCTTGTTTCTTTTTTCAGGTCAAAAAAGTCCCCTGGGTCGACATTGTCTATACCTTTTAGGATTTTGAATGTTTGAATCAGATCGCCGCGTAGTCTTCTTTGTTCAAGACTGAATAGATTCAATTCTTTTAGCCTGTCTGCATACAACATGCCTTTTAAACCTGGGATAATTCTGGTTGCTCTTCTTTGCACTCTTCTAGAGCAGCAATATCCTTTTTGTAATGAGGTGACCAGAACTGAACACAATATTCTAGGTGAGGTCTTACTAATGCATTGTAAAGTTTTAACATTACTTCCCTTCATTTAAATTCAACACTTCTCACAATATATCCGAGCATCTTGTTGGCCTTTTTTATAGCTTGCCCACATTGTCTAGATGAAGACATTTCTGAGTCAACATAAACTCCTAGGTCTTTTTCATAGTTCCCTTCTTCAATTTCAGTATCTCCCATATGATATTTATAATGCACATTTTTTTTGCCTGCATGCAATACTTTACACTTTTCCCTATTAAATGTCATTTGCCACCATGTGTCTGCCCAGTTCTGAATGCTGTCTAGATCATTTTGAATGACCTTTGGTGCTGCAACAGTGTTTGCCACTCCTCCTATTTTTGTGTCGTCTGCAAATTTAACAAGTTTGCTTACTATACCAGAATCTAAATGATTAATGTAGATTAGGAATAGCAGAGGACCTAATACTGATCCCTGTGGTACACCACTGGTTACCTCGCTCCATTTTGAGGTTTCTCCTCTAATCAGTACTTTCTGTTTTCTACATGTTAACCACTCCCTAATCCATGTGCATGCATTTCCTTGAATCCCTACTGCGTTCAGTTTGAGAATTAATCTTTTACGCGGACTTTGTCAAAAGCTTTCTGGACATCTAAATAAACCATGTCATATGCTTTGCAATTATCCATTGTCAATGTTGCATCCTCAAAAAAGTCAAGCAGGTTAGTTAGACACGATCTCCCTTTCCTTAAAACCATGCTGACTGTCTCCCAGGATATTGTTACCATATAGGTAATTTTCCATTTTAGATCTTATTATAGTTTCCATAAGTTTACATATAATAGAAGTCAGGCTTATTGCTCTGTAGTTACCTGGTTCGGTTTTGTCTCCCTTTTTGTGGATCGGTTTATTTTAAGAGCTCCTAGTCCCTTTAACACTTCTGCCTCTGTTATGCTAAAGTTATTTAAAACTGGATAGGAAAAGGTCGACATGTGAGGCATGTTGTCGGTATCCTCCTTTGTAAAAACTTGAGAAAAGTAATCATTTACAATATTTGCTATTTTTTTTTTCTTCGTCTATGATTTTGCCATTTGTATCTCTTAGACATTTAACCTCCTCTTTGAATGTTCTCTTGCTGTTATAATATTCGAAAAAACATTTTGGAATTGGTTTTAGCCCCCTTAGCAATGTTCATTTCTTTCGCTCTCTTGGCCTTTCTAACTTCCTTTTTGACGTGCTTTTGCAATTCCAAGTACTCTTTCTGTGTACTTTATTTTTGGTCCCTATTAAACGCTCTGTAAAGTGCCTTTTTTTGCTGAATATTTTTTTAATTGATCTATTAAACCATTTTGGCCATTTTGTTTTAGATTTAGATTCATCTAGTTTTGGGATGTAATTGTGTTGCGCCTCTAGTACTACATTTTTTAAAAAAACAGCCATCCTATAGTTCCATCTGACTGACTTTATGTAAATTTCACCGAAACTGAAATTACATTCTCAAGGTCACCAACACATTTGGCACGCAGTGTTTCTGTAACCAAATTGTAATCCAAAACCTCAAACAAGTTATTTACTCATCAGTAGTGGCTTGCATCACAGGTCAAAGTGAAGGGTCCTTGCATTTTGTCCTTGAGTTTCCTGAGGAGTTTCTATACAATTAAAAATGTGAATACATCATCCAAATGGTTTATGAGATATGAGCCCTTGCAGAAGCTATCGAGAGTACCATATTCAGAATGTTGCATTTATCTACAGATCTGCTTGTGTTGAAACTTTCTAAGGACCATTTTTCTCACAAATTATTGAATATATCATAATCTTGGCGTAAATGAAGACAGCTGTCTATCTAACTAATCCAATTTTTAAAGATCTTTGCTCCTATATAGAAAAAAACAATTATACAAACACGCAATTGTAAGCTGCACTTTATATCTAAATTATAACTTATCGTGGCTATTGTTTGTACCAATTTCCTACTGTATATCAGAGCTGTGTGGCACTGCAGGATTCCACTGTGCTTTTGTTGGGAGTGGTTCTAGTTGTTGATTACTTGTTCTGTCTTTCAAACAGAACACTGAGAATATCACATCCCAAGCCATGCTGGATTCAGCACATTGGCTGTCAGTTGCTTTTCATTGTTATCTCAAATTGACTTGAATAGAGTAGTCTTGCTGTGACTGACTACAGAGACTTTCAGCCAAATAGCATTTGTCAGCATTTGCTTTACCAACATAGGGCACAGCCTGTATGCTTTGGAATAAACCCTTTGTGTGTCTTGGTTTGAGACAGAACTAATTTACAGCAAAGAAATCGAACCAAGCTCAGTCCTTGGCTAAGCATGCTGGTTTACTGCATTGATTCTTTGTCCGTTCTGCCAGTACAATCTCTCCCAGCTGAAGCCATGTGCAAGCCCTATAAATACAGCACTACCCTCAGACCCAGCTGACATCAGTTCAGAGCTCCAGTCTGGTGTTGACTGGCCAGCTCTATTCTCATTTCAGCAGCAACGGAAAACAACCAATAAAAAATCTATGCCAGGTATAATAATAAATATGTTCCCAGTTGAGATATCGTATACCCAGTATGGCATGGTAGACAGGAAACATCTTACAGGATATAACTACAAGAAAATAAGTCAAATGCTTAGAAAATAATAATAATAATTTTGGTCTGATGCATTTATTAGCCATAAGGGATGTACCACCAGGCTCTCAATGTTATTAGCATTCAGTACGTGAGGCAAGTTCACATACTTAGACACACACCTTCACCCTCGCTACCCCTCCCCCCCGCTCTCAATTTTGTATTTTCAAAAGTTGACAGGTATGAGATTTCAGTTTACAAAAGCTACCATATTTTGAAAACTCAATGTTGACAGGTATGTACTATACACACGTCAATTGTATCAGATCTTAGCTGTTATTATTATTATTATTATTATTATTATTATTATCAGATTCACCCATGTTTGTATTGCCTGATATAGCATCGGTGTGAATTTGTGTCCTAGGGCATTGTTGAGTCTGTCTTCCCCTGCCTCTCTCCACATGACCTTGATTGGCACTCATAGCATGAGCTGGCTCCCACCACAGCCAGGGTCAGAGAGGAAGTGAAATGGAAATATTGTAATCTACTTGTATGGTGTTCTTATGAAATGCAAAAGTAAAACAAAAACTGCTTCCCAAGATGTATGTGGGTATTATATCCACTAGGACACAGAAGTGTGTTAAAATTCTGAGTTTTAAAAAGTCAAAAGGATGTGGTGATTGAAACAGAAAATTATATACAAAGCGAATTTTAACAGGAATACAGTATTTGAGACAATTCTGAAGTTTCTCTTTATGTTGGGCAAATTTAGATTATTATTATTATTATTATTATTATAGGAGGCTGTGTGGTCCGGTGGTTAAAGAAATGGGCATATAACCAGGAGGTCCCCGGTTCAAAACCCATCTCAGCCACTGACTCATTGTGTGACCCTGAGCAAGTCACTTAACCTCCTTGTGCTCCGTCTTTCGGGTGAGACGTAAGTGACTCTGCAGCTGATGCATAGTTCACACACCCTAGTCTCTGTAAGTCGCCTTGGGTAAAGGTGTCTGCTAAATAAACAAATAATAAAATAATAATAATTATTAGGCTTTCCCTGTGGAGAACTGTACAGTGCTTTTAGGTGCGTACAATAAAGGTACCTTAGAAAGGTAAATATATTTGTTGTAACAAAACACAAATTTAGGCTATGTTAGCTTTTTGGGTTTAATAGCTGAATGCTGCCACCACCTTAAGTATACAGGTCAGGTGTGACAGAAGAACTAAAGGGGTGCGAGGCATGGTTGGAACAATGGGAGAGATGACAAGAAGCCAAGCATTAGTTTAAATGCAATTTCTGTTTCATTATCCCATGCAGCGTTTAGTAGTAAACTGCTATGCTGATGACAACTGTTTTTTGTATCAGAAACCACGTGTAAAAACGGGATTGTAAACAGTCCTTCTGGTCAGGGTAAATACAAAATAGAAATAACCAGAGTTAATTTACAAAATGTAAATAATCCTACTTTTGCTACCAGTGTAACAAAACCTAAAATTAGACTATATTAGCTTTTTTGGATTTGATAGCGTAAGGGTGTCACCATCTTTAGTATACCAGTAAGGTCTAATATTAAAACTAAAGGGGTGTGAGGCATGGCTGGAATATTGGGATTGACAACTGGCCACTTCTCTTACTGGGAGGAGCAGCATAAATACCATTACCAGGCGAAAATAGTCTGGAAAACTAAACTGTGCTGTGTTAATTCTTCTAAAACTGAGACTGGGACGTTCTGCAAAACATGTTGTGTGAACATGTCTGTGGGTGTAAAACTGTTTAAAGGATGGCTTCCTGCCAGAGTTTTTTTGGCTTGCGCGCATTATGTCTCATGCAGCAAGCTAGTTTCTACTTTAGTTAAGCCTCAAAATACAATACATTAAACCTTCTATTTATATAGTTTATTTTATTTATCAGAGTTCTACATTAAAAGTTTTAAATGTACCTATAAATAAAAAAGCATAATATAAATATTAATTATCTTATAAAAAATAATTGACAGTACGTGACATGTATTTTAATTACCATTTTCCAAGCATACAATGTCTAAATGACCTGAACAATAACCACCACCGTCCCATAACGTCCACTAAAGATGGTCCCCTTGAGTGGATGTCCGTGACAAAGTTTCACTATATGCAGTTATTTTGGCTAATTGGGCAGCGAGGTCTATATTATATAACATAAGTGAAACCCACAACCGTCTCCACCCCTTCCTTTCTTATTCTTTCTGTAGTGTTTGTACGCAGGAAGAGGCGCTGCCTTTATCGGAAAGTACTTTGCTCGGTCGGTGAGACTGCAGTGTGCAGCTGGACTGCTGTGTGTTTTTGAGTGAGCCAGTGAGGAACGAGGATAGTTTACGAGAACAGTTCATTCACATGCGCAAGGAAGAGGGGCAAAGGGGGGAAATAATAGAGCACGCGAACCGCCGTACAGTTTCACAGAACACACACAGAACCTGTTACACACAGGTAAGGCTAAATAAAATGTTTGACTTGGTGAAGGTAATCGCTGGAGATATGCTGACTGTTGCCATTAACCAACGGGAACTGAGATACTTCAAAAACACAAGAGGACGACTTGCTAAGGAAAATTCATATATTTACTGTCATGAACACACTTTTAGTTTATATATATATATATATATATATATATATATATATATATATATATATATATATATATATGCTATGGGAAGCACGGTTGGTTTAAAATAAATTAATAAGCGTTTTTATCTTTTATAGAAAGGAAGAGGTAACATTAGGGCAAATTCAAAAAGTTATAATGCTTTTTTGTCAGGTTTAGTTTAAATGGGCAGCTATCAAAATAGATAGTTCTTTATAATTCTGATATAACTATAGGACAACAAACATATATAGTTTATTAATCTGTGAAAATCGTTTGGCCTAGTTATGGGAACAGAAGCGGAAGATAAGTGTTTCAATCGAATCATCGCTCGACCAAGCATGGCTACCCGCGTTTCAGTTTAAAATCCATATGGGTGCTTATGAGTGAAAATGTATTTTGTTTGACTTTTTTTTTTTTTAATTCAGTTTTAAATTGCCAGTAACGTTGCTGACGCTAAAATCAAGGTCACGTGTTACATGTTTGTTTAATGTAATACAATACAGTATATCGAATGATGATCGCTGAGTGTTGTTACACAAACATTGTTTCTATATACGGTTATAAAAGAAATTGGACGTATCCGCTCGCTTTGGTAATCTAAAATTAATGTTTAGTTATCTTATCTGTTTTTCTGACTCATATTTTCCACATTCTTTCAACGTCCTTAAAAAAAAACTGTCGCTTGTAATGTAATCAGTCGTATTTTTATCATTGTGTCTTGTTTCCTGCATGTGCTGATTATTGCCCGTTTCCTTGATGGCGTGGGGTCTATGAGACCAGCTGTCACCTTGGGCTGTGGTTAAGAAGTTTCCTGTTCAGAACAATAATTGTGTTAAATGTAACTGTAGCTGTAGCATTAAGGAGCATTGATGCTTGCCTCTCTGTTTGATTTTAAAGTCAAATAAGGACACTGAAGTGCAAAGCTTTTAAAAACATTAATTCACTGGTAAGGTTACAGAAACAGCAAGCAACAGATGAGGAGCTCTTCAGTGATAACTGTAATAAAGCTTTGTAGCATTTTGTTCCTCCTTTTAATATGAAGTAATAAATACTGTTAAATATGTTTCTTTTGATTTATTAACCCCTTTATTAACATCCCTAAATATATGCCAGAGATTGAGCAAGTCCTTAAGTTCTAAAACCGCGCTGTTGAAAAACTCCATGGTTTAGATCATTAAAATAGACCACAATTTTGTGTGAATTTCACTGAAAAAAACATAGGTTTTTCCCCTGAGCGAAAAAAAACGTATTACCTTTTAATTTGCATGTCATTGTTTAAGCCAAATGCATACCGTCAGTTTTTGTTTTCTATTATTATTTGTTTATTTTGTTAATTTTGTTTATTGCTGGTACCCTAGTGGCAGCACGTGTGTGTTTATTAAATGTGCGCGCCTGTGCGGCGTTTCAACACCCAGTGCTCTGTGTCTGCCTCCTTATTAATCAGTGACGACCTCCGCAGGTCACATCCCCCGGTTACAAACGTTTTTTACTCTACTTTTTGGAAATGGCAGTGATGCGGGAGCACTATGGCAACTCAAACTGTCTATCACAACTCGAAATGCTTTAGAGGATAAGTAGTCCCAAAACAGCCCTAAAATACAGTACAGAGGCTACAATCTGAATGCTAATTAATACATTTCCCAATATCCTTTACACTCAGCTGTTCAAACTACTAGGGCAATATGTTTTATTCAAATGTTTCTTCCCTGGGAGAGCTCCAAAATAATGTGCTAAAAATGAAATTTAAGTCAATTGGTATTATAAGAGGTCATTTACAACACACGATTGCTACATTTGGTCGTGACCATCTAGAAAATTAGTAGTATCAGGAAATGAGAATTGACCGTATATCTCTGTGTGTATTTATATATATATATATATATATATATATATATATATATATATATATATTTTGCGCACACACGATACAACCAACGCTAAGAAATAGGAGAAAGAACTTCAGACCTTGAGGGACAGCAATGCTTGCCTAAATGACTAACGTAAAACAGTGGATATATATATATATATGTGTGTGTGTGCGTTTGTGCGTGCGTTTGTGTGTGTGTGTGTGCGTGTGCGCGTTTGTGTGTGTGTGTGTGTGTTTGTGTTTGTGTTTGTGTTTGTTTCAGTTTTTATTTTTCCTTTAACCCTGCAGCCATGGCCCGTGGGCACCAGAAGATTCAGTCCCAGCAGAAAAATGCAAAGAAGCAAGCCGAGCAGAAGAAAAAACAAGGGCATGATCAGAAGACTGCTGCCAAAGCGGCCTTAGTATACACCTGCAGTGTCTGTATGGTAAGGGGGCTGAAGACCAAGCATTCCTCTGGGCAAATCCTTCAGCCTAGGATAGGATCCACTTAGAAGGAAGCTGTTACGGCACAATGATGTAAATATATCCCTGTGGTACCAGTGAGGCCAAAAGGCAGATTGCTCTTAAAGAAAAGTGAACTGCTTTGGAATAACTCTGTGTCACATATTTTCCCCCCACAATTTGTGTGCATGAAAATAAGTGTTTTGAACCCCAGAGAAGAAAGCTCTGTATTCCTTCTCTGAGTTGTTAAAAGTTGCCCTAAACATGTGCTGTGTTACTACAGTCTTCATTTTAAGAAAAAATAAAAATGCTCATGGTGGTAAAAGCAGAAAAGGTATAGCATTCTGCTTCCTCGTATATATCTCATGGCTGAAGTTATCAGCTGTCGGTGCTGTGTGTGTGTGTGTGTGTGTGTGTGTGTGTGTGTGTGTGTGTGTGTGTGTGTGTGTGTGTGTGTGTGTGTGTGTGTGTGTGTGTGTCTGTGTCTGTGTCTGTGTCTGTGTGTGTGTGTGTCTGTGTCTGTGTCTGTGTCTGTGTCTGTGTCTGTGTCTGTGTGTGTGTGTGTGTGTGTGTGTGTGTGTGTGTGTGTGTGTGTGTGTGTGTGAGAGGCCAAACAGTAGGCTTCAGTGGTACAGCTGTGGTTTTCCATGACTGTGAGATGGCAAAGCAGGAGCTTGTCTAGAACATACTAAAGCATTGCAGAATAGAGTGTTGGTTTTAGATTAAACCTTTGTGGCTGGTAAACTTTAAAAGAATGGCTGAACATAGTAGTAAATAAAACAGAACTGTGTACATGTTTAAAATTGACAGCCTTGTTGATACTTCCTGTGTTTAGCTGTGGTAGTTACAGGGTTACAAAGCTGTCCAAAAAACACAACATTTTTACTGTAGGGCAGTTTACAAGAATTGGGTTGAAAAACTGGACCAGAAGGTATATCTGAAGTGTGATAGCTTTAATCTGACATTCCTAGGTAAGTATTGGTATGTTATTTTGTAAAATATATATATTAGTCCAGACAGCATGCTTCATCTTGTCCCCTTCAGCTAATATTTTTTTGTCTCCTTGCAGACGCAGATGCCTGACCCAAAGACGTTCAAGCAGCACTTTGAGAGCAAGCATCCCAAATCCCCGATGCCACCAGAACTAGCTGATGTGCAAGCATAAGATGCATTTTCAGGTATTTAAGAAATATATTAAACATTGGCTTAACCCTTTCAGGACCAAGCATTTTTCAGTGGGATGCGACCCCAGTAGCATCTTGTAAATGGTGTCCTTTTTTCAGAACACTCTGGGGAACATTATAATGTACTTGGAGAAACCATATAAACTTTTTGCTTTTTAAAATTTTTTTTAAGTTAAGTAATTTTTTATAATGTATTCTGCTTCGAGATACATGTATAAAAACATGTTATTTTATGACCCAAGGGACCTTACAATACTTCATGAAAGTTTTGTTGAAAAATATTGATGTTTGGGCAGATTACAAGACATTGTTTCACCTGAGTGATTGCAATGACATCATACACGTTTATTCTCAGGGTCTTTATAAACAATAATGGACACTACTCTCAATTTATTTTTTCAAAGTAAATATTTACAAATAAAAGTTACTCATTTCATTTTTATCAGTAATAAGGAAAAAAGAAACATACCTGATACATTTAGTTCATGAAATAGTATTTGCTTATATCCACTCGTTTCTTGATATTTATAAATGTTGTAAAACATATATATTAAAACACATGAGACATAATAAATGTTCTAATATAATTATAAGTCAAATACATCAGATTTACAGTGTTTCCCCTTTCTTTATTCACTCTAAACAAGTTTCTGTGGTATTTGTTTTTGCTTTTGTCTCTGCCTGGCTGCTGTAAACTGTCTCCGCCCTTTAGACATTAAATGCCCCTCTCAGTGATGTCACACGAAAAACAAAAACTGTCAGGAAGTCAATATCAGCCCCTCCCCTATCCATTGATGTGTGTTTCAAGCCTGTACTGCAAAGTATGGTGGCCCTGTAAGTCATCAAAATGAAGTGCTTTTTTTTATCGTGTTTACACGATCGCGGTCCTAGAAGCCCACTTCAGTATGATCATGTTAACACGATCCCGGTCCTTAAAGGGTTAAAATGTTACTGAACAGGCTGTAGGGTTTAAAATGCAACACATTACTTTTCCAAAGTTTCCTGCTTTGTTGTACGTATTCCTGGAATATCTTTTTCAACATAATTGCGTTTTTTTTTAAATAAATATTTTTATAAACATAGCCCTGTTTTGACTATTTATTTTTTTTGTTTCACATTAGTTATGCTTCGGGTATTCCCGTCAAAATTTCTTCTGAATTTATGACATCGGTACCCGACTCCCAAGTTTAGCATTTAGATAGGTTCATCTGTCCTACCTGCATGCTGCGGCACAAGTTCAGAGTTATGGTTGACTCTATAGTAGGGGTGGCCAACCGTGGTCCTGGAGAGCCACAATCCAGCAGGTTTTATAGGTAAACCTTAAATGATCCGTTTCTGAAGAATGTAAGTTGTTGATCAATTTAGCAAGTTAATGTGATCAATTGAATCAGGAGTGGTCAGCTCTGGTCCATGAGAGCTCAGGGTATTCAGGTTTTTGTTCCAAATTATCTCTAAATTACTTAATTGAACAAATGACTACTTAAATTGTTAAAATTACTGCTTAACTAGTCAATTAAATTGTTAAGCTGGATTGTGGCTCTCCAGGACCAGGGTTGGCCACCCCTGCTATAAATAAACTGCAGAGTCCTTTATTGAAGAACTAAATACGAGCAAAGAACTATGAAAAGGGGGACCAGTGATTATATGATAGTGCTGATAAGAGGTAAGATAATGGGTTGTAAAACCTCTCCTTTAAATGGACAAGAACTAAGGTAAATAATTTTGTTAAAAATATATATATATATTGCAATTTGTGTAACATTCTAACCACATTCTATTGATTTACTGTTTTTATCTTTTTTTTATTTTCAATATGACCCCAATCACCAGTATCATGCTGTAACAGGAAAAGTGAACATTTAATCTGGAAAATGGAATAAGGTACTTGCGAAAATGTTTTTATACCTTTTAAGTTACCTGTCTCAGGGAAAATTCAGTGGATGCAATTAGCAGAGCATGCATGTGCAGCACTTAATAATTATATATGCATAAAAATCCCACCATGGACTCTTATAGTTATAATTACTTTAAAAAATAATAATATATTGGTAGTATTGTTATGAATTTAATGTGCTGGTAGATTATACATACATTTCTGTACTATTGATCTGCAAAAGCTCTGCATCACAGGACTGCATTATGAAGGCCATTGCTGCATGGGGGTGTATGAAGAGAGCTATGCAGCAATGTGGGAGTGTCCCTGTCTTCTTCTTTGGCTTATAGCTAGCTGGATAACAGGAGCTTAATCAGTAGCTGCTGATATAGGGAAACTTGCAGCTTTACCTTTCCGATGCAAGACATGCTTTTGAATGTAAAGATACTAATGGGAACTGCATTTTTCCTGTGCTAATAAATCTCCCCAGCAGTGGGCACCGTTCTGGTAGATTGCTAGAAAGCCCACTGACACGTGTAAACTGTACTGTACTCCAATCTGAAGTGATTATTACAGAGCCAGCTAGAGCAGCATTGTTATAGATGCAGAATACTTGGTAGGAAGTAGTTAGCTAAATATGGGACCGGCAAAACATGAAACGACTAATATAAAAAATAAATATTTTCAATGGTAAATGAGAAGGTAAATACTTGAAAAATAAGCACAAGAGGGGATCTCGTTTAATCCACAATATGCAATACATTTATTATGCAATATAAATATATATTTTTCACTAGATTCACATGCATTCATATTTACTAATACAATGCAGGATCTCAGATTTCAACCCCCTATAATAATGTGTAGTGCTGCTGACAGTTATCTCAGTTACATAGGATGATGTTTTGTCTGTCACAAAGACAGACTGTTTGACACCGTGATTATTGTGGTTAAAAAAGCTTTTAAATTCACCTTGTTTTCTTTTTTCCCAGACTAACTTCAAGCCACAAACCTACCTGTCAACAGCCCCTCACAAATAGTCCTAGTCCTGCAGCTGTTTTCATGTTGAACTGCTGAGCAGTGTTAATAAAGGAGCTTCGGATTATTGAGAATGGCGGGGTGATTCAATACAGCCAGTTGGCCGTTTTGCAGTGCTGCTGTGGAAAATGCATTTCTACCAGATTCAAAAGATACCAGTCACTCAGAAGTTTTGCATGTGTCCCTGTGAAAATACTGCGCCCTGCTGTTTTTGCATGTTACTGGAATGCCCATTTCAATCAGTTATCATTTACAGTGGCCGGACACCTCTGTGTTCCTTACCAAAATAATTATTGCATTTTGTAGAAAATGGCAAGGAATGCCATGCTATGAGATTGACAAGAAACAGTACTGTCACCATTTGGGAAATACGCTGGGCTATGCAGATTGTGGAATAGTTTATATGTTTTCATGTCAACACACACACACATGGTCTCTTCCCCCTCCAAAAGTAGTTCTAGAATCCTGCTCATTTGGATCCTCCTCTGCCCAGTTTCATCACCATGGGTGAATGTTTTTTGTTTTTTTTCCCCATAAAGCATTGCAAAGTGGCCAACTGACTGTCCTATAAAGCCTATATTTTTAGCATGAGACTTTTATACCACCAGTGTATAGCGATGCTGCATAGTTTCATAAAAGCATCATTTTTACACCTGCAATTACACTTGTTCATATTATATACAATACGATTTGAATAAAGTAATACTTTGGTACATTTTCCAGGATGTTTGTCTGGTCTGCATTGTGATGTCTTAAAGGTAAAAATGGGGGGGGGGTGGGAAGTGCAAATTTCTTCAAATTAAAAAGTCTTATATAATGGGGTTATACAGATTTGAAATAGTTAACAGTGTAGTGTTTGATGTTTTACATTCATGAACAAAAGGCATGCAGTGGTTTCCATAGTAACTGTGTGCCCAGGCACTATGATTTGATAATCTCATGCTGTACCATGCCGTTTTAGTAGGAAAAGGTTAGATAGATGTACAGCACGTAATGAGCCAAAACACTTGAAAAATGATTTGACTAAAAGCTGTATGGTTGTCTCACCCTCTTGGTGTTGAACAAACTAACGTTTACTTTTTTGTAATATATTATAAACAAATAGCTTACTTTTTTTTTTTTTTACAAAAATAAAAATTGTACTTGTTTCCCAGCCGTTCATTCTAGGGTGCAAAATTAAAATAGAAAAATTATCACAAAACAAAATACAGCATAAGAAATTCAAGAATGAGAAAAGGCCATTATGCTCACTTGCTTTGGTGCCAGACCGACCTTCCTCCAGGCAGCTAGCTAAAGGTCTTATTGTGGTCACAGAGAGGGTTATACAATATTGTTCATGACAGCATCCAGTCTTTGTTTTTTAAGGATCCGCTTCAACAGCTCTGTCCAGCAGCCTGTTCCAATGGTTCACCACCCTTTCTGTGAAAAAGCGCCTTCACCCCTCAGTTCTGAATATGCCCTTCTTCAGCTTCTACCAGTGACCCCTGGTTCTGTTCTCTGTGACCTGTGAAAAATAATTCTCAGCAGTTACGTTGTTAAACCCTTTGACAATTTCAAATACCTCTATTAACTAGCCTCTGACTAGGCTATATTTCTTTCAGTCTATCTTCATATGACATGGCTTTTAATCCTGGAATTAATTGTGTTGCTCTCCTCTGTACTCTTTCCAATGCCTCTGTCTTTCTTATAGTCTTGGGTTCCAGAACTGAAAACAGTATTCTAGGCGTGGTCATACCAGGTCATTGTATAATTTTAATATAACTTCTCTAGATTTTAATTCAACTGTCTTGGCTATATAACCTAACATTTGCCTTTTTATTTTTATAGCTTCTCCGCACTGTTTAGTTGGCTTAAGAGATTCATCCACTACTACCCCCAAGTCCTTTTCATACGTAGCTTCCTCTATTTCGTTACTATTCATGTTGTACTTGCCTCTAATGTTTTTTGCGCCCGAGGTGATTGCTTCTAGGTATCTTTTACTAAATACTCATTTTAGTTCTTTAAAATATACACAGTGGTTCCTGGTGTGGGATATCTTATCTTACTGATTTCAGCTCTCCAGTTAATCTACAGCAATGTATGGCTAAACAATTTAGTTATAGTTCTGGCTTCATAAATCTGGCAAGTTTACATGGTAACTGCTCAGCTAAGTAGAAACTAAGCTTAATGCGACATATGTATGTATATATAATAAAATAACTGGTGAAAGTGTTTCTGCTGTAAATGGATTTTGGGTGAATTTCTTTACATGAAGAAAAGAGCATAAAGAAGTTAAGATTTCTTGGCTAGTACTCTAGTACAGAAAAAGCTATATTATACCAGTATGGTGTGTGGTTTTCTTTTGTAATATTTCCCTGCCCTTTGCAATAAAACTATGAAATCATTGTTGCCTGAAGCATGATGATGTTGCCATGTTATTATTGTCAAATGAAAATGGTTTGTATGAAGGGTGTGGTGCCTTGAGCCCAATGCAGATGTGGAGAGAGAGAGAGAGAGAGAGAGAGAGAGAGAGAGAGAGAGAGAGAGAGAGAGAGAGAGAGAGAGAGAGAGAGAGAGAGAGAGAGAGAGAGAGAGAGAGAGAGAGATTTAGTATTACTGTATAAAAAAATATTTCAATGAATCAAAAATATGTTTCAATCAATTTACATCTTCCAGAATGGGCTTTTCAGGTTTTTAAAGATTTTCATTTCATACCCCCTAAGATGGTGATTTGTGTTTATATTGAAGAAAGATCAGTGAGTTTGCACACACAGTTTAAGTGGTGTCGGTGCACAGTAATTCATCTGGAGTTTATCTAAACTAAGGAAGAATACAGATACATCAGTTGAATTGCTTTTTTGAACATTTCCATTAGTATCGCATTGTATTGTATGGGGTTTGCTTTTATTGTAAGTGGTCTTGGGTTCTGTTGCTCCAATATTTGTTTCTTATAATTTGTGTCTAAATGTGCCTTAACACTGATTTTGTCTGGAGATTCCTGTGGAAGGTCTAACCAGCCATCCTCATTCTGTTAAAACCATGTGACAGTGTGACCTTTCAACTCTTCAAGCACCTCCTACTCTACACACTTATATAGAGGTAGGGAGAGTAGGTGGGGAGTAGGAGTAGGAGAGTAGGAGTTGAAATGTCCTATTTCTATTTTTGTGCCAATTTGATTTTGAATTGTGGTGGCTGTTTTTGGTTATCTAAACTGTTCAAGGGCATTTTTTTTCACCACCCTTTAGATTATCCCATAATAATCATCAGGAGTGGTCAAAAGCTTGATCAGTAGAGTATTTAATGAACTTCAATTCCAATTTCAATTAGAATACATCAATCTGACATACAGGTTCACATTGTTTTAGTAAACAAAATGCAATTGTAAAAACTGTTAAATATAGGTTCAAAAGCATAGCACCCAAAATCTTCAGTTGTTCTGTGCCTAATGTGCTGTGTTGAAGAGCAGGGGTTAGCGGTGCCCTTTGTGAGGGGAACAGCAGATCATTACAGAACTCGCCCTGCAAACTGGGCGTCTAGCTGCTTATCCTTGGCAGGCAACACTGGTTGCAAAAAAGCCTAAAGCAACACAGCCAGGAAAGCTGTTCATGAATGTGTGTAGTCTTGCCTTTCCATGTACAGAAGAACGAGCAATTAGGGGTGTGATAAAGATTGCTTGATATGATTACGCACAGGAATGCCACAATATAGATGTCTGTGAAGACAGAATGCCTTTTGTATGTTCATATTACTGTAAAAGAAGCACCAGGGTTTTGCCACACCTTCATTGGACAGCACAATTATTTATGAGGCACGGTGTATTATTTAACCATAGTTTTAAATGTAGCGATGTATTTCTTTTTTGTGATTTGTTTTGGTCTGTGTGGGGTTATGTTTGTGAACACTCGTGTGTGTTGCTGCTCACCAGATCCGTCTTGGTATGTATCTAGCGTACATTTTTTACTGCTTAAATAAATACAATAGAAAAGAAGACAAAAAAAGCACACTACACGGGTGCAGATCGTTTTGAAAGTTTAGCACCAGAAAGCCTGGTGCTAAATTATCAAACCCGCCAAAATGATCTCACCTGCCCGAATAAAGCCCCCCTCACAACTTCCCACAGGACAAAGACCTTCTGTCCTGTGAATGTGGATGAGTGTGGGTGGGTCACGTGAGTAATCTAGACCCAATGAGAAACTATCATAAACTATGGTTGCAAAGGAATACAAAATTTAAAAAAAATATGTCTACTGGTGCCAGAATTTAATGTTGCTGGCACTATATGAGGTACCCTGGCACTAGAACCTAGTGCCAAAGTGCCAAATTTGCACCCCTGACAGTAAGTACGTTTTATTTTATTTAGATGCAATTAGAAAATGTATTGACTACAGGTGCTCAATGTGAACACTATTTGGACAATGGCTTGCCTCAACCACAACAAATCGACAGGAATTGCAAGCCCATCATGGAAAATAACAGAGCAAGGAGTCAACCAAAATATAATTCTCCTTCCTGTAGTTTAATTCTGTTTCAAGGTTCTAATGCTGTTTACCCCTAATACATACAAAAACGTATTGTATCAAGTGATTTTTGAACCACCTCTAAAACACTTGAAAATGGAGAAAGCCATCGTCGGCTCACGTCTATGATGTTCAAACTTGAAACCTAAAAAAACAATGAGCCAAAGGCTCAGCTGCATTAATCGTTGTACAAACGCTTAAGTATTGATCATATGTTTATAGGATATGCACCAATTGTAAGGGTCAAGCTATAGCGACAAGGCAAAAAGGCAGTAAGTCAGGCATCTGTTAAAATAACGATGCAATTTAATAAAAAAATTAAACAAATGATTTTTAACAAACAATAGCAATAACCTTTGGCTGCTTCTGACAGCAACCCACTTGTACCTTCCTAAGCCCCTGCCTCTATAAGACCATACAGGACAGCTGCAGCCTTTATACACACTCGTACCTTCCTTAGCCATTATTATTATATACAATTACCCATTTATACAGTTGGGTTTTTACTGGAGCAATCTAGGTAAAGTACCTTGCTCAAGAGTACAGCAGCAGCGTCCCCCACCTGGGATTGAACCCACAACCCTCTGGTCAAGAGTCCAGAGCCCTAACCACTACTCCACACCTCTGCCCTAAGGTACATACACACCTGCATCAGTTAAACAAACTTGAATAACTGCTTTGCCCTTGAATCAAGGCCTACATTTTACTCAATTCCATCCACATTCTTACATGGAAATTAAGTATTTTAAATAAGGCTCAAAATCAACCCTTTCCAGGGTTCAGTTAATATACACATGTAGCTACCAAAAACTAAAACTATTAGCACTAATAAACACATTTAGATAGGAAAATAAAGATCATACTGTTATGAGTTTGGTGGAATAATTCTGTGCATTTATACTGTAAAATATTGGAGTGAATGAAAAACAAGTACTAGTACAAAATAAGTTATTTACACAAAAAACACAAAAATAAGCACTGTTTACAAGTGTGAGATTTTCACCCTGTCACATAAATCAGTTGTAAATGTCTTGCAAATCACTGGTGTTTTATAGTTAAATATAGTTTCTAGTTTCCAGTGTATGGTACATCCTTTTAGCTCATCTTCAGTTAGACAGGTATTGCTGAACCTGGATGGTTTCCAGGAAAACGAGATCAATCAAATGTGGATTTTCCTGAGAAACGTGCATGTTTCTCTAAACATTATTTTACACAGTTGTTTGAATACACCATTTTCACATCATATACCAATGAAACAGCTGGTCATTCATGAAGAACAGCATTTTGGTAGCAGGAAAACACAATGAGCAAGTCTGAACTGAAAATCTGGTTATAAACCCACTCTATTTAATAGTTGATTACTCAGAGCCCTCTTTCACTGGTTACTAAGACACCACAACCCTTCTGTTGAATTACCGGCTCTTATATCTAACAGTATTTGTTATACCACACACAATAATCCACTCTAATGAAGTTGGGTTTCACCTACGTCAGAGTCCCTTTGATCTTTCTGAAACTTAATACGCTGATAATTGCCAAGGGACACTAATGTAAATATCAATGGATGATACCAAACTGTGTACTGCAGCTCTGTTTCAGTCGCTTGGTGTGAGTTGTTCTCAAACATTTTCTTCCTTTTGGGCTTTCTTCCTATTGTTTTTAGAGGGGGCATGTGACGATACAGTCTTGCATTCATTTTCAATAGACATCAATGGACATCAACTATTATGTATCTTAACAACTATGCAAAGAGTCCAAAATCTTTAGCCAGGATTTATTTAGACACTGTATCATCCCCACAAAAATAAAACTGACCCTTATTTTGCATTTAGTTCATACTGTACGTACAGCATTTTGTCAAAGGGTCTATTTTGTTTTTTGAAGAAAAAAAACATTAAAAAAACTACTATAATACCGTCCATAGCATACGATATGAAACTTGTGTGAAGGGTTAATTCTTAGCACACTTGTTGAGTCTTAAATTAATCTTATGTTACGAGTTTTGAAATCTTGACTGACGGCATAATATTTTTCACCAAAAAAAACTGCATTTACCCCTAAGTAACTTTGTAAATGGAACACACAATTTTGTAATGAAACACCCTGGTTAGTGACATCATTAAAGGAACCTATACAATATGATACATTGTAAAACACATGTGATTTCCTAAACATGGAGTTAGCCTTATCCAAACAACTAGAATATTTCAAATCCAAAATAATAAATCTAAAATGCCTTGCAAAATAGGTTGATATAACCACATTCTACCACAAGAGGGCCCTGTTTTTGCAAGCTACCCTGTTCACAAGGTATTGTCAGGGTTTAAGAATCTGTACTGCAATCTGCTAAACAAATGATGCACTAATACAATTCAAAGCTACGGGTGTTAAAAAAAAAGACAACTATAATGTTAAAATCGTGATCAGAAACTACTACACATTAATAATGACAATATAATATGGCATATCGCGATAATAATACACTATTTCTTAAATAAATTAACTAAAATTATTTGAGGCATGTTGTTACTATATATTTTTTTTAATTACTAGATGTGCATCACACCTTTTTGGGCTTTTGTTTCAACATGCAAGCAAGCACACCGTTACAGGCCTATAATTATAATCTGAAACTGTAAGGTGTGGCAAAGGGGCGGGGACAGAGTGGGGACTTAATACGGTCTTGTTTATCCTTAGGCAGTCTTGGATGGCAGGCTGCTACTTTACTTCATAATGCGGAAACTATTTCACTTTGACACAATTCACAAAGTAATGTCAGGGTGACTAAAAGAGAAAAGGGAGTGAGGGTGAACTTCATAGTCATCACAGGGCTTCCTTCTATTTAAAGATACGTACAGTACTTACCAAGCTTGAATGCTCCTGTCTTTCTGATACTACTTGTCACTCACTAGTCTCATTAGTGTTCTTGTCATTTTTCATACCAGTATCCTATGTCTCTGAACCTCATCCTGCAACACTGTCCTATGTAAATGAAGCACTATCTAATTCTCCATCTTGGCCACACTTAATAAAGTCTTTTAAAATGTGCTCCCCAGTACGGCTGTAGCAGCTTGTTTTCTTATGGTTCCCTGGGGACAGCAAGCATGCATTCATCCTATATGTAAAAAATAACTGCACACAATGGCACAACATATATTACATACAACATAACAAAAACAATAACACAATAAATTGAAAAAAATATGTTAATTATTTTTCAGTTATATATTTGGGTCCATCTACTCTGAAAGACAGCGTGCCTTGAAGTGCGTTTTGAAGTTACTCAGTTGGCAGTTGTTCAGGTGCTGGTATCCGGTTCAAATCCACCTGGGACTAAAGAAGCCATCTACAGTGCCTATAGAAAGTCTACACCCCCTTGAACTTTTTTCACATTTTGTTGTGTCAGTGCCTCAGAATTTCATGCATTTAAATGAGAATTTTTTTATCCACTTATCTACACACCATACTCCACACTATTAAGGGGGAAAAAAGTTTTTATTGAGAAAAAAATTATATATTAAAAATACAAAACTGAAAGATCATAATTGGATAAGTCTCTACCCCCCTGCCCCTGAGTTAATACTTGGTGGAAGCACCTTTGGCAGCAATTACAGCTGTGAGTATGTTGGGATAGGTCTCTACCAACTTTGCACACTTAGATTTGGCAATATTTGACCATTCTTCTTTGTCAAGTTCCTTGGGGAGCAATCTTCAAGTCATGCCACAAATTTTCGATTGAATTTAGGTCGGGGCTCTGACTGGGCGACTCAAGGACATTTACCTTTTTGTTCCTTAGCCACTCCAGTGTAGCTTTGGCTATGTGCTTTGGGTCGTTGTCATGCTGAAAAGGTGAACTTCCGTCCCAGTTTCAGCTTTCTTGCAGAGGGCAGCAGGTTTTCCTCAAGGACTTCTCTGTACTTTGCTCCATTCATTTTCCCTTCTATCCTGACAAGTTCCCCAGTCCCTGCCAATGAGAAACATCCCCATAACATGATGCTGCTACCACCATGCTTCACAGTAGGGATGGTGTTCTTTGGTTGATGCTGCTATGCCAAACATAAAGCTTTGTATTTAGGCCAGTTCCATTTTTGTTTCGTCAGACCACAAAACTTTTTACCACATGGCTACAGAATTTCCTAAGTGTTTTTTTGCGTACTTCAAACGGTATTCAAGGTGGGCTTTCTGAGTAATGGCTTCCATCTTGCCACCCTACCATACAGGCCAGATTTGTGGAGTGCTTGGGATATTGTTGTCACATGCACACTTTGACCAGTCTTGACCATAAAAGCCTGTAGCTCTTGCAATGTTGCCATTGGCCTCTTGGTAGCCTCTCTGATCAGTCTTCATCTTGCTCGGTCATCCAATTTGGAGGGACGGCTGATCTAGGCATGGTCTTGGTGGTGCCATACACCTTCCACTTCTTAATAATCGTCTTGACCGTGCTCCAAGGGACATTCAAGGCCTTTGATATTTTTTTTATATCCATCCCCTGATCTGTGCCTTTCAACAACTGTGTCCCAGAGTTCTTTTGAAAGCGCCTTGGTGCTCATGGTTGAGTCTTTGCTTTGAAATGCACTACCCAGCAGAGGGAACCTACAGGAACTGCTGAATTTATCCTGAAATCATGTGAATCACTACAATTTAACACAGGTGGAGGCCACTTGGTGTGTGATTTTGAAGGTGATTGGTTACATCTGAGCTAATTTAGGATTGCTATTACAAGGGGGGTGGACACTTATCCAACCAAGCTATTTCAGTTTTTATTTTTAATTAATTTTCTACAAATTTCTAGAATATTTTTTCAAACTTGGAAGTTGTGGGGTAGGATGTGTAGATAAATGAAAAAAAAAACTAAACGGTGAACATTTTGAAAGGGGGTGTAGACTTTCTATAGACACTGTATGTTGCCTAAAGTTTATGGTTCCCAAAGAGCATCATTATAAGTGCACCAATTCTAATTGAGCCCCATGAGGACCTGTGCTGCATGAACAGTGTTCTTTTCTAATTAACTTTTGTGAGCTTCTTTGCAGAGAACATTGGAATGAATTCAAATATTCCTTAGCGCTTTTAAATAATGGCAAGCTGCTTCTTCAGAAATGATCAACAAACTAAGCATTCATCTCTAAAAGTATACTGAAAAATAATATCAATGCAAGTCAATAATACCAATTCTCTGGCCCTGACTCAGCACTGATTACTACTAGGAATTAAGGCAATACATCTAGATGTGCTACAACAGTGGTGGCCAAAATATCAGCAGGTTTTATAGGTAACTCTTAATCGTCAATTTCTAAAGACTTGAAACCATTTCATTTTGACTCCTTAAGCAGGTAATTTGTTCAATTAAGTAATTTAGAGATAATTTGGAACAGAAACCTAAACACCCTGCGGTTCTCATGGACCAGAGCTGACCACTCCTGATTCAATTGAACACATTAACTTGCTAAATTGATCAAAAACTAACATTCTTTAGAAACTGATGATAAAGGGTTACCTATAAAACATGCTGAATTGTGGCTCTCCAGACCACGGTGTCCCATCTTCGTTTGCCATGCTTATTATTAATCTAGTCTTTTTGAGCGGTTTGTATATTGAACGACTGCTGCTGAGCTAGTGCTTTCCCTGTAAACAAATCTAGCTGGTTTATGGTTCTGACAAAAGGAAAATACATTGTGCATTTGTGTTTAGTGTTTATGGTTAAAAGGCCTTTAGAGGGGGAGGAGAGGGAGATCATATGGTATGTACTGCACCGACTGCAGACTAATGGTGTGCTTACAATTTAAATCTAAAGTAAAAACATGGAAAAAATTGCAAAAACAAAAGTGATAGTTTACATGAGTATTTGTTTAATATCAACAAAATGTATTATAACTTACATGTCTAAGGTAAACTCAAGCAGACAAGAGTTGTGGTTAATGTCTTTACCAGTGTTGTGGGTTCAACAGTTTTGTGGTTGTATGTTTATACTTTACCCTCAACCACCCCTCCATCTTTTTCATTGTATTTGCCATCTAGTATTACTCTTAATCCCCTTTCAATAATAATCTTCTTTAAGTAGTTTGTTGATTAAGGTTAAACAAATAGTCATATGCTTTACTGCAAAGTTCCTTGTTGGATAGCACTTGGTTTCCAAGTGTGTGTTCGTGTCTTTCAGAATTCTGTTCCACGTGTTGAAACAAGTTGTGATTGCAGACTACAGCACCTAAGAACACTCTACTGATGCCTTCCTGTTCACAGTGAGACGATTTCCCCGAAATCTGCAAGATCCTTTTCCCTGTACTCATTCAACCTTCTTTCTAACAAGGTCTTAAACAAAGACACTGGACCATATGTGCTAAGCAATTGCTCTAGTGTAAAGTCTAAGCTTCTGTTTGTTTTGTATTTATTAAACTTTTTTCTAAACATTTTTTCAACACAAAAAAAAAAAATCTTTTGGAAAAAAAATTAAAAAATCAGGTAAATGTTAAAAAATGAGAAACAAATCTGGAGAGAGCTGAAGAGAACTTGGATTAAGTTACTTAGCTGTTTGGTTCTAGTTTTGTAAAAAAAAAAAAAATAAATAAATAAACAGGTATTTTACCTCTTGCAAATAGTTAATTAAAGACTGGAGTAAACGCTTTGAAAATATGGCTCAAATAACTCACATTGTTTATAGAAGGCTTTAAATCCGCAAGTAAACTGTTTCATTTCCATAAGTTTACTATTATATGTAAACTTATGGAAACTATAATAAGATCCAAAATGGAAAATTGCCTATATGGCAACAGTATCGTGGGAGACAGTCAGCATGGATTTAGGAAAGGGAGATCATGTGTAACTAACCTCCTTGATTTTTTTTAACGCTGCAACATCGACAATAGATAATTGCAAAGCATATGACATGGTTTATTTAGATTTCCAGAAAGCTTTTGACAAAGTCCCACATAAAAGATTAATTTTGAAACTGAATGCAGTAGGGATTCAAGGAAATGCATGCACATGGATTAGGGAGTGGTTAACATGTAGAAAACAGATAGTACTGTGTGACAGGTGGTCTGACGTTAGGCAGAAGCAGGAAGGGAAAAATACTGACACCAGGGAAGTACTGCAGGTAAAAAGAATCGGCTGGCTGCCGTTTTTATTTATAACAAAAAATAAATAAAATATTTAAACAAACACACGCTAGCCACAGAGCAAAATAAAAGGGTTAACACCAAACAAATCTCCCACACTAAATAATAAATAAAACCATATAGGTCAGGCTGGGCAGATTGCCTTCACTGTTCGTGTTTTAATTCTCCGCTTCTCCGCTCTCCGCTCTCCGCTCTCCGCTCTCCGCTCTCCGCTCTCCCGTTTCTCCCGCTCTCCCGCTCTCCCGCTCTCCCGCTCTCCCGCTCTCCGCTCTCCGTCTCCGCTCTCCTCTGAACTCCCACCCCTAACTGAGAGTGCTGCAGGTTTTTATATCGTGGCCGAGGGTTTAACTAGCATGCAATTAATTATTCTATTACCCTCGCCATTAATGTGAACACGCTACGCCACAAATACATAAATACAATATACGCGCGCTTTGTCAGTCCTAAAACACAATAAATAAACACACAAACAAACAAACACAAAATAACACGGGCGGAGGAGGACCCCGTTCTAAAATAAAACAAACAAATACTGTACAGGGCTGCTCGCCCTGTTACATACTGATTAGAGGAGAAACCTCAAAATGGAGCGAGGTAACCTCAGGGATCAGTATTAGGTCCTCTGCCCTTCCTAATGTACATTAATGACAGATTCTGATGTAGTAAGCAAACTTGTTAAATTTGCAGATGACACAAAAATAAGAGGAGTGGCAAACACTGTTGCAGCAGCAAAGGTCATTCAAAATGATCTAGACAGCATTCAGAACTGGGCGAACACATGGCAAATGACATTTAATAGAGAAAAGTATAAGGTACTGCACGCAGTCAATAAAAATGTCCATTACAAATACTATATGGGAGATACTGAAATTGAAGAAGGAATCTATGAAGGCTGTGTGGTCCAGTGGTTAAAGAAAAGGGCTTGTAACCAGGAGGTCACCGGTTTAAATCCCACTGCAGCCACTGTCTCATTGTGTGACCCTGAGCAAGTCACTTAAACTCCTTGTGCTCCATCTTTCGGGTGAGACGTAATTGTAAGTGACTCTGCAGCTGATGCATAGTTCAGACACCCTAGTCTCTGTAAGTCGCCTTGGATAAAGGTGTCTGCTAAATAAACAAATAATAATAATAATAATAATAATAATAATAATAATAATAATAATAAAATGAAAAAGATCTAGGAGTTTATGTTGACTCAGAAATGTCTTCATCTAGGCAACGGGGGGAAGCTATTAAAAAGGTCAACAAAATGCTTGGATATATAGTGAAAAGTGTTGAATTCAAATCAGGAAAGTAATGTTAAAATTACAATGCATTCGTAAGACCTCATCTAGAATACTGTGTTCAGTTCTGGTCACCTCGCTACAAAAAAGATATTACTGCTGTAGAGAGTGCAAAGAACAGCAACCAGAATTATTCCTGGTTTAAAAAGCATGTTATGGGCTCCCGAGTGGCGCATCCAGTAAAGGCACTCTGCGTGGAGTGCATTTTGCACTATAGCCTGGAGATAGCAGGTTGGAATCCAGGTTATGTCATTGCCCACCGTGACCGGGGGTACCTAGGGGGCGGCGCACAATTGGCCGTGCGCCGCCTGGTTAGGGAGGGCTTAGATCGGCAGGGAAATCCACGGTTCACCACGCACCAGCGACCTCTGTGGCTGATAGGGCGCCTGCAGGTCTGCAGTGGAGCCATTCAGATCTGAGTTGTCCTCCAGCACTATAGGTCTGCTGGCTTCGCTCTGGATCCGCAGTGCGAAAAATGACAGCGTGGCAGGAACACGTTTTGGAGGACGCGTGTTTCAGCCTCCGCCGAAGTTGCCGGGGGTTGCAGCGGTGAACCAGGATTAATAATAACACAATTGGGGAGAAAACTGGGGTAAAAATCATTGGCAACGACAAAATTATATTAAAAAGCATGATTAGATGAGCTGCTTGATGAGATTCTGGGATCAATAAGCTACTAACAACCAAACGAGCAAGATGGGCTGAATGGCCTCATTGGTTTAATATGGTGTTGGATAGATCAGCATGGAACGATACTGCTAGTCCCACTGTGACGCTGAGTGGTATGGAGCGCCATTTGTGCCAATTTGTCAATTTGTTTGTCAATTCGTGAATTGGTCAATTTGTCCAGCAATTCATCCATAAATGTGTCAATTCATACAGTAATTCATAAACGTATTTGTTAATTCATCTAATAATTAATCAATTAATTTGTCAATTCATTAATACGAAAGGCTGTACGGACATGCAAATTTCCAATCAACTAGACAAACTTCCAACTGTCAATCTTGCACTGTGCCAAAAACACTGCAACCTTTCTAGACAATGGGAGCGGACACTAATATTTTAATCAATGAAAATCCAGCCTCACTCAAAACTGCTATTTAGAAGGGCGTTTCAAAAGATACTCTATTTAACAAGATACTCGACTCCGCTGATTTTCAATGGAGACTTCCGTCTCACTGCGCGCAAAGCATTGTGGTATATAGAGAGTTAGGCAAAAAAAATTCTGTGGAGAGTTAATGCAGGCGTACGAAATGTTGCTGGTTTTCGCCATGTTAAAAAAAATGTAGGTAGTTTGTTTACTGTACTATATTGCTGTGTCTTGATAATATTTGATGCCGTTATGTATTTCCAAAGTAACCGGTGTTACCGGACTGTTAAATGATTTAATCAATACGCTTCTTTAGAGCGATGTTTCTGCGCATGAACGGGACAGTGCTAAGAAAATAGCATTTTTCATAATAACTACATATTGTCATAATTTGCTAATGTTGCCATTTTCTTCAAAAGCCTTGGGCAAATGTGAAATCTACTTCAAAGGTTTTATGTATTTTTTTAACATGGCGAAAACCAGCAACATTTCTTACGCCTGCATTAACTCTCCATAGAATTTTTTTTGCCTAACTCTGTATACCACAATGCTTTATGCGCAGTGAGACGGAAGTCTCCATTGAAAATCATCAGAGTCAAGTATCTTGTTAAATAGAATATCTTTTGAAACACCCTTCTAAATATTATTGGCTGAAGCAGTTTTGAGTGAGGCTGGATTTTCATTGATTAAAATATTAGTGTGTGCTCCCATTGGCTAGAAAGGTTGCAGTGTTTTCGGCACAGTGCGAGATTGACAGTTGGAAGTTTGTCTGGTTGATTGGAAATTTGCAGGACCGTACAGCCTTTCGTATTAATGAATTGACAAATTAATTAATGAATTATTAGATGAATTAACAAATACATTTATGAATTACTTTATGAATTGACAAATTCATGGATGAATTGCTGGACAAATTGTCCAATTCATGAATTGACAAACAAATTGACAAATTTACGAATTGACAAACAAATTGACATACTAACGGCTGGATAGTTTTGGCACATATGGCGCTCCATACATTATGAGAACGCAACCAATCACAAATAAGGATTTATCAAAATTCCGGTACATCTTATGCTGTGTATAGCTGTTATCCCGGGCATAGAACATACAGCACAGTTCTAAATTTAGAATTCTAAGTTTAGAATTTTGTGTTACCAGGCGTCTCAGGAAAAATGGGATTGTCATAGTTTTTCAGCCCAGATTTTCTGACCTGGTTGGAAACATAACAATTGTAAAATGTTCCCGGTTTTGCTGTTGTACATTTTTTAGAGTACAGCACAAAACTAGCAGTGTGATTCTGTTAACGCCATTCAAAAATAAAATAAGCAATTTTATGAATTATGTGTTTCACAATCTGTTTAATTGTCTATTTTTTGTTGTGTTTTTTTTTTTTTTTACTATTTTAGTCAGATGACAATAAAAAGAAAACAATTGATTGTTACGATCTGCAATAATTACACCCGCTGGTTAACTTTTAAATTACAATTAGGTCATATACAGTTATTTTAACTGCTTTGTAGAGTCATTGAATCATTTTAATCTGGAAATCTGTTAACCCTGTGCCGACTTCTTGAGACAGACAACATTGACTGTGACACGAATCAGTTTATATTCACCCAGTTTTTTTTGTTTTGTTTGTGTTTGTTTTTTCTCCACAATTTCAAATGTAAGGCGACTTTTAATTAAATAATTTATTACACAAACTATTATCTTTAAATTCATTTGCTCTTATTTCATTTTCAGTGATCTGATTGGCCAAAGTAGTAAGGGTAATAATTAGAATTACAACACGCACTAAATTCAAATTAGTACGTGTACTAACTAAATATGTAACCCAAATGGTCTTCCATAGTCATCCATTTCAAATATGTAGTACACTTATTGACTTGGATCAATCAGAATACGTAAAATAAATACTATGTGTTCTAAATAAATGTAAATGAACTACGCTATGGAAGTATGGAGCACACGTTTCAAATAAATTACTACGTGTGGTACTGCGATACACTACGCGTTCTATTTTGTTAACTACACTTACTATTTTTACTACACGTACAAATTTGGGCCAATCAGTTCTGAAAATAATGTAAAGAAAATAGTACGTGTACTAAATGATCCAATGAAAACTTCCAATAATCGCTGGGTCTTTTGTAAACGCTGAGTTATGAATAATACAATGCACATTACACTGGATGTGGTCTTTTTAGTGGATTTTATTGTTTTTATTAACAGTGGTCGATGCAATTCAGTTTTTCAATGCAGATTCATTCTTCTGCTTGTTCATTTTCTAACATTTTGCATATCCTTGTTTACTTTTGCTTTATACTTTGAGGGTGTACAATACAGTGGCATTGTGTTATAAAATACAACTGTTACTTAATACCCACTGACACAACCTTGTAACGATGTTGCTGGAATGTTGCAATTTAGTTATGTTAATGCCATGAGGGTGTATGTTAGTGACTTCTCCTTGATTGCATCTTCATTATTTGAAGCTGATAGTGATGTTACATAATAAGCAATCAATAACCTCACCCTACAGTAAATATCAACCTTAATCCCAGTGGATCCTTCCCTTAACAGTCCACCATTAGCAACACCCAATTGAGGAAAAAAAACAATTGCAGTCCCCTGAGGGAATATTTGTGGTTCATTTCTTAAGGGTTCCTTTACTTTGGGTGGTGAACGCCCCAGGGTGAAATGGTAGTGGGACAGTCCATCTGCAACACTCACAGGCCATGGTTGTTGAAAGCATCTGTTTTCTTGAAAGCTGCTTGTGGTGCAGAAATTGAAAACACTCTGGACAATGAACAGGGGATTAACCATGGATCACAATCTCCGTTCCAAAGGTAGTCGTGTAATCTGATCTGAGAAAATGTTACGCGTGATTTGCATTCTGCATTTGCAGCAAGAAGTGGGGAAAAAAAGAATAAAAAGTTGAGAAGTGTCTTTTATAATAGACCAGACTAGTCTACTAAAATGTATCTCAAACAAATAGATCTGTGCATATTAATCAAGAGAGAGAGAGAGAGAGAGAGAGAGAGAGAGAGAGAGAGAGAGCAATAGAGCAGCCAAAATATAATGATTTTTAAAATGTAAAAATTGCACACAATTAGTCTGTAACCATGAAATTGTTTCTTAGAACTGGATGGCCTCCCTCAGGAGTTGTAGAAGAGAGGAGCCACATTGCACAGAACATGTTTACATGTATTCAAGTGTTTGTTTCTGCCACTGCCATGGCAACCATGCATTAAAGAAAACAGAATAATATCATTAATCCCAAATATATCAAGTGTGCATAAAATGTGGATCAGATGCTTGTATTTCGGTATACAAAAAAATAAAACAAGAAAGATGTTTATGCCTCCTTGGTGATGAAGACAAAAATATGAAACAGTTATAGGATTATGGAACACTCAATCGTAGTTCTCCCTTTCGTCCTACTTTTCTAAATATACAGTATTAGCAACATGCTATTGGTTCTGTGAACATGGTAGGCCTGCCATCAATTCTGGTTAATATACAATTATGGTTTAAATGTTGTAGCATACTTGTCATTTCTTTCTTAGCAACATCTATAGAATCCACCCTTTTCTATCTACTTATTCCACTCAACTCCTGATCCAAGCTCTTGTTCTTTCTAGATTGGATTGTTGTAACTCTCTCTTTGCTGGTCTCTCTGCTTTGGCTATTCGCCCTCTTCAAATTATTTAAAATTCTGCTGCTCTTCTAGTATTCTGCCAACCAATTTAAGACCCTTGTTCTTGCCTATCGCTCTATTCATCATCCCTCGTGTGTCCTTATATTCCCTCTCCGCTCATCCTCTATTGACCGATATCAGCTATCGGTTCTCCTCAGGACTGTTCAGTCTTTTACTGCTTTCCGTCGTCTTCTCAAAACCCACTTATTCAACCTTTATTTGGAAATTCCTATTTATATATCTTTTTGTATTTTCTTTTATTTATATTTATTTTGTATATACTGTATATATGTGTTTGTTTTGCATTTTTATTACCTGTAACTTATATAATTTTCTATTTTGTTTCATTTCTGTAAGTTGCTTTGGATAAAAACATCTGCTAAATAATTAAATAATAATAAGCTTGCAAGGTTTTCAGGCAAGAAATCTATAGTATCATGAATGCAGTTCCTAGTACAGCGCATTTATTCATTGGTCAATCTACAAGCCAATTACCGGCAAGTTCCCATTAACCTATTAGATATATAAACCTCCTTCCCGCCTTGCTTTCGAATTACCACCTCACTCCCCAACCACCAGCACCTCACTCCCCAACCACCAGCACCTCACTCCCCAACCACCAGCACCTCACTCCCCAACCACCAGCACCTCACTCCCCAACCACCAGCACCTCACTCCCCAACCACCAGCACCTCACTCCCAGCCTTGTCCGGAGGGGGAAGTATACGATGCTCCTCTGTCTAATATTTTTTGTTCACCGGGTTGAACACATTGCATCGATGTATTATTTTATTCTTTGTTTTTTAGCAGATGGCACCGTAATGCTCCAAAGGATGAGGCTGTGCTCCAACAATTATTATTCTACCTTTTATTTTTCTTCATTGTTTGGGTTCAATGTTTTGGAAATCTGTAAGATTGTGCATCATAATAAAGGTGGTTAACACAAGACTGTCCTGACTGAATGATAATAATAATACATGCCCCCTGTCCTATTTAAGGTATTGATCATGATTACAAACAATGTAAAGCAAACCTGTAAGCCCGGTTCCTGTGTGTGATCGTAAATTTGTGAACCATGACTATGAAGCAATATCTTGTTTAAAGTACCAGCAGGAATCCTACACATTTAAGACTAAAAATGCAACTTCCTTCCTGGTTAAAAAATGATTCATGTCTCTCTAGTGTTTGTTCTCTTGGGTAACATTTTTTTTTTCATTTTAAAGACCCTTCAAGTCCCTTCCTGGGGTTTTTGTTACCCCTATCCCAGAGTTCTCTGGCAGTGCTATAAACACAGAAGTACTGTCTGCTGATGCAGTGTTAATACTGCTCTAGCGCCCCCAAATTTTCCATTTTACAAACACTCTGTTGCCCTCTGATGAATGAAAGATAAAAAAATATATACATAATGTTACCTTTCCAAAGACATGGACCTTTCAAAGCATTTCCTGGACAGAAATAGAAATTGTTGTTGGCAATGATGACCTTTAACCCTGGCTCAATTAAAATCCCCTCTATGGAATTTGGAAAGATAATTCATAACTGGTCTGGACTTAAATAAATATGTTTCTGGGCAATTCAGTGAAAAAGTTCCATTTGTTACATTGGAAAAGTCACCAATATTAGACAGCTAGTTGGTTTTGGTTAGAACCATCACTTACACAATGTCTTGGACTTGTCAATAATCTGATACTGATGACTTGTCAACAAATCCATCATGGAACATCCCTTCTTCTGATGCAAGAGGTCTGGCAGTGCTTTATTATAAATCTAAATTATAATACTTTACTTACTGATATAACAGAAGGTTGAAATTCACTTGTTTTGTTTTGAATAATGTTTTTGAAACCAGAAATGCAACACGCTTTTGGAGATGTTGGATTGCTTGTCAACTATTTTAAACTATTGACATGTTTATATAAAATATCTTGATAAGCTTCCAGACTCATACAAATAAGAGTCTATCCCCTTCTGGGAAACTGAAGAGGGATATTTGGCAAAAATCATTTGTCTGTCATGCCATTCTTGCCAGTCTGCACTTGTGAATCTGGACCTTGGTTTTTCTGAATCAAGGAGCCACAATTTTATTGTGAACTGTATGCAGGCAGTTGCAGAAAAGCAGACAAATACATTCTAATCCTTGCTGCAACCAGTACCACACTGAACTGTGCTTTACATAGAGGAGTGAAGCTTACAGGAAGGGTAATATGTTCCATTACCAGCACTTCCCAAATACTCTGAATCGAAGTTGCCAGGTTATTGCAGCAATGCACCTTCCAGCTGCTATAACTAAGTGTGAAAAACGGGTCTGTTTATGTTGGTGCAGTCAGTATACAATTCAGGGACAGTAGACCCTGCCAACAGTCTGTGGGCAGTGGAGGTGGAGGTGCAGTGGTTTTCTAACGCACGTGTGTGGAAGTGTATTCAATTGTGATTGGTCACCACTATGCTGCATGGCCCTCTGATAGGCTGATTGAATTGGAACTCCAAAATCCAATATACAGAGCGTCAATAGAGGTTCTTTTGGCTTGAGCTCTGAGCTCTGCTTGTATTGAAATGTCTACTTGACTCACAAATGACTACTTTGAAAGAGAAAGAGACAAAGAAAGTACTTTTTCTTAAACACATTTTAAAGTCTTCATTTATCCAGTAATTATCAATACACAGTCTCAAATAGGAGAGACATACATTTTCCCTATACATCAGAGGTACTTAGAGAGTAATCATGAATCATGATATTATTATTAATTTCTTAGCAGACACCCTTATCCAGGGCAACTTACAATTGTTACAAGATATCACATTATTTTTTACACATTATTTTTACATACAATTACCCATTTATGCAGTTGGATTTTTTACTGGAGCAATCTAGGTAAAGTACCTTGCTCAAGGGTACAGCAGCAGTGTCCCCCACCAGGGATTGAACCCACAACCCTCCAGTCAAGAGTCCAGAGCCCTAACCACTACTCCACACTGCTGCCCTATTGCAAATACAGGGGTGTGTTAAATACCAGGATGTGATGACTGAAAAATAAAATGATACAGTGTGAATCTACAGTAAAGATAACTCTGATATTTAATTTACTTACCAAGTTGTTGTTTAGGTAATTCATTGTGGCAAAGTGGTTTGCAGTGCTCAGGTGTAGAGGTGATGTAATGTGTAAACAGATGACCAACAACAAAGTTCATGGTCCAAACAATTCTTTATTTGTTTTATTTGTAATCCAGGTTGTGTTGGCGACCGCAAATAATAATCCCAGGCAATGCACAGCAATGTGTATTACACAGTTTAAACCATGGGTTACAGTCCCGAAATAATATAAACACACACACAACCCAAACACGATCACAAGTCCAGAGTGAGTGCTGAAGTGCAAGTGGTGAAATACAATTTATTAGTGAACACGAGTGCAGTGCTGTCTGGGTTGGTGTTGGCCTTTAGCGACAGCTTCCGAACAAACAAGTACAATTAGAAATGACAAAACAAACAAACACTAAACACTCACGGTCCTTTTTTTACTCTCCTTTATTGGTTTTCTCACAACCATAACAAAGGAGCAGTTAAACAGCCACATCCCCTTTTGGTACTTTTCTTTGCATTTTCAAGCACTCCATGTTAATGTTAAAACACGAGAAACAAACAACTCAAGTGTGCTATAGAAATTTTGAATGATATAAATAATAATTGGCTTTAGTTTAGTTTTGTAAAAATAAATGCAGTCATTTGCAGCTTGGATTAAATAATTCGAAAATACACCCCCTTTATTATAAGTTTTACTTCATACTTTATGTACAGTACTGTGCAAAAGTTTTAGGCAGGTGTGAAAAAATGCTGTAAAGTAAGAATGCTTTCAAAAATAGACATGTTAATAGATTATATTTATCAATTAACTAAATGCAAAGTGAGTGAACGGAAGAAAAATCTAAATCAAATCCATATTTGGTGTGACAACCCTTTGCCTTCAAAACAGCATCAATTCTTCTAGGTACACTTGCACAAAGTCAGGGATTTTGTAGGCATATAGTCAGGTGTATGATTAAACAATTATACCAAACAGGTGCTAATGATCATCAATTCAATATGTAGGTTGAAACACAATCATTAACTGAAACAGAAACAGCTGTGTAGGAGGAATAAAACTGGGTGAGGAATAGCCAAAACTCAGCTAACAAGGTGAGGTTGCTGAAGACAGTTTACTGTCAAAAGTCATACACCATGGCAAGCCTGAGCACAGCAACAAGACACAAGGTAGTTATACTGCATCAGCAAGGTCTCTCCCAGGCAGAAATTTCAAGGCAGACAGGGGTTTCCAGATGTGCTGTCCAAGCTCTTTGAAGAAGCACAAAGAAACGGGCAACGTTGAGGACCAGAGACGCAGTGGTCGGCCAAGGAAACTTACTGCAGCAGATGAAAGACACATCATGCTTACTTCCTTCGCAATCGGAAAATGTCCAGCAGTGCCATCAGCTCAGAACTGGCAGAAAACAGTGGGACCCTGGTACACTCATCTACTGTCCGGAGAAGTCTGGTCAGAAGTGGCCTTCATGGAAGACTTAGGCCAAAAGCCATACCTCCGACGTGGAAACAAGGCCAAGCGACTCAACTATGCACGAAAACACAGGAACTGGGGTGCAGAAAAATGGCAGCAGGTGCTCTGGACTGATGAGTCAAAATTTGAAATATTTGGCTGTAGCAGAAGGCAGTTTGTTCGCCGAAGGGCTGGACAGCGTACACGAATGAGTGTCTGCAGGCAACAGTGAAGCATGGTGGAGGTTCCTTGCAATTTTTGGCTGCATTTCTGCAAAATGGAGTTGGGGATTTGGTCAGAATTAATGGTCTCCTCAATGCTGAGAAGTATAGGCAGATACTTATCCATCATGCAATACCATCAGGGAGGCATCTGATTGGCCCCAAATTTATTCTGCAGCATGACAACGACCCCAAACATACAGCGAAAGTCATTAAGAACTATCTTCAGCGTGAAGAAGAACAAGGAGTCCTGGAAGTGATGGTATGGCCCCACAGAGCCCTGATCTCAACATCATCGAAGTCTGTCTGGGATTACATGAAGAGAGAGAAGCAACTGAGGCTGCCTAAATCCACAGAAGAACTGGGTTAGTTCTCCAAGATGTTTGGGCCAACCTACCTGCCGAAGTTCCTTCAAAAACTGTGTGCAAGTGTACCTAGAAGAATTGATGCTTGATGCTGTTTTGAAGGTAAAGGGTGGACACAACAAATATGGATTTGATTTAGATTTTTCTTCTGTTCACTCACTTTGCATTTAGTTAATTGATAAATATAATCTATTAACATGTCTATTTTTGAAAACATTCTTACTTTACAGCATTTTTTCACACCTGCCTAAAACTTTTGCACAGTACTGTATAACAAAAAAGTCTGGCTTCTTTGCATGTTTGCTGTTGTGGAAAAAAAATGCACTAGCCCATTTACAAGTTTCTCAGTGAAAACACTATATTGTGCTACTTGTACAGGCAGTTTCACAGGCCCCAGTTAGCACTAGTGATGAAGGTCCTTATCAAATCAGGGTCTGTGAAACCAGCCAACAATGTTGTCCTAAGGATTAAATACCTGCTTGAGATGATGGTAGCAATTGTGACTAGTAAAATACCACTCCTAGGCGTCGGCTTCCTTATCGCCCTAGGGATCTGGTTTTCCCATTGTCTGGTGCCTCCACCCGCCAGGTTCTATAGACATAAGGACACTCATGACTTCATTGATGACTATTAAGCAAGATCAGCAACACTGTTTACAGAATCTAAATACAAAACGCCAAATGTATCCCAAAAAGAAGAAAAATGTAAAAATACAAATAAATAAAAGAAGAATTTATTTAATAAGCATTCCAGTATATGTTATGCAGATATTATTCACTCAGGTTTAAAGGATTGAATCAAATATTTTAAACAGAGATATTAAACAAAATCACCAAAAATGTGAACAAAAATACAGATCAAAGAATCATGATAAGTTTTCAGTATGAAACGTGACACACTGTCAAAATGAAAACATTACAAAGTTAGTATCGGATATGACCATCCTGAGCATAAACACAATCCTGGCAGCGTTGACACATAGACCTGATCAGCCTCTGGATAGACTGCAAGACCTCGACGTTGTTTTCTTGAAGTCGTGCAATTGTAATCCTAGCACTGTGTGGTCTTACATGGTCCTGCTGGAAAATCGACACTTCTGGATTAATTTGCAGGAATGGAAAAGCTGTTGCCTCAAGGACTTCGTCAATGTATCGCTGAGCAGTAAGGTTGCTCTCAATCTGCACCAAAAGTGTTCTTGTGTTAAAGGAGATTCCTCCCCACATCATCACACTTCCACTGCCCCACCGGTTGAACAACGCAACAGTCAGCATGACGGTCTAGGGGCAGTGTGGTGGCCGTCTGCCTTCCAGGACGTGGCCTGTCCCTCACAGAACTGGTTTCCTGGTTTCTCTGGACTAGTCTGCTGATTGCTGAAGCAGAACATTTAATTCTCCGGGCAACTTCTCTCAGACAGGCCGCCTTCAATCATGCTGATAGCAACCAGGCGATCTTCTTTACTCAAGTCGGGTATGGTCGTGTCTTTCACTGTTCTTGCGTTAATTAAAATCATGTCTTTTCGAATGGCTTTATTTATACAGATTCTTAATCAACTCATTTTGGCAATTTTAACTCAACTCAAATACCTGGCTTTTTTTATGAAATCACATGACTTGAGCTCAGTATTTTGTTATCCCAAGGAACAATACTACTGAAACAATCAACAAACCTATCTGCTCACTATTTAAAATGTAAATAATGTTATGTATGTGCCCAATGAGCTATTGATTGGTCAGTGGAGTTGTGTCTAAGTTCATTTCTTCAGAGACCCCTACTAGGGCAGCAGTGTGGAGTAGTAGGGCAGCAGTGTGGAGTAGTGGTTAGGGCTCTGGACTCTTAACCGGAGGGTCGTGGGTTCTATCCCAGGTGGGGGACACTGCTGCTGTACCCTTGAGCAAGGTACATTACTTAGATTGCTCCAGTAAAAAACCCAACTGTATAAATGGGTAATTGTATGTAAAAATAATGTGTAAAAAATAATGTAATTGTATGTAAAAAATAATGTGATATCTTGTAACAATTGAAAGTCACCCTGGATAAATAATAATAAAATAATAAGACCAGGCAGAGACTTCCCAGATATGGCTCTGGAGGCTCTGATTGGCTTGAACAGACGTTGCTTGCTGGTTTTCAGTAAGTGGGTTGCAGCAATGAATAGGCATTCTAATTGGGCAGTTAGAACAACAAACCTAGATGTAATTGTTTTAAAAAAAAAGCAGAACTTCTGAAAGGCTGTACTTGCTAGTGTTAAAACAAAACAGATTTTCATTTTATTATCTGTATAACAGCACCATTTTCACGAATCTGTGAACTATTGTGTGCAGATAACGTTGATCTTTTCAGAGTGGTTTTTTTGTATTATATAAGCTCAATGAAGTGTACACACATGTATGCTTCTCCTCAGCTCAAGGAGTGCCACACACAGCAGCGGGAGGATGATCAGCTCTTACACAGTAGTGACATGTTGCAGCTGCACGCTTCCTTGAGCAAGGTCGGTGTGGCCCAGTTCAAAGAAGTGCCACAGCTTTAATGACTGTGTGGAGACTGCAAATGCTGCTCAAGCTTATGAAAAGTAGGATTTTAAAAAGGGGCTTTGATCCACACCAGTCATTGTTTCCACTGGGATAACTGGTAGCTAGCGATAAAGACCTGAATCTTCTATTGCAAATAATGTCAAAATATGGAGATCTGGATGTACTCCTATCATATAAAGCTGTTTTTGCAATGAAATGAATGCAAATGAAGACACACTTTTTGATCTATTTGATGGTCTCTTGTAAATGACACAGAATTTCTGATTACAGTAACCTGCCTAGTAGAAATAAAACTAGAAAGTGGATGGAGCTGATACTGTGCTTATTTAAACATGCTTGATGTGTTTACAGGCACACATGCAGCCCTGTAGGATGTGAGACAGAGTTTACAGTGACGGATATTTCTGTAACCCCCAGATGACCCAGTTTTGGATTCATTCCCAGAGAGTGAGAGAGGCATATTTCTAGTGCTGCTGAACTTGGTGCCCCACGTTTAACACAAAAGGCACAAAAGACTGGTGTGAAATTTATAAGCCCTTAGAAACCCTGAGCAGAATTATATATATATATATATATATATATATATAGGTTTTTATAGGTTTGTATAATTTGTTAGTTACTGAAATCTCAGCCAACAACTGAAGACAGATAAGAGGATAATTTCATTCCACTTAATTTGCACCGATGAAACATGATGAAACCTGGTTAAGCATACTGATGGCATATCAAATGCTTAGATGACAGATATGGTTGCATTCTTGTAGAACTTAAAGATAAAACAAAATACATTTCAACAAGGAATTGCATTAGTTCCATTACTTAGTTGAGCATAAGGTGGTTTCAATAAATACTTTCTGATTTAAATATAGGCATACTATGTGATAGTTTGGGATATTCAATCTATTTAAAACAGTAGGTAGGTGTTTATTTTTTATATATATCCCATTGAATATAATATTTGGTTATAAAATTATCAGATTATCAAACTAGTCTGGTAGGAATGTTTCACAACCAATACAGGCTTTCTTTCCCAAGGGATTACAGCAACACTTTTAGTTGTCTTTTTTTTTCCTTTCTTCAATATCCCTTCAAGGGATTCTTAGGTGTGGCTCAAAATGTTCAAAACCTGCCACGCCTGCAGAAAAAAGGGTCAAATGACATAACAGGCTTGCAGTTCATGCCATAAACTTCTGAATCAGGAATACTGGCAAGATTTTTACTTAATACATCCGGCAATTTATTGTAAACCGTGCCTCTTTTTTAAAAAAAAATTTAAAAACTCAAAATTAGACATTTAGACAAGCACTAAACTTTAGTACAGTGCAGCAGGCTATATTAAAAGTAGGCCACATTGTGCAAAAAAAAAAAAAAAATGAAGGAGTTTTCCATGATATAAGTTATATCGCAAAAATGTTAGCCACACCACTGAAATGGATGGAATTGACGATTCTCTGTAAAAATAGGTTACTGGCTGTATATTGGGCTCTGAGGAATAACAATGCAACAATGCAAAAAATAGATTATCCTTCAGCCTGGGGAAAAAAAGACTGAGTGTTCACAAATAGTAATTTTCTCACTTTAGCTTCATGTCTCTCATGCATCGACAAGTTAAGACAGAATATTCTAGCTTTTTATGTTCATACTAAAATGAATATGAACATAAGTACTGTATAATTATTTTACAATAATTTACAATTACAAAGTAGTTTGTGCACTAAATATCTGCCATGTTTATCAAACACAATGTTGGTGAGTCATGTTCCACAGAGAAACCATTTTGCTGTCTGATATAAGTAAATCATAAGGATATGTTCTTGGGCCCCTTCTCTTCAATATCTACATGCTTCCCTTGGGTCATCTCATCCACCAACACAGCCTCATGTTTCATTCCTATGCTGACGATACCCAGCTCTACTTAAAAATCGACCGTGGAAGCCCCTCTGCCATGGTCCGGCTCTCGGCTTGCATTCAAGACATCAAGGCCTGGATGTCTGCCAATTTTATTCAGCTGAACACTCACAAATCTGAACTCCTTCTAGTAGGATCTAAATCTCAACTTAAGAATCTCAATATAGCTGCCCTGAACCTCGGAAACTGTCTGCTGCTGCCTTCCCCCACAGTACGAAGCCTTGGTGTACTTCTTGACAGTAACCTCTCCTTTGATGTCAACATCTCCTCCATAGTCAAATCTTCCTTCTACCATCTTCAAAACATCTCCAAAGTCAGTCCCTACCATTCCCTCCCAGATGCGGAGATACTTTGTCATGCATTTGTCTCCTCTCGACTCGACTACTGCAACTCTCTATATGGTGGTCTCCCGACACGCACCATCAACTGACTGCAGCTAGTTCAGAATGCCGCTGCCAGGATCCTTACCAGATGTAAAAAACATGATCACATCACCCCCCGTCTTGCCCAACTACACTGGCTACCTGTAAAGTTCAGGATTATTTTCAAAACTCTCCTGCTCACCTACAATGCCCTTCATCACACAGGTCCCGAGTACCTCCTCAACCTGCTGACCCTCTATGTCTCAAGACCCACCTGTTCTCTCTTGCTTTCCATGCTCTTTAAGCCTGATATCTGCTATTAGCTGCTGTGTTGCTGCTACTGTTTCATGTATTATGCTACTATCGTTATGCACTTTCCACTGTATTTAATGTATTATGCATTGGGTTTTTTTTTATTTTTTTTACTGTATATCATGTATTATGCATTTCCCTGTATTTAAAGTATTATGGATTTTCTTGTTGTTACTGCATCTTGTAAAGTGCTTTGTGATGGTGGTCCACTATGAAAGGCGCTATATAAAATAAAGATTGATTGATAAGTAACACAACCACTTGAGGACTATCACTGCATTGTTCAATTTAATCTCATTATTTGTGACTATCATATAAGGGAACCCTATTGCCTTTGTCCTTCAGATTTAAAGCATTATCTTCATTATTTATAAATATGCAGCCTCCAAGAAGCAGTTATTTCCTCAATAGAAGCATTGGTCTGTTCCACGAGCCAAGACAGATTTTATTTCCAGACATTAAATAACGGTTAATTGCATTCCTACGGTTACAAATTGGCCAAGACTTTTTTTATGCCTTCCTACTCTGTTAAAAAATTACAGAAAATGTAGTAGTGCACCCATAATAGCCTGTTTTTTCACTGGTAACTTTCAGAACATTTTCAGTTTACAATATTTTTTCTGTAAATTGACAGACATTTACTGAAAAGGACACTATACCTGAACAGAGCAATGAGTATGAAGTTACAGTAAACACCGTGTACAGAAAAATCTCATATCTGTGCCATAGGTACTACAAAAGTTCTGGCCTGTTCTGTGTCTCCTCATTTTCACAGTTGCACCTCCTTGTTAAATTTGTTCCATCCATGTAACTTAGTAAACCTTGTTTGTCTGTTTCAGTTTGTCTACATGTCAAGCACTGCTTATTTTCAAACCGTGTCCACTTAAGGTTCCTGTTCCCCAACACCAGCTATACTTCTCTAGCAAAGTGCAATAAAGCATATTGAAAGCATGGTAAAGCCCAGTTAAACATTGTAAAGGCTATGGTAAAGCATATTAAAAGAACATGGTGAACAACAGTAAACTATGTGTAGAGCATACCCATGGGAAAGCATGGATACACTTTTTAAGGATACTTTAAAATCCTTTTTGGTCATGTGGAACTTAACCAACAGGTTCTGCTTCCCTGCTGCTCCTCACCCTTCCCAACCCATTCAGTTTGAAAGCAGTGGCTCACCAAGTACAGTACAAGAGGTGGTTGGAACAACATTTACCTCTAGTGACAGAAATCCAACTGCTGCTTTGCATACAGTATTGAACTCCCTCTTGACCTACAGCTCCAGCAGATACAGATTTACACCCAGACAGCGTAACACTGCCTGGTATTACAGGAAAAACATTACAACCTGGGGCTGCCCTTCCCGATAGCCTCTCGCACTTTGCCAGAAATACTTCACACCTCTATATTTAAGACATGAAGTAGTAGCAGTGATCTGGCGAGTGTGGCCTGATCTTGAAAAACAGACTTTAGATAACTAGACAGGACTAGCGTTATGCTTGTAACATGAACCCCTGTAACAAACCGCATCTCACCTTCCTGCTAGCTCAAAGGGATTGCTCTTTATCACCTGCAAACCAAAAAAGAATGACAGAAATATCACAGCCAGAGGTCAAAGTTAAGATCACTGGCAATGTTGCCAATTAAGGGAATTTCTAGAAACCCTGCAAATATGCAGACCGTATCTCAATTGATTTTTGAAAACAGTATGAAGATACTATAGGGGCGCTATGGCTACTTTTACCTTAAAAGAAACCATCAACAGAATAGAAAAAATAGCAGGACCTGGCCTCACCTGATATTCAGTTATCACATGTTTATCAAAAATTATCGATGTCCGCATTGTGAATGCTCCCTGAAGAATATTCTGCTGCTGTTTGTAAGTCAATCACAGCTTCCAAGTGGGTGTCGCTGCATGGAACCACCAATGCCTGCAACTCATTTGAAAGCTTGAAATTGCATAGCAGGCACATCTTATGCCTGTTTCAAGTCTTCACTATGCCATGCAAGGTGTCTCCCCTCAGTCAAACTGTTTATTCTAGGCAACACTATTCTGTTTGATGGTAGTTTATTCCAGTCAAATACACAACTCCAGGAACTGTAAGCCATGCATTACTGCTATTGAGGTACCTGCTTGTCAAGTACCTCACCATCGCCACTTGCACAAAAGGAATTCTCTTTATTTCTCTCAAGACGCGGAGATTGTCTCATAGTGAGATTTACTCTGCCTTTTACAGTGTTGTTATGCATCTCCACCTTAACTGTAGAACATTACGAGCCACTTCTGCAGTATCAGGATGTCATGCAAATTAATGGGAAAGGTGGGTGGAGGATATTAAAATAAAATGAGCAGCAGAAGTATGCACCAGATAATGTTATCCTGTCTTTATTATACCCGAGAAAATACAGCATAATAATATACTGCTACCTCTTAAATGTATAGGTTATGATCCATTTCAAAGAAGCAACACATTTTTTTAACCCATCATTGTCTTCTGCAGTGGAAGTAGAACATATCTGATCCTGTGTAATCTTTCTGGGGTGGTCTGCTCTGGGCCTTTCGTCTACAGAGGTTAGATGATTGGAATGTGGAATGACTGCAGTTACCAAATGGACATACTTGACAGAGTACTTCTATACTTGATACACAGCTTGAACAGTGCTTGAACAGTGCTACCAACTACACCCTTTGTGCCAATTGGAAGGGTTTCTTGACTTCACTGTCCAAATAATGTCATTGTACAACAGCAACAAAAGTAGCATTAATGTAGCATTTCTGTCTTTTCTGCAAACATTTTTTTTTAGAAAATAACAAGGGTTGTTTATTTTTTCTATCCATTGCAAAACAACATTAGAGACACAAACTTTAACATAGGATCCCAAAAACTGCCCCTACCAACAAGGTGGACTTACTTTATTTAAAGGATTTGACAGCTAGCACTCCATAAACTATTTGCTGTCTGTGACAGTTTAATATAAAGGTACTGGCAGATGTATCTGCATAACAGCAGAGCACCCATCAACAACAGACTGACACCACTTCTTGTTAGAACAAATTGTAAATATTTAAATGACATTTTGAAGAAGAGTTTGGTTATTTCTAGATGGACATTTCTTGGGAGCAAAATGGAAAGGGAATGTCAAAATAAATTAAATCTTCAGATTGTTACTACACCTTCACTACAAAAGAAAATATTCTATGTTAATAAAAAGTTGAACCATCCTTGGAATTGCTGATGCACGTTTAAATCTGTTACCTTTACTGAGTTGAAAGTGACTGAAACCAACAGTGTTCGTTTCCGACAGCAGGAGACCTATATCTGTACAATTTGAACTGGGACAATTACAGTACGTTTCTGGAAAACAGACTGGTGCCACATTGCCACTGGGACTTCAAATTTGTAATCAGTCTTGTTTATTTTTATCAGCAGCAGATCTAGATCAAATGAGAGACTGTTGGGAAGAGAGAGAGAGAGAGAGAGAGAGAGAGAGAGAGAGAGAGAGAGAGAGAGAGAGAGAGAGAGAGAGAGAGAGAGACATGTTTCAAATCTTGGACTGCAGGAAAATGTAGAACATGAAACTTTTAAATATATTATATAGTCAGGGAAATATTAGAGGTTGGTGAATTAATTTATAATACAGCAATAATACAAAAAAATGTGAAACAGGTGATATTTCACTTTTGTGTAATGTCTGATTGGATTACACATTGATATTGGTACAAGATGACAATATTGAGTTTAACAGACTGGTTTCATAGTGCAGATGGAAATGGATGGGGAAGCGATCCGTTCCAAGCATACATATGTAAATGGCATATGGTGTTCAAATCAGGGAGAGCCCAGTCATATGAACATTGCTGTAAAATAAATGTTCTGGAGCAGGTGGATTTATTCCTTACAAATGAAATAGGTGACAGTCCCACCGTATATATATATATATATATATATATATATATATATATATATATATATATATATATATATATATATATATTAAGCAGGTCTTTCTTTATTTTGTGGGAGCCATGTTTTTCATAGGTTTTAGAAAGGCTGATTGATAGCAATTGCCTTCTGTGCCTTAAGCATGGATCATTAAGGAATTTGAGTCTAAGAGTTTGGTGCGCATAGTCTAAGTTAAAAACTTCTATATGAATATATCAAATGCAAAATGTATTTATTTTAGGGCAGGAGAACATGGGAGCAACATAATATTTAACACTCTCATTGCTGCTTAAACTCCATCCAGTGAAGAGCATGATGAGAAAACTGAGCATGTGCAGGGGAATCTTGAGCAGTGCCCCTCTCGTCACAAAGAATCCTGGTAAACACCAAATCAGGTCAAAATGGGATCAGCTGGCAAAACACTAATACTGCAATTGTGTGTGATAACCAAAATCATGCAACTAAAATAACCTTACTCTTTTATTTCAAATGCAGATCTAAACTCAATAAAATGTATCATTTTTATTTTAACCTGAATATTGTATTATGGATAATCTTTATTTAAGTTCATATGTAAAAATACAAAGCCCTCTAAAAAGCTAATTATCATATTTTTTTTAGATATGCTAGGTTTTGTTGTTGTCGTTTTTTATTATAAAAAGAAAGAAATCATAGTCATTGTCATAAAAAAAAATTTCTACACAGTGGAAGCTGCTTGATGAAATTCTGGGATCAATAAGCTACTAACAACCAAATGAGCAAGATGGGCCGAATGGCCTCCTCTCGTTTGTAAACTTTCTTATGTTCTGATGTTCTTTTATTTTGGGACTGAAAACCCACCGTTTTACCCCCATACCACTGCTGGTATAGGGGGTGATTGCACTTTAAATAAAACAGATCTTTTGTAACTGAAATTGTCACGGATTGGACATTCACTTCTTCCCACACCTCTCACATCCTGACACGTGGTGTCTTCGTGGGATCTGCGCAGACTGGAGGATGGGCCCCAATATTGTGGCAGCTCTGCTGGAGGCCCAGGGCCAGCAGAGGAACAAGGAGGAAAGGAGGAGGGAAGACAGGGAGGCCCAGCGGCAGGCGGAGCAAAGACAAGACTTCGCCGACACGATGGAGAGGATGACGCCCTGTACATGTCCGGCCAAATCAAACATCCTCAAAATGACGTTGGATGATGAGAGGACTCGGGAATGGTCGGCTACACACCTTGGCCCCTGCTTGATTGGAGAAGCCCATGCGGCCTATCGAGCCATGATGCATGAGGCTGCCATGGATTATGATCTGGTCAAGCAGGCCATCCTCCAGCATCTGGACATCACAGAGGAGACCTATCGCCTCCGGTTCTGGGAATACCAGCGGCCCCCTAGTCAGGCCCCGCATGGTGGGTCAACAGCTGACAGACTGGCTGACCCGGTGCCTCTGCCCCGACACCCGGACTATCGCTGAGGTGGTTGGACTGATCGCTATTGAGCAGTTCAACCCCACGCTGGGGTCAGAGACACAAGCGTGGGTCAGCCGGCACTGCCCCACCATACTGGAGGAAGCAGCACTCGAGGCATTTGAAGACTCCCTGCTTGCATACCAGCTAACCCATCCTTCCACCTGACCCAAGGCCCCTCCTGTCCCGAAGACCACTCCCCAAAGGGCCACCCTCACCCCCGGACCTGCACCCCTTGAAACCCAGTGGGTGGCCTCCCTACACAGCAATGAACCAAGGTCGGCCCCCAGCTATGTTAGAACAGGGGCCACCTCCCCGTTGCCAAGCAGGCAGTGGGACACACAGGTTCCGTGGATGCCCTTCAACCTGGTTTGCTACTGGTGCCATGAGGTCAGTCACCTCCCCCAATTGCCCAGTGGCAATGGAGTGTGATGTGGCCTCTCGTTTCTTGACACCGGAAGCAGGTAAGTCCAGGGGTAATGGTTGGGCAGAGTCTTTCATTGTTGATATATAGATTGGTGATGTGAGTACCCATGCACTAGTGGACTCAGGATGCGAGCAAACTTTGATTGAGGATGCTGTGTTGGTGAGTGTGTCTTGGGAGACACAGGGAACAATGGCTATCTCTTTTTTCCATGGGGAAACCAGGATATATCCCACTGGGGGCAGGTTCGGTCTATCGAGGGAAAGGAAGTTGAAGGCAACCGACCGCTCACATATCCTTACTACATTATTACCAGGCATCTATTATATAGGGTATCCCAAGCCTCAGGCACAGGACAGCCTGTAAAACAATTATTTGGTCCAAAGCTTTTTCAGGGTGAGATCATGCAGTTGGCTCAAGCTTTTTCACAGCATTTAAGTAGTGAAAGATTTTGGAGCGAATACTGGCTCAGTTTTATTGGATGGGAGTTTTTAGTGCAGTAACGCGATATGTGACGGGGTGTCCAGAATGCCAACTGGTAGCACCGGGGCAGGTTCACCCAGCCACGCTGGTCCCATTGCCCCTGATTGGAACCCCTTTTGAGAAAATTGCAATGGACATAGTGGGTCCATTGAGCTTGTCTGACTCTGGATATACACATATTTTAGTGATGATGGACTACGCAACAAGATATCCAGAGGCAGTACCATTGAGATCCACTAGAGCATCAGCAATTGCTAGAGAGTAGAGATCCCCAAAGAAATTCTGACTGATCAAGGAACTAAGTTTATATCTAAATGTTTGAATGGTGTATAAATTGTTAAAAATCCGTTTATCATCCACAGAAGACAGACTGGTGGAACACTTTAATCAGACCTTAAAACAGATGATGAGGTGGTTTGTCAACCAAGAGCTGAAACATTGGGCCAAACTTTTTCCCTACCTGATGTTTGCAGTTCGACCGGGTTTTCTCCCTTAAAGCTGCTGTATGGGAGACAACCCCAAGGTATCCTTGATCTTGTAAGAGAGGGGTGGGAAGACCAAACTAACAGTTTCAAAAATATAGTAAAATATGTAATACTTTTGAGAGATCGCCTGGAATTGGTTGGTCGTTTGGCACAAGAGAATGTAAAACTGGCTCTGACTCTGTTTTACAACAACTGTTTAAGATTGCACATAGTTACTGGTACACCTGGTGGTGCCTGCTGCTGGTACTTGAGATAAAAAGGTTGAAAACCACTGTAGCAAAGAATACGGTAGTGAAATCATGGTAACGCATGGGAAAGAGGGAAGTAGCACCATCCACATCAGGTAATAAGCTTTATTTTTTTCTGTAATAACAGTACAAATTATTATTTTCAGGTATTAATACTAAACAAAAAATCCATGTGTAGCCCCTGGCTATTTGAAATACGTTTTTTACAGTCATGCTGTGACTTATCCCATCACATACATACTTGCCAACATTTGGAAACTGTTCAGCGAGAAATTAATGGGGTATGACATTATCATTATTAGTTTATTTAACAGAAGCCTTTATCCAAGGCAATTAATAATAATTTATAACTTCTCACCCAAAATTCAGAGCTCAAGGAGGTTAAGTGACTTGTTCAGGGTCACAATGAGTCAGTAAGTGAGCCGGGATTTGAACCAGGGACCTCCTGGTTACAAGCCCTTTTTCTTTAACCACTGGACCACGCAGCCTCCTTTCCATTGGTGCCTAACCCATGGGGCAGAAGCCCCCCATTTTGACTATAGGGGGGTCAAAGTATATATTTTGCCCCTCCACTTTTTTTGTTCATTATATATATGAGTCAGTGGTTGGAAATTCTGGCCTGTGGTTGGTTAAAACCTCATCATAGCATTTTTTATTACTTCCAAAAATACCTTAAGGAAGAGAGATTATCAGACCATTATTAAAAGAAAAAAGGTAAAGAAGAGAGAATATGAGGTAGTTATTGTTTATGTTGGCGCGGCACCTATATCTTTTATTTTTTAACTTAGATTGAGCAATAGTAAATATATCAAATAATGGCATTTCAAAATCACATAAGCTTGATTTTACTTAAGTTGGCTGCAATATTTTTTTCATTAAAAACTTTTAACTTAGTTGTTCTTTGCTGATACTAATGTTCAGCTTTCATGTCGAAATGTGTGTACTTACTAATAATTTAAACTCTCATTCATTTAATAATAAACCTTTAGGTATATTATGTAAAACAATTTGAAATAAATGCTGATTCATAAAAAGGATGACTCCTCAATATTTACTAAGGGGGTCGATGACATACTGAAATCCCTTTTGGAGGAATTGCAGAGTTCGAAATTACCACCCGCGAAATGCGAGTGGATTTAGTCTGGAGCGGATTATGGATACATTTCACATACTAACCCTCACCAGTGGTGCATCCGTTTTATTGCTGTTTTTTATTTATTTATTTATTGTGGTGCCCAAGGATGCGAGAATTGGAAGTGCTTGCGGTGCAGCCATACTCACAACCTTTCTCTTGTTAATGTATGAACATGGGTGATCTACTTACTGCCTGTGCTAATATCATGAATCAACTGTTTCAACCAATTAAAATTGCCATGTGGGGCTGGCGTTTCGTGTTTCAACCAATTAGCACTAAGCATTGCCATGTGAGGGTGGGTGCTTATCGTTTCAACCTATCAGCACCAAGCATTGCTCTGCTATAGAGATTGTTTAATTTCCGAAAGTCTTGTAGCAGCTGGTTTCGCTGTGATAACTGAGCTCAGCAATGTCTGATGACAAAACATCAAAAACTGTAGCATCCAGCACTACATTTAAAACAAAGCTTAGCAAGGAATATCTGAACTGTTAACATACATATATCTATCAATAAACAAGCCATATCACACAGGTTCATTAGACAGGTCCAGAGTATCTCTCCAACCTGCTGACCCGCTATGTTCCTGCCCACAAGCTGAGGTCCTCTGACTCAGGGCTGCTTGTTTTACCCAAGCAAATGTGCACCTCGGAGAGCACTCTTTTAGCTTCATGGCCCAGACTCTCTGGAACTCTCTCCCAGCTTTAGTGCGTGCAGCTCCCACAGTCACTCACTTCAAATCAACTCTCAAGACCCACTTGTTCTCTCTTGCTTTTAATATTATTAGCTGCTGTCTAAATTGCTATTTCAGGTTTTTCCCTCCATCTTATTCGTATGATTTTGTATGACATACACATCCACAATGTTTAGAATTCACATCCTTGCCCTGTATTTAATGTAACATTCCTGTAGTTAATGTATTTGCATTGTAATATGCCTGTAGTTAATGTATTTGCATTGTAATATGCCTGTATTTAATGTAGTTGCATTGTTTTTTACTGTTTGTATTTAATGTACTATGCAGTGTATTTCACTGTATTTAACGTATTATGCATTGTTCCTCACTATCTTGTAAAGTGCTTTGTGATGTTGGTCCACTATGAAAGGTGCTATATAAAATAAAGATTGATTGATTGATTGATTGATTGATATTATAACATGTTGTACATGTTATTCTTTGTGTTTGTGTTTGTTTAGCACTTCCCTTTAATAAGCTGCATGTTGGAATTATAGGTACTGTATAGCATTGTGCAGGTATGCCACTGGAACTGGTTCTGCCATTTGATGCTACTTGTTTTTGTACTTAATAAATCCTCAGTTAGTAAATATTCTACATTTTATGTTGAAACACTTTTGCCCAATTTTGAGGGTTACTATTACAAAAACAGTAACTTGGAAAAGAACGAACGGTAAAAATTAGGTTTCCCAGAGCTTCTAAGCAAAAAAAAAAAAATTGCATTGGGCAGTTCTTTACCTCTGCTCACCCACTTACAAACAAAGTTAGGCGCCCATGTCCCTTTCTACTGCTGTCCTCCACTCTGAAATCCAGTGACAGCGATGGTATCTAAACAACATCCCCCCACCCTGATCCCATAGTAGTAGCAGGAACCCTGTATGAAGTCAATTGCCAGTGTGAAGTGTGTAGAAACAATATTATTATTATTATTAGTTAATATTACGTGTATGAGTATCAGTAACTTTTTTTTTTCGTAAAGAGTTATTTTGCTAAAATGTAACTATTTTAACAATCCCGGGCCACTCCTTGCCTTTACTTCTTTCTGCTGGAGCAGCATACACACTTGAATAGCTTTACCTGCCTCTTTAGAAATAAACTGTCTGTGGTGGGGGATGGGTATACAGTGGAGAAAGAGAGCTCCTCCAATACCAATCTGGCTGATCTACAGAAAGAGAGGAAGAAAGCGCGCGCTCGTATCTCAGCCGGGGGGAGGACACAATCTCCAAGCCGAGCCGCGCGTCAATCATCGGTTGCCCTGGCAGCCTTTGACGTCAGCGCTCACTGCCCTGTCCCTGCTCCGAGGCTAGTGATTGGAGGAAACCCCGTGGATCAGAGCGAGACAGACTGAGTGAGAATCAGCTGTAGTCGGACCGAGAGCTCTATATATTTGACCCACTAAGGTAAGTGGCAGAAAGAGGTTAAAATAAAAAGAGATCATTATTATTTTCCTCGTTTTTAACGTTGGTTGTTGGTGATTAGGTTATTTTTTTTCTATATTATAGTGTGTGAGTGGATTAAAAACGGCAGGAAAAACGGTGTCTGTCTGTAGGCTTCCGTGCTCGTATAGGCTTTGCCTCCCTCCTCAGTCTATGAAGAAAGGCTACTCTAACTGTGTTCTACAGACAGGATGGGCTGTGGTTGTTCATAAATTAAAATATGATTTATTTCACCCTTGTTTGGTTATATTTGAGGTTGTGTGATTTTAGTCGCTGAGCTGCGTGCGTTTTGAGTGTTTTTAGTAAGCTTAAACCGATATGTTCGTGTTAATGACGAACAAAAAATGAAATATAATAAGGTCGAGATCGACTGGAGGTTGTTTTTTTTTTTTTTTGTTTTTTTTAAACCGTGAATAAACAGAAGAATTTGTAGGAGAATATATCGGATTTGGGCATTTTATTTAAATATTACCTTGTATTTTATTATTTATGTGTATTTTAAAATGTTAGTGTGGTTTGTACTGATGATAGGTTAGATAAAATAAGGAGTTGACGGATGTAGTTAATTCAGGATGGGCTGGGTCTGCCCAACCTCCATTACATTACAGCACTGGTGTGATTGTGGCATTCAGCAGGTAAAGACATGTATGGCGTGGGAAGGCGCACATTTATTATTGGTTTTATTGCCTCATTTAAACATATGTAAACTATTCAGATTTTGTTTCTATTTTTGTATAAATATATATATATATATATATGTATATATATGTATGTATATATATATATATATATATATATATATATATATATATATATATATATATATATATTTTTTGTATATATATATATATATATATATATATATATTTTTGTATATATATATATAAAAATATACCTATATCTATTTTTATATATATATATATATATATATATATATATATATATATATATATATATATATATATATATATATATATACCGAAATTTAATTTTACTTGCGTTACCTGCTGTTGGTGTTTTAAACGTTTATTATAAATGTTCCAAATAAAGTAATATCTGGCCGAAATAAAGATTGCTGTAGTTACAGTCGTTCTGGCAAAATCAAGTGTGCAGCAGGTAGGGGACTGGGTGGGGTGGGGTGGGGTGGGGTGGGGTATCCGCGTGTTTTTTTCACATTCTCGAGCACCACCCATTATTAGGTCATTTAGGAACTTAAGCAATAAGGCGCGAGAGGTAATGGGTTGTGCTGGATAGTGTCACTTCTTGGTGTTAGGCACGAGACGCAGTCGCGTTCCTGCAACCAACCAAGAAGTGACACTATCCAGCACAACCCATGCCCTCAAGTGCCTTATTGCTTTTATAAAACGGATTTGTAAACGTTTTATAAAAAGGAGAAATCTATATCGTTTCTAAAGATTTATTAACATTGAGGTATAACCTTCCACAACGGAAAATAGTCCACATGAACAAAAAATAATATTCAAGTAAAGCATTTTCATTTTTTTTTCTTTCAGTTCATTGTTCTGAATATAAGTAACAATCACAAAAAAACTTGCTTATTGTAGGCTATATCTGTGAGCCTGCATATTACGCAACATTGTTGCTAGGTAATTCACTCCCATTGGCTCTAGCGTATATTAAACAGCGCAAGAGTATTAGATGCTTTGTTGGGATGAAGATTATGAAGTAATTAATTTAGTCAAATTGTATTATTATTGTTATTATTTATTTATTTATTTATTTTAGAAAGCCAGTTATTTTTATTTTTTTTTCTAGCACGTCGATGTTACATTTTTGTCCCTGTAAAGAGATCGAGTGCGCGGTAGGAAAGGAGGAGAGTGAAGAAAGGCGAGAGTCAGATGGTTAAGACATCGCGTATTGTAATGTAAATACTGTCGAAAAATTTTAAAATGTCCACAGTTAATTAGTGAACACTCAGTTTCACAAAATGACGGCTGATACCAACTAAAGGAGTAAAATAAAACTTAATATCTGACAGAAAATGACTGGAATGTACTTCAAATAAAATACCAAAACAGTTTCTTGTTTAACATAGCAAACTGGTTCGTAGTTTAAATTAATATAAACTGGAAGATATGACAAGACACCTTGATGTCTTCAGTATCTTCCATGACAGCAGGTATTAACAGGTGTTTTCTTTGATTTTGGTGGCGCAGTGATATGTGGTTAGCACAGATGCAGTGATTTGCCTTTGTTCCTAATCGTGACATTGTGCTGGATATTGTAAGGGCTTGGAACGCTGATGCAGTCAGCATGCAGCATTCTAACAATCCGTTTTATAATTGTGGATTACCCATTCATTCCAGCATCCAGCACTATTTAAAACAAACCGAGCACGGAATATTTGAACTGATAACATACATATATCAATATATCTATCAACAAGCAAGCCATATTATAAAAGAACCAGAACGAATAAGAAGGAGAGCGCAAAAGGATTTTCAGATGGTTCTCATAAGGCACCTACGCCTATATCTTTAGTTTAAAGGTTTTTACTGATTTTTTTTTTTTTTCTTCAATTTTGTGCAATTTTCTTTGCTGGAAGTAGGAGATTGGCATTTATTTTTTAAAAACCCCTATTCTGTCAATTAATGTCAGAAAAGCCTAGCTATCTTGCATAATACAAGAGTATTGATTTTTGAACATACTGGCTTTGTAGGCTTTTATTACATGGTAACTAGGGTAGCGTGCTTATTCTATAGTTTAATATGTGAACATTTTCCTGTTCTGCAAAGTTCAGTCACTTTTTGTCACAGAGAGCTTTGCTATGTCTATATAGTTGCTTATTTGAATAATTTACTAAATTATATTGGGACTTAAATTTGTTTCCTAAACTGAATTTAATTCTACATATCTAATTGATGTACGTCTACTTAAAATATTGTTTTCTTCCTTTAACTTGCAGATGTGTCTTGAATTACCCATTTAGTTGGATTTAATTATTTTGATTTGTAAATCGACATTTTCATGTACCCTAGAGTTGTCCAACTGGTTATTTTATTTAGCATATTTTATGGGCTAAAAATGTTGGAATATTTTAAATGTCATTTCCATTAATGGAAAGGTTTAGACATTAAAATAAGAGAAGTCTTTTGAATTACACATTCAATTTCAATTTAAAGCACACTATCTGCATGCTGTTTTTCTTAATAACCTTTCCTTGCACAGGGTATGAGGTCCTTAAAATGTCTCCTCTCCCATTTTGAAGTTAAGCATGTCCATCCTTTTTGTCAGGCAAGCTAGCATGTTTAAACTTCCCAATTATAAAATAAAAACTGAAATATGTCTTTGTGTTCCCCTTTGGATGTGTTATTTGCTCTATCAACATTTCAGTAGGCATTTATTCCTTAAAATCATGAATTAATGAGTCATTGTCCATCCACTGTCAATTGAAACTACACGTGTGTTTTTTGTTATCCATATGGTAGAAAGATCCATTAGTTAGAGGCATTAAACAAATTTGTTTTTACAAACTATTGTGTGCAACATTGGATCTGGCTTATAATGATATAAAAAGCACAAGTAAGTCTAGGTTAGGGATACCATTTGTACTATCCCACTGATCCTTGCTTGCTTTTCCCTTGTATAGACCAGTGTCCTCATGTAATTTTCTGGTGCGGCTTTTACTCTATCAGGGGTCATTTGTGCTTTATGTTTATTTCAGTATACAGTCAATAATGAACACATTGCTCTTACCTTTTTTTTTTTTTACATTCATTGTGACAGTAGCTACTGCTGAGTGCATAAGGTACAATGCTACTTATCCATGTCCCTAATTGATCCACTGCATAAATATATATTTTTTTCTTTGTTTTGTTCCTGTTTGTGTTTTGTGTAGAACTGAGAAGCCATGGATAAGAGCGAGCTGGTGCAGAAGGCTAAGCTGGCTGAGCAGGGTGAGCGGTATGATGACATGGCAGCCTCCATGAAGCTGGTGACGGAGCAAGGCGTGGAGCTCTCCAACGAGGAGCGCAACCTGTTGTCTGTGGCCTACAAGAACGTGGTGGGAGCTCGCCGCTCCGCTTGGAGGGTCATCTCCAGCATTGAGCAGAAGACCGAGGGCGACGGCAAGAAGCAGGAGATGGCCAAAGAGTACAGGGAAAAGATTGAGGCAGAGCTCAGGGACATCTGCAAAGATGTGCTGGTAAGTTTAATTTATTTTGAAGAGGGGTGAATTGTCCATTTTAAACATAGTCTGGGGTTTTAATCCACCAATTAATAAGTTAAATCTTCACCTTATGCAGGGTGCCACACACTTGGCAGTGTTGCTTTAAGGAAGTCATTGCACGCATTTGTTTTTGGACAGGTGCAGGTTACCAGAGAACAATGGGAAACCTCAACCACCACACTCCAATGACCTTTCCTTTACCTGTTAAGCATAAGGCTGTATTTATGGATTTCATGATTTCTGTGAAATGTACCCGTTGCCTTAACCCTTTGTGGTCCTATGTCGGACCTGGTCCGACATTATTATTTTCCCTTTCCGGTCCAATGTTGGACCCTGTCCGACATCATCAAAAAGACGTAAAAAACAGGTCTCTAGTCGTTTTTGCTCCGGAAAAAGCCGAGGAAAACCATTCAATGGCCAAGTAAGACCGATAGGAGCCGAGAGAAGCAGGGAAAAAAACAACAAACTTGGATTGCATTATTGAGGAGTTTGGTGATAAATACGAGTGATCAGGAGATGATTTATCGGTATGCACTACTATGACGAGGTATGTGAAAAATACCGCGAACAAGGGGTGAGGTGGGGCTGGAGATATGCAGTGCCTTTTAAACCTGTTTTACTGGGGGGAAAAAAATACTTTTAAACAGCGCGTCTAAAATAAATTGGACCTGACTAGCTGAATAAATGGACTGCAAAGGGTTAATATGCAGTTCCCTGTGAATTTCCATTTCTGAAGTGTAAATTTACATATTTTATCATCACTTAAATAAGTACAGCAAACATTTACCTGATTGACGCACTTCCCGTTACACTGCATTTAGGAACCTGACAGCCGGTTTAGTTTGCTTCGCGTAAATGGTTGAACACACTGCATAGAGCTGCAGGATTTTCTTTGTCTTCCACGTGTCTGTTTTTACATTTGTGTTTTTATTTTGTTTGATAATTCACTGATGGTAGAAGTAGAATGTCTTTAAGAGGTTGACATAAACAAAATATTTAACATTCACTTTCTCAGGTAAGCATTTCAATTTAGAATATTTATTGTATAGTAACTTGATAAAATGATACATTTTGAATGTGACAGTGCTATTTTTTGCTGCTTTTAATTAGTATGTTTAAGCCTGAAATATCTTGAAATACCTATTTTTAAACTGTGATATAAGCCATTTTTAACTTCGGACTCCCAAACAGACTTATTATATTTAGAGCCCTTCGTTTTTTCCCGAAAAATTCCTGGGTTACTTGGACCACTCAGCTACATAAAATTAGATGATTATATTAAGAAAATACAATACGTCACATAAGATATGTGTATGTTAATAAGTTAGTCTACTTGTATATGCTAGGCTGTCTGTTAAAGTAAGGCGATGTAGTGGAAGACATACACACACGCAATGCACACACCCACGCATGTGCGTATCTGTACATACTGTTAATGAATCTCACGCCCACCATGTACACATTTCACACTTAACAGTTCACAGCTTTCAAAGGAATTACTTTTCATACTAAAGTGGGTAGAAAAAGAAAAACAAACACATTGGAATTAGTGATCATATGGATACGACAGAAAGATTGAGATCCTTTGGGGAATTTTGTGCGAAACTTGTGCCCGGTCCCTGCTAAATTCAATCAACCTGACCTATAAATATTTGGAGGAGAATGATGTTGCACAGAACAACACAATTAAAGAGAGGTTGGCGATTTTTGACGAATCGCCAGATTTTCTCAACTGCGCTCCCGTGGCAATTTTTTCCTTTTTTTGATTTTGTTGTGGAGAAGCCTGCGCTCATTTTGGCAGATATAGGGTTTGTAACTTCAGCAAATAGTCACAGTTGCAGCTTGTGTCAGTAAAACTTATAAATGAATATGCACTTGCCTATCAGGATGTGGCAGCATTGAATTCTGACTTGGTTTCTTACTGCGCGAAGTACAGGACATGAAGCTGAATGAAAAATCTGAATTGCTTTGTTTGCCATTCCCAGATTGTCTACTGCACGTTGCTGTCTCCCATGCAATGGGTATTATGGAAATGGCTTATTTTAAAGAAGTTCATAATTGATGCTGGTGCAGTTTAAGCATTCCAGTAAAACCTTCCAAAAAACTTTCTATGATGTCTGTGAGGAGATCACATTTGAATGCAGCATTCCAATTCCCGGTGTATCAACAAGATGGTTTAGTCTGTATTTAGCTGCACAGACTGTTCAGAAGGCAGAGTTCAGCAGTGGAAAAACTGAAAAGTCAAGCAGTTACTCAATAAACTAGGCAAAGCCTTCATACAAAACTTGAATTTCTGTTTGAAACCCTTCACCCATTGTATGAAGCGCAAAGGATAATTATATCCTGTTTTAATTGACGCAACGTTCTCTAATCGAGAGATGTATGGTATTCTGGTTTACTGTATCTCTGCAGAACTTTCTCACAAAAGCACCTCTGGGGAGATTCCATAAACAAAAACTAATCTTATCATGTCCATGTTGCCAGTCAGTGAGTGGGATACACTCGGAAAGGCTTTCCAAAGTTTTCACAAAGAGCTGTCAAAAGTGGGCAGCTACTGTCTCTCGTAATATATACCTTGAAACTTTTCACAGAGTCGTCATTCTGGAAAGTCATTGTGCTGTTTGACCCCTATCGCAAAAGTGTGGCTTCAACTGATACATTTAAAGAGTGTTTGTTTGTGTCATTTCTCCCTTTATGGCTCCTAATAAAGAAAGGGCTAAACTGGAAAGTGGATTCCATGCATTCATGGCAACGTCTTCTCCAGACAACGGCTCCATCACTCCGTTTTGCATTCTGGAAAATCCACCGCACTGACTTTTTCCAAATTTGAGCCATGCTGCTTCTCGCATCCTCAGTGTCGCGCATAGCTCGGCTGATGTGGAGAGAGTATTTTCAAAATTCAACTACATTCAAGTCTACAGAAGAACAAGCCTTTGGGGAGGGGGGGGGGGAACTGCTGCAAGCCTACGGTACTCAGGACTTTTGGAATTTTCACTAAAGCCCAATAAAGTGTCTGGCAGGGTTTCATAAGGCTGGTAAATGTATTTAAATTTATAATTGCAATGGATGTAGATTTTGTAAAATGTGGCCCAAGTATTTAATGAAAATGCTTATAGGCTAATGGTTTTAAGTGTCACCAACAGTAAACTGTTATTGGGGGATTAGAGATAATGGTTTCATAAACTCAGAGGTGGTGTACCGTGTTTTGAGTTTCCTTTTACTTTGAATAATCTTAATTTTCTCTTTTTTTTTTTTTGCTGTCCTCACGTCCGCCAAAATGAACTCCACATTTCTCTGGGTAAATATCTGGGTTAATCGGTGCAAAAACTTTTCACCCTTTTTTTGTAACCGATAAATTCCCAGGAAATGGACATGTCTTAACTATTTTACAATGTTCTGTGTCATTTTACATAGGGCAATACAATTTCGCACACTTGTACCACCTTTCTGAATCAGCCTTGTATGACTGAGTTTTGCTGTTCTAAGCATTTAATTATCATTTAAGATGCTGTCTGTTTGCCAGACAAGGAAGACCGTCACCCTGGGATCCTCCCTCATGATTCACCTCAGGTGACATACACTCAAATCTCATTAAATGCCAAACCCCAGGTGTGACTGATCCGCTTGCTATTAGATTCGACACGCTCAGACAGGTACAGGGTGAAATGCATAGGCACCATTATCTAAATGTAAAATATAATTTAAATTGACTACTGGAAACTTGCTAGAAACTTTTGTAATTCTCCACACTTGGCCAGTGTGAATTCTCCAGTGGACAATATGACTTACCATACAAGTGTTGTTTTGAGCAGTAGTTTTATCAGTGAGCCAGAATCTTGTAGCCTGGAGGTGGGAGAGTTCAGCTCAAGTTGGGGCATTTGCAAATCGGTTTTCTTTTATAGTGCACTGACAAGGGTTTACGCATTAAGATTTGTTACACATTATGTAGGAATTTTGGGGAATGATATAACGGAGCCAGGCTATAAATAAGATGAGACAAAAAAAAGTTTTTACTGCTGCTGTTGGTGATAGGTCAGGCTAAATTCATGATTGATTACATAGATTTAAGCTCTGAACTTAGTTTCACAAAAAAAGACTTTCAGTAAATTCACAGTTCCTGTCAGCATTGCATAAAATGGTCCTTAATGACTTATGCTGCTGTAAAGTTTTTATTTGAATAGGTCTCAATTAATGTAATATAGTTTGCTGTGGGTTTGTGGTATGTGAAATGCATGGCTGACCAGTTTTTTCTTTTGTAGTGTTGCTTGTAATTTGGTTCTGACAAAAAGTAGAGCTACTGATTTTCCATTCTGGGGAATAGCAAATTCTGTTTATCAAAAATGGCCAATTCATGAAACACTTTGATAAAAGGTGTACTGTTGACTGACTCGTTGCTACAAAGGTTCTCTGCTGTGTATCACCCAATCGTAATTTAAGTACTGTATTCCTTCAAATTTAAGACACGCTTTTTTAACCATTTTTTGCTTCTCAAATGTCCTGCGTCTTTAAATTCGAGTACAGTATAGTGATGGTTGTATTAAAACGTGACTGACTGACGAGAAAAGACAAAGTCGTCTGCCCGAATACACAAGCAGCAACGAGAAAAGACCAAGCTTCCTGAGGAATTACAAGAGAAGCGTTTGCAATTTCAGCATTTCTAACACAGTACCAGCTTGGACAGATCGGAAATGCTGATCAGACCCTGATATTTTTCGACATGCCCAGCAATGTTTAATGCTATTGTGGTTGCTGGGTTGCATGTTGCCTGATGCCGTGGAGTGTTGTGTCGTGCTTGCTGTTACCAGGATGTGTGATGCTGTAAGTGGGTGGTGGCATGTGTACAACAGAGACGCCATCTTAAGTATTATACAGTGTGCAGCACAATAAGCATGCTCTGTGGTTAATCTACAACAACACTTTTTCGTGTCATTTTTGTACGATACTATAGCGTAACTGAGGTTGTATCTTTGTACGTGCATACTCTGTTTTATTTTTTCTTCGAATTGAGGGTGGTAAATTTGGGCTGCGTCTTAAATTCGAAGGAATACGGTAGCGCCCCTTTTAATGTAAACATATAATGAATCCTCCCAACTGTTTCTTTGCTAATTCTTGTTATTTGCAAAATTTAACAAGAGGTGAGTCTCCAGACAGAATATCTGTGAAACAAAGGTAGGGTAGTGACTACGTCCTTTACACAATAAGTGATCAATTTCCTTTAAGGAATGTATAGATAGAAAAATAGCTTTGACCGTGTTTCTTTATCATCAGATAATGGAATTTAATTAAGAAACAGTCACAGTTTAACATTTCTAATTCTAGCATTATTAAATGCAGGTAGAGTGGAAAGAAATAAACTAAACAATAATTAAATACGCAATTAATTTAGCTTACTTCGGGAAAGCCCGTCTTTAGCGCAGTACCTTAGGTCTAAGCTTTTCAGCATAAAAGAATGCAGTGCTTTGCCGTTTTTTTTTTGCTTTCTTGTTCTCTACGTGTTTACTATTGGCAATATGATCTTTTAATGGTACTGACTCACATGATCAATCGAATGACAGCAGAATTAGCAGAGTAGTATCCCACCATCCTCTCTAGCTCTGTCTTTTGCTGTAAAATTGCATTTTATTTCTTTATTGGTACATCCGCCAGGTTGAGTTTCAGCAGAGACATGAGTGAAGTCACATGATGAATTAACTCAACTTGGCTGGGTGTAGTGAAAAAAAAATGCAGAAAACTGGAGTTGCGAGGAGAAAGACCACATTATTATTATTATTTTATTTCTTAGCAGACAACATTATCAAGGGAGACTTACAGTTGTTACAAAGTATCACTTTACAGATAAGAGCAGTTATAAATAGTGCTGGGACAAATATCCGATATTTTTTTTAATGTATTCGGATACAAAAATCAGATGTTCTTATTCACTAGAAATGACAAAATTACCTTGCACGTAACACACATCTGACTAAAATACAAAATAAAATAACTCCCTCGCTATAATGCACATATAGTAAAGCAAAAAAGAAACTTTCCGTGAATTAACCACGCATAAAGCACCACGCTATATTTTTTACAACAAAAAAAAGGTAACATTCCTACTTGGGGATCTTTTTAATTAGCAGTTTTTAAACTATAAAGAGCCTGGCTAAACGGTGGTCGGGAGTTCAGTTCGAAGCGACAGACAAGCAAACCAAGTGCAAGAAGGAAAGCGGGTCGGGAGAGGGGAAGAGGGAATGGGCTCGCCCCAGGTTTGGCTGCCGGAGCGGGGCTGAAGCATCTCGTCTCCTGGAGAAAGCTGCAGCTCCTCTCACTGCAAAAAAGTAAACGCATTAGGAAAGGTAACCACGTAATAGGCCTAATATGTATTTAGTTATAAAACAAATGCTGAAGATGATGTCTGTGTTATAAAGTGCCAGCGCAGCTTTTTTTCATTTCAGATACTGTATCAAAAGGGAGAGACAGAAATGGAAGTTAGACTGATAAGTTGTTTATAGTTTGAACAACACCGGTACTGTATTTATTGTAGAAGTATTGCATGAATCACTAGTATAGGGAATTGGGGGACATGCTGTAGGAGCGTTATAACCGAGAGCCTTATAGCGAGGGAGCACGGTATATATATATTTTTTGTGACTTTCTATTATGTGGGAATATAATAAACGAGAACCAAACTAGGCAAGTGTCTAGGGGCCCAAAATTTATTTCCAAAAAATGCCTAATTGTGTGATTTATGCAGTCGTGGAAAATCAGTAGCCCTTTAAAATAGCTGTGGAGCCTTAGTTAACTGCTTTCATGCTAAGGGGTGTTGTGAATGAGACAGTGACAGTAGATGTTGTTTTGTACATATGTCACTTCCTCCTCCCACAGCATTCCGCTTTAGTGGGTGAAAGTGAGACGCACAATAGCAGAGTTAACCACGGATGAACAACCCTCTGCTCTGTGATAACTTTGTTTTCAATACAGTGTTTTTTTTATTTTATTTAATGTGTTTCAAACATGAAACTAATGCTTCTCATTCAAGTCCTACAGTAGTGGAACTAATGCTCGTAAAACAGTTTTGTCAGATAAAAGTTAGAACATTAACACTCAAGTTCATATATTTTTATATGTAGAAATTATGTAACTACACACTTGTACCAAACAAGTAGATTGACTTGATTAAAGATGAAATTGCTTTCCAGGGTTTTAAAACCTGGTTAGAACAAGACTGACTGGTACAGGACAGATTGTAAAATTGTAAGGACACTAATTCTTATTGAAAAATTAGTTAAAGGAAAGGCTGTTCCACATTTGTGAAATTTGAGCTCAATCAACAAACTGTAGTCAAACATTATGTTGGTTCTTTTCATACAGTTGTCAAAGTTTAAGGCTGCTGCTTGTTTCACTAGCATATAATCTATTAAAAACAATCTTAATGCTGCCAGCTGAGCGTTTAACAGCCAGAGAGTCACACAGCAAGAATACATAGAATATTACTGGTGGTGCTCACGCTTTTAAAAATAACTGGGCTGCCCGCTCAAACTGAATTCCTCATCATATAGCAGTTGATAGTAAAAAGCATTCACAAAACGTGCCCTCAGCTGCAGCAGATCAGATAAAGCACTGCAAGGACTGAGTATAAAGAGAACATGACTAGCACTGCAGAGCTGCGACTGGCAAACCACAGGAAGTCTTGTGCTGCAGTCTCCCCCTCTCCTTTCTTTCAGACTAAGATCAAATGCAAAGAGCGTTTAAGAATAACAGTGCCAGTTGTCGCAGTTCATTATGTCACTGTACAGTGAGTTATTAGGTTATAATCCTTTAAATGATATTGGCTGAGCCAATGCTCTGCACCACTGACCTCCAGCTTGGGCGTCACAGGAGAGGAAAAGAGGTTATTTTCACTCCAAGGGCATAGCTAGGTAGCAATGGCATGTCTAAGACAGATGTGTTCTGAGAGTACATACATTCATGTTTTGTTTTGTTTTTTTCACCTTCCCCCCCCAATCTGAAAGGCGGCCTATTTTACATATAAACAGTACATAGTTATAAAGGTAATGTAGGAAGTATGATCCAAGGGTTAATTGAAAAGAACTAGGACTTTGCGTTTTGAATCCCGGCTTAGCTACTGACTCACTGAGTGACCTTGAGTGACCAGGTAACTTGATCTCCCTGTGCTTTAAATTTCTCCCTGCTTTAACACCAACAAAAAAGACTCCCCTCTGGAATGCAGATTGTTCCACCCCGGTGTCTTTCTTTTACATCTTTGCTTCCTATTGCAAGTCATGCACAGTAGTATAGATTGGTTTTATCTCAAAATCACGGGCCAGGGCTCATTAAGCATAACTGTTTATTTAAGGAGTGACACCATGGCATTTGGGTTCATATTTATATTTTTTGTAAAGTACTGTATTTTATAATTTTACAAGTCAGACTTGTGAATAATGCCCTGGTAAAATGTAGGCCTATATATACACAGTGCTCTATCAGTGGTGCACAAAGTGTGGGACACGCATTTGGGGGGGGGGCCCAACTGACTAAAAGGGCAGGTCTGTAAAAAAAATAAAATAAGAAGAAGATTACAGAGAGAGAACCCCTCTACTGCGTCAGTGTTGTATTGCACACTCCTCCCTCCCTTCAAAGGCAGCCAAGTAGGTGAGATGCCAGGTGTGTATCGCTGCTGTAAATCAGCTAGGAACATTTGCTCATTTCTCTTATACCTGGAAAATGGTAGCCACCCCACTGTGGTTTAAATCTCTGACATAATTGTGTGCTGCTACACACAGTTAATGAGTGATTTAAATTAAGAACCTAGTCAATGACCTACTTTTAATGCAAGGTCACATGTTTTAATTTAGATAACAGGATTCGTTCTTCATTCCAATGATTTTACTTTCCTCAAGTGAACAAGATACCTTTTAATGCAACTAAGCTACTCTACAATTTTACTCTTGTGAAAAAACATTACAAACGACTACTCTGTGCACAAACGCTAGAAGCAGTTTATGCTGCTATTCAGGTTCAGTTCAGGAATGTGAGGGCAGCTGTGCAAAAAGTAGACCATATCGTCTGGTGAGCAGTCATGGTGGACGCTGCTTGTGTGTGAGTAATCTTTGGGGATTAATCCTGTCTTGAATTGGTGTGTATTAAAATAATTGTTTAATAACTAGTTTGGAAACATGTCTAATTATGACGGTGTTTCAGCAACCTAAACCAGAACCCTTTATAACTCCCATGGTACAGGACAAATGTGTGCTGGCAATGGGTTTTAAGCTTCTTTCTTTTAACATCTAGGTCTGGGATTTTATTTATTTATTTATTTATTTATTTATTTATTATGGAATATACTTAGCAGGTTTAAAAAAGTACCACTAACAAAACCAATTGTGATAAGAGAATTGGGAATGTTTTTGCATACCATAATTGCAATTGGGGGTGCAACATTTATGATTTTCCCAAACTGAAACCGACATTTGTGTAAAATTCCAAACCGGTTGATGCTGACAAAAGAGAAAACCAAACCAAATTTTTTGTACAATGAAAAAGTGTTGGCAGTTTGAGGACTAAGCCAGCGGCATATATGAAAGCTCATCGCATACTTTGCTGCATATAAACGGTTTACCTTAATAACCCTTAATAACTAATATTGTAACATACTTCAAAAGTTATGGAAAGACTTGCCTAATTTGGTTCTGATAGCCCTCAGTAGGCATAACCACGGCTTCAGACTTGGTCTCTGTGTTCAGATGTCTAGGGCTGTTTTCATATATCACATAAGCTGGAGTTCTATTTGCCACTGGCGGCGACAATGGGGGGGTACCAGGAAAATAAATAAATAAAGTTGAATGTCTAATACATTGTTTTCTTTTTTCATTGCCTAAATGTATAATACATTGGCATGAGTGGTGGAGTAACACTGTATTGAGTTGATCTGTTGCAGTTAAAGAAAACAACAACGTGTGAAATAACGGTATGTCCCGTTCCCTTGGCTGCAGAATGCAGTTCGGGTTTTAAACTTTCATTTCGGTTTTATCAAAAAACGATTTGGATGTCAAAAACAGCTGAATGTTAGTTTAAAAAAAAAAAAAAATCATAACCAAACTTGCATTCCTGATTGCAATATCTTAAGTCATTTTGTAAAGATAGCAGTGCCATGAATGCAATGTAATTCAAGCTGTCATGAATTGACAAGTGAAAGTCCCATAGCCCCAGTAACCTTTTGGCAGCTGTTGACCACAGCAGTACTGATATGTACAGCCTGCACTTTGAAATTTAAAGTTGGGACCTGATTATATTTACTGTAAAAAAAAAAAAAAAAGTTTTTTGTCTAATTGCATGTTAATATGAGGATGTCTTTTCTTAACTCATCTTTATTTGGTACAAATCTTGACAAACTTTTCTCTTTCTGTGCAGGGTTTGTTGGACAAGTTTCTGATTGCAAACGCCTCTCAAGCAGAAAGCAAAGTCTTCTACTTGAAAATGAAAGGAGATTACTTTCGCTACTTAGCTGAGGTGGCTGCTGGGGAAGACAAAAAAGGTAAGTTCAGATAAGCGTATCTGATACCAGGCTTGCATAGGTTTTACTAGAATACAGAAAAAGATACCATCTAAAGTCATTTGTTTGTAATCCTTTAACATTTTACATGTATACACATTGCCCATTGCTGTGTATCTTCAGTACAGGCTTCTATATTTTAAATGTAGATTTTTTTACCATTTTAATTTGTCTCATTGGCTACACTGTCCAAATTCAGTACTGGTTTTAGAAATTAGATTTATGCATAAAGTAGTGGAGTAGTGGTTAGGGCTCTGGACTCTTGACCGGAGGGTTGTGGGTTCAATCCCAGGTGGGGGACACTGCTGCTGTACCCTTGAGCAAGGTACTTTACCTAGATTGCTCCAGTAAAAACCCAACTGTATAAATGGGTAATTATATGTAAAAAATAATGTGATATCTTGTAACAATTGTAAGTTGCCCTGGATAAGGGCGTCGGCTAAGAAATAAATAATAATAATAATAATAATAAGTTAGGCCTAATGCCTGAAATATAAGATTAATCGGACTGGTGTCTAACAAGGATCCTAGTAAATAAACTTGTCCCGTTAATAATCTAATAACTTTTGTTCACACTGCGTAAGGAAAATCTTTACCAGTAATCCAGTAATTGCATTAAAGACTTGAGTCCAAGTGCAGCCTGCCACAGTAAATAATGTGAATTTTAATGGAATGGCAGTGCCTTCCATTCAAAAAAGGCAGTTAAAGTGACAATTTTGGCTGTCCGAATGTACCTACAAGCAGCACTTGACCAGTAAAGAAACTGAAGGCATTGGTAAATACAAGTATTGTCAAGTTTGTGTCTTAATGTTACTTGTAGTATGCACAGTGTTATTCTCAACCTGGACTTTGTGCAACTGTGTTGAATCTGGCCTGAATGAGTCATAAAAAGATGGGGGAGCATTTCTTTAACTTCCTGCTCTGTGCACAAGGGTGTGTTCTCAGAGCTGAAAATGCCAGAGAAAAGAATCATTGCAGCCAAGGTTTAGCAGGGTACGGAAACATGTTGAAGCTTATAGAGAAAAAGGAAGGGTGTGGCACAAGATGCAAAAGATCCCTTCTAGGTGAGTCAGAATGGTAATATAGGAACAAACTCATGACTAGCTTATCCTTCAAAAAGAACACCTGGGCTGTTTGCACAACCTGAGCATTATTTGTTATAATTATTTTATTCTATATGGTGTTCTATAATTTGTGCTACTACAACCATCCAATATTTAGAGATCAGATTGAATACCTGAACAGAGGATATTTACTGTGATTTTTTTTTTTTGAGGTGCCTTGTAATATTTATGTCCATGTAGGCTTAAAAAAAAAAAGTGTGCTAAATGTATGAATATCCAAACAAACATTTTTTTTAAAAACACAAGATCAACATTGCCACTCTAGGTCCCCTATTTACTTCTTGCTGTTAAAGTCTTCAGCATTTTAAATAGTCCAGATTTGGGTGGACATAGTGATCTCTACCTACATATGAAGTTGCCAGTGCTGCTTCAGATTTGGGAAGTGAGTCAATCGGGGTCCGTTTCTTCTGCAGTATGATACAAGTTGGGTACGTCACTCCGACTTGCAAAAGAAATGACGTGTACAGTGATCAACTTTCTTTCTTTCACGATCCTAGTTTTTGTTATGAGGAATGCAATAAGATAAATCTGCAAGCACATTTTTTTTTCAATTGCACAATGCACCCTTTCCCACATATTTTATTTAAAGTGTTTATTCAAGTTAAAGTAATGTTTTTTACTTTATGAAAATGTGTCGGTAGCCACTTTGTTTATTGAGAAGACACAACAATGGCAGGGATTATACAAAAAATGCATTGTTTACTTCTTGCACTGTGTTTACCTGAAATACACAAGAGTTTTTGTAGTTAATTCATTGGGGTAAAGTTAGCCCTTCACAACCTGTTCTTACTTCTGGGATGTTTTTCAACTTTAATAGTGTTACATATAATGGCTATGATAACCTTTTCCAATTGAACAAATATTCGAATACTCGTCTAAATCTTGAACAGATATCCAAACATGAAAATACTGTGTTTGTCCCAGCACTAGAAAATATATATAATGTTTTCAAATTTAGGAAAGACACTTTGGTGTTGGTTATGGATTTTATTTGGTGCGTTATCCTATTGTTAAAACTTACTTCAGAAATCTTATTTTTTACCACTTTATCATGCTTTAACAGACTAAGAAAATGTAACCCATATGCAGACTTCTGTTTGTTGCATGTTGTTTTGCAGAAAATTCTATTTGTAATAAGGGAAGCCCAGTATCAGCAGTTTGTAGCATTTGTAATATGCCTTTTCAACAGTTGATCCAGCCGTGCATCAGCAGATCTAAATTAATATCTAAATTGCACTTGCATTTTCCTTCCATTACTATGCTAATGTTAAAGCTCCTAATTGATAAAGATTAATTTGGAACACATTTTTGGTGAATTTGGATTCTGAAGATTGAAGAAGCAACTGTCAAGACAATGAGTTATAAATGTACTTCTCAATTGGGTCATAAGGGTCAAATGAATCTTGCTGAAATGGAAGGAATGCATAAGTTGCAGTAAGGATGGTTTTAATTCTGTCATACTTTCTACATTTGCATTCTTATCCTGTACTGTTTCATTAGTCGTTTTTTTGTGAGGTAATAGCTAAGGCTTCTTATTCTTAGGGCATCATGTCACAAATCCTTTCTAATGTCATTGGACTGGATTTAACTACTTCTACTGGGTAAGTAACACAGTGCAGGGAAAACTGAGCTGCAGTCACTTTTTATTAAAACGCTCAGTAGCATATGACTACATTTAAAGCAAATTTAAAATTGCTCATACATATATTGGGGTAGCATATTTCAAGTTGAGTTGGTGAAAAAGGTACTAATATCACTCATTCCCATTCATAAAGTTGCCACTTATTAAGGTGTTAGCTGAGTCCGGGGGAATTCCTCGGTCTAAATGTTTTCTAATGCGTCCTTTTCTCTGTGTAATTCTTTTCACAGCCACAATAGAGAACTCACAACAGGCCTACCAAGAGGCTTTTGAAATCAGCAAGAAGGAGATGCAGCCTACACATCCGATCCGTCTGGGCTTGGCCCTCAACTTCTCTGTCTTCTACTATGAGATCCTCAACTCGCCTGAACAAGCCTGCGCACTCGCAAAGAGTGTAAGTGCCCCGTGTACCAAGAACCTTTCAGCTGCAGTACTGAGCAAAGCATTCACAAATAGGAGTGCAATTTGATATTGTCTCTTTTCTCTCTCTCTCTCCAAAGGCATTTGATGAAGCAATTGCCGAGCTTGATACTTTGAATGAAGATTCATACAAAGACAGCACATTAATAATGCAGCTACTGAGAGACAATTTGACAGTAAGTACCAACTACAGTTGAGATTCAGTTGGGTATTTTATAAAAAAAAAAAATGTAAATGAACAGAGAAAGCATTAATTATTTGGTATTGTATTGCATTGTATCACAGGCATTGCAAGTCTAAGTAGTTTTTTCAGAGAGAATAACTAGCTGTAGCCCAATGCCTGTGTTTAGATTCAGATCTGTCTGAGCCATATACAAGCAACCACAGACCATCTACTGAAAACTAAGCCACATTGACTGGGCATTTTTTCCAGCATGAACGGGGTCAGTACATTTTAGTACTTGATTGAAACACAGTCCTGGACTGGACATAGAGGGCCGTAGTTGGAAGACACTGGTTTAGAACAAGCCAGGTGTAGTGGTGATGCACTGTCTTTGTCTTTGTTTTCTAAGCCTAGAAGATGGACCCCTCACTAAAGCATGGTGTGCAGTTTCCTGTTCCAGTTTTAGTGCCGTCTCTTGCTCAGTTATTTGATTTGTTTTCCATTGCTCGAAAGGCTAATTGGATCAGCAGTGATCCCTCTTGCTTCCAGTAATTTGACTTTCCTTGGGTACTGTTTAAAGTAGGTTAATGTAGCAGACCCTTTCCAGATCACCTCTGTAACACACACACACACACACACACAAACACACACACCCCACCCTGGCCTGGTGCACATGTGTGTTTGGCTTTGCCTTCATATTTAAATCAATTGTACCAGGTTATGACTATCAGTGCTATACCAAGCATCAGAAGAAACTTATCGCTGTTATAACACATTTATTAAAAAATAAATAAATAAAAAAGGTATATAAATGATGGACATTGACCTTGGTTTCTTTTTAATCACTTGATCATTCATCCTTGACCATGACACGCTTGAGTGACTATGACCTGAAGCATATGCACTTAATCACCTAATTCGTGAGACAGTTGATTGGACACTGGATGTGGAGTGATTTCAGCTGTTGAATTGCAAGCTTGAATAAAAGCAAGAAAGAAAATCACAGAAAAAAAAAACAATATGCCATGTCTGTTAATAGAGCAACGCCTTCGTGCAATCGGTATGTTGGAGGCTGGACTAGAGCAGCGTATTGTGGCTCGCCGTCTTGGGTGCTCACAGCCAGCAATTTCAAACTGAATGACAGGCAAATGACAGGCCACGAACTGTCACAACACCTGTCCAAGATCGACAGATCATTTTGCAGCATCTTCATGATGTCAGTTGTTAATCAGCACACTAAAAAGTCACTGCACCTGCTCTGAAACAGAATTTGTCATTTTTCGATCACGTCAAGTAAATTTTATCCAAATATAAGTGATAAGTTCTTTTGATGCTCAGTATATAATTATATTCGCTTTTATATAATTTAAATTTTGCGTGCACTCAATTGTAATAACGTTTCCTTGAACCAGCTTATAAAATGTCTTTTTTTTTATTCCTTCCAGCTGTGGACATCAGACAACCAGGGAGATGGGGATGAAGCTGAAGACGGAAAAGAAAACTAAAACTGTAGTCTCCCTGCTTCTGTCTGCCTAAATTCCCAGTTCTTCAACATCAATACTGTCATCCATCTGTCCCACCAACTAGTCTCTGTTTAGTTCTTTCACAAGCATCTGTCACTACTTCATTATTTGGGAGGGTGAGGGCTGTCGGGCTTAGGGGTATATGTTTCCCAAGTAGTTTTCAAGGGGTGTGACATTTTTCTGTGTACACATTTAAAATGTTTGGCATAGTTCTTACACACTGTTGTGATTTGCCACAAAGCCAACACAGAAAAAGAAATGTCCCGTGTCCAGGTGTTGTCTGCCTGTGATCCAGTCTATAAATTGGAAAATGCAGGGGAGCAAAAACCAAAATGCCATTGAGCATGTTAACTTGGGGATGGGCAGAAGAGGTTAACATTCCATTAACTGTCACCTGCTCTAGTTCATTTTCATTTTGGGGGATCCACAAGTAATTATTTTTTATTTCTATGTAAAGAATTTACGAGGTATAGAAAACCTAAGAACAAAGCAAGCAGCGAAATGATGCTTGATACTGTAACTTTAATATTGTATATCGAGCAGAGCACTAAATTTCCCATATGCTTATCTAGTTACTACCTTTGTGTTTTGTTTTAGGGTTGTTTTTTTTGTTTTTTTGATACTTGCCTAAAATGCATGTGGCTGTGAAAGTTAATGGGGAAGTAAATGGAGATTATTGCTGTCTGGCTGGCTAGCTATGTTTCATGTCTTCTAGAGTTTGCATACAGAGCACTCAAGAATAATCATTATTTGGAGAAAAAAAAATGTAATTTCATGCAAGTGAAATAAAAACGTTTTAAAATCTAGTGTTTTTGCTTTTTATTTTACACTGCATCAAATGTACAAAGAGATATTGCATAATCTACATGTCTATTTAACCTGTTCTTTTGCCTCTCTAAAAGTTATAATAGAGACTTTCCATGCCAGAGTCCTTGGTTTTGCATGAAACTGGGTCTACATTTATTACCTATACTTCCAAAGATATTGTTTTGCAACTTGAAATACTTTTTATTTTTTTATGAATAGTTTCTAATTGAGTTACTTGGTTAATTCTGGGCTCATTGTAAATCTGTTTCCAATTATAATTTAATTTCACATGTGTAATCCTCCACTACCAATGAATATACTTGCCAAATTTTATCTTCGACTGTCCAGAACTTCAGGAGATAAAAAAAAAAAAAAAAGTTTTAATTGCAATTTAATTGCACTGAAACTTAAATGGCGCCATTGACCATTTTGTCTGAGAATGTCTTGAGAAATTTCTTCTTTCTTAAAGCTCCTTCACAAAGAAACAAAATGTAAAGACATGTTTTATCAGCTTCATTTTGTTCAATACACCGGCAATGTAATTCGGTGTCGGATGTGCCAAGTTTTGATTTAATTTTAAAACTCTTGGCTCATATGCTTATGGGCAATTTCAGAAAAATGCAACAGTATAGATCAATAAAGCAATTTTATCTAGCAATTTCATAAATTTTACTTTTTTTGCACTTCCAATAATTAAATGGGTCTGAAATGTGCAGTTTTTAAAGACACATGCTATAGCAAACTTATTTTTATTTTAAAACATAAATCTGTTACTACATTAAGTTCTCTGTTTGCTTTGCTTTGCGTTGCCTTCCAGAAAGTCTGTTACCTCCATGTCATTTTACCCCAACAGTCTTCTGGGTTAGCTAATTGTTCAAACCCCTTTGCTGGCTGTTTTCCTATCAATAACCAATTTCACACTCCAGGCTACATGACCCAGGAAGTACAAGCCTGATTAAAAGCATGACATGCAACCACCTAGTGTAGTACCAGATAAAATGTTTCAAAATAAAATTGTTTGCTAAAGCATATGCTTCTTTAAAATCTGCACATTTGAGACATGGATAATGAATAGATGTGCAAGTGCAATACTGGGTGTGCTGTCATGCCCATAATGTAGGGCTTTACACAGCTATTGATAAAATTATCACTAAGAAATCCAGTAAACCTACCCCCACCCCCCAATGATGCTTAACAGGGTTATTAAACAGGATTGTGGAATTTGGGGATGGTTGCATTGAACATTGGTCTAATCTTGCACAGTGACCCCTACATGATTAACACCAGCAGCATAGCCATCATCATTTCTGCAAATACTCTGAATTCAGACATACAAACTGTAATACAGTAAGAATCTGACGCCTTAGGGCGATTTACCTACAATCTAAAATGCAAGAATTTGGATTCAGCAGTTTATGCAATGTCATTTTTTTAAAACTTTCAAATACCTTTGACACTGCCAGATGTCCACCCTTACTGTGCTTTTCTGACATTCACCAATAACCACTTCCTCTTCTGTTGCAAAGTGCAGCTTTGAAGCACTTGATGTGTGCAACTGCTAACAGTTCAGCGACTATGACTGATGCAACTGCATAATGGGAGCAGATGCATGATGCTGCATGTGGACTGTATAATTAGGCAATATCTACAGGGCGCATCAAGGGCACAATGAGAAGTCTTCTGAGGATGTTATATAAGTAAGGGAGAGCCTGGTCTCCAATTGCACATAGCTATTAAATGACAACTAATTTGGTATTTCAGATATTGGATTTCAATTTTAAAAAGAAGTCTGATTTCAACACGAATCAGTTATTCGGATCTGCGACAGTCTGCTGTGCCTATGGACCCTTTATGACTTGCGTTTATTCAAATTACTGTGTTACAGAATTGGGAATCCTATGAAAGTGACTGTCAAAGAGAGATGATTTATAGTATGATCAGGTTTGTACAAACCTGAAAAACCTGCACTACATCTGGTTCTAGTACATCTGAGTTCTGATTCTGATGGAGATTTTTTGGATCAAACCGCACCACACAGCGACCAAAGAAGACCTACATCACATTGGTATTCTATGCGAGAAAGAAGATGCGGAGGGAGACGAGCGGTTCAGGAAAACTCAAGATATCCAAGATGTCCAACAGAAGGACACCAACCAATTGATTTTTAACCTTACTGAACAGACTTTACTGATTCTGAGAAGTCTATAGTTAACAAAGGACTTTCTTATGTACCAATCACAAATAAATTGAAATATTTCTATCACAAACAAAGAACAAGTTCCCGTTTGAGTATTGATGCGAGTAACACTTGTACTAAGTTTAAACCTAAAAGTAAATTCTGTCCTCAGGTTAATAATGCAGCAATTGACATTTATTGCTGACTTGTAGAAAGGGATATTGAAGGTCTAATTGAAGTACCCAATAGCAACAAACACTACAATTGCAGTAAAGAAGAATTACACGCTTTAAGATCAGTTGCAAATAACAAAGACATCATTGTGAAACCAGCAGATAAGGGTGGTGGCTTGGTTTTAATGCCTAAAATAGATTATGATAATGAAGTGAAAAAACAATGATCTGACTCTGCGTTTTATAAACAGTTACAAGGTGATCCTACTTCAACTTTCAAATTAGAGATAGATCACTTCCGACAGTCTGCACCTGTGTCGGGTTGCCTTTCAGACTCTAAATATTTGACAAATGATTATCCCGTCAGACCTGTATTATATGTTTTACCGAAGGTACACAAATCCACCTGGACGCCGTATAGTTGCAGGTATTGGTTCTTTAACTGAGCCGTTGTCTATGTAGATTTTCATTTAAGATCATTAGCGGTCAAATTACCTTCTTAAAGACACTGGAGATGTTATTGATGAATTGTCTAAGTAGACAACTAAAGAAGGAGATAATATACTCCTAGCTACGTTAGATATTGTTAGCCTTCATACAAACATCCCTCACAACGAAGGCTTGGCATCTTTATGTTTTTTATCTAAATCAACGAGAAGGCCCACAAAACCCCTGAACCCATTTTTTGGGGTGAAATGGCTCAGATGGTACTTACTAAGAATTATTTTCTATTTGAAAAAGATTTTTATTTACAGATACAGGGCACTGCTATGGGTGCAACATTTGCTCCTGGTTATGTTAATTTGTTTATGGGTTTTTTGGAACACAATTATATTTACTCTCATAACCCTTATATAGAACATATTTTATTTTGGCAGGAGACACATTTAGAATTGGGAGGTTTTTTGGATTATATTAATGGTCTTGTTAATTCTATTAAGTTTAGTTTGGAAAGAGACTCCAGAGAAATGTATTTTTTAGACACTAGAGTTAAGTATTCACTGGGTGTAATTTTAACTACCCTTTACACTGAATCAACTGACAAAAATAGTCTTTTGCATGCCTCTAGCCATCACACTGTGTCTCTGAAAAGAGGCCTTCCGTATCGTCCGTTTTTTCCCCTGCTGCAATTGTGCGGCTTCTGAAAATGCCAAAAAAAACCGACACGTATATTAGTTCTGTAACACACAAACAATACCACATTCAGCAATGAATTACTTGTGGTTCGGTTAATGTCATTTACCTTCTCTCATGCCCATGTAATTTGCAATATGTCAGAAAGACCAATCGACAGCTTCGGATACGTATTAACGAACACAAGAGTGCTATTCGTAGAGGTTAAAATCCCCAATAGCGAGACACTTTATAGATGCGCAACACTCTGTACAAACCACAAATGTAATAACTGCCCACAAATGTAGTAATCTCTCCCAAAATGTTATATCCATCTACCAACTTTCAGTTATTATTTATTACCAAAAAAAAAAAAAAACATTTGTCACAATTAACTACAAGAGTATACACTTTAATCATTGGGTAGTCATTATTGGGGGTATGCGAATGGCTTTTTAAAAAATATTTAATATCCAAAACCGGCACTAATGAATATTACTAATTATAAGTTAAACTGTTGTAGGCAGGTGGTTATTACATTTGTGGGAGATATTATACTTGTAGTTTGTACAGCATCCTACTCAGGAGCTCATTGCACACATTGCTGCACAGAAGTGCAGGCTGCCGTCCTGCTTTACTAACAAGGCTGGCAAAGCCCAGGGGCTGTCTGAGGGATCAATTACCCCTGTCCCTTTACAGCCACTAAGACACTTCTATATAGCTTCAAGGAAAATATTTTAAAATCATGTTTCTACTTTTATTTGGAGCACACGAAATGAAAGCCACAACATACACATTGTTTCGCTGTCTTTGAAAGAATTCCAGTTCTGTAACGTTGATTATTTTTATCATAAAAAGCTTGTGGCTAGTATCACATGTAATCTGCATATATTTATTTTTGGAATGCGCTGCTTTTTAAAAAAACATTAATTAAAAATAAGTAATGAAAAGGTTGAACCTGCTTTTTATCTTCTATCAGTCCATTTTTACGGTCCAAAGAGAATTAAAATAGATTGTCAATTTGTTACAGCGGATTGTGCTAGCTGTAATTTTAATTAACAAAAATAAATAGTAACGCAATTTAATCAAGATGAAATAAAGAGCTTGATGTCTGGGTGCATGCATCATTGTTTTAAATGCTTGTGGGATAACATTTTCTAATTTGTTAACAATTGGATGTCTGCGTGGCAGTTCATCTCTAAAAACCACATTCACCTACTCTGTTACAAGCTTTAGTACTGGTATTCAATATGACCCAAACATATCATCCGTCAATCAGAACAGCTAAGGTTTCCAGTGGCTCGCCTAGTAGAAGCCGCTTGGAGTGAGTCATGTGAGTGTGGTTCAAATCCCTGCCATGCACAGTTGCTGATCTGTGCTGGGGCTCACAAGGGGAGCCGCATTGGCCAGTGGAGTTGTTCTCTAAGTTCATTTCTTCAGAGATCCCTACTGGCCAGGTGCCCAGCAAGGCCAGGCAGAGACTTGACATTCTAATTGGGCAGTTAGAACAACAAACCTAGATGTAATTGTTCTGAAAGGCCGTACTTGCTAGTGTTAAAACAAAACAGATTTTCATTTTATTATCTGTATAACAGCACCATTTTCACAAATCCTCGAAATATTGTGTGTAGGTATGTTGATCTTTTCAGAATGTGTTTTTTTTGTGTTACATAAGCTCAGTGAAGTGTACACACATGTATGCTTCTCCTCAGCTCAAGGAGTGCCACACACAGCAGCGGGAGGATGATCAGCTCTTACACAGTAGTGACATGTTGCAGCTGCACGCTTCCTTGAGCAAGGTGGGTGTGGCCCAGTTCAAAGAAGTGCCACAGCTTTAATGACTGTGTGGAGACTGCAAATGCTGCTCAAGCTTATGAAAAGTAGGATTTTAAAAAAAGGGGCTTTGATCCACACCAGTCATTGTTTCCACTGGGATAACTGGTAGCTAGCGATAAAGACCTGAATCTTCTATTGCAAATAATGTGAAAATATGGAGATCTAGATGTACTCCTATCATATAAAGCTGTTTTTACCTAAAATGCAATGAAGACACACTTTTTGATCTATTTGATGGTCTCTTGTAAATGACACAGAATTTCTGATTACAGTAACCTGCCTAGTAGAAATAAAGCTAGAAAGTGGATGGAGCTGATACTGTGCTTATTTAAACATGCTTGATGTGTTTACAGGCACACATGCAGCCCTGTAGGATGTGAGACAGAGTTTACAGTGACGGATATTTCTGTAACCCCCAGATGACCCAGTTTTGGATTCATTCCCAGAGAGTGAGAGAGGCATATTTCTTGCGCTGCTGAACTTGGTGCCCCACGTTTAACACGAAAGGCACAAAAGACTGGTGTGAAATTGATAAGCCCTTAAAAACCCTGAGAATTCTTATTTTTAGATATATATATATATATATATATATATATATATATATATATATATATATATATATATATATTGGTCATTGATCACTGTATTTTAAAACTAGAGGGGTCCAACCGTATGCAACCCACTAGGAAAGATAGGTGAATTGTACTCCCCTGCCTTCACCCCACCCACTGTGATATGGTTTTACTGCCTAAAATGCAGGAATAAACCACAATTGTTTTAAGAAGACCTACCATTTTTAGAATGTGAGGACATGCAATATGCCTGTAAAAACTAAAAGCGTATGAATGTTTCACTTTCACATAGTAATTACTGTAATGATCAGAAAATAATGTGTGACAGGAAGGGAGCGCTTTCTTCTGAACAGTTTCCATTCATACTCTTAAATAATTCCAACTAAGAATAAATGGTAAACTCCCATTTAGAAAAAAATAAAATCAGTAAACTGACAGCATCTACAGAAGTGCGGTCAGGTGGGAGTTTAGCGGCTCAGCAAATTAACTTTTGGAATGACTAGAAAAACAGTTAAAGTGCAGTCTAAACCCAATTCTTTACTTCACTTTCCCCCCCAAGTGTAAAATATGCATTTATGAATGTTTGCTGTTTTTTCATATTACCATTCTGATTCGTGTTTAAAGGATAACTGTAGTGGAAGTGAATATAGAATCATTTCAATAGAAAACATGTGGCTGAAAACTTTTGATACAATTGGAAGCCCCTGCTCAGCCAATTTACATTATAAAAGCATTAAAACAACGTTCAGCTTCTATGCATTGGGGCTCTCATGTGGTGCTAGGATATGACGCCGGGTCGTTGATTACTCCATTTCCGTACACTGCTAGTCTATAGCTGCAGCTAACAAAATAATTTGAGACGCCATTTATCTGATTATTATGGATGAAAAGTCCAATAAAAGGGTACTTACATGAACCCTTGAGGTCGGACTGCCCCAGTTTAACTTTGTCAGGCAGTGATATTCAGATGAGGATAAGGAAGACGAGTCTGCAACCAACTTAATCCAAGAAAACCGAACCAAGAAGGCTCCAAATACCTGGTGCACTTGTAGTAAGTGTGTTTTGCAGAAATTAAAAATCTTTAGGGAAAAACTGCTGCAATAACTTTTGTCTATGTGTCAATTATTTTTATACAAAACCTCCGTATCATGTACATTAAAAGTAAAATCACTAGATCACTACATCTTGTTGTGGGCAAATATTGTTGGCATTGCATCAGGTTTTAGCCTCGTCTTGCATTCATACCCCAGAAGCTGTGCCTGCATGTTCCTTTTGTAGCATTCAGGTTCAAAGTGGTCCTCACACACGAAAGAATTTCGACCGAATGGAAAGGTTTTCAGTGTATGCCCCGTTCTCAAATTATGTAGCCATTTTTTGCTATGATAGCCTGTTCTGAATGAATAGGCTTTGGCACACAAACTAAGTTTTTGGGATCCTTCAAGAAGCTGCTTGATGAGATTCTGGGATCAATAAGCTACTAACAACCAAACGAGCAAGATGGGCCGAATGGCCTCCTCTCATTTGTAAACGTTCTTATGTTCTTATGTTCTTAACCCATGCGAGCAAACGTTGGATCAGGGAAATCAACGACTTGACGTCACGTCGCTGCCTGAAAGGCACCAGTATGTCAGCTCCCTCAAGTGTCACTTGACCCAGAAAGTAGACAAAAAAATTGAAAACATCGCTAAACACGTGACTTGTTGACAAAGTCGTGCAGCAAGAAGCATTTATTGGCTATGCGGAGCACTTAGAGAGCTGTTATTCCCCTTCAATTACACATTGCAATGCTTTTTACCAATGCTCAGTACACATTTACAAAGTTACATTTTTTTGTTTTCATGTGGGTTAAGTAGCTTGGTAGCAAGTACCTCATAATTCAAGTTCCCATGTCAATGTTAGGAGTCTTAGGGGCCGATGTAAGGATACGTGCAAAGTGATTTGCAGCTGTAAAACACTCATATTGCTGCCAAAAACTGCACCCGTTATCAAATTTACACTTTGCCATCATTAATCAATTTAAATGATATTGAAATGTATTCCAATGAAGAAAAGAGCATGGAATTGCGCAGGGATCTGGAATCCTAAGCGGGTGAAAACATTATAATGAGATGTAAGGATTTTTCCTTGCACTTGGGCAATTGCTGACCCTCCAAACGCTTTGCACCTCCTCTTACAACGTGCAAACCAGTGTAGAAGCAAGTAATTAAGAGCTGTATAAAACCAGAGACCTGTCATTGACCTCAGGATGGTACACTTCCTGACGCTTGGCTCTTGTTGAGGACAGGCAGGAAAAGCTTTAGTGGCGAAGGTGAAGACAGAGACGACCCCGCATATTGAAACCCAGGGTCACTTTGTTTGGGATGGATTGTCCTCTCTGCTTGGCGGCCTCCTCCTGTTCCTGCTGCATGTCTGTGCTGCTTGTAATGGGATGTTACTAGGTTTGTCCCACCTCCCAAAGTCAATCTTATAGTTCCCTATTACTGAATGGTGGAGCCCGATCCTTTGTGTTTCCTTTATGCTATATCCGATCAAAATAAATGGGGACAGAGGCTTTTCCACTTGAGCGCAGACATGAGAGGAGCCCTCCAGCTAGGCGTAAGGAAAACCACGCCAGATCGTGACAGTCTATGCCTGCTGAGACTCTGTATTCACAGCTAATCAGTACCACAACTTGTACGCTCACTACGGTAGGGAGGACCACTTTAAGTAAAGATACAAGTAAAAGTTAGCAATACCTGACTGCTCACTACTGTACCTAAAATGAACCTGTTAATAAAAGAGAACTGCATTTGAAAATAAGTCTTTTGTTTGTTTTTAATAAGGACTATTAAAAAATAGAACATTAGCATAACGTACAAGACTTCAGAAATCTGTGTGTTTACATATATTGTGAGTTTCGCTTTTGTTCGCCGCCGCAGGTCCTGCCACCTTTTCATCACCTGGTTGACTGTCCTCTTGGTAACACTGACAGCACTGACTTCGTAATAGAGGACCATATGGCCTCTTTGGTAGCATAACTGATGTTGGCCTTTCCAAATAATTCAATTTCATGCTGAGTGACCTCAGCTGTAAGGACTCTCAGCTCCTCCTCAGAAAACTTTTATTTTATTTTCTGTGTGCCAAGAGGACCATCAGTGCACTAAGAGGACATTTTAAAAGGAGCTTTGAAACAAACTTTAAAGTTAGAAGTGTAAAAAGTTGTCAGGATGTTAACAATGAAAAGAAAAATGACAGGTATGCTATTTAAACAGCTGCACATGGGCATGTGTAAAGCTAGATTTATCAGAACCCCGCCACTTACTCCTTAATGTTGCAAAATGTGGAAGTCCACAGAAAAATATAATATATTATCTGTTAAATATACTAATAATAGCAGCAGCAACAACAACAACAACAACAACAATAATGATACTTATAGGGGTAGATGTAAAGTGATTTGCGGGTGCAAAAACCCCATAATGCTGCCGAGAATCGTGTTTAGCCGCTGTGACAGGGCAGATACATGTATTATTGTGGGTGTATTGAAAGTATAGTTTGGTGTTTATTTTGTGGTGAATTATTGCATAGTTAAATGTGGTCTGGCAGGGGTGATTGTTAGCAGCTTGTCTATGCCAGACATCTCATGAAAATGCGTGGTCGGCAGCTGGTGATTGATTATTGATAAATTGGCTGTCGGCCACGCAGAGTAAAAACAATGTGACCATCTCTGGATTGATTAATTTATTGCTAATCCGGAGATGGTCACATGTATAAAACCTGCAGCTTTGTCTGGTCGGGTTGGGCGTTCAGGGAGTAAGAACGAGACGTGAGTGAAAATACAAGGAAAGATAATTACAATTGCTACTCGTGCTGGATTTTGACCAGCACAGTACTTGTTTGTTTTGTGTGTCTAGTTCTTTTGGCCATTTTTGTGCCATTTTTTTTAAAAACGTGTTTTGTTTTGTTTAAATATTTGTTTTATAATAAATACGAGCACCAGCGCTTCCTACGTCGCAGAACTGTGTCTCTTCCTGGTCTGACGTCACCACAAAGCCATCCTTGCCACTTATGGTGTCTCAGAAGTAGGATTACAGCTCCTCCACATATGCAGGCCAGGAATAATACTGCGGGTGACTTTGTTTTTTAAAGAATTTTTTTGTTTGTTTGTGTGTGTTTTTGAGAGTGGAGAAAATAGACCAAGGGTGGACGTCTGCCTCACCTGCCTAAAAGGGGAAGAGTGGTGTTTTGCCTGTGGCGAGGTCAGGCACATATCCCCTGATTACCCCCCCCTCCCCCCCAATGGCAGGAGGTGAAATTGGCTGCCCGAACGGGGCTGAATGAGACACCTGGCCTGAAGAGGAAGAAGGGGAAGAGCGGCCTCCCTGGAAGAAGGGGAAGAAGCCGGCATCCTGCAACGCTAAGGCCTGCTAAGCCTGCACCGCCTAGGCTGCTAAGCCTGGTGCTGCCAAGCCTGCAAAGCCTTGGGCTGCCACGCCTGCAACACCTAGGGCTGCAAAGTCTGTTTTTGCAGCTCAACAGAAAGCTTACTATAGTAACATTCTAGAGGCTTCTGGGCTTGATGGCAGCAGCTTCCCAGACCCTTCCTTTGGGTTTCCTGCACATGCCCCCTCTCTAAGCCTGGTTCAACAGCAGGGTTTTTCAGCCCGCGTTGAACCGTGACTGCCTGATGGCAGTGTCTCGTCATTGTCTGAAGGCGCTTTCTTGGTGAACACAGCCTGCCCATCTACGCCTAGGCGTAGAACTGGGCAGTGTCACCAGAAGGGAGGTCATCACCACGGACGCGTCCAGCCTGGGCTGGGGTGCTGTGTGGAATGGCAGAGGGGTGCAGGGGGTATGGAGCCCCCCTTGGCAGGGTCTCCATATCAATATCAGGTCTCCCAGTCTCTATCGCGTAGCCCGCAAGCTTTTGCTCTGGGCCCACGATCACCTCCTCTCACTGCGGGCCATAAACTGGGCGATGGACCTCCTCTCAAGGGGAGTCCCCAGCGCTTCAGAATGGAGGCTTCACCTGGAGGTGGTGAGCCTCATTTGGCAGCGGTTCGGGAGAGCAGAGATAGTCCTCTTTGCCTCCCAGGAACCGATCCATTGTCCCCTCTGGTTCTCAATAACAGGAGCCGAGGACCCGGTGGCGATAGATGCCTTGGCACACCAGTGGCCGAGGCAGCTGCTGTATGCCTTCCCACTGCTCGCCATGCTCCCGCTGTGTCTGGAGAAAGTCAGGCAGGACCGGGCCAGAGTGCTATTAGTAGACCCTTACTGGCCCAGGAGACTGTGGTTTTCAACTCTGAAGCAGCTCCTGAGCGGCCAGCCGTGGAGCCTGCCCAAACACCGCAACCTACTCAGTCAGGCATGGGGACATTGTGGCATCCCGACCCATCGAGCCTGCGGCTCTGGGTCTGGCACCTGAACAGCAACATTTGAGCCATCTGGGGTTTCCTAATAGGGTCATTGACACTTTGTAGAATGCCAGCGCAGTGTCCACACGTTCCCAGTGCAGGTATAAGTGGGGTGTTTTTCAGACGTGGTGCCTGCCTCTGGGTTTTGACCCCACGACCTGTCCCATGGCAGTTATACTGCATTTTTGCAGGACCTATTTGATGGGGGGAAATCCCCCTCTACATTAAAGGGCTATCTGGCAACGATTTCAGCTTGCCATATCAAAATTGATTCAGTCTCCCCAGGAGCTAATTTCCTGGCGGAGCAATTTTTAAAAGGAGCTTGGCAGCTTCAGCTGCCTATGAAGGACATTGCCCCTCGTTGGAGGCTTAATGTGGTGCTTGAAGCACTCATAAACCTCCATTTGAGCCCTTGCATTCAGCTGAGCTGAAATTTGTATCACAAAGCAGTCGGTGACATGCAAGCATTTTCAATTGCGAAAGCCTGCTTAAAATTTGCAGAGGCCAGGGCAAAGGTTACGCTTCATAACAATCCTGCTTTTTTGCCGAAAACCATCTCAGCTTTCCACATCAACCAGCCTGTGGAATTTGATGCTTTCCATCTGCCTCCTTTCCAGTCTGATGGGGAGTGACAGCTCCATACGCTTTGCCCTGTGCGGGCCCTGGCATATTATGTGGACAGAACACAGAGTTGGAGGCAGTCTGAACAATATTTTGTCTGTTATGGGGCGAAGTCCCATGGTAAAGCCCTATCTAAGTAGGCTATCCAAATGGATTACAGACACAGTCACGACTGCCTATGAGCGAGCCAACTTCCCCCCTCCAGAAAAGCTCACTGCCATTCCACCAGGGGCATGGCAACTTCGTGGGCTTTGTTCCAGGGTGCATCTGTCAGAGACATTTTCAATGCAGCTGTGTGGGCTACTCCCCATGCTTTTACATGGTTCTATTGCCTGAATGTCATGGATCCACAAAACCCTGGCTTTGGAACAAGAGTGTTAAGAGTTCAGGGTCAACCCTTACAACATAATCATACAGGTGAGTTTCTCCCTCAATTTTTTCACCCTAGCTACTTGTACTGTGGTTCCTCATGGTAACGCGCAAGGTGGCCTTGGCCTAGCCTTGTGGCATTCCAGTTGGTCTGCAATATTGCCTTGCAACAGTTTTGGTGTTCATACCCATGAGGTAATGATTGCATTTCGTACTTAATAGGGAATGTGTATGTATACAGTAGTCTCCGGCTAAGAGAATGTTCCCTGGAATAGAAATGTAATCATTAACCTTCAAGGTCGCTGCGTCCATGTTTGCAGGAAGTCTTGATGGAAAAATGATGACAATGTCTGTGTGTGCAGTCCAGTTATGCCCTCGGGGGTGGGACGACTGTGTCACAGGCTCTGACAAGCAGTCTTTGTTATATCTATTCAGGTTACTGGGTTTTTAAGGATAAATATCCATTTGGTAATGGTTACATTTCTATTTCAGGGAACCAGGGTCATGATAATAACCTAACATTCTCTTAACCGGAGACTACTGTATATATGAAACATATAGTGTTTTTCACTTGCAGGAGCCTATAACATTAGAATCCTCCAAGGCTTCCTGTTAACTTCAAAAGGCTGTATGCATTTCCCTTCTCCCATGAGCCTCTGCAAGCCACCTTCTATCTAATACATTTGGTCATATTGATATAATCTATCACATCACTGCATTCTCAAGCAGGCAATTCATCTCTCTCCTACTCAGATTTAGGACTTCAGTCCTCTTCACAAAAATTTGGTTCCAAGATCCACACATAGTTCCTGTTAATCCGACCACAGCAGACATCATTGTAAAAGATGAGCTAAGGACAAAGCCAGCCCTTAATCAGGAAATTCTTGAAACCAATTATTTTTCGACTCTTGTAATTTATTAGGCATGATTGTGTTATATGTAATTGTTTAATAGTTTAGTAAGAATCAATTAACCAAAGTAGCCAAGCCCATCACTGGTCAAACAAGTTCACACAGCTGGGTTGAAATGAGTGCTTTGTTCTACTCACTAGATTTAATCCAATTATCATGATTATAAATAACCTTAGGGTTGCATAAAAGTTTATTAAAAACAGTATATTATGTGGCCATTCCCAGTGTGTATGATGTACAGTTTTTAATATTTTAATCTGATTTTAGATGTGATTTTAATAAGCAAAGCACCACATATATGATGTTCTGCAGAGTTTGTATAGAAGTTGTACATCAGTAACAAACATCCCCACCATGACTGTAAATTCAAAACTAGACCTACAGAATACAAAGTGGATGCCCATGACATATATCAAGAGTATGTACATAATGATTAGATTTGGATAAGTGGTATTAAAATGGCTGATGTGTAGTATGTAGAATAACTTCTTGTGTTCTCAGGATACATGTACACACGTATGTGTGACACACACAGATGGACGAATGTACAGGCTTATGTTCAATAATGTTAACACCAAGTTTCATCACAATTTAACTTATATAACCAGATACGTGCAAAAATGTATGTGTTCAAACGTATGGACAAACGAAGAACGCCATATTTCCTGCAGAATATAACACTTAATATATCATGCTAAAACCCATCCTTGATACAGGTTTCCCAGTGTATTTGTTGCTTCCACAAGAAGGCGCTTCACAGCAACAGGAATGAGCCTTGCTACACATTGCACCCCATTGTATAACAGTGCATATCACTTCACTGACCAAAAATAGAACTTACTTTTGCGTAAAAATACAAAAGAAAATAATAAACGTTGGTATAGTTACTCAAGATCTTATTAATTTGTTTTGAACACAAATGGTTCAACAACAGTGTGCTTCTCAACCTTTATTGTTAATTATTGTTTTTACTAAACAATCTATATCCTTCCATGTCAAGTAGTTGAAGTAGGTTGCATGAAATAAGTACAGTACTTGAATACTAGCAATATGAAATGACTGAAACCCTGGTGATTTATATCCCAGGGCAGTTATTGTATTTGCTACTTCTCTCCCTTAAGAATGGTATAAATGAACATGGATGGAACCCTGTTAATTATAGATGAGGGTTTGCTGTTTCTGTGAGATCTTAGTAGCCTGTTTCTGAGTAGATTACTGAATGTTTGTCTTTGAGGTGGAGTCAATGGGAATGTAAACAGCAGTTTAGCTGGGGTGATTTGAATTGAAACCAGACCATTGTCTTCCTGTCCTATTAAACCCACTGTGTGCTATCTTTAAGCAATATGTTACATTTGATTATTCGGATCAATAAAAGGAAACTTGTTAAATTCCTCTTAGATCCTTTTGTGTGCGCTTCTTCACACAGAGAAACACAAATGCATAAGTAATTTAGTTTCCTTACACATATAGGTTATATAAGTTGAAAATATATATTTAATGCAATGAAGCTGGTTAAAAAAAAAAAGCTGGCATAGCTTGAAGATCGCAGGTTCGAATCCAAGCTATGCCACTGCCAACTGTGACACCTTGTCTCAACATTGTCTTTAGTTTTGTCTCAGAAGGTATGACCCTGTCACAGGACTGACCCCTGAAGCTCCCACAATCAATTTAACTAAAATTCCTTGGTGTCTGAGGGATTTTTTTTTTTAGTTAAACTGGTAAGGTTTTACAGGTAACCCCAATGTTGCTGATACTAAAACCACTCTGTGTAAAAAAAATGTAAGGAAAACCTTTTACATTTCATCAGAGTGATGTCAAACAGGGCATATTCCGGTCATGCAAGGCTGGGTTCCATCTACTCTGGTTAACAGAGACAGGGCCTGCCTACCAGGAAGAGGAAAGGGCAAACAGGCCTTATCTGTGGAGAAGAAAAGTGGCCAGTGCTGCCCTCTGTTGGGGTCATTGTGAAACCACAGCATGTTGTGTTATAATTTGTATATGACTGTGGATTGGCTAAATTTATGAGGTAATTATTTTGCAAAAGGCAAGTTTCACACAATACTGACTCAATCAGATTAAGCTAAATACTTATGAATGTAATTATACCACGTGTTTAATTTTGTTTCTCCAACTTGATGAAAAATGTGGCTTGTCTGCAGTCTTCTTGCTTTATCAACAAATGTCCAGCAGGAGGTGCCAAACAGCTATTATATATATAAAAGATAAAGGGGGAAAAACTGGTTATTTTCTGGTGTGAACTGTATTTCTTATTTATAGTTTTTGCTTACCTTTACATCTAATGTGGTTTGTGATACGTTTTCCCCTACCAGTTCATGTCTGAGTGTTGCTAGGAAGATTCAAGCTCCTGACCAATGATTTTTTCTGCAGTGTTGTTGTATTAAAAAATATTAAAGTACACAATCAAGGCGTCGGGATGAGAAGAAGATTCAATCCCATTCTCTGCCGAGCACTGCCAGTAGTGCTAATCCAGTCAGCCGGTTTTCTCCCATAGTTGAGCGTGTATAGCTCTTAATTCGCTGGAGAGTGCTGAAGGATTCTCTCTGCCGTAGCAGTTGATACTGGCAGCGTAGCCATAATTCTCAGTAGCCGGCCGATATTCTGATAGATTGAGGTATCACAGTGCACCAGTGTTTCCATTGCATTCTGTGGCATTTCTTCTGCTGGAACATTTGCCTATTTGAAGCACCACCTGTCTACTTCAGCTGCAACCACAGTGGGCTGTGCCACATCTGACTGAAACACCTACAATGACATAAAATGATTGTCTCAGGAAAAGTGCAAAAGTTACTGCGCCTTGAAAGCCTTTCCAACCCAGTGATTACAAATGGAATCGTTGTTTTAGAGGCGAAGATTTCACTGTTTCTGCTTAAGAAAAACATTGTGATAATTGGCAGTAATGAAGGCACCAATTGGTTATAATTTGGACCAATGGTAACGGATATAGGCGAGAGGGGGCTTGCTTGGTCATGTGACTCAGAGTGTATGATTTGAAGGTATGTGTTCATTGATATATTTAATTATTAGTTATTTTGAGAAGAAAATGTAATGTATGTACACATAGTCTAAATGTGCTTTATTACTTTTTAAATTATTTTGGTTATTTCTATGAAGTTTGAAAATGTGTGATTCCAAATGGAGTCAGTGGGCCTTAATATTGTAACACTCTGTGCATTTGTGTTGTACTGTAATTCCCGTTGTTGAACAGTAATTCCCATTGTAATTGTGTTCCCTTCACACTCTGTATTTCCCTCCGTTTGTTCTGTTTACCTCTTGTCTACGTCTGTGTCTGTGTAATCCTGGGCTGCGTGGGAACATGTTCTGTGTCTTCCTTGTGATTGGTCCCGTCTCTGAGTCACTGTGTGTTCACGTGTTCCCATTGGCCCAAAATGTGTGGCTGAGGACCAATGGGATGTGTAAGATTGGAATAAAGGGGTGGAGCTGGGGTTATAAGAGGCGTTGCAACACCTTGTTGTTGTTGTTGTTGTTGTTGTTGTTGTTGTTGTTGTTGTGTTCTGGTTCCCATGTTTGTTGCATTGGATGAGTGTAACCTGAGGAGCTGACAGAGCTGTGGACTCTGTGTGTGTGTGTGGTGAAAGGCGTCTGAATAAAGCTTTGGAATGGGATTAAGAACAAAACCTACAGTGTCAAGCAGGAGCAATTAGGAGAGATGGACCAGTGGATCCGCTGCAAACCTGACCCATCCCAGGATGGCAGACTGGAAAACCTCCTTGGTGCCCGTGAGGATCAAGGCTAGTGCCTTGCCTGCGGGGAATTTGGGCACAAGGAGGTACGCTGCCCCTTCCTGCGGGATGAGGAGGTACTGCCTGCCCCAAAGCAAAAGAGGCGGCTATTCTCGAAGACAAGCGAGGGAACCGGTGCCGTTTCCAGCATCGGAGAGGGAGGTGCTGTCCGCCTGGGCACCAGAGAGCACAGCCCGTGTCCTGGAGTGTGAGATGGACCAGTGGAGCGGTTGGAACCCCTACCTGTCCTGGATCCGGTGGGATTGCGGATGGGAGGACCTCTTTGAGGACCTAGAGGACTGGGGTTGGTGCTTTGTCTGCGGGGAGAAGTTAAGATTATGACCGGATGTGTGCACTGATTTGACGAAGCATTAAAAAGTAAGCTACAGAATAAACTGGTTGAGTTATGTTCCAGTAACAAGGTCTCTGTGAACTTATTTCCCTACACTAACCCACACATCAGTATATTACACCAGGTACGTCTTTCAAATGTTTTATTGTTGAGACAGATGAGGAAAGGGAAACGCTAATTCCAGATTATGAGGGAGGGACTGAAAGTGCATTTGAATATCCAGATATTGGCCTTCAGGTAGAAATAGATGAGAGGGAAAGGTGCGATAGTGAGGTTGTTGACTATGCTCCTCAGCCAGAAATGCACAATGGCACCAGTTCTGATGAAGATCATTTTATCAGTATTGCAGGAAAACAAATGCAAAATCCAACAAAAAAAAAAACATGTAAAGAGGGCCAGTGCTCTAGCATGGAGAATGGTTGACTTAGAGCCTGAATAGATGGGCCAGCTGCCACCAGATAATGAAGTTACACCTTAGCAATACTTAACAAACATGTTTTTAGACAACATTTTTGATCACTTAGTTGAGCAAACAAACCGTTATTCTATGATTGGATCATCTGTCAATACAACTACAGATGAAATGAGTGTGATCATATAGATGCCCTCTTATCGCATGTATTGGAATGATGATGTCGTTTCAGTTTGATTGCAGATGCAATGCCCCAGAACCGATTTGATAAGCTTCGAAATGCCAAAACACCACCCGCAATATGACCCACTCTTCAAAGTGCGCCCCTTTCTAACATCAGTCAAAAAAAAATCTAAAAGCAATTCCTATTGTGGTGCACCAGTCAACTGGTGAAATCATCAGCCCATTCAAAAGAAGGAGTTCTTTGAAGCAATATATCAAAAATAAGTCTCACAAGAGGTGGATTAAAGTATTTGTCCGTGCAGGAACAAGTGGAATGATTTTGAAGTTTATGTTGGCAAAGGCACCACAAAGACCAGAAGTCCTCCCTTTTCATCAAACTTTTTTGGGGGAAACACAGAATCTATCACATCCGCACTTTCCATCTGTACGCGTGTGTTACGGAGTTAAAATTGCCATTACATTTTTGCTTAAATTGTATGATCACAAACAGTAGCTACGAGTTGGCATTTAAGGGGTTTCAGTTCGGCATCCATTTTGTGTATTATTACACTCTGTCACGATGAACCTGCGGCAGTGTAGCTGCAGGTAGGAAATGTGGTGCTTCGCTGGTCTTTTACATTTTTAAATAAGATATAAGCTTGGTTAATTTTGATGGTAAATAGCTTTAGAAGTATTTTAATCTGTATTACATCGTTGTAAATGCATAGAATGTAGAAAAACCGAGTATTAAAAGTTTTTTTTTTTTAACACTTATTCTCCTGACCTCGAGGTGTATGGGAATTGCCGTTGGAAGCTTTCTACGCGTTTTGTTATTTAATACAGCAACCACCGACATACATATTTCTTAGTGTAGGCCCTACAGTGAGATGTGTTGCAGTTTGAGGACTGTATCTCCTCAACAGTTTTATGTTTATTCTTACAGGTACGGTATTTACTTAAATAAAGCGTTTTCTTGTATAAAGTTTAAAGCTACCAGTAGAGGGTGACGTTTCTCTTTGTTCAGCAACTCGTACTAGTATAGCTTGAACTTTTTTATGTAAACAGCTATGTTTTATTAAGTATGAAATGCAATGTTTATTGTGGATAAAAAATTAGGTTTTCCTTTTTACTATATGCTAAATACGTCAGTAGAGTCTCAGTAAGGGGGGCGTGGCGACTAAAGGGACAGTTCTGTAAAAAAAAAAAGACTGATAAAACATTTTAAATAAATACTTAAATCACAGCTAATTAGTCCAAGTTCTTACCTTTCAAATGAGCCGTTGACGATCACTCTAAAGACTTGTAGAACCGGAGAAATTATGTTTGAAGTGGCGAGTATGTCGACTGGCTAAAATAATTGAATCTATTCAGTCTTGAACAAAGACTACAGTGATCTGATTCAAGCATTCAAAATTCTAAAAGGTATTGACAATGTCGACCAAGGGGACTTTTTTGACCTGAAAAAAAGAAACAAGGACCAGGGGTCACAAATGGAGATTAGATAAAGGGGCATTCAGAACAGAAAATAGGAGGCAATTTTTTTACACAGAGAATTGTGAGGGTCTGGAACCGCCTCCCCAGTAATGTTGTTGAAGCTGACACCCTGGGATCCTTCAAGAAGCTGCTTGATGAGATTCTGGGATCAATAAGCTATTAACAACCAAATGAGCAAGATGGGTCGAATGGCCTCCTCTCGTTTGTTAACTTTCCTATGTTCTTATGAGAGTGTCAGTGAAACTGCAGTGAACATGGGCGACAAGTGTACAAAAAAAAGCACTCCTTTTTTCTCTGATTTAACTTTCAATTTTAATGTAAATCACATATATTTTCCTAGATTTAACAAAACAATTTCAGATTTATCTAAATACATAAATGTTAACAAACACATTCAAGTGGGAGTGTAAGCGCAACTCTGCAGTAATGCCAAATCAAACGCGTCAATGGGCGTGGGCTTCCACGTTAAAGGCCTATGCACACAGGGCATAAACGACACGAGCGAGAGAATAAAAAATAATTAAAATTATTGATTTAAATGGAGTAATGCACACCGCAAGAGAGCGGCGCGAATGAAGCGAGCAAATCTAGAAATACATTTGTTTTATTTGTATCAGCGCTCCGCCCTGTTCGCGTGACAATGGACCAATCAGAAATCAGGTCAAAGGTTACCACAGAAATAAAAAATAAAAGAAATCGCAGCAAAAATGTATGCTAAAAAAGGCGGGACAGCATTTAAAAAGTTTGTGCACCACTGCTCTAGGGCATCGATAGCAGTCGTAATAGTTCCATGAATACAACCACACCGTCATGGCGCTCCACCCACCAGGTTTCACACATGGGCTTGAGTCATGAGTGGACAGCAGCTGGACTTACCTTTTCAATTGTCTTGCATAAAATATCGGATCGCTGAGCAAATCAGGAAAAAAACACTCACCACGCCACCAACAGCATTGCCACCGTCGGAGAGCGTAGGATTGCTGCTCTTTGTAAAGGAGCCCCAATGGGGCAAAGGTCACCCGGGTTTAGGGGGTAGGAAGGGGGTTAAATGGGCACCCCCTTACAGAAGCCCAGGGGTTAAACAAGCGTCCCTGACCAAAGACACAGGACCAGCCTGGCAAAGGGAGAGAAGACCACCTCCATCACAGTGCCACCCGCTAACCCATCTACAGGGATCCGGAGGGGAAAAACCGGACATGAGGGGAGAGGGACTGTGTTTTAAGGGAGGAGGGGGACGACAAGTTTCCTAATTGTGCCAATATTGTTGCCAATTGTGCCAATATTGTATACATTTAAGATGTGATTGCAGCAATGCATGTACATAGCTATGGGTATTTCGCTTTGATTTTTGATCAAACCCCACGGTAAATGCAGCTCATCGCGCTGGCTCCATCATAGCCTTGTCCCTGGAGAAATTCCATATTGAAGTTTTGGTGGAGCCGGTTGTATCCTCCACGTGGATGTAGGTTAAAAAATCCTCAACTATGGTATCCTTGTGAACATGACGTACAGAGATGCTCAGCTGCTGCGTTCAGGATAAGTCTGTTGTTTCGTCAACGAGCACCGAAAAGAACTCGGCTCTCAAAACATCAGCAACAATTTGTTGTTGAATTTGATGGTCCATAGCTGCTGTTTCATTTTGCATTTTCCAGCTAAGGTATGATGCATTTCCTGGAGTGGATTGAACGTTTTTCTTGAAGACGTAATGCAGCTCGGAAGGTTCCTTCGTTGACAGTCAGCTGTTCAAGGTGAAATGATCCATAATCACGATGCCCGATGAGAGACTGCTCTTCATGTCTACAAAAGTCAACCGTCTTGACGATGTGGACAAGATGTTCCCGGTTTGCTACAACCGCCTTCTGCCTGCCAATTTCAATAAGAGTTCTAACATCAGTACTCCCACCAATGGATACTTTAATGAAGTCACCAGCCTTCTGTGCTGAGTTCTTATGATATGGAGTAATCTTGTGGGAACTGAAGACTTATTTGGCGTCTTTATAATTTGTAAAGGGACATGTAACAAGCCTCCATAGTTTCTGCTAGCTTCTTGTGACGCTGCCAGGCGCAAATGCCACACAGAATTTACAAAATCCACCCAGCTGTGCTGCACTGTACAGCACTGTACAGCAGACATTTGTGCTGAAAAGTGTGTTTCTGTTTCTTGCCGTCTACAGTGTCAGGCACAGGAAACTTGTAAGTGTACCCAGCAGTCTTTTGCAACCGTTCGTTCGATGTCACTTAATTGGCGATCACAAAATGAACCAACATAATTTTTTTCACACGTTGCCGTGGAAGAGTTGAGATTATCTCTACTTGGCCCTTGATTTAGTTTTTTTCTGGCGATGGAGATCGAGGCTGTATCGATGACGATGGTGGTGCTTTCGCTGAAGAAAAAAGCCTGTGATTTTATTTTTCTTCATACTCTATTTAATTTCTCCCAGATGTAAGGCGTGCGTTTTCTTAATTGAAAAACGTTAGTAACCACCTTACCGCATTTTGTTTGTCGCACTGCTTCCCAGCAATTGTCCAAGTGGAGTCCACACAGGTTTCTTTGTTTGTTTCTTTGATTTTTATCATAGGGATGCAGTACAGTATACTGTGGTTGTGCAAACATTTTAATATTCTGTATATTTTTCCTTTTTTGTTACGCATATCATGCATCAATATTAGCACTATACTCTTGAACAATTGCAATAATTCTCACAACTGGTACTGTCTTTGGCTATATGGTGTTTATTATGAATGTGTGTAATGGAAATACTGTATAGGTGTTTTCATAGTGTTTTGGTATTTTGGACTGCAGTGATGTACAATGGGCGGTCAGCATGTTGATCAGGCTTCATAAAGTCACTTCAGTCATGTTTATGACATAATCTCATGTGAGGGGAGTCAGGAAATATACCCACTGGACTTCCCTGATGAAAAACAAATGGCACTTCATCACACTTAATGACACTCTTACACCATTAGAGCCAGGGTCAACTGTACATATTAACACTGCTTACATTTACATGGTAACATCCCTATACAGAGTGAATAGGTATACTACAAACACTGTTGTATCTCCAAACTTTATTGTTTAGCTATAGCCAACATAACATATCCAATGCTGAGTCCTTGGTATACAGTACACACAGGCAGCATGCATATGCACCTCATTTAATACAATTATTATATATTCTATCCATCTGTTTAAATGAGGAAACACAATTATATGTAAAAAATTGAAAATAATGTATATTCCACAAGCTTAAATATCTGCATATTGTTTGAACGCAATGTTAAGGGCCTTTATGGCCTGTTTTTGTTTTGTTTTGTTTTTATAAATTTAGTTGTTGCCAATTATTTTTTTATTATTTTATCCCCAATTTGAAATGGCCAATTATTTTTAGGCTCAGCTCACCGCTACCACCCCTGCACTGACTCGGGAGGGCGAAGACGAACACACGCTGTCCTCTGAAGCGTGTGCCGTTAGCTGACCACTTTTTTTTCACACTGCGGACTCACCATGCAGCCACCCAAGAGCTACAGCGTCGGAGGACAGCGCAGCTCTCGGGCAGCTTACAGGCAAGCCCGCAGGCGCCCGGCCAGACTACAGGGGTCGCTGGTGCGCGGTAAGCCGAGGACACCCTGGTCTTTTTTATTTATTTATTTATTTTTTTTTTTTATAAATTTAGTTGTCGCCAATTTTTTTACCCCCGTTTTCTCCCCAATTTAGTATGCCCAATTATTATCTGTATCCTAGGCTCACTGCTTGCAACCCCCCCGCCGACTCGGGAAACTGCGGCTGGAGCACGCGTCCTCCGAAACGTGCTCCTGCTAAGCTGTCATTTTTCGCACTGCGGATCCACAGTGATGCCACCAGACCTATAGTGCCGGAGGACAACGCAGATCTGGCAGCTCCACTGCAGAACCACAGGCGCCCTATCGGCCACAGGGGTCGCTGATGCGCGGTGAGCCGTGGATTCATAAGAACATAAGAACATAAGAAAGTTTACAAACGAGAGGAGGCCATTCGGCCCATCTTGCTCGTTTGGTTGTTAGTAGCTTATTGATCCCAGAATCTCATCAAGCAGCTTCTTGAAGGATCCCAGGGTGTCAGCTTCAACAACATTACTGGGGAGTTGGTTCCAGACCCTCACAATTCTTTGTGTAAAAAAGTGCCTCCTATTTTCTGTTCTGAATGCCCCTTTATCTAATCTCCGTTTGTGACCCCTGGCCCTTGTTTCTTTTTTCAGGTCAAAGAAGTCCCCTGGGTTGACATTGTCTATACCTTTTAGGATTTTGAATGTTTGAATCAGATCACCGCGTAGTCTTCTTTGTTCAAGACTGAATAGATTCAATTCTTTTAGCCTGTCTGCATACAACATGCCTTTTATTATTATTATTTTATTATTTATTTCTTAGCAGACGCCCTTATCCAGGGCGACTTACAATTGCAAGCAAATACATTTCAAGTGTTACAGTACAGGTAATACAATAAGAGCAAGATAAATACAATGACAAGTTCAAGCAAGTACAAGTGTGACAAAATACAATTCAATTCAGCAGATAAGTGACAGTTACATCAAGATATGATTAAATACCAAATACTACAGTTTAAACATATGGCAGATTACAGTACTCTGAAGTACAGGATTAAATGCAGTAAAATAGGGGCAGGTAAGAGTAAGTAAAGCAAATTTAAGGAAGGGTGAAAGTGTCCCAGGGGAAACAGAGTTCTACAGGTGCTGTCTGAAGAGGTGAGTCTTAAGGAGGCGCTGAATGTGGTCAGGGACTGGGCGGTCCTGACATCTGTAGGTAGGTCATTCCACCACTGCGGAGCGAGGGTGGAGAAGGAGCGGGCTCTGGAGGCAGGGGAGCGTGAGGAGGTAGAGCCAGTCTTCTAGTGCAGGCGGAGCGGAGAGGTCGAGTGGGGGTGTAGGGAGAGATGAGGGTCTGGATGTAGCTGGGTGCAGTCTGGTCAAGGCATCTGTAGGCTAGTACAAGAGTCTTGAACTGGATGCGGGCGGTGATCGGTAGCCAGTGGAGTGAGCGGAGTAGTGGAGTTGCGTGGGAGAAGCGAGGCAGAGAGAACACCAGGCGGGCAGTAGAGTTCTGGATGAGCTGGAGCGGACGGGTGGCGGCCGCAGGGAGGCCAGCCAGGAGGGAGTTGCAGTAGTCTAGGCGGGAGAGTACCAAGGCCTGGACCAGGAGCTGGGTGGCGTAGTTGTTGAGGAAGGGTCGGATTCTTCGGATGTTACTCAGGAAGAATCGGCAAGTGCGTGCCAGAGTGGAGATGTGCTGGGAATAAGAGAGGCAGGGGTCCAGGGTGACTCCGAGGTTCTTAGCGGAGGAAGAGGGAGAGAGTGTGGTAGATTCCAGAGGAACAGAGATAGAGAGATCAGAGGAGGGGGATAATTCTGGTTGCTCTTCTTTGCACTCTTTCTAGAGCAGCAATATCCTTTTTGTAACGAGGTGACCAGAACTGAACACAATATTCTAGGTGAGGTCTTACTAATGCATTGTAGAGTTTTAACATTACTTCCCTTGATTTAAATTCAACACTTCTCACAATATATCCAAGCATCTTGTTAGCCTTTTTTATAGCTTCCCCACATTGTCTAGATGAAGACATTTCTGAGTCAACATAAACTCCTAGGTCTTTTCATAGTTCCCTTCTTCAATTTCACTATCTCCCATGTGATATTTATAATGCACATTTTATTGCCCGCATGCAATACTTTACACTTTTCTCTATTAAATTTCATTTGCCATGTGTCTGCCCAATTCTGAATGCTGTCTAGATCATTTTGAATGACCTTTGCTGCTGCAACAGTGTTTGCCACTCCAACTATTTTTGTGTCGTCTGCAAATTTAACAAGTTTGCTTACTATACCAGAATCTAAATCATTAATGTAGATTAGGAATAGCAGAGGACCTAATACTGATCCCTGTGGTACACCACTGGTTACCTCACTCCATTTTGAGGTTTCTCCTCTAATCAGTACTTTCTGTTTTCTACCTGTTAACCACTCCCTAATCCATATGCATGCATTTCCTTGAATCCCTACTGCGTTCAGTTTGAGAATTAATCTTTTATGCTGGACTTTGTCAAAAGCTTTCTGGAAATCTAAATAAACCATGTCGTATGCTTTGCAGTTATCCATTTTCAATGTTGCATCCTCAAAAAAATCAAGTAGGTTAGTTAGACACGATCTCCCTTTCCTAAAACCATGCTGGCTGTCTCCCAGGATATTGTTACCATATAGGTAATTTTCCATTTTGGATCTTATTATAGTTTCCATAAGTTTACATATAATAGAAGTCAGGCTTATTGCTCTGTAGTTACCTGGTTCGGTTTTGTCTCCCTTTTTGTGGATCGGTATTACGTTTGCTATTTTCCAGTCTGTCGGTACAACCCCTGTGTCAAGAGACTGTTGCATGATCTTGGTTAGCGGTTTGTAAATAACTTCTTTCATTTCTTTGAGTACTATTGGGAGGATCTCATTCGGCCCAGGGGATTTGTTTATTTTAAGAGCTCCTAGTCCCTTTAACACTTCTGCCTCTGTTATGCTAAAGTTATTTAAAATTGGATAGGAACAGGTCGACATGTGGGGCATGTTGTCCGTGTCCTCCTTTGTAAAAACCTGTGAAAAGTAATCATTTAATATATTTGCTATTTTTTTTTCTTCATGTATGATTTTGCCATTTGTGTCTCTTAGACATTTGACCTCCTCTTTGAATGTTCTCTTGCTGTTATAATATTGGAAAAATATTTTGGAATTGGTTTTAGCCCCCTTAGCAATATTGATTTCTATCTCTCTCTTGGCCTTTCTAACTTCCTTTTTGACTTGTGTTTGCAGTTCCAAGTACTCTTTCTGTGTACTTTGTTTTTGGTCCCTTTTAAACGCTCTGTAAAGTGCCTTTTTTCGCTGAATATTTTTTTTAATTGATCTATTAAACCATTTTGGCCATTTTGTTTTAGATTTAGATTTGTCTACTTTTGGGATGTAATCGTTTTGTAATCGTTTTGTGCCCCTGCAGACCTAAGCTCTCCCTACCTGGGAAGAGCTCGGCCAATTGTGCGCCGCCCCCTAGGAACTCCCGGTCACGGTCGGCTGTGACATAGTCTGGATTCGAACTTGCGATCTCCAGGCTATAGGGCACATCCTGTACTCCGCGCGGAGCACCTTTAATGGATGCGCCACTCGGGAGCCCCGAGGACACCCTGGTCGAGCTAACCCTCCCTCCCCCCGGGCGGCGCCCGGCCAATTGAATGCCGCCCCCTGGAAGCTCCCATCCTCAGTCGGCAAAGGAATAGCCTGGACTCAAACTCATGACGTCTAGACTATAGGGCACATCCTGCACTCTACGCGGTGCGCCTTTACTGGATGCGTCACTCGGGAACCCATTATAGCCTGTTTTTTAACAAAGTAGAGTTCTCACAGGGTAAATTAAATGGTTTACCAAAATAAATAAAATAAAATAATAAATACAGTGCTACCCTGTTATAACACGACCCGTTATAGTGTGGAATCGGTTATAACATAGTAAGGTCATGGCTGTCATTTCCCCCAAAATGCAATTTGACTTACAAACGTTGGGTTTTATTTTTGTTTTACATTACCGTGTTTAAACCCATTTAAGGTGAAACTGGGACATATAGTACTTTCAAAGCTCCCGTGCTTGCACTGTATTTTTTTTTTCTAAAAGTAAAAACAAACTGTCCATTAATGTTACAAAACAAGTATGAAACAATACAAGTGTGTGTAAACGTCCTTGGATTCTGTGTTATTTACAGTTTACAACATTTATTATAAAAAATATAGAATTTAAATAAGAGTGGTGTAAATTGTAACGACCAGGGAGACAATGCAGATCATCTGGGGGAGGGGGCAAACCAAGGTCAGGGAGGGGCAACTGCCCCCCTGCCCCATAGCAAATGATGCCCCTGATTATAAAATGCTGTTTGCTATGTATTTTCTTTTTCATATCAGATTAATAAGCCCAAATGCCGCTACTGAGCCGTGAAACCTCTGACAGCATTAAATATGACGGCTCTGTGACGGTATAGGTAACTCACACAGACCAAAATGCTGCTTCAGTGCCGGTTCTGAGCCGTCATAACTCTGTGTGAAAGTGGTATAATATTCTCTGAGACCTTCCACAGTGTGACTTTGTATTTAAATGTTTGTTAGCCGTGTTAGCCAAAGCTGCAGACACAGAATGTATAGCCATTTACAAATAACCTTGTGTAAGATTTAAACTGACATAATCGTTTTGTACCTTTAATTAACAGATATACTGTATTTATATATCCATGGGAAGGTTGCCTGAGCTTAATGCATGATTAGGTATAATATATTGTTGGGGTGTGAACTGAATAAAATGTTAATTAGAGAATGTACTGAGTTTTAGGGCGTCCAGGCTTCTGCAAGTCCACAATGTCTAAAGCTGGTGTGAAGCACAGTTGTTTTGCTAGTAGAACTGATAAAGATTTGAAGCAAATGGAATGATGTAACCAGAATAATGAGGACTGTTGGGTGAAACAAAGAAGCGGTTATGAAAGATGTAAACAGTGCTGTATAAAACAGGCTTATTTAGAGCTCTTTGTTGAAGCAGGAAGAAGTAAAGACTTCAGGCCTGTCTCCAGAATATTGGTAAATATGACCTTATTGTGTATTTTGCAGTTTAATGAAATGTTAGTATTAAACTGATGAATTGTTGTATTCAGCTCATCATTCTGGTTAACCCTAATAATAGTTAATAAGATGAGTTGATTCGACATGTACTTGCCTCTCCACTAGAGAGCTTTCTGTTGAGTGAATGGTAAGGCGTTACACTGTGGTTTGCACTGCCCTTGCCTTTCATTTCAGTTCAATGGGATGAGATGCCAGTTCATTACAAGTGCAGGCAGCTAAGCTACACAAGGTAAGAAAATGAGTTTGTTTTTTCTTTATTCTGCATAAACAGGAAAGCATAGGGTATGTGACTCCCTTGACCCCTTTGAAAAAGGTACATACAGCCTTGTGTATAAAGTTAAAACACTGAGCTCAGCCTTTTTTTCATTTACAGGCTGTCTCTTAACAGAAACACAATTTGCTGTTCTCTCTGCAGGCTTTTTATCTGCTCTGTAATGTTTGTGTGAGGAACCAGACCTTATGAAGGTTTCCCCATAGTGAAAGCATGGGAAAGCATAGGTAAGCATTGTAAAGAATTGAGAAGTATGGTAAAACATATTAATGAACATGGAAAACTGGCTTAAACTATGGTAAATGGATAGTATGGCCATGGAAAAACTACAAAAAATACTGTTAAAAAGAGGGCTTCAGAGGGCAGGTTTGCCAGTTTTCCCTCACTGTCTTCCACCATGTCAGCACTTTGTCATTAGTGCACCATTGAGAAATGCCCCTTGCTGCTTCTGTGACCAGTGTTACAAGAATCCCGATTCAGTGTCAGTGTCGGTGGGGATGTAGTATTGCTGTGATCATTGGTGACTGAACAGCATGGCAGAGACCCTGAATTCATCCATCAGAATGTGTTATACTGACTGAACAGCGTGGCAGAGACCCTGAATTCATCCATCAGAATGTGTTCGACTGACTGAACAGTGTGGCAGATGCCCTGAATTCATCCAGCAGAATGTGTTATACTCACTGAACAGCATGGCAGAGACCCTGAATTCATCCATCAGAATGTGTTCTACTGACTGAACAGCGTGGCAGATACCCTGAATTCATCCAGCAGAATGTGTTCGACTGACTGAACAGTGTGGCAGAGACCCTGAATTCATCCATCAGAATGTGTTACTTTGCAGTTTTCACACTGTCATTGTTCCCTGTACACAAAGCTTGGTTGCTTTACTCTGTTTGGCAGGAGGTCATCCCATTGACCAATCTTGTTTTTGGCATGCCAGTCTAACAATACCCAGTATTATCTGTGCTCACCCCAGCTTTGTTTGGATCATTCAGCTATACATTATTAGTTACCTATCAGAAAGCTGTAAATGTTGCAGCTAATAATGTTATCTAATTTGTATTTAACACAATTTGGTTCACTAGATTACTTATTGTCCTCAATCTGCTTAACATATTTTGGCCATGTCTTACCAGGATCTGTGATAAAGGTAACCCAATCAGACAGACCATTCACATTTCTTGAGTAAGTTATTTGACTGAGTTTTGTATAAGTTACAGTTTCATAAGTTTGGCACTGTGGTAGGGTGCTTGTTATAGTTTGTCTGGGAAAGTTTGTTAAAGGGAAGAATTGTGTCAGGGATGGCTTTTTATGTGTGGAATGTGGTCAGACTGAAATTGAATAATTGATTGTCAATTTGAGTCTGACCACATGGATGAAAGAGGAGCTGAGATCCATCTCCTTTGTTTTTCACCCAGGATCAGTAGTTGGTAGCTTGGTGGGGGTGCACGTTATTACAACATTGCTGCAACTGGATCTGCTATGTTGTGTAAATAAGTAAAACCTGATCTGTGGCAATCACAATCCCTCTGTCTCTCTCACTCTCTGAAGTGGAATCCTTCGTCCTTCAACAGGCAAATTATGGTTAAATTCTACTTCTGTTGAAAAAGCGATGGATGTATTGCAATATATTTTTTAAATATTTAATATTATATATGGTTTGATGATATGACTTGATGTGATTTATCTTGATCAGGGAAAATAATAATTGGACACACTAAAATAAAAAACTATTAAAGAAAAGGAATGTTATCTTTCCCTTTCTTTAAGGATGTTATCACATTGGGGCTGTATTCACGAAGCTTTAAGTCATGATTAATTTAAAGTCTTTTTTCTGTCTTTATTTTGTATTTTGTTTCACCAATCATTATTGTTCTTCAGATTTTCTCCCAATTTAGGTGTTCGATTTTATAAAAATTTTTACAAACAGATTTTCATATACAATTTGCTTTTCACAATGGGTTTGAGGAATGAGTTGGAAACTGTAATAACTCCCAGAATTCCTACCAATGCTGTTAACCAACTCTTTGATTGCTTATTGAAACATTTTCCAAGATTCCATTGTACAGTAAAATGTGTGTTTATGTATTTTTTTGTGTTTATATATTTTTCAGATTTATGTACAGCTCAGAACTGGTGTCGTCTACTGAATGCACTGAAAAAAAAAGAGGGGAATACAATTATTTAAATTTATCCAGAACTCTCTGAGCCTATTTCAATGAACTTTTAGCTCAGGGAAAATGGTTTTAGGGAAATACAAATTAATCAATTTAAATTTGTGATCATTATCGAGTTAATCATTTCACATAAACTCTTTATTGGATGGATTTTTGTTTCTATAATTATTTTTAAAATAAAATGTAATTAAATTGAAAGAAATTGTAATAAAATAAAATTCATATTTGTGTGTGTGTTAAATCGTAAAGTAAACTGTTTAAATTGTGAAAACTCCAGCACAACCATTAACCACACTGCTGTAACCTTTTTCATCAGAGAATAATGAGAGGAGGTTCTTTTCACTGTGAAGTGGCTTTCACATCAACTACACAACCACATGACTTCTGGGTCATGCTTCTATAAATACAGGACCAAATGGCCCACAGCAGTGTAAACAACACCAGTGTGCTGCCGTTTCAGCAGTTTGGCTCCCAGGTGAAGAAAAAGCTTTAGCTCTCATGATTTTCTATTTACCTTAGTGGATCAAAAGATGTAATAAGGAATTTTAAAACGTTTAAATATACTTGCGTAATTACCAGACTAAATGCATAGCAAAATACAATAAAGCATAGTAAAAGCATTGTAAAGCACAAAATAAGCATGGTAAATCCCAGAGGGTTGGTAAAGCATATTAAAAAAAAAAAACATGGTAAACCGAGGTTAAACCAAGGCTTCCCAAACATGCCATGGAAAATAAAATGCTTAAAATGAAGCTGGTGTTAAGAGTTCAGATCTTACCACCTTTTAACTGCTTGCAGTGACATGTCTTGATGTCAACGTCAAGAGCAAGAGCGTGCTTTAGCAATACTGTTTTTGTAGATGTGGCAGCCATACACTGCATGTAATCCAGGAGACATTTTATCAGTGCCTTAGGAAAAAGTAGTGAATTGCCACACTCTTGAATATTTTTTGTAATCCGCAAACCAATAATTCCAGGCTCTACAGTCCTAGTTCATTCTTTACTTTAGCAAGATATTGGTTCAGTATCAAAGAATATTTATATATATATATATATATATATATATATATATATATATATATATATATATATATATATACATACACTGTACACAGTATATATATACAGTGCCTATAGAAAGTCTATAACCCCTTGAACTTTTTTCACATTTTGTTGTGTCAGTGCCTTAGAGTTTCATGCATTTAAATGAGGATTTGTTTCTACTTATCTACACACCATACTCCACTCTGTTAAGGGAAAAAGTTTTATTGAGAAAAAAATTATATATTAAAAATACAAAACAGAAAGATCATAATTGGATAAGTCTCCACCCCCAAGTTAATACTTGGTGGAAGCACCTTTGGCAGCAATTACAGCTGTGAGTGTGTTGGGATAGGTCTCTACCAACTTTGCACACCTAGATTTGGCAATATTTGACCATTCTTCTTTACAAAACTGTTCAAGCTCTGTCAAGTTCCTTGTGGAGCGTTGATGGACACCAATCTTCAAGTCATGCTACAAATTTTCGATTGGATTTAGGTCTGGCTTTGACTGGGCCACTCAAGGACATTTACCTTTTTGTTCCTTAGCCACTCCAGTGTAGATTTGGCTGTGTGCTTTGGGTCGTTGTCATGCTAAAAGGTGAACTTCCGACCCAGTTTCAGCTTTCTTGCAGAGGGCGGCAGGTTTTCCTAAAGGACTTCTCTGTACTTTGCTCCATTCATTTTCCCTTCTATCCTGCCAAGTGCCCCAGTCCCTGCCGATGAGAAACATCCCCATAACATGATGCTGCCACCACCATGCTTCACAGTAGGGATGGTGTTCTTTGGGTGATGCGTTGTGTTGGGTTTGCGCCAAACATAACGCTTTGTATTTAGGCCAAAAAGTTCCATTTTTGTTTCATCAGCCCACAAAACTTTTTGCCACATGGCTACAGAATCTCCTGAGTTTTTTTTTTGCATACTTCAAATGGGATTCAAGGTGGGCTTTCTTGAGTAATGGCTTCCTTCTTGCCACCCTACCATACAGGCCAGATTTGTGGAGTGCTTGGGATATTGTTGTCACATGCACACTTTGACCAGTCTTGGCCATAAAAGCCTTTAGCTCTTGCAAAGTTGCCATTGGCATCTTGGTAGCCTCTCTGATCAGTCTCCTTCTTGCTCGGTCATCCGTTTGGAGGGACGACCTGATCTAGGCAGGGTCTTGGTGGTGCCATACACCTTCCACTTCTTAATAATCGTCTTGACCATGCTCCAGGGGATATTCAAGGCCTTTGATATTTTTTTATACTCATCCCCTGATCTGTGCCTTTCAACAACTTTGTCCCGGAGTTCTTTTGAAAGCGCCTTGGTGCTCATGGTTGAGTCTTTGCTTTGAAATGCACTACCCAGCAGAGGGAACCTACAGGAACTGCTGAATTTATCCTGGAATCATGTGAATCACTACAATTTAACACAGGTGGAAGCGACTTAACTTGGTGTGTGATTTTGAAGGCGATTGGTTACACCTGAGCTAATTTAGGATTGCTATTACAAGGGGGGTGGACACTTATCCAGCCAAGCTATTTCAGTTTTTATTTTTAATTAATTTTCTACAAATTTCTAGAATATTTTTTTGCACTTGGAAGTTGTGGGGTAGGATGTGTAGATAAATGAAAAAAAAAAAAACAATTTTAATTCCAGTCTTTAAGGCATCAAAAGGTGAATATTTTGAAAGGGGGTGTAGACTTTAGGCACGGTATTATTATTTATTTCTTAGCAGACACCCTTATCCAGGGTGACTTACAATTGTTACAAGATATCACATTATTTTTTATATACAATTACCCATTTATACTTTTGGGTTTTTACTGGAGCAATCTAGGTAAAGTACCTTGCTGAAGGGTACAGCAGCAGTGTCCCCCACCTGGGATCACATCTCAATACTTGAAAGCATTTTAATGAGCATTTTATCCTAACATTGCAATGGCAGTCCAAATGTTGTTAAAGAGTAATTCACTTCAAATGGCTTTTTCCAAGATGTTCTTTATTGCCCTCATACTTTCATCACAGGCACATGTGACAGCAGAGTGTCTCTTTAGGGTAAAGAGCCAGTGACATATTGTGAATCAAGTTTCCTTTTGCACTGGCACTATTATCACTTCCCCTGTTTTTCTTCTGTTGAAGATTGTTTGGTTATCTTTTTGATATCTAGGCTTCAAGTGGGAATGTTCAGACATTTGAAAGACAATGCTGTAGATATAAAAGTTGCTGCTGCTATCTGGTACATGAAGAAAACTGTATGTCATAAAAGTATTAAAAATGTAAATTCAAAACTAGAGCTATCACTAACATGCAAATATTAATTGCAGTGGCCGGGATTAAGTAAATACAGTATATGCAAAACTGTAAAGCATGACATATGTCTACATATTGCCTGATATGCATCACTGGCAACAGAAAATAAACTCCTTCTTCATGCACTTAGGTTGTTTCATGCTAGCTTTAAAACTTTAAAGATTTCCATATCATGTCTGTTTAATCCATGGTTATTCTAGCTCTGTTTGTTGAATCTAAAACTGTTGTTTCTCCATAATCTTAACAGGGGGACAGAGGGAAATCATCCTTTTTCTCAGAAGGTCGACGCATGTAATTCCATCCTTCCTTCACATGTTTCCTGTATTTATTTTAGTAACCTAAACCTTATAACTCTTCTTCATAACATCTGAAAAACACTAACGAGACCTTTAGAGACCAGGCCTTTTCCCTTTTTTTAAACACCTACTGAAAGTATGTAAATAACTCTCTGTGGAAAACAGTTGACTCCTACTTGTCTGGCTTGTGCTTGAGGCTACAAGCATCACCTTTGTTAACCAAATGACTTTACTCCACTCAGCCCTCGGACCCCTCCCCATTTCTAATGCCTTTCTTGTGAAGCAATGTTTTTTTTTTCTAAAAAGAGAATAAAATATGCTTGGGATAGTTTGCCAGGTGATGCAGTAAAATCTAAAACACTGGGGTTATGCAAGAGACAACGCGATACTGCCCTTGTGATAGATCCACATTCCCAAGATTCTTTCTTATCGTCTTGTGTCTAAAAAGAACATCTTTATTTTTACTGTCTGCTGATTTTGTAGATTTGTATCCCTGTCAACAAAGAAGCCATTGATCATATGTTCAATGCCGTCCATTAATGTTTAGCCAGGCTGTCCCCTCGAAGGGATATTAAAGTGTAAACCGGTATATCCTTTATAAACGTTTACCACAGTATGTTTGCAGTTTTGCCATGCTTTTCCCTTTGTTATACTGTGCATTTACCATAGTTCACCATGTTTATTAATATGCTTTACCATTCTTCGCTATTCTTTACCATGCTTTCACTATGTTTTATTACACTTTACAAATGATCTGACATACATAGCACGAGGGCAGCAACAATTTCACGAGTCCACATATTCTGACATACTTATGGTACCACAATAACATGAAACCAATACACTCTAGCATTCTGTTGCTGCAGTATTATGTTCCATTCCTATGTGCTACTGTATTTGACGTCAAGGGATAGTTTGGGATAGTTTGGTCTAAGGGAAGAAGGGAAAACAGATCAGCAATGCCTGACATGGAGTAGGACAGAGGAGAAGAGCTATTGTTTTTAAAACATGGTTGTTGAATCGTTGATCGCTCTATTCCTTTCTGAAAAGTGGATTCTGCTGTGTCCGGCAACCATGTTTGAATTTATACTAAAACATGATTAATAGAATTACTTTCTTAAATTATTTCCCCCTCTGTGCATTCAACTTTGTTTCAGCTCCAGAAACACTGGAGGTTTCTGCCTCTTAAGGCCTTCTTTAAACCAAAACAAACATGTTGCTACTACCAACAGCTGCAGCCAACTTTTATACTATTTTATTTGACTACAATGTGTTGTGATCAGTAAGGACCTGCCTAGGGAGCCATGCAGGTCACATATTATCAAAATACATACAAGTGTGGGATAAAGTTAATTGGGACAGAAACAGAAATGACATATGAGCTAAGGATACTTTGAGAACATACTGTAATCAATTACTGAAGAAAGAACATTTGAGAACATACTGTAATCAATTACTGAAGAAAGAACATTTGAGAACATACTGTAATCAATTACTGAAGAAAGAACAAACTGCAGCAGCAGGAATCTTCCAAATAATAACATTTTTATTGTTACAGCAGGTTACAGCAATTCAGCAGTTACAACTACAAGCAGCTAGAACCCCTCCCAGATCCCACAACATTGCGACAATGTTGTAAAGTAATAAGCAACAATCCAATGAATTCCTGGCCTAGCTTACCACGCTCGGTAGATGTGATTGGTGGTGCAGAGTTGCATGCATCGTCATAAACAATAAAACATAACGTAATGATTCCCAAGCGTGCACGAACAGCACAGCTGCGGGACGTGCAATCTGTCCTGCACACGATTTGCAGTGTACTGCAATAGCGCAGTTCAGCAAAGTCCACATGCAGACGCACGGTCCAGGTGTCAAGCCTTTGTTGCAATACATTTATTGTACTGTGCAAACTTTTTCTCTACTAATTCACACATTTTTGAATAAATATCAGTTATAACCAATTGTAGGCGCATATATATATATATATATATATATATATATATATATATATATATATATATATATATATATATATATATATATGCCGACAATTGGTATATGTATAAGGTAAAGCTGCTGACGCTTTCCCTTCCAACATTTTAGACAAGGCAGTGTGGGATATACCATAATTTTAGTCCCCCATCTGGCCGTTGGGAAATAGTTCATTCTGATGACGTATACAAGATTATAAATAAAGACACGTTTGAATCATCACCTCCCTAAACCCCGGCTGTTAGTTCTGTGTGTGTTCCGGAGCCAGCCTCGGCACACATCTTATTATATAAAAAACTAAAAAAAAACTAAAAAAAAATTAAAAACATAAAAATAACTAAAAATATAAAAATTAAACGGTGAAGCAAGGAAACCCTATACTGAACTGTAAAGCAAGGAAGAAAAAATAACGAAAAAAAATATCGACGTGTTGAAGACGAAAAAGGCCTCAGCTTGATTTTCGAATTGCGTTAGACTTTTTATCTCCTCGTTTCTCTGTCGTGGCTACCGGACTGCCCATGTGGGTTTGAGAAAAATCTTAAACATATATCAGAACCTGGCTTATTTTTCCAAATATTGAAGTATATTTGGGGTACCGGTACGCCGTTAAGATTTTTTCCGTGTTTATTTTTCACATTTTTATTTTAAGGGACCAAGCCGCGCGTTTCTTTTAAGTTAGGTTTAAATTCTAAGGTTTTTTTTGTTTTTTTTAAAAAAAACGATTTGGTGTTTTACAAAGTAATTTTAAAATAGTCTTGAAACTAGACTTTCTTTTTAAGGTAGCGCTTCAAAATTTACGTCCTTGTTTTATAATCCATTGCGTTTACGAAGATGAATCCTAGCGCTCCGAGTTACCCAATGGCCTCCTTGTATGTCGGCGATCTCCACCCAGATGTAACCGAGGCCATGCTGTACGAGAAATTCAGTCCCGCTGGGCCCATCCTGTCGATTCGGGTATGCAGGGACATGATCACCCGAAGGTCGCTTGGCTATGCCTACGTCAACTTCCAGCAACCCGCTGATGGTGAGTATCGAGGGAACATAACATTTCTGAATATTTGATTTATTTATATACTAACGGTCAATATTAGGACATGAAACTTGTAGTAATTTTGGCGGAGACCTGCCAAGCGGCCTACTGATGTGTATGCCATGTGACACGCGTATTCTGAGGTATCGCTGTACACTTATATATACAGTAGTTATTAAATAAAACTTAACATGTATATAAATCAAAAGCAATTCGATTTACTGCCCTATTTGTTTTAAGTAGAAAGTAGGCCTGCTCTCAATGAGGCCTGGATACGCATTCAATGTGTAGGGTTGGGAGGTAGTTGCATGTTCTCAGTTGATTTAGCTACAGGTCGCACACGCAGCAACGATGTGTTTGAGAATTGAGGAGCAACTACTAGTATAAAGTGGTATGCGAAGTAACGCTATTTTAATCTGTTGATAGCAAAACTAAATTATATTGATCGGTTTGGACAAACTTATGAAATGTTAATTTCATTTTATCCGGCTTTAATGTCAGCTGCGACTGTATAGGAAAGCGACGGTGTGTTGCGGGCTGCTGCTCAGAGTCCACCAGTAATTAACTATGTAGAAAAAAGGTGACTGTCTTGTCAAGGTGCCATTAAAAAATTATGAAGTGCATTTCTTTCTTTCAAAAACGCAGTTAGGTCGCCTTTGGTAGTTTAAATTGTTCAGTGCCAATGGCCTTTCGCAGACGAACAGCATACTATCACTTATTTGCTACCCAAATGTCTCGTCAGATTTTGTTGCCTTTTAAATTGTGAATGAAACTTCTAAACTGAATTGTTGGTCGTTTCATGTAGTACCGTATGCCCCTACCAACAAGCATGCCTAGAATGGATTACATTGACTTCATGTTGTATGAGGGTAAGCAAAACTTCTCCTCACGTGGGTGGGGCTCTTTGCAAGAATAGACCATTTAACAAACGGCGGTGGGTTGTGTGACGTGTATTTCCGTTTAACTTGTGACTTGAGCTAAAATGGGGACCGTGCATACACACACTAAATTAGGTGTGGAAATTAGAGAAGTTAAGCTAAATGCAAGCAATTAATCCTAAGTAAAATGGTACATACAGTACCATATGTAAACAGAACCTTGGGTAATTATAATTTTACCCCTAACCTTAATTTTAATCCGTACCTTTTAAGTAAATGTAATAACTATTGTGTACTTTAACTTTTTTACATTTTAACTTATAATGTACCAGATAATCTCTCTCTCGCGATATATATATATATATATATATATATATATATATATATATATATATATATATATATATATATATGTGTGTTGCCATTTAAAATTCATAGCATGACCATTTTTTGTGGCGGTGGTCTACATTTCGTAAAAAAAAAAAAATGCATCTCAACTGGTATTGCACCTCACAATCATGGCAAAGGTTTGCTTTGTTTTTAAACCATTTAGACATTCATGTACTTTTAATCTTGCCTTAATGTTACATGTGGGGCGGTTTCCATGCAAAAAGCATTGCTAAATGTTGCGTATACAGAAATACCACCAAATGAACCAATTCAAATGCTGTTTCTTGATAAATGGTAGGGCTGATTTTTGTATACGAAAAAGATGTAATGGAGGTTGGCACACATGCCTCGCTTCAGTTTGACGTCATTTTATCCAGTTGTAATTAAGCTTATGAAGGACATCACGAGTAATGTGGAGGTATATGGAGTATTGTATGTCCTTCCGTCTCATGCATTTAAAAAAAAACAAAAAAGTGTATATATAGGACATTTTCGTCCAGTCGTGATACAATTTGCCAAGTTTAGCACGAGTTAGATCATTAGACAGTGGTTATGAAGGTGCAGTATTTACTTGTGTTATGTTTTTAGTAAATCCACCACTACTTTTTCAACATGTTATCTCTAATGTTTTTGCAGGGTTAAGTAAACCATTTGCAGTTTGCATATACAGTATGGCTACATCCAAACTAAATTGGGACCAGTGGTGTTAGTAAAATCATTGTTTAAATCAATTATGGATTTCCCCAAACAGACCTCTAAAGTTTTATAATACAGCCCCTTTTTTAAAAAAAAGTATTAAACTTATTTATATATAGAGGGCTGGATAGAGTATTTTCTGATAAGGAGGAGGAACAGTCCCTGACCATCAGGTTTCACTAGTCTCTAATATGCTTTCTTGCTTACCTTGTCTGTTTATATACCCTTGTATATTCTGAAGCAGTGATACGCACTTGTGACTTTAATTCCACTCGTTCAGATTGAGCATTCTAGAAGCACCTTCCAACCAAGTCTTTCATTTAACCTAGGTATTCAATTAAGTAGTTCAAGACTTTGAGTTGGAGCAAGGTCAAGGTTTGGGTTAACACATTTCCATTATGTTATTTTGAAATAAATTCCTTTGTGTACTATACTAGACTTTGTGGATAAAAACTTTAAATATTACATTTCTTTCAGCTGAGCGTGCTTTGGACACCATGAACTTTGATGTCATCAAGGGAAAGCCTGTGCGTATCATGTGGTCTCAGCGCGACCCTTCCTTGAGGAAGAGCGGAGTGGGCAACATCTTCATCAAGAACCTGGACAAATCCATAGATAACAAAGCTCTATACGACACCTTCTCTGCTTTTGGAAATATCCTGTCCTGTAAGGTGCGTGAGCACAGTTGCATATAATTAGGGCTTCTGTTTTTCGTTTAATTGTATTTTTTCGTTGCTTATTTTTAGGCATTTGAGTTTTGTGTAAATTGTTTTCTTTCAGGGCTTTTGTTTTTATACTGTGTGAAATTAGTGTTCGGTTACTTAAATGCTTTTTTTTCTGTCAATATGTATAGTAGTAATTCGACAGTACTTGCACACTTTAGTTGTACCGTCTTTCCTTTGTGGTTTTCCACAACAAAATCCCTATGGTCACAGGCACATTCTTCTGGGGTTTGTGTGTTGGCGTTTTTTTACATTTCACCACAGTTCTGTTTTAAATCCTCTATCTTAACTGTAATACAGCTTTAACCCTTTGCGGTCCATTTATTAATTCTAAGGCCAGGCTCGCCAGGTCCAATTTATTTTCACACGCGCAGTTAATTTTAGACGCGTTGTTTAAAAGTATTTTTTTCCACAGTCAAACGGGTTTAAATGGCCCTGCATATCAACAAAGCACTCACTAGGGATCTCCAGCCCCGCCCCACCCTTTCGTTTGCTATCACTTTCACATATGCTACCAAATAAAAAATAATAATAGTCGTACATACCGATCAATCGTCTCCTGATGACTCGTTTTATCACCAAACTCCTCAATAATGCATTCCAAGTCATTATTTTATTGCTATAACATCTTATTGCTATAACATAAAAAGCTCTGCAAATGTCCGTGATAGTCTCTGTGCGCTGATACTGTAACTCCCAGCTTGTTTCCATACGACCGCCCCATCTGATGCCAGGGGCTAGTATGACTATTCATGAGACGCTTTTTTTTTAATCGGCTTGTCTCGCTCCTTTCGTTCCCACTCGCCATTGAATGGTTTTTCGGCTTTTCTGTTGAAAACTGACTTTTCGTTTTAAAATGTCGGACAGGGTCCGACAAAGGACCTGATGGGAATAATTGCAATGTCGGACCCAGTCCGACAAAGTACCGCAAAGGGTTAAATCCTGCTAACAAGCCTCCATGTAATCTCGATTTACATCTTGCAAGCTTAGTCTCCAATAGAAATGTAGGAATAAGCTGTCACTTGGTAGTTGGGGGCGGGTTTAAAGTATTCAGAACGAATCAATGATGTACATGTCAGGAAGGCGGGACAATGCCCAGCAGCACTGGGAAATGTATTTATTTTTTTTGTAGTAGGTTTTATTTTTTAATGGGAAAAGGGTAAAGTTATTGTGAATTGATTAACCATTTCCACAGTTTTTGTGGTGTTTATTGGCTATCCACCAATTTCATTTTTTTGTATGGGGGTTTTATCAGTTAAAACTGAAAATCAGAAGCCCAACATATAATCAAAGCCATTCTGGAGGAGGTAGACCCTTTTTATTGAAACATAATACACAGGACATAATGTTAATATGGTAAGAAATAAGGACTGTTCCCATAAACATGGTTGCCCTATTAAGTGTTCATGGTTGCAAACTGACTTGTGTGAAATGTATAGCAACCCCAGTTTCTTGCTGTACAGTACAATGACAAACATTCCTTGATGGACTATTTATATATATATTTTTTTTTTTGTGTAGGTGGTATGTGATGAAAATGGTTCAAAGGGATATGGATTTGTGCACTTTGAAACCCAGGAAGCTGCAGAAAGAGCCATTGAAAAGATGAACGGCATGCTTCTCAATGACCGAAAAGTGTAAGTATATATCTGTTAGTGATAGTTTACTACATTAGTAACTTTGTATATGGATTAAGGAGGAAAAGGGGTAGCAGTTAAACCAAGATGCTTGTAATTTCTCAGTAAATCTGAAGTACTGAAATCTCTTTGCAGTACTGACTAATTGCCATTTGAGTATACATTATAAGCATTTGGTTAGTAACATTTAACCCATAATTTTGATTATTAGCCAAGATGATTTAGCATACCTCTTAGAAAAGGAACCAGGATCCAGAGAAATATGTAAGTGAAACCATCAGTTTGTCTTCATTCCAAAAACAAATGCAGCCTTGTCAAATTCAGTAGGTCATTCTCGGTGGACTATACTGGCCAAAATGGCTGCTACAAGAAACTTGTAGTTAATGTGCCCCACATCTTAAACTAATGGATATTGGGGATATATCAGTGCTACAGACAAATGTCAGTTTGACAGATTGTATGTTTTGAGCTAATTTGCAAAACTGTGGCCTTGTACTTGCCTTGAATATTAGGGGTGAGACGATACACTGTTTACGATGCGTATCACGATACTCAAGCCACGATACAATCCGATGATACGATGCATGTTTTTTTTAAGCAATTTATGACATCATACAAGTACTAAAATATTTAATCCTGAAGAAAATTAGTGAATACGTTTTATCAAGTCTTTCAATTTTAAAAGTATTAGTCTATCTTTTACTCCCACGAGCCAAAAACAGGATAACATACTCCAATAACCCAAAACAAGTTTTATAAATCTGTAGACTCCTAAAATGAAACTGTTCAGCACTATACTACTCTACTTTTGACTTTAACCAAGCGTTTCAGTGGGGGTTCTGCCCGAGGACAAGTTCCTTTTTTATTTTATTTATTTATTAACGTGTTATTCTATGACCCTAGGGACTTTGATACTTCCTGAAAGTTTTGTTGAAAGATATTGATGTTTGGGCAAATTTAAGATGTTGTTTCACCTGAGTGATTGCAATGACACTTTTATTCTCAGGGTCTTTTATAAGCAACAATGGACACTTCTCTTGCTTATTCTCAAAATATATAAATTTATTTACTCCATTATCAGTAGGCTACTGTAATAAGGAAAATAAAATGTACAGATACATGAAGTCCATGAAATAGTGTATGCTTAGATCCACTTATTTATTTATAAATGTTGCAAAAACATATATAAAAACGAGACAACTGTCAAATACATTGGATTTGCAGTGTGTCCCCATTTTTTTCTATGCTGTAAACAAGTTGTGTCTGTTTTTCTGCATACTTCCTGAATGTCTCCGCCCTCAAACAAGCAGCCAGTGAAGTTCAATCCCACCCCTTAAAATTTATGTTCAACTATTGGATAATAGAAAAAAACCCTGTCTTTTATTTGCTGATCAGTACATGTGGCGGATTACAAATGAAAACATAATTTGGCATTTGTATTGCTATATCACGATACATATCCATGGATCGTGGTTTGGATCGTTTTATAAAAGATTATGATGCATCGATATTTTGATGAATCATTACACCCCTATTGAATATGAATGTAACCAAAGTATTCAATTAAATCATCTTACAGATTTGTTGGGCGTTTCAAATCTCGCAAGGAGCGTGAGGCAGAGCTTGGAGCTAGGGCGAAGGAGTTCACAAATGTGTACATCAAGAACTTTGGCGAGGACATGGACGATGAGAAGCTTAAAGAAATTTTTGGTAAATCTTGAGTTTTTATTTTGGTGGTGGTTGACACTGAGTTTAAGTGTGTTAGTTCATTGTCTAGTCTGCAGGTTTTGTTAGATGGACTAAATCTGTGGTTTTTGTAAAATCAAAAACTGAGGTGGATTATCAAAAGCTAACTGAAGAGTAGCAGGATTTAACCTTTCTGCAATTTCAGGACCAGCCTTGAGTATCAGAGTAATGACTGATGACAGTGGAAAGTCAAAGGGCTTTGGCTTTGTCAGCTTTGAGAGACATGAAGATGCACAAAAAGTAAGTGAATTAAATTATTGTGTGCACCAAATTTAAAGTGCCTTTTATTTTTAAAGTTTAAATATAGCCAATTATGGAAACAGTTAAGTGTTAAGTTGAGGTTTTTGTGGAAATAATTGGTCAATAGTGTTTTGAAATTATTTAATAAGTATGATTTTGTTTAAGGCCGTGGATGAGATGAATGGGAAAGAGGTCAATGGAAAACAAATCTACGTTGGTCGCGCTCAGAAGAAAGTAGAACGCCAGACGGAGCTTAAGCGCAAGTTTGAGCAAATGAAGCAGGACAGAATGACCCGGTACCAGGTGTGCAAACGTTCTTGCCAACAGTGTATTTAAGACTAACGCTTCATTTGTGGTCATTGCACTTTTTCCTCTTGGTTACCAGCAGTGTGTTGATTACTATTTCGTAGCGCTTGACAAAGTGGTACAGTAGTCCCTTGTTAAACCGGTTATGTCTGGAGACAGGTAGGTCGTCTGAAATTAGGTGTCTGGTTTGAAAAACAATAATCGGACACACATTTATAATGCTCGGTTTATTTGAAAGCTGAAGTACATGTTCTCTACACATTGCAGGCCTATACAGTATGTAGTACAGTAGTAAAATTAAAATGAATTATTTATTTCTTAGCAGATTGTTACAAGATGTCACATTATTTCACATTATAAACATACATTATTTCACATTATACAGATATCACATTATTTATATTTTTTTTACATACAATTGCCCATTTATACAGTTGGGTTTTTACTGGAGCAATCTAGGTAAAGTACCTTGCTCAAGGGTACAGCAGCAGTGTCCTCCACCTGAGATTGAGCCCATGACCCTCCAGTCAAGAGACCAGAGCCATAACCACTACTCCACACTGCTTCCCCTACCTACTGCACGTTTATTTTTTACTTAACCTGTAGCCTGCTGTAAATAATACCTGTAACACCAAATCAAGGAGTTGCATTTTCTGTACACATTACTGTACAATGTAGAAATAAAATGAAACTAAGTTCATCACATTCTTTTTACCATAGCCGAATATCTAACACAGTAGATCAGGGTGCCTCATTATCATGTTACAAATACTGCACAAACTTTACAGAAATTAATAATTTTTCATTTTACTTGGAACATTTTACATCATACATGTGGCTGCAAATTAAATGCGTAGCCTACCTGCTACTTGTGTTCTGTTGGCATGAGTTACTTTACGTTACCATTACGTTTAATTTTAGTGGTTTAGTAGGCTGTATCTGTTCTGTTTTTTTGTCCTATCTTGGGTGTCCGCACAGCCTTCTCATTTCCAGCCGGCTAAATTGCTGTCTTTGCCAGATGAGCCACCTAAAAAAAGTTATTTAAAAAAAGTTTACAGTGCTCATATGTTTGTCAGTAGTATTCAAAATGTTTATTTGTTCCAATAAAATAGCGGCAATTTCCAAATTTCATTATGTATGTAAGTCGAGTAAAACATTAGATGCATCCGGCATAATGGTGCATGAAAAGAACTGTACAAAGGCACCTGAACACAGAGTTGTATGGATGTAGACCTCACTGCAAAGCACTTTTAAAGAATTCATAAGTATTTGAAGCTTTCTTCAAAAAACTCTCTGGTCCAGTGATGAACCACAGTATGTTTTGGAGAAAAAAAGGGATAACTTAGTTACATGGAGGTGGTTTGATCATGGTATACAAGTTTTTTAAGCAGTAAAGGGACTGGAGACATTCGGATTGAAGATCGAATGAATGCAGCCATGTATTTTATAAAGTATAATGATACCATCTGCTCGTAGGCTGCTTGGCAGACCAGTATCTTCCAACACGACAATGATCCAAAGCATTCTGCTGTAACCGGAATTCTTCTAGAAAATGAAGATGTAAATTCTGGAATATCCTTTGCAATCACCAGAGCTCAATCCAGTGGAATGTTTTGGACTGATCTGAAAAAGCTGTAGTCAAACATTGTGTATCCAATTTGTCAAAGCTGAAGGAAATATGCAAGACAAAATGGGCCCAGATTTCACTCTGTAACTTAGTATGAATAAATGTCTGAATGACGTGATTTTAAAGCAAAAGGAGGATGCGAAATACTAAAGCAGGAGTGCTGATACTTTTGTCCTGAACTAATACTTTATTGAAAACCTGTTTTTTTTTTTTTTTTGATTTCTTAAATAACTAGAAATTGTGTTCCACGTTCATTAATCTATTCGATTACTAAATGCTTGTCCCTAATCTTTTTTTACTTTGAATTATGGTAGAAGTATACAATACATTTGTTTGCTACTGTACATTGTGTCCGGCATATCAGAATGTATGGCATAATGGTGTATGTTGTCAGACATACTAATTCATGTGTTCTTTTGATAGGGTGTCAATCTGTATGTGAAAAATCTTGATGATGGCATCGATGATGAGCGTCTGCGCAAGGAGTTTACACCATTTGGCACCATTACTAGTGCTAAGGTAAGAGCAAAAATATTTCTCTAGTTGGAACTTATTTAGAATATAGATCCTGGCTGCTGTTTGATTTGACGGACACAGCCCTTTTTGTGGAAGAAAATTAAATGTTTACATTAGTGTGTTTTATGAACACATTTCCTGTTGTATCATTTTAACCAGTTAAAGCTTTGGCTGAACTGATAAAGTACACCAATAAGGGCATATAATCTTGAATCTTAAACTATGCATATACAGTAATACCTGAAATGTCTGGGGTTTTTTTAATTTTTTTTTTTTTTTCAGGTCATGATGGAGGGTGGTCGTAGCAAGGGCTTTGGCTTTGTGTGTTTCTCCTCTCCGGAGGAAGCCACTAAGGCTGTGACTGAAATGAACGGCAGGATTGTCGCTACCAAGCCTCTCTACGTTGCTCTGGCGCAGCGCAAGGAGGAGCGACAGGCTCATCTGACCAACCAGTACATGCAGAGGATGGCCAGTGTCAGAGCTGTTCCAAACCCAGTCATCAACCCTTACCAGCCAGCACCTCCTTCTGGATACTTCATGGCAGCTATTCCACAGGTAAAATGATAGGGTGGCTGATAAGTGACACCTTTTTTAACTGGTTTAGTGCTACGTGGATACATTTATTTGGTGCACGTGTTGTGATTTTGGGGTTAATTGCGTTATCAGGTTTTGCTAAATGAGCTGCTGTATTTGGATACTGATTGAGGGTACCAGCAGAATCTGGCAGTGGTGCATAAAAAGTCTAAATTAGCTTCTGTAATTAGTAGTAGAGTAAGTTAGAGCAGAAACACCGTATTTACATTGAAAAATATTTTTTTTAATTTTTCAAAGAGCACATTTACATAAACAAACTGAAATAAAATAAAACTTTACACTAACTTTCTGTGTAAACATGTGTAGAAAGCTGTATGCACATATAAAATTAAAATATAATTAGTTATAAAACTAGCATAAAACAAATATAACCACTTATGCAACGTGAAAGCACTTTGTGAAAGAGTTCAAAGGTGGTCTGTCTGTTCAGAGTTCTATTACAGCTTTCTAAGTACAATCTATGCAGAAAACACGCTTTTCAATTGTGCCAGTGCATTTTCCACAGACTTGCCTTTTCACAACAGGTGCAGACATCAAAGTTCTGTTTTTATTGCATTTAGCAACCTGGCATTGTCTTTTATTCCGTGTGCCAGTCGGCGCAGCACTAGCTGAAGGTTGAGGGGCATTTGCCTGCCGGCTTTCATGGCTCATCAATGTTTGTGCCGCAGCTCCAGGGCTAGCTGCAAAGTGATGTCCCTCAGAGTGATTGTGTTGCCGGTGCACTCCCTTGTACAAAACCAAAGCATTGATGGCTGCCAGGTCCAAAACATTATAAAAAGACAGGCCACCCAAGTAGTACTACCTTTGACAGAATATAGCCGAGCCATTTGATCCAGTATATCCACACTGTACTTGGTTATATTGTAAAATGCAACAGTTTCTGGCTTTCGTTTAGCATCAGTCTCGATGGTCACTGGTCTGTGCAGAGCTTAGAATACGCACATTTTTTTTTCTATTTTTTTGCACAGTCACTCAGGGTGGCACAGTCGTTCCGCCTGAAATGTAGTGTAAATAATAATAAATGATGTGTAGAATGACTCATCAGTGTTTCAAGCACTCAACGGGATTATAATACGTTATTTTACAGTGATGTTGATTTTATTGCAAAGCCCAGACTAAATTTGTCTGCTATATTGTATTGATTTCAATATGCTGCATAAACTGCTGGTCTGGCGGTTGAAGAAGCAAGTGCTTATAACTTATTCATTTTTACGATTCTGCAGCTGAAACACCGTATGGGTATTTAATTCAAATATTTAGTAACACTTAAGAACGGACATGCACGAGATTCACATACGCAGAGATATTTAAATTTGAATTGCAAAAGCCGTTCAAAAAGTGGCTGTGGCGGTGCTGTTGTTAATGGGGGCCCCCAAAATTTCCTCTGGGACCTTCTGTTTTAGTTGATTCCTGGACCCTCAATGGGAAAGTATTGGAGAGCCCTGTGCATCTTTGCCCAGTTTACTGCTTATTTCAGCTTCACAAGGGTTCTGTACCTCAACTAACTCAGTTTAGCATTGAATATGTAGGTCTACACAGTAATCTAACAGACTTGACTTATCTGTACTGAGGTCTGTCGGAATCAATCAGGCAAGTCTTGTCATAACTTGATTTAATGTATTAGAATTAAGGGATGCCAACATTAACTGTCTGCTTGCAGAAAAGTGTGTGATGAGCTCTAGAAAATGCCACTGGCTTAGTATCGAGACTGCCAACACTTTTTCATTGTGCAAAAGTAGTTTCAGCTGAATTTGTGAAATCTTTGTTTTGAAAGTCTTCGCATCCCCAGTTCAAGTGTAATATGTACTGTGGATAACCCATTCTTTTGATTTTTTTACAGGCTCAGAACAGAGCTGCATACTATCCAACAAGCCAGCTTGCACAGCTGAGACCTAGCCCTCGATGGACTACACAGGGTGTGAGGCCACAGCGTAAGTACATTAATCAAATACGATATAGTGATTTCCTTCACTGACCCAGTGTCCATCTGAGTTGGAACTGGTGGGGTTTAAAATGAATGTTTTATTTAATTTTATTTATATCTATCTCCTATATATAAATGAATAACGTTTTAATACAGATTTCCAGGGCATGCCCAATGCCCTCCGACCTTCAGCCCCAAGAGCACCAACCTTCAGTGCAATGAGACCAACTTCCTCTCAGGGGGTTCCACGTGTGATGTCCACTCAACGAGTTGGTTAGTGTTCTGTTTAACTGTTTATGCTACTGCCTATAAATATCTTGACTTTAATTTAGATATCTGGAGAACAGCTTGTACATTTTTTTGTTAAACTTAGTAAGGGACTTGGCTTTAGATGGCCGTAACTGTTGCTTTGTTTGCCAACTGAAAATCTTAATGGCTTTTAATAAGATTAAAACATAAAATTAAACTGCTGTTTTGTGTAATACGGTTTACTGTAAAGTTATTCTACATGTATCTGAATCCAGACATCTAAAGCTGTGTTTTAATTCTCTGCTCGTACAGCAACACAGGCGATGGGACCACGCCCTGCTGCTGCTGCTGCGGCTGCTGCAGCTGCTCCCGGGGTCCGTGGTGTTCCACAGTACAAGTACGCTGCTGGAGTCCGCAATCCTCAACAGCATCTCAACACTCAGCCCCAGGTTTCCATGCAGCAGGTGAGCAGTGTGGCTGTTCTAGGTGCAATCAGTTTAATTCTTGAGGGACATTTATTGTGACTTTTTTTTTCCTTGCGGTCTTGCTTGAGAATTAAGTAAATTAAACTACAATGTAGATTTGCCAAACCAAAAGTGGAACTTTATGTATTGTATTACATTAATCTGTCGCATATGTAAAAAGGTGGGTAAATTAATCCTGTTTTAAATACCATTATACACAGCTGTAACAATTAATATATTCACACAATTATTTGAGATCCAGCTTTTATTAGGGAGCTCCCCTAAATCCCTTGTTTAGAAAGATACATTGTATTTATGCTTGTGACAGGGTAGCTATCTGCCGCGTGGGTGCACGCTTTCACTGCTGAGTGACAGGTAGGCAATCACGACGTAGGTCGAAGTTAAGCCCCGCAGACTAACAGGATTTATTTACATATCAACACACTGAACAGCTCACCTGACACTACCAGCAATGGCAGCGCACAGAAAACATACAACACAGTGTATGAAAGCTTTGGGGTCTACTAATTTCTCTGTTCAATAATAAACTAATGTGACTGAAGAGGTTGATCAGGGCAGGTATGTGATGGGCAGATACGTGACGGATTGCTATAATCTGTGAAAAAATGTGTTTATTAAACACCAACACTTACTAAAATTTCTTCTTCAGCCTGCTGTCCATGTGCAAGGCCAGGAACCTTTGACTGCTTCCATGCTAGCCTCTGCTCCTCCACAGGAGCAAAAGCAGATGCTGGGTAAGTTGACATGAATAAGACTAACGTAATCTGCCATGTGTAAGATAATATTTGGCACAAAGTCTGTTGTATTAAAGTAAGTTTTTTATTGTAGTTGCCCCTCACTTCTACTTTTTATTAAAACCATTGACTTTGTATTCAAAGCAATTTTAAAGGTAGCTTTTCTTAAATCGTGCCTGATATATATCAAGCTTTTAAAAGCTGTCTTCATATGAATACATTTTATAGCAGCTGAACAGTATTTTAGTTCAGATCACTGGTAAGCCTTGTACCTAGGCTTGTGCTAACTAGTGCGGGTGTTTTGCAGGTGAGCGTCTGTTCCCTCTGATCCAGGCAATGCATCCCAGTCTGGCTGGAAAAATCACTGGAATGCTTCTGGAGATTGACAACTCCGAGCTGCTGCACATGCTGGAGTCTCCAGAGTCTCTGCGATCCAAGGTCAGTCCTAATACAAAGCAGCCTTGGTATTGCAGCTGTGTTAAATTAATGCTGTAAACGAATTACCGTAAACTTTTTCATGTGTAATTGCAATGACCCACTTGGATTAATGGTCATTCAGATATTTAAATTCTTGACCATGTATTCGCATCTATAACCCTGGAAATGTAAATGGTAAATAAGGACTCTAAACACAGGTATATAGCGATGGCAGGTTGAAGTTACATTTGCATGTGCAGCTGCAGAATCCCATGACAAACTTTGAACAAATGGAAATTGTCATCAGTAATACTTTTATGTGAATTGCAACATCTTAGTAATGCCAATTAAGTTCCCTGGCATCTTATGCTTTGGGTAGACGGTAAATCAGTAGTTTTTAGATTCCCCTTGTATGCCATTTCATACCTGACGTAGTATGTTTGTTTTATTGTGTGCTTGGTTTAAAGTCTTTCCTCTTGCCTTTCAGGTTGATGAAGCTGTAGCTGTACTGCAGGCCCATCAGGCCAAAGAGTCTGCACAGAAATCTGTAACCAATTCAGCTGGTGTTCCAAGTGTCTAAGCAAAGGTAAATGGGGTAAATATCCTTGGAAAGCCAATTAACTTTTTTTAATTAAAATATTTTAATGCAGTGTGTATATGTATGTACTGTGCAAAAGTTTTAGGCAGGTGTGAAAAAATGCTGTAAAGTAAGAATGCTTTCAAAAATAGACATGTTAATAGATTATATTTATCAATTAACTAAATGCAAAGTGAGTGAACAGAAGAAAAATCTAAATTAAATCCATATTTGGTGTGACCACCCTTTGCCTTCAAAACAGCATCAAGCATCAATTCTTCTAGGTACACTTGCACACAGTTTTTGAAGGAGCTCGGCAGGTAGGTTGGCCCAAACATCTTGGAGAACTAACCACAGTTCTTCTGTGGATTTAGGCAGCCTCAGTTGCTTCTCTCTCCATGTAATCCCAGACAGACTCGATGATGTTGAGATCAGGGCTCTGTGGGGGCCATACCATCACTTCCAGGACTCCTTGTTCTTCTTTACGCTGAAGATAGTTCTTAATGACTTTCGCTGTATGTTTGGGGTCGTTGTCATGCTGCAGAATAAATTTGGGGCCAATCAGATGCCTCCCTGATGGTATTGCATGATGGATAAGTATCTGCCTGTACTTCTCAGCATTGAGGAGACCATTAATTCTGACCAAATCCCCAACTCCATTTGCAGAAATGCAGCCCCAAACTTGCAAGGAACCTCCACCATGCTTCACTGTTGCCTGCAGACACTCATTCGTATGCGCTCTCCAGCCCTTCGTGAACAAACTGCCTTCTGCTACAGCCAAATATTTCAAATTTTGACTCATCAGTCCAGAGCACCTGCTGCCATTTTTCTGCACCCCAGTTCCTGTGTTTTCGTGCATAGTTGAGTTGCTTGGCCTTGTTTCCACGTCGGAGGTATGGCTTTTTGGCTGCAAGTCTTCCATGAAGGCCACTTCTGACCAGACTTCTCCGGACAGTAGATGGGTGTACCAGGGTCCCACTGTTTTCTGCCAGTTCTGAGCTGATGGCACTGTTGGACATCTTCCGATTGCGAAGGGAAGTAAGCATGATGTGTCTTGGACAGCACATCTGGAAACCCCTGTCTGCCTTGAAATTTCTGCCTGGGAGAGACCTTGCTGATGCAGTATAACTACCTTGTGTCTGGTTGCTGTGCTCAGTCTTGCCATGGTGTATGACTTTTGACAGTAAACTATCTTCAGCAACCTCACCTTGTTAGCTGAGTTTGGCTGTTCCTCACCCAGTTTTATTCCTCCTACACAGCTGTTTCTGTTTCAGTTAATGATTGTGTTTCAACCTACATATTGAATTGATGATCATTAGCACCTGTTTGGTATAATTGTTTAATCATACACCTAACTATATGCCTACAAAATCCCTGACTTTGTGCAAGTGTACCTAGAAGAATTTATGCTGTTTTGAAGGCAAAGGGTTGTCACACCAAATATGGATTTGATTTAGATTTTTCTTCTGTTCACTCACTTTGCATTTAGTTAACTGATAAATATAATCTATTAACATGTCTATTTTTGAAAGCATTCTTACTTTATAGCATTTTTTCACACCTGCCTAAAACTTTTGCACAGTACTGTATATATATTAGCGTCTGTTCCCTCTGATCCAGGCAATACATCCCAGTCTGGGATGGCTATATTTGCATCCTGAGCCATTTGAAAAAACAATGGTAAAATTGATTTATTTCTTAGCAGACGCCCTTATCCAGGGCGATTTACAATTTTTACAAGATCACATTAATTTCATACAATTACATTATTTTATATAATTCCCCATTTATACAGTTGAGTTTTTACTGGAGCAGTCTAGGTAAAGTACCTTGCTCAAGTGTACAGCAGCAGTGTCCCCCACCTGGAATTGAACCCATGACCCTCCAGTCAAGAGTCCAGAGCCCTAACCACTACTCCACACTGCTGCCACAGTAGTATTCCTCAAGGAAAATCTACTTTTAACTTTGACCCATTTGACTCTGAGACATCACTTTCAATTCAAACACATAAAACGTCTCATATATATATATATATATATATATATGGTACTGCAGTAGTTAATCAAAATGGAAGAAAACATTTGCTGAATTTAATACTCTCGATATGCCTTGCTGTTCAGTACTGCCATCAGATTGACATCATAATGTGAATTTGATACCTTTTGTAAATTGCATGGTTTTCGCACTGCACTGATATGAAGTTTAGATCTTGTGAACCATTCATCTTGTTTTGTTGAAACTAAATGGGCAGTATACTAATCTATTTGTAAATGCCGATCATAAGGATCAACTTTTCATGACGCCTGCAATGTTTATCCTAAGTGCCATGTGACATGTACCTTAGATTGATTTGAATAAGTGAGTGCATGATGTGAGTGTATGATGGGAGCTGGTTTAACCTTTATTTTTTGTTTTGTTTTTTCAAAGGTATGGGGGACCTTAATGAGAGCAACTTGCTTCACCGAAGAAAAAAAAAATAATTAAACATTGAAAAATGCTAAAACACTCAAAACATTGCAAAAAAAATAAAACCTATAAAAAAGGAAAGGAAACTTTACAGAATTGATGCCGGGTCTAGAGAAGCTAAAGCTAGACCTAGATATATGTAAAAAAAATTTAAAAAAAATGAAAAAGAAAATTTAAATAAAAAATTAAAACCCGGGGTTTGATAATTTTCACCACAGTACATGAAACTGAAAGCATTCCTTTCTTTTATTTTTTATTCCTTTACTGTGTGAAATGCTCAGAATATCAACACTGTTTTAGTTGGCAGCGGTATTGGATAGCTGAGCATTGGGAAAAAAGTTGGATTGGAAAAAATGCTTGCTTTAATAAAACAGTTTAAAACATCTGAGTATTTGTCATTATGCAGTAAACTTAGAGCAGATGGTAGTGATTGTGTTGCCAGCATGTACACTTTTTATGTAATACAACTTTTCAAAGTTTTGTCTTTTGAAATGACACATCCAAAACTTCAAAACACTTTCAAATGACATGGCTGCAGTTAATGCTCCAGCTGTGTAGTGTATGCAGTTCAGACTGCACTCCATGAAGCTTTTGTATATTTGTGTTCCTGTATTGGCAAATTGATATTTCATAGTTGAACAGTTGGCTTATGAACCTAGAGCTATACATATTACCCATAGGGAGTTACAAGCCCTGTTGGTGAATAAAGACTGTACAGCACTCCAAAGCTCAGCTCTAAAGGCCAAGTCATTAATACTTATATGGCCTTCAGCTCAGATTGACCCAATTTTCACCACCTGTTTTATGAGATACAAAGTGATACGTCTGCAGTTTAGGATTAGTGTTGAAAGTGAGTCTATTCTGTAACAGAAAACAAATCTTCTAGATGTCCAGCTATTGTTTCTGCCTAATTGAATCTCACATCTTCTGCTACTCCAAATAGAGCCTATCTTGCAAGTTTTCCTTTTTAAATTGGGCAGTGTACCAAGTCTGTTAAATGTCTAGAAAAATGTATTGTTTTTCAACCAGCTGTTTAAACCAAGTAAAGATTTGGTGTGCAACTACCTTCTGAATCCATTCAACTCCTATTTAGAAGTACAAGATAGATTTTGGGGGGGGGGGTTGCCAATAAGTATGTCCTGGATGGAAATATGTCTTCTTACTAGAACGGAGTGGGTTGAGGAACATTGGTGCTTGCCCTTGAGGGTGAAGAACAATACAGCTATAGCTGGGGTGTATTCATTTTTTTCACTGTTAAAGGGCTTATTTTGCGCTCTAAAAATAGTATTTCAAGATATTTCAAAATTAAAGCAGAAAAAAGCATTTCAATTGAAATTGATCATTTTCACCAGTTATTATACAATAAATGCACCTAAATATTTAAATGCTTACCTGAAAAAGTCAATGCTAAATTGTGTATCTCTGCTTCTTAAAGACATTCCATTTTTACCATCAGTGAATGAGTAGAAATAACAGTTGTAAACTGCACCCCTCTTTCTGGACAGAGCCATCTTTAGCTTGAAGACATTTTAAAGAAATCGTGCAGTTCTATGCATTGTTCAGTAATTTACTGGAGGCAAACTCAACCGGCTGCCAGGTTCATAAATGCAGGTAGTGTGTCAAACGGCAATCGTTTGCTATATTTATTTAAGGGATAAAACCGAGGATACTAAATGATCGTTCTAGGTATGCAGTTTTTATTTGCCGCAGGAGGATGTCCCACTTAATCATTGGCCCCGAAAGAGATGAGTGGTTTGTGTCAGGCCATCCTAGGGAAATGAAAACTTTTTTATCCCACGCTAAACATATGCCTATGCTTGTAGAGGTAGACTGACACTACTCTTTCAGAAATTTGAATTCACAGGAACTATATATTAGATGGCAATGGGCACATCTCACAGAAATCTGTAATAACGGGAAAAAAATCCTATTAATAATTTAACTGCCTTTTTCACCCTGACACACTGATGGTGTCAATCTGCCGCGCTAATGATGAATACAACATTTGTGTTCTTTTGGGTTGGGCTTTGGTACAATTAGAATTTTTTTTAAAGACAAATATGTACACTACAGTGACACGGAAATGAAACTTCAGTCCTGTCCAAAATGTTCCTGGCCCATCCCATGAAAGAGTAATCCTGTCCCGTCCAAATTTTGCATGGTAACAGTCAAGTTCCATGTCGGGCTCTTTTATGAATTAAAAAAGCAAAAAACACTCTTCCTGACTGCTGGTGGCAGAGTAGTCTCGTTCCTTTCCATACCCGGAAGCTTAAATCCCGTTCTTGCCCGTCCTGAGAGGTTTATTTTTGTTTATTTCCGGTCCCGCCGGTTCCGTGATGCTTCACTCCTGTACCCTCCGTACCGCGAGGAATCCCGTCTTCATGTCACTCTCTAATGTACACAAACATTTTCATTTAACTTATACCAAACCATGTGATATTTAAACAAGAAAATTAGGGAAGCTGCCCAATCAGGTGCCTCAATTGCCACGAGGACTACTTCATCGTCAAAGTGAGGCAAGGGGGCAAGTAAAGGTAAAAATTCAGGCTACAAAAAATGAAAATCATTTCAATTTGTGTTTCTTTGGATTAGGTTCCAGGTTGATATTGATGTGAAAACTGGAATAATCCAGGAGTAGGCTATAAGAGGTCATTCTGTGTGTCCCCCTTTTCAGGTGGTCATTGAGGGATCAATTTAAAGATGCCTTGTTTTGTTCCCTTGCGGAAATTAGTCCCACAACCCACAATATAAAAAATAAGAAATATAAATAACGTGTTTTGGATTTTTCCATAATTATCTCTAGTACCATCTCTAGTGTGTATATCTTTGTAAAAACATAATCTATTGGTATCTATTTAAAATAACCAAAAAAACCTTTAGATTTGTTGAGAAGACCGTGGTATGTGTTAATATTGTAGCGATCCGTGTATTGTGTCTGCGTACTGTATTCCTTCTTGTTTCTACTGTCTGTTAATGCCGCTGTATTGTGTTCCTCTCCCCCCCCGTCTGTATTACCTGTAGCTCTTGGGGTCGCTCTGTCCCTGTCATTGGCTGTTTGTTGTGTGTGCCCATTGGTCCTGGTGTGCGGCTGGGGACCAATGGGATAGGTGTTCGCTCTGGCACCCGATTAGAATAAAGGGCGGGGCTAAGGTATAAAGGGGCGTTGCAGCTCATTGGGGTCGAGGCAGAGCAAGGGGCTGGAGCAGTGGGCTTTGAAAGAGGTGCATAAATAAAGCCTTGAACTTGGAAGCGGCGTGTTGTCTCCTTCTATCCTGCACACTGCGTGAAACGCTACATTGGTGTCAGAAGTGGGATGAAAACAAGAAGTAACCCAGCGTTGAGCAGGAGTAGATAGAGGGCGGAGATGGACCAGTGGCTGTGAGTACGACCCGAGCCGATCCACTGAACGGTGGGATGGCGGACTGGAGGATCTTCTCGGTGGCTTGGAGGACCAAGGCTGGTGCCTTGCCTGCGGGGAGATCGGGCACCAAGTGGCGTGCTGCCCCTTCCAGGAGGAGCGGGACTTACTGCCTGCCCGAAAATGGAGCGGAGGAGGGGTGGCGTTCGAGGAGGCTAACGAGGGAGCCTGGATCATCTCCAGTGTGGGAGATGGGAGACCTGCCGCCGCCGCCGCCTGAGAGCGCCGCCCGCCGCCGCCTGAGAGCGCCGCTGCCGTCGCCGCCGCCTGAGAGCGCCGCCGCCGCCGCCTGAAAGCGCCGCCGCCGCCGCCGTGAAAGCGCCGCCGCCGCCGCCTGTGAGAGCGCCGCCGCCGCCGCCGCCTGAAGCGCCGCCTGTGAGCGCGCCGCCGCCGCCGCCGCCTGTGAGAGCGCCGCTGCGCCGCCGCCGCCTGTGAGCGCCGCCGCGCCGCCGCCGCCGCCTGAGAGAGCCTCCGCCGCCCGCCGCCGCCGCCGCCTGAGAGGGCCTCCGCCGCCGCCTGAGAGGGCCTCCGCCCGCCGCCGCCGCCTGAGAGAGGCCTCTGCCGCCGCCGCCTGAGAGGGCCTGCCTGAGAGAGCGCAGCCGCCGCCGCCGCCTGAGAGAGCGCAGCCGCCACTGCCTGAAAGTACCACTGCTACCTGCCTTATTAAAGAGAGCTACCGTTGCAAGCACCAGTCCTTTTAGAGGCTCCTGCAAGGTATGACAAAGGTACAGGAACAAAGAGAACCGCTGCAGAGGAGCCCAGATCTGCCGCCGCCTGAGGAGAAACCTTGTTGCGGAGAAGCGAGCTCCTGATACTGGGGTGCCGAGAGTCACTCAAGTCAGCAGAGGATAGCAGATTGCCTTCCGCACAGCCACGGCCCGCCGGCTCACCCACCAAAGGCCCTGGAGGAAAACGGACATGCGGGGAGGGTCTGTGTTTCAGAGGTGGAGGTTGCCGACCACGGTCAAATGCTGCATGGCGCCCTGTGAACTTTTGGGGACAAAAGGCTAAGGTGGGGTAGTGTAGCGATCCGTGTATTGTGTCTGCGTACTGTATTCCTTCTTGTTTCTACTGTCTGTTAATGCAGCTGTATTGTGTTCCTCTCCCCCCCGTCTGTATTACCTGTAGCTGCGGGGTCGCTCTGTCCCTGTCATTGGCTGTTTGTTGTGTGTGCCCATTGGTCCTGGTGTGCGGCTGGGGACCAATGGGATAGGTGTTCGCTCTGGCACCCGATTAGAATAAAGGGGCGGGGCTAAGGTATAAAAGGGGGCGTTGCACGCTCATTGAGGTCGAGGCAGAGCAAGGGGCTGGAGCAGTGGGCTTTGAAAGAGGTGCATAAATAAACCCTTGAACTTGGAAACGGCGTGTTGTCTCCTTCTATCCTGCACACTGCGTGAAACGCTACAATATGATCAGGACTTCCACCGCGCGTCGGTAAAGATGAGCTGGAAAGTGTCGAAATATGATTCAACCACTAGGGGTCGCTGTGAGAACAGTAAGATTTAATAGTTGATACTTGGTTTACAATACTGCTTACTGACACCAGTTGGTGTAGTATTACATCTTGCATTTGTCTTATTTTCACATAAATAAGTATATGTGTTGTAACCAAAACTGTTACTACAGAGTAGAACACTAAAAACAAATCTGCAAAAACATAAAAATATGGTAGTGTTGCGTAGGAAATTAAGGCAGACTCACACAGGTATCGTCAGGATCTCGAATGCAGCAAAGTGTGTTGCTGTTACAGCCAGTGGTGCTCAGACTTTTACAAAATAACCAAAGAAAAGAAAGTCAAATGCACACTGTTTTGTCTGTGTGCTACAGCCAACTATGTACAGTTTCTGGTTTCTTCCTTGGTTCTCTTTAGTCCCGCTTCTCTCTGCATCTCTTTGGCGGTACTCTGTTCTTCAGCTCTCTATTTAGTCTCAGCAGCAGCTCTGCAGTCTCCGCAGTCCACTACTTGCATGTTTTCGGACTGGCATTCAGCTGAAAGATCCCGATTTAACCGAACACAGAAAAGCAGAGCAGCAGCGTAAACAAGCACATAACGAAAATGCAGTAGCGCAGAGGCGTGCTAAATGACGCAGTGAAAGACTACCAGAAATCGTGGGCTCCAGATGATACCCCCGTGTCTTAAATGTGCCCGCTGGAGCTTAGTCTGCCTGTTAATTTGGAATTGACCTTGAATCCAAATTAATCTGAGCCATACACACTCTAGTGCCTAAGAAGAATGAGGATTACGGTCAAGCTGTCCCCCTGCCCTCCTCTCGTCTGGGTTACTGAGGATAACAATGTGTTTCGTGAATGGGACACGTTTTTGAAAAAGTACTTCAGGCCTCTGTCGACATGGTTCACAGACCACTACTGTTCTGAGTAGATATAAAAGTGCTCCAAAAAATTACAAAGTAGTCCTCAAACAAGGACCAAGGCACTTAACGGGTTAAATAAGGTTCGCATTTTGGGAAGAGTCCCAAATGTTGCAGCGTCGATGATGTACAGACATACAACCAGAACTTCCTACCGGGAAACAGCCAAGTAACAAGTTAAATCAACTTTAATGAAATCAAATGACATATTCTTGAAATCCACGCCCATAGAAATAAAACGTAATGTATTCGGAATGATATTCCGGTACAACCAGTTGTTTTTGTTGTTGTTGTGGTTTTAGTTTTGTCGCTGTTTCTTCACAGGAATGTGCGCACTTGTCTGAGTGGGAGGAGCACAATGTTTCCCATTCTTTCTTTACCGTACATTTGTCAGGTATGGAATGGGGAAAGCCAGATTGTATTGTCAGATTGTATTGTGAGACAGTAAGGAAGCATTGTTTAGATATAACACAAACTTAGAATATTGAAGTAAAAAAGTAACAATGCACTTCAACATACCCGTTATAGAAGAACAAATAGATAAGCTCGGTGGGCGGTTTGTGGTAAGTATTTTTTTTTACGTGTTCGTTTATATATACCGTATTTAATTTGTTTTCCAGTGTCAAATTCACGATACATGCATGTTAAATATATTGCAGGTGTATCATGTCTACTTGGACGGGTTGCTGTACTGTAAAATGAAATACAGCGACATGCACACGTGGGATGAAGAGGTAAGAACAGAAATGTATTTTAAGTCATTACTAATTTCATTTTTATTTTTTTCCTTTATTTTCTAACTTTCTAATCCCTTAAATTGACACGTGTTACCTAAAATACAGTATTTCTAGATAGCATTTGTATTGGAGTCTTTAACTTAGATGTGTACTGTTCTTTACACTTTACTTGATTCAAATACAGTATCAAATGGTATTTGAATAAAGCAAACATGTACACCATTTTAATATTTTTTAAATGTTATGTATGTATGTATGTGTGTGTGCATATCTAGTTTGGTTTTCAAAGTAGTTGACATAAACTGTGTCCTTGATAGAATGAGATACTTCATCTTGTGTTGTTGATTTTCTGTTTTCATTGCAATGATGCTTTAGCTGAGAGGGGTCTTTGGGGACTGTCTTCCACCCTTTCCCCCTAAATATTACCTCTCCATGACTGAGACTATGGAAGATGAACGAAGACTCCTACTGGAGCAGTACCTTCAGAAAGGTGGGTCCATTACATTGCTTCACTTTTTTTTTTTTATCAAATCGATAACATTTTGTTCACAATATATATTGGCTGTTATTCTTATTATTACAATCGCTATCACATTTTTTTGAAACCAGTGTGTCTGACACATTATTATTAAAATAATAAGAGTTAACTGGTTCTTGCTCGGACAGGATACTGTTCAATTGCATTTGATACTTTTGACACACAACACACAGTTCTGTGCTTTTAAGTCATTTACATTTAAGCCATTTAAAAGACAAAATATCTCAAGATGTTATGCGCCAAGGTCCGACTGGAAATGACATTAGTAGAGTCACGCGACAAATGCGTAAGGAGGCAGCACCTGTGTTGAAAACTGGAAGAAAGTGGGTGGCAAAAGCTGTGGAGGATGCAAAGGCTGCCCTTCAAATTGGTGATATCATGGGGCAAGTTCAGCATGGAAGAGGGGTCTTGGTCTCAGTTCAGCTCCTCCTACATGGCACAAGGCAGCCCCAGCGCAGCGGAGGAAGCTTGTAGTCAGCGAGGTGCAAAAGCAGGAGGAGAGGATGAGGTGTATAAAGGCCATTTCCCAGGGCAAGCAGGGAGAATGGATGAGATGGGAGAGTGTGGAACAGCATAAGATTGGCTGGCAAGACCTATGGTCAATGGAACAGAGCAGGATCAGTTTCCTTATAAGGTCAACATATGATGTTCTCCCATCACCACAGAACCTAAACCTCTGGGTAGGAGAGGATCCCTCATGTCCTTTGTGTTCATCACCTGCAACATTAAGGCACATTTTGACAGGATGTAAGGTGGCTCTTAGCCAAGGGCGGTTTTACTTGGCCATGACCAGGTGCTGTGATGTTTGGCCTTAGCATTTGGAAGACAAGCGTAACATGACCAATAAGTTGCCACCTGTTCCATCAAAACATTACACACAAAGACAACATTCCTCCGCCAGGAGAGCAACCACCAAGAAAAGGTGTTAAAACCAATCCTCGCAGGACAACTGGAAGCTGCTAGAGACTGGAAAATGCTAGCAGATGTTGGTCAACGACTTATTTTTCCACCTGAGATTGCCACCACAAACCTTCGACCAGATATTGTCTTGTGGTCTGGATCAGCACGCCTTGTTCACCTGGTAGAGTTAACAGTGCCATGGGAGGATGCTGTAGATGAGGCGTATGAGAGGAAGAAACTGCGGTATGCTCAACTAGCCACTGAAGCGGAACAGCGAGGATGGAGAGTCTGGGTTTACCCAGTGGAAGTGGGATGTCGAGGATTTGTGGCACACTCTACAACCCGGTTTCTCAGAGATGTCGGATTCAATGGCCAAGAGTTGCGTCGCACAGTGAAGAACTTATCTGAAGCAGCAGAGAGGAGCAGCAACTGGCTGTGGTTGAGGCGGAAAGATTCTGGCTGGGGATCTCAAGCACAATAGAAAGAAAGAAAAGGCTGATGTACAGGTAAGTAAGCTGGGCTGAGTTGAGTGGGGGACGGAGGGGGTGATGCTGGGGCGCCAGAATCACCCGTCGAGCCCTCTTGAGGTGTCGTGGGCTAGTCGGCGAAACACCGAGGATGGAAGGTGCCCACTTGAAGACCCCAGAGATGTACCCTACTTAGCTCAATCCAGGCGGTTTGTCATGCTGATGCGCTGGGGAGACCGCACTACGGTTGATCCCGGAGCCAGCATCACAGCCGTTGTGTGTGCTGATAAGCTAGGGAGGCAAAATAAGCTGATCCCTGGAGCCAGCATTACACTTCAGCCATCAACACCAGACAGAAGGATATCTACATCATCATATGGAAGGAAGCGCAAATGGATGGAGACACATATGGATCACATTAGTTTACTGTGAAGCTACGTCTTTGTTGGTGCTTATCTTGGCGAGAGCCAAGTTCAAATCAGCATGAAGTTTTAACATCTACTCTCATGTAATGGAAATCATGCTGAAGTAAACTCACTGACCTCTTGCCCAGAAGAATTCTTCCAATTAGGCAATCCACCAGGACTTTTCTGAAGTTCTCTCATACAAGTACTGATGAGACCCAAGTGATCTGCCAAAGATCAGAGTCATGTGCTTTCGTGAATACACTTGGTCCACCTTAAGTAGTTAACTGTTTAATCCATTGTATTGCACTGCTTCAAACTTCCCTGCCACCTTTGGTATGCATACATACATTCAAACATTCCAAAACATACACTTTGCCTGGTGCTGTCCAACCTAATTCAAGCTTTGTTCTAGGCTTTCCAGGTCTGTGAATTCTGTTTTTCTCTGTCTAGAAAGCCGTAAGCCCAGCACACTCATGTTAAGATCCTAACACGTGCTAAACTGGGGTGGGCTGGCTTGAGCTTCCTTCACATTGGGTTGAGATTGTTCTATTCTATTGTTTAGAATAAACATGATATATTCCCTTTATGGCAAATACTTCATTTGTTTTCCTTTCAGTCAGTGCCAATGCAAGCATTTCAAAGCATGAAATATATACATTGTTAAGAAAAATGCAACAGGTAAGCAAATGATATTTTGACTAGAATGTTAATTTAAAAATTATAAATGTTTGCAAATTAGTTCTGTCCTATGTATTCATTATGGTAAATACAAAATGCATATAACAAAATAAATAGCAATTATAGGTGCCTTTGTAGTATATATTTGTAATACAGTGTCAGTGTGGCTTTATCAATTGATAGAATCAATAACAGTTTTGTTTTCATGTAATGCAGCAATGGACAGACATTGTCATTACATTGCAGTTTGAAGCATTCCAGATTTTACAATGAGCTTCCACATTGTGTACTGAAGATCACAAGTTTTGATGTATCTTATGAAGCTCATGGTAAAGCCATGAATGCAACAAACTGCTATGCAGTGGGTTTCTTAATTCCATCCCTGGTAATGAAATTTGAACTGGACTTAGAACTGAACTGGACACTAAGATGCCCTATTGGTTTTGTGACTTTTATGTTTTAAATAATCCTCATCAGCCAATTTGGCCTGAACGAATTTGTCAAACAAATTCTCAGCTTTACCATGGCAACATCTAAGCAAATACATTAGCAGTTTACCTTGGCAATCTAGTCTTTTTTTGCCCTAAAGGGGTTTCAAGCATGTGACTGTTCTGAATTCCTGCACCCAGTGGAGCTGGTTTTTCAGTAAGCAGTCTGGAGTAGTGGTTAGGGATCTGGACTCTTGACCGGAAGGTCGTGGGTTCAATCCCCGGTGGGGGACATTGCTGCTGTACCCTTGAGCAAGGTACTTTACCTAGATTGCTCCAGTAAAAACCCAACTGTATAAATGGGTAATTGTATGTAAAAATAATGTGTTTTAAACACAAAACAGATACATACCTTATATACCACACAATTGTGCAAAATTTGACAGCCTTTAGAGTTTCAAAAACATTTTCTTACGAGAAGTGAAGCAATGGCCTCTGTTCACTCGCTGATAACATCTGCCCAGGAATTTTCTTGATTATTCGGCCTGTGATTGGACTGCTCTGTCATTATTCCCAATCTTCACATTCCTGTCCTCCATTGATCATAGACCAAAAATTAGAATAATTAGAATAGTGTTTGACAGAACAAAACAGAAATTCTTTCCCCAGTTGGCAGTGTCAGAGTTCTTTTCTTGAACCTGAGCCATTATTGTTGTTTAATGGTGCTTTCTCTCACTTGCTTTTGGAATTATTTTGCCTTCATTGTCCCAAATTCAGCTTTAAGAAAACGTGCTTTCTATTATTATTATTATTAATTTCTTAGTAGACGCCCTTATCCAGGGCGACTTACAATTGTTACAAGATATCACATCATTTTTACATACAATTACATTATTTTTTACACATTATTTTTACATACAATTACCAATTTATACAGTTGGGTTTTTACTGGAGCAATCTAGGTAAAGTACTTTGCTCAAGGGGACAGCAGCAGTGTCCCCCACCTGGGATTGAACCCACGACCCTCCAGTCAAGAGTCCAGAGCCCTAACCACTACTCCACACTGCTGCCCCTGGCATTTAGTTATAATAGTTGCTAGTCAAACTTCTTGTGTACATAGTTTACTGTTGTGTATAAAAGACATACAAGTAAATAATGTTGGACTAAACAACAGGGTTGCCAACCTTGCAGTTCTGTTTTTACTGACATACAGACTTGCAGTGGCCTTTCTGTTACCGACACTGTATTTGTTTTACTGACATCATTTGAAAAAATGGAAAACAATGGCAGCATTTACATGCACAAGTCATGACAGTTTTCCGCACAACCTGCGTTGCTATGCAGTTCTGATTTAGGAAAAAAAATCAGCTGTACCAATGCAGATTACTCAATTCATAGTCATTTAGGGGAGGGGATATTTAAATGTTCATGTCTGCTTACTAAATAGGAAAAGAACGACTTTGAATATTGTGAGGAGAGCTTCATGCATTGCCATGAAGATAAAAACATTTAACAAGAGAAATGAATTCACAAAAAAAATGAATCGCGATTAATCTCGCAATTACATTTTTAATCTTAGTTAATGTTGGTTTTAATTGCATATTTAATTGATACAATTATTGCATCCATCTCATTCGTTTGTTTTATTACTGATGCTATTATTATTATTATTATTATTATTATTATTATTATTATTTTAAAGTTCTTATTATTATCTATAAGGCCTTACATGGTCTTGGACCTTCTTATCTTCAAGATCTGCTGACCCCATAAATTGTTTGAACCAACTGCTAAATCACAATGGAGTCGGTTTATTACTCACATTAATGCTTTTCAAATTATAGTGTATAATTTCATACCAAAAAAAACTTAGTCTGGCAGGGGTGGTGCAGCCAACTAAAAAACGAAGGGCTTTCTGAGTTTTGGCTCATGGACTATAACTTTCTATGTGAACGCTGACTGCACTCATTGCGTTGCATGCTAGTGTTGCCAGATCCTCCCCAAAAAAACATCTAGATGAATGCAAGAAACCCTTTAGAATTGCCCCTAATACTAACAGGAAAAAAATATATATATAGTATGAGGCTCAAGTTAGGGTCTTTCTAATTGTAAACACAAACACTTAGGCTGGTGAATTGTACAATATACACAGAATTCATTAAGAGACAATGCAAGGAGCACTGAAATCCAACTTTAAATATATCAGAAGCACATCATATTAAGACCTATTACAGTAGATGTTTGTTAATTGCATAGCCCAGATGCTTACTGTAACAGTAACAGAAAAAAAACCCTCTGAAATAAAAAATGTACCTTTAAAAAAACCTCTGCCCATTTTTTACATCCAGATTGCCCAGAGCTGAAACGTGAAACCTCTAAATCTGCAGGGAAAACCTATGATCTGGCTACACTGTTGCATGTGCTCGAGTATATTATTAAAATAGTGTCTCAGGGAATGAATTATGGAATGCTAAAAGGGCCAGGACAGAGGAGTGTGATTAATGTGCGTTAAATAAATTAATTTCCAAAGAAATTCATGCGTTAATCGCAGAAGTTAACTGCAATTAATTGACAGCCCTAATTTTTTTAATAAGTATTATAATGTCATCAGAAAGCAAAACATAACTATTTGACAAGTCAAGAATAACCATATAACCTCTTCAGTCATAAACACAATGTCATTTCACCAACTAGGAATGAAAGGTATTAGTCAGTTCCACGCTAAAATACAGAATGAACAATAGTGGTGACAAAGGCTGCACTGCTTAAATGTCAATCTTTAGCATGAATTTAATTCTCATGAAATATGACAGCAAAGGCACAAAAAGGGAACTATCTATCAAATAAGTTAATCAGGGATTATTATTAATTATTAATTAGTCCTTTAGCAAACGCTTTTATCCAAAGCAACTTGGAGACTAGGTGGAGAACTGTGCATCTATAACTGCTGCAGATTCACTTACAATAAGACCTCGGTCTCATCTGAAGGACGGGATAAGATGTGTATTTGTTTATTTAGATATATTTTTTACAGGAAACATTCAAGATTCCTATACAAAATTGTCTCCTAGAAGTTTTACTGCCAGATGGGGACAAGGTTAGGACAGATATTCTGTCGTCTGACCCAGCTGAAAGAGTCCTGGAGGTAAGGATAAAAATGTAACTTCATTCTATTGCTTAGTTGTATTGATTATTTATCAAATACCTGGATAACTGCTTATTCTATTGTCATAAATCTAAGTAGTAACATTATTAAGTTGGTGAGAGTATCGGATTCTGGGACTGTGGGGGGGCTGTCCGTCATCCATCCGTCTGTATGTCACACTTCTGCAGAATCTCTTATCAACATTAAAATCGTGTACAAATTTTGGCGGATGATGTAAGTTGACATATTTGTTTATTTCAAAGTGCTCTTTAACCATCTGTCATAAGTGATGTTAGGAACAGGAGTGGCAGTCTGTGTGTCATAAGCTGGAATTTCAAGAACAGTGATTCATGTTGTCAATGACCTCACCAGCATCGACACCTACTCCACACCTTTTGGTTTTAATGTCGGTGTAGGCAGGCTACGTTTTGGGCAGGTTAATGGTTACACTCTTGTGCACCTGATGTGCTTTGAGTTTAGACATCATTCTGAGACCTCTATTAAACCACGGGGATTCTTTAAACTTTTGAGTAATAAAAAGGCACTGGAAGGTTATGTCTGAAATTAATTCTCACTACTTGCAATATACAGTATGGATTTTTTTTTAAATGTAATCCACACTTCTTGGGTTATTTAATAAACGGAGGTATTGCGGCTTCCCAAGAAATGTCACTTCACGAGCACCGAACCGTCAAATGTCATCTGAGAAAATCTACAGTTTGCTTATATTGCTGCTCGCTACTGTCTGTTTTAAAAGAGGGACTTTTTATTTACACAGAGGCATGTGGAAATATGACGTTTATACAGGAAGCTGGATTAGTTGCCATATCAGTTCAACTGCAGCACCAACATCCTTTTGTTACTTGCCTGGCCCCTGGCCAGGTTTGCTGCTGTCATGTGGAATCCCCTTCTTTGTGGATCTGTAAGGAGTGTTTCCCTCAGCAAAGAATGTTTGCCATGAATGCAAAGCTTAAAGCATTTTCCTGAAGCAGATATGCTTTCCTCTAACATGTACAGTACTGTGCAAAGGTTTTAGGCAGGTATGAAAAAATGCTGTAAAGTAAGAATGCTTTCAAAAATAGACATGTTAATAGATTATATTTATCAATTAACTAAATGCAAAGTGAGTGAACAGAAGAAAAATCTAAATCAAATCCATATTTGGTGTGACAACCCTTTGCCTTCAAAACAGCATCAATTCTTCTAGGTACACTTGCACAAAGTCAGGGATTTTGTAGGCATATAGTCAGGTGTATGATTAAACAATTATACCAAACAGGTGCTAATGATCATCAATTCAATATGTAGGTTGAAACACAATCATTAACTGAAACAGAAACAGCTGTGTAGGAGGAATAAAACTGGGTGAGGAACAGCCAAACTCAGCTAACAAGGTGAGGTTGCTGAAGACAGTTTACTGTCAAAGTCATACACCATGGCAAGACTGAGCACAGCAACAAGACACAAGGTAGTTATACTGCATCAGCAAGGTCTCTCCCAGGCAGAAATTTCCAAGGCAGACAGGGTTTCCAGATGTGCTGTCCAAGTTCTTTGAAGAAGCACAAAGAAACAGGCAACGTTGAGGACCGTGAGCGCAGTGGTCGCAAGGAAACTTACTGCAGCAGATGAAAGACACATCATGCTTACTTCCCTTCGCATATCGGAAGATGTCCAGCAGTGCCATCAGCTCAGAACTGGCAGAAAACAGTGGGACCCTGGTACACCCATCTACTGTCCGAGAAGTCTGGTCAGAAGTGGCCTTCATGGAAGACTTGCGGCCAAAAGCCATACCTCCGGCGTGGAAACAAGGCCAGCGACTCAACTATGCACGAAAACACAGGAACTGGGGTGCAGAAAAATGGCAGCAGGTGCTCTGGACTGATGAGTCAAAATTTGAAATATTTGGCTGTAGCAGAAGGCAGTTTGTTCGCGAAGGGCTGGAGATCGTACGAATGAGTGTCTGCAGGCAACAGTGAAGCATGGTGGAGGTTCCTTGCAAGTTTGGGGCTGCATTTCTGCAAATGGAGTTGGGGATTTGGACAGAATTAATGGTCTCCTCAATGCTGAGAAGTACAGGCAGATACTTATCCATCATGTAATACCATCAGGGAGGCATCTGATTGGCCCCAAATTTATTCTGCAGTATGACAACGACCCCAAACATACAGCGAAAGTCATTAAGAACTATCTTCAGCGTAAAGAAGAACAAGGAGTTCTGAAGTGATGGTATGGCCCCACAGAGCCCTGATCTCAACATCATCGAGTCTGTCTGAGATTACATGAAGAGAGAGAAGCAACTGAGGCTGCCTAAATCCACAGAAGAACTGTGGTTAGTTCTCCAAGATGTTTGGGCCAACCTACCTGCCGAGTTCCTTCAAAAACTGTGTGCAAGTGTACCTAGAAGAACTGATGCTTGATGCTGTTTTGAAGGCAAAGGGTGGTCACACACAAATATGGATTTGATTTAGATTTTTCTTCTGTTCACTCACTTTGCATTTAGTTAATTGATAAATATAATCTATTAACATGTCTATTTTTGAAAGCATTCTTACTTTACAGCATTTTTTCACACCTGCCTAAATCTTTTGCACAGTACTGTATATACCATACAGTAAATGTAGTGGACTCCTTTGGGAGGTTTTCCCTTTAGGTTGATGAGAGTGTTCCAGATTAATCAACCATGCTCGTTCTAATTACTTTTAATTGCTTGAGGACCATGGTAAAGCACAAATGGTCTGATCGTTGCATTCATGTCCATATAATCCAGAGTTGGTGTGATGGAAACAGGAGGGCTAATTGGATCATTGGATAATGAATATAAGATAATAATGTGAGCTAATGGAAGTGAAGTAACAATTTCCCGCATTTTATCTTTAGGAATGCATTTTCATGATATGGTAATCTGGCGCTGAAAAGGTGCCTGTTGATCTTGTTTTTTTCGAGTGACTTGCTGTCACTTGTTCTGTGAACTCATTAAAGTTAATCACTCTTTTGAGTTGACACTTAAATGAACATGAAGGCAGTGTTAAATTCCCCACATAATGACAACACATTGATTGTGCAAAGTCTGCCCTTACATGTATATCAAACTGCTATGTAGATTGGGACAACTCCCAGCTGTGCAAAGGGAAGAATATTGTTTCATTCTCACATTCACACTGTTGAGCAACAATCATCAGGTTGGCAAAACGCGTTTGGATATGTTCAGGGTAAATGTTTGTTATTTATGTAACACATAATTTACCTGTAAAAAAACACGAGGTTGTACTGTATGTATGCCTTTGTGTAACCTTGGAAGTATGTGATTCTTTTTTATGTATTTTGAAAATGTTGTAGCATATGTATTTTCATATCTGGTACTGCACTTGCACTTGCAAGCCTTTCTTTAAGGTGGTCTTACCTGCCTTGGTCATTTCATAACTAACCAGCTGCTTCCCCTGTTAATTGAAATGCTGTGCAGTCAGGAACATGCTTTGACCCCATGGACACTGCTGAGCTAAAGTGGCCTATGAAGTGACATCAATTTCAGTTCTTTAACTTTGTGCAATACCATATATCATTAAAATGAAAATGCAGGTTTGCTATAGTTATGAATTTCTTTTAAATTGCACATTTGAGGCTAATATAGCAAATGGATGATTTATGGAATGTTTTTGTTAACTACAACCACTGTTTCTGAAATACAGAAACTATCCTAATTTCTGAATTGTTCTTTCTAGATTGTGTTTTGTAAGCTGCAGTTGCCCAGGCAGATGCTAGGATATTTCAATCTGTTCCTGGTGGAAGGGGTCAGTGGAGGGCAGTACTCTGGTAGGTGTATAATACTGTATACAGCTTTTAAAGCGTGACGGTGTGTCAGGATAGCGTCGCGGCCCAAGGTGTTATCTGGAAAGAATGAGACTCGGAGGCTAGAAGCTGTAGTTAAAGCGCTATTGTGCATGTTTATTAACAAAAATAGAAATAAACAAATGGAACAAGGCTCAAAATTAATGTTTCAAACAAAATAAGCACCGTTAGGCTGGACATATGTGTGGCCATTCCCCAATTAGTACTCAGTTACCGTAAAAAACGTTCTATAAGTCGATTTTCTAGGTATTTTTGCTGGACCCTTAAAGAGGGAAGCGACTAATACACCGGTGCAATGTATGAGCCGGTGTGTCTAATATTAAACTACTGTACCAGTGCCACAATGGGATTACTACAGCCACGGTTATGGCTCACAAAAACTGTCAACAACCTGATTTATTTTTTCAGGATCTACAGCATTCAGGTCATGTTGCTAGGTAGAAACACAAAACCGCTGTTCTAATTAAAAGTTTAAATTTGTTACTCTTCTGCAGGAATAAAAATGTGACCGCTATTGGGTGGGGCACATTAAACAATATATATACAGTATATATATATATATATATATATATATATATATATATATATATATATATATATATATATATATATATATATATATATATATATATATATATATGTGTGTGTGTTGATATGGTTATATAAATAAATAGCATTACACTTGCCATTTCAATGAAAGTCCATACGCTGTGGAGCTTTTTAACACTGAAACATCTTTCTGCAGTTGCAACTGTAACAGTCAACATGGCCAAAAGCACCAGTAGGTTGAATACATCCGGATACAGAAGTCCCAGGTCGTGTTCTTTACAGACCTTCATGAGTTCTGGCAAAGACATTGCCATGTCCGGTTCCCGAGCGTTAAAATAGGCTCAATGTGGTGTACAAATAAATCGTACTACATTTCAGGAACTCTGCATTGAAATTCTTGAGCTTCACAAGTGCTTTCCCTTTAGTATATTAACAGTTTTCAGTATAGCATCATTAAAAAAAGTGCAGTTTTTCCACTAATTGTACTACTGCAGCGGGATTCAGATATTAAAGGGACACACACGCCAGTCCTGTGTTGGTGACAGAAAGGGCAAACGCAATACATTGTTAAGCAGAAATCAGTATTTTGGGGATGATTATTGGAGGGACCAGTGCCCCTGCTTGCCCCCCCTTGTGACGCCCCTGCACACAGGTATTGACAGGTTATTATCGAGCAGCAATATTACTTTTAACAAGCCTGGGCCTTGTACCAAAAGCCATGGCCAAACCGTACAGTGTTTCATTTTTCTGACAAACGCCAAAGACTTGTTGAGGCAATAATTACTGTTGAACCCTGAGGAAACTGGATTGATGGAATTGATTTTATTGTTAATGCTGTCAAAAGCTTTCAATAATGAGTTTAGACCCTGTTCCCAGACCTGTTGGTGCTGCCTGTAACTCCCAACTAGAATAAAAAGGTTAAACTTTTATTTAACCCTACAATGAAGTCTTGACGCTTTGAGTCCTAGAAAGCTGCTGGGGACCTGTATCCTTTTGTGCTTCTTGTGTGATTATTACATAGGCACAGAATTGCTATTCAGCTAACTAAAGGGTCAATTAGCTAAGCCCCTTTCACACTGGCATGTTGTACCCCGGTCACGACCTGGTGTCATCGCGAAGTCGGCTACGTGATTTCACATTGCTTTTGAAGAAGCAGCGTCGGCCTGGGTGACAGAAGCAAGTACACAATGCGTATATGCAAAGCCCCGGAAGCAACAACATTCACATGACCACCATTTCATCAGATCAGGCTTTCAGGATGCCGTGCTTGTTGCAGACGCTTCTGTCCTTGCGGAAGTGAAACTTTCACGCACGCGTGGCTGTTTGTTACGTCCTCCACTTCCGAACGTCCATCATGTATTGCGCGAACGTCCATCATGCATTGTGCGAACGTCCATCATGCATTGCGCGAACGTCCATCATGCATTGCGCGAACGTCCATCATGCATTGCGCGAACGTCCATCATGCATTGCGCGAACGTCCATCATGCTGTGTATTGCCAGCCCTCATTTTGTTTACTGTTTGGTCATCAGACCATTTGGATTTACTACTTAATACAGAAACCATTTCACCTGTACTTTGTTGTATGTTTTTCATTGTTGGATTATTGCACCTGCACTGCACCTGCTCTACACCTGCTCACTAATTACCACTTTGCCACAGTCCTACATTCACGGCAAGACAGATGCTTGGTTAATTTGGAAATACCTCAAATGAAAACACACACACCAAGTTAATCTGAGCAGAATCTGCTTACACACACACACACACACACACACACACACACACATATATATACAGTGTGTATATATATATATATATATATATATATATATATATATATATATATATATATATATATATAATGTGTGTATTTGTTTTTATATTAGCGAATCTGCTCTTAGCTAAAGAAAATGGTTACTTTTCAAATGTGCTAATTTTATTTTTATTTACTTTTTATTGCCTAGTTTTGAAAAAGCTGGCTCCATTTGAACTGCCTTACGTGACTCTGAAGAGTATGAACGACGAGCAGTGCATGATCATGATCAGAAAAAGGTAGGTGATTTCCTCATGTAGCCACAGATATCTGTCTTTGCTGTAGCTCGAGAAGAATACTTATTCTGTACAAAGTTGGTGTATTGTGTTCACAATGTGAATGTGTGAGAGGTCTTAGTTCTTATAGTATTACTGTTGTAGTAAAGAGCACTCGCTGAGGATTCACCAGTGACTGAAGTAACTGACTCCACCTAGAATCTCTATTTCCAAAGAAGGTACTCTGATGTTTCACCTTTAAGGCTTGGTCACAAGAGCAACTTTTTTTTTTTTTTTCAAACAATTATTTTTATTCATTTTCCAATCCTCCGAAATGAGTGCCATCAGCCGTCTGCTTTTTTTTTGCTCTGCAAGCCCGCCGTGCAGCCATATTCAGAACTTGCAGCGTCGGAGGACCACACAGTTCTGAATTGCGTACAGGCCGCTGGCCAGCCACAGGGGTTGCTGGTGTGCGATGAGCCAAGGACTCCCCAGCCGACCTAGCCCCTACCCTGCCCGGGGAGCGCTTGGCCAATTGTGCGCTGATCCCTTCCACGGTCGGCAGTGGCATAGCTTGGATTTGAACCGGCGATCTCCAAGCTATAGGGCACGTTCCGGCACTCTGGGTGGAGTGCCTTTACTGGATGCGCCACTCGAGAGCCCCCACGAGCAACTTTTTTTGATGGCAACAAGAGGATGACAGTTGTTGCCTGTAATCGTACATTTGTCACACCGTCAAAAAACCTACAGTCAACAAGTTGGCGATGTTCCGACAACAAGGTTTTGCAAACCAATCATAAACATGCTGTGTGCTTCTGGTACTGATAAGATGAAAGTGAGCAAAAAGAGCAAAAAAATAGAAAGTGCTGGGTTCACCCTTGGGTAATTAGTGCCAATCTAGGCTGCTTTAAAAACTTAATGTTGGAGTTTCAGAAAGAGGATGCAGCTTGTTTTCAAAGGCAGTTCTCAATAAACGGAATTAACAAATAAGCCTTAAGCCGTCTACACTACCTTTTGTGAACAGCGTGGTTCTGTATGTTTAACAGCGATTATCTTATTGTACACCATACCACTGAAACTAGAACAGAGTAATAAAAGTAAAGCACAACCTTATAATATGATAAAGGTATAAAAATACATATTATAACTTTAATATTATACATTTAGTCTATGATTAAAATCAGAAAACGAAGATATGTTAAATTCAACTGCGATCCGTACCAGCGAAAAGCTCCCCAAATTCGTCTGACAGCTTTTGAAGAGTGGCTTCCTTTAGTTCCCGTTTAAAATAATTGTCTTTTGTTTGCCATAAAAAGCAATTTTTATGAAGAAGTCTATCGGCCTTATTTCTAAATCATGCATGCGTCCAGCTGGCCATATTTGAACACGTGACTTTGCTCTGAAGCTGAAATACACTTTGTTTGTCTAGAAAAATAGAACCGAGTCCTATTCTGGGCAACACGTTGCCAGACGTTGCCGTGGTGTTGACTGTGTGGACGGGGCCGGTCACACAAGGAACACGGGGGAGACAGCTGGCGCCCTCTTGTTGCCATCAACAAAAGATGCATCTGAACATGTCATGGTGTTTTTTCAGGAGTATTTCTCAAAAATAAACCATTAATTAAACATTTTTAAACGTCCAAGATTAGAAGGGTTTCTGGGATTGTTTTTTTCTACCTAATACATCGTCAAAGCATTCCCAACTGTAAATAATTACTGATTACAGTGGAACTGAAGAGCAGCAGCTGGCTCATCATACCAGAGCAGATTGCGCTTTGCAATCTTCAAGCATGCGGGCAGCCAGTCAAACGGTGGCTGAAATGAAAAAAGTGAAAACAAAAATGTTGTAAATTGTTGTGTTTCAAAGTTCTATCTCTAAGGTTCTCTGTCCCTGATCTGGTATGTGTGGAATATATTTTAGGGTTGCTGTCTTGTCAAAAATTATTTTGTGAAATGTTAGTTCTCAATCAGCTGAAGCAATGAATAAGTTAAGCACAAGGTTTCATCATTCAGAACATGGTAGCAATACAGTCTTAAAACTGCTGAATTTGACATCTCCTGGACTAATAAAGTACAAGTTGGTTGTTTTGTCAAACATCCACTAGGAGGCACTGCTTCAACAATAAACTGTGTTGCATGCAGTAGTTTGAAATTAGAAAGCTTCAGTCTGTACGGTATTTCCTTGTGGAACAAATTGTAATTATGGTAACATAGCTAGACTTAGACTTTTTATAAAAGTTGGGAGTCTCGCAGTTACTCCTGCCAAGTTAGAATAATGAGTGGACCAACTACTGTGACTTTGTTTATTTTTTCTTTACAGATGTAGACTAGACAGTAATACAAACAAAACGTCAAATCTGTCCAAAAATTGAATAAAGTGAGATATACTGTCAAGATATGATATGTACCCCTTTTTTGTATTTTCTATTGCAAGTCAAGTTAACCCCCAACTTTAATGTTTTTAAATCTACTTTTGTCCTTTTTATGCAGAATATAAATGTAAAGGTATGTACAACAATCCTGCTTTGTACTTGCTTTGTTCTAATTACCACTGTGGGGGAAGTTGCTTTTAAAAACTTGAACTTGAACAAAATTGTAACTAGTTACAGTAACTTATTATTTTAAAATGTGACAAAGTAACTGCATAAAATATAATGTTACCACACTGAATTACTTGTCTGAAACAGGAACCATTGCATTTACAAGCTACTGAAAAAATGTATTCAAATTATAGTAATGCAGTGCTCATTAACACGAATAATTACACACATTCACTTGTATAAAACCATACACAATGACTTACAATATGTACAGATTATTCCCTTATATTTCTATTATGTTTTTTTTTCTTGATGGTGCCTCTGTTTGTGTCTGCCCAGAGCATAATGTATCAGCATGATAAATGTTGGCCCATTCTTTTAGCAAAAATGTGTCTACTGCTCAAGCTAAAACCCCATGTGTCCTGTTTATTTGAGAATTTCGCAACCACAAAGTTGAAGCTGAGGAAGAGGTTTTTTCCGTAGTTCTGGGCCAGTTCTATGAAGTATGTCTGTATGGCAATCTTTCCACTGCATCGCTGGGGCCTTATAATGTACTATGAAACTACCCCATTGCAGCAAAAATATAGAATTAAATTTCAAATCCTTGAACCAAGAGCATCTGCTCCCTGCCATGATAAAACAAAGAACGTCCAATGATATATATGTGTTGTTGAAAAAATACATTAATTTGTTGCACCCTGGTTGCCATGGGTAGATTATTCCATTAAGTAAATAGAATGTATATATGTCTTTGAACACTACATTGATCAAATCCTGTGGCAAACTCCAGATCCAATACTGGGTGATAATAGACCTGAAATTATGTAGTAATTATGTAGTATGTAGCCTTTTGTTTGGTGGCCTTTTCTTTGTAAAATTCAAGGCTCAACGTTCTGGCTTGCATGATGCACACTGGGCATCTGTTTTTATTCCAATAATAAAACAGCCAATTCTTTTCTTTTAGTTATTTTTTATGAGACCTACATGCATGTATACATACTTACATATGTAAGAAAAGTAATTGGTCAGGTGCATTTGTTCCAGAGCAAAAAATTGCAACAAAACAACCAAAAAGGAAAATCAAAATTGTAACGTAATGTTTCATAAAAAAAATAAAAATATTAATAAACGGAAAAGTGGTGAAGATATTGCCCTCAAACTCTTTTGACTGTTCTGAAGCATAATTCATGTTCTAGATTCCAGCGCCTCCTCAAGACTCACCTCTTCAGACAGCACCTGTAGAACTCCTCTTTTCCCTCTGGACACTATCACTCTTCCTTAAAGTGCTTTACTTGCACTTATCTGCTCCCTATTTTACTGCATTTAATCCTGTACTTTACAGAGTACTGTACTGTAATCTGCCACTAGTGTTATTCAATTTGTAGCATTTTGCATTTAATCGTATCGTGATGTAACTATCACTGACACTGTTATCTGCTCCGTTATTGAATCGTATTTTGTCATATACTTGTACTTACTAGAACTGAAGTCATTGTATTTTATCTTGCTCCTAATTGTATTAATACTTGTACTGTGATTCTTGAAATGTATTTTTTGTTTACGACTGTAAGTCGCCCTGGGTAAGGGCATCTGCTAAGAAATAAATAATAATAATAATAATAATAGATGTTTTTCATATGTTTCTGCAGCTACTTTGACCCAGAAATTGACCAGATAGTCATGGAGAACAGCTGTGGCTTGAATCTCCTGTATTTACAGGTAAGAAACAATACAATCCAGTGATTACAGTGTGTTGTTCGTGTTTCAGTTGCTAGGTGAAGTGCATTTTCACTCAGCATTTGAAAGGTGCCATAATGGTGTCCTGCACAACCGAATGTATTGTTTTTGTTTTATTTATTTTAGTGCTACTGTGTTTTTTTTAAATGTTTTTTTAGGCTATTAGTGACATGGAGCTGGGATGTTGGGCACCCACAAATGAGCAGCTAGAAAAACTGAGGTCGCTACAGGAAACAGGCCAGAAGAAAGAGGTGAGATAAAGAGTATTGACTTATTGACCAATTAAGGACTAACGACGAATATGCTGTCCTTTAGAGGTTATATACTGTTATCTGTAGGCTGCTATATGGTTGATATACTTTAGCTATTTCTAAATCAGAATCGGGTGACCAGACAACAAAGCTTAGTCCTTAAGGAGATCAACAAAATGTTAATGCTGCTGTCCAAAGTGACGCAGTGATTTCAACTAAAATACGTTGTGCTGACAAGAATGGAACTATCATGGTTATTCAACCCAACCAAATAATTATACTTTTAAAAATAACAAAATTGATAGGTTTGGCTTAATATTTCTATTTCACTTTGATTAAGTGTGCAGTTTAATTTATAGATTTGAAACTTGTTACAATTCTACAACGAACATAACTCTCTTCAAACAATGTTGTTGACTGTGTCCTGTTAGGACATTCTATACTATTACTAGGGTATGTTTTGCTCTAACATATAGGCTACACATTACTCTGAATGCGAGCATCCTTTATCTGTTGTATAAAAAACAATATCAGGGGGAAATCAAAATATGATGTCAAACAAAATGCTAGTAGCATTATTTATACATTTAAAATGTATTATGCAGCAAATTAACTTTAAACTAGCTGAATAACATTGTGGGAATTATACATTACTGTATTTATCATTGAGCACTTAAATGTTATTGATGAGATGACTTTAAATATATAAATGTATACACCCACCATTCTGATAATAGTTTTATTAATGTGGCCCAAAGTCCCTTAATGCGTTGAAAACAATTTTTTTTTTTTTAAACCAAAAAGTTTGGGGTTTACCTTCATGTTTAACCTTTGTATGATTACCAAGATCACCCTGTCTCGTTCATTAATTTTTTTGCAGAACGATAATCAAACTTCAACCTCTAATGACTTGAGGGGGAAATTTAATTAATAAACTGTACCAAAAAAAAAAAAAAAACAAACGTTAAAACAAAGATTTTCACAATCTCTGGTACTTTATTCTGGAATTAAGTTAATGCAGTTAATGCAAGTTAATGTACACACCATTGCATAATTTTAAAAAAATGTAAATAAAATCTCATCTGGCTAAGGATATAACACTGCTCTAGTTGTATCAACAAGCAAAAGTTCCTGTGCTTTATATGATCTTATTTAGTTAAATACACCCCTAAATTAATTTTAAATGATTTCCCATGACCGTCTTACAGCTCCATGGCAGAATGGAGCAAGGCAAAGCTAAGGAAACTCTTTCTTGTTTTTTCTGTAGCGCAGCGGTGTATAAATGTGTTGTTTTTACAATATACAAAGTATGGATTAAATCAGAAGACTATTTAAACCGTCCATTGTAGACAACCGTTTTGTTAATGAAAGCTGTATATCTCAGCAGAACGGCAAATGTTACGTTTTAAAGACAGCAGAGAGAGAAGGGGATGCGGCGACAGACATGAGAATGTTCATGTTGGCTCAAGAAATTTCTTGCTAAAAGAAAATGTGAGCCCTGGGCAGGGCCTTTGTTGTTGGGTCACTCTTTTGAAGAACATTTCTGGACATTTTTGTTGTCTCAGAAAACAGCAGACAACTTGCCATATTTTTTCTCCTATGCGTGCCTATTGTTTTAAAAAGTTACTCCTAATATGAATCATTACCTGTCATTAGTTAATTGTTCCTCTCTGTCTCAGTTTTTAGAAGTTGCACAGCAAGTTAAGCACTATGGCTTTATGCAGGCTGAAGCTTGTATCTGTGAACACCCAGAGCAAAACAGCCCTACTGTTGTTAGGGTGGGATATGAGGAAATTAATTGCTGCACCCAGTTACTTAGCAACCAAGCTGAAGAGACCAGCTTTGAGATCAGCAAAGTGAGATGTTGGAGTGTCAGGTTGCTGGTAAGTATCAGGATTGTAACGCACAGCTGAAAATGATTATTTTAAGTTGCCAAGCAAAAAGGACAAGGCATTTCCTACCCAAATAAATGAGGCAATTGAAGTAGGCAAGAGTGCGTAAATAATAATACACTGCATCTTTGTAAATGCCTCTGTACATTCTTAACTATCTATTTTCAATTACTCCAGTAAGGCAGCGAATGCATAACCATCCGTTGTCAATTTTCCCGTTCTTTATCCACTACTTAATTTATTTATTTTTTTAACTGCAAGTTTTTATTAAGCATACTTGGGGGTTGATGTGATCAATTTATACCCCGCCTGGAATCACCCTTGAACCATCTTATCCCAGAATAACTACAGTTAGGTTAATGAATCTGAGGTGGTACCCAGTGCTGAAAAATAAAATCCATCGGTGAGGGGGACCGAATCTTCTTTTTTTAATTTTTGTTTATATTTGCACCAAATTTATTTTAATGGTTTTACACAGTGCACTATGTAACAATTGTAATGAGTTTATAAACATTTTTAATAGGGGACATCAACAGGAAACCCAAGTGAGGAAGATGACATTAAACTGGAATTCAGTTTTGAGTATTGCTATGGAAACGATACCTGGAAATGGATTACTATTCACACACACCAGGTACAGATTAGAAAGGATCAGAATGAATTTTTAATCGTTAACCTTCTCTACCACCTGAAGTTGTTTAACAGACACAGTATGTGATGCTGAAATATGTGAAGATCCAGAAGGTATAGATGGGATTCATTTTCATACAATTCATATCAGTTTGATCAGGTGGTTAGAGCAAGGAAAGGAAAAAACCTTGGTAATTTATTTCTTCGTTCTAGTCAGTTGCGGCTCGTCAGAGGAGGCAATCCCTACTTGGTCATTTTAAAATAAATACATTCTTATTTATGTATGTATTTTTTATTTATTTATTTATATATATAATATGCAACATATTTATTTTACACGGAGGCATCCACCAAATCCAAATTCTCCACTTAGTTAGAGATGTGCGAACCGGTTCCTTTGAAACCGGGAACCCGGTTCCTGCACTGGAACCAACGAACTGGATACAAATGTCAAGGATCCGGTTCCAGTGAGTACTAATATGTTTTTAATAAAACGGACTATTAAAAAACATCAAACCATTTAAATGATCAAATACTTAAAATTTCTGTCAAATACATTTGATGACTATAATTGACACACACTTAAAACATGCACTTAACTAGACTATATATTTGCGTTTTGTTGTCCTTGTTTTGGACTATTGACTGATTGCAGCTGTGATGAGTTTAGTTATTACTTATTTACTTCTTTTTTGCTCTGTGATTGTTGTGGTCTTTCCGGGTTATCTTTACCACTGGCCGCCACTGGTTCTAGTTGACTTTCAGGAAGGCTTCCTATAGCGATTAATTTTACCCTGACAGATTTAAACAAAATGTAATGCAAAAGCCTAGCCTTTTCCACTTCAATGCCATTGGTTCCCCATTTAAAGGTTAGTCAACTTTTTTGCAAACAAACAAGGGATGTTTAGATTTTAAAAAAGGTTAAAATGAGGTCAACATGATGCACATACATTACATGCCAAATTGAAAGTAAGGCTTTCGACGCTTCACAGACCCATTCCAAAATTATAACATGGCACAAATGGTCTTTCTATACATTTCAAGGGGAGACCTGACATCACAACTGTGCATCTATAATGCAGAGGAATGGACCTGAGATATCTGAAGATCAGCACCTGTGTGCTAATAGACAACTGCATGGCTTAGCTTATTTAGTATTATTGAGGGTCTATGAAACTAACTGATGAGCGTTTTCATTTAACCCATTCTACTAATGTGTAATAGGTATTGTTAAAATGGATTCTGTACCACAATGGTCTGCTCAAGACACAACATTTCCATTGTTACAAAGCCTTATTTAATGTTCCCAATGTTTCTGATTGCTGAAACTGTTTTTTGTAGGCGTTTTTGCTGAGCACGTTCATGCACCAAATTGAGGCAGAACACGCAGCAAAGAATCATGACCTGATTGATGAAATGGTAAGTGCTGAAGTATCATTTAACAGTGTCTTTGTGTTCCTTCTGTTTTTCCTACAGCAGTTGTAATATTTAGTCATGTAAGTTATTGAATGAGAAGCAGCAACTCAAGTAATGCACACTCCATCCATACATTTATTTATTTTGTTTCTTCTAAATGAGCATGCATTCATATCATTTATTTATTTATTTATTTATTTATTTATTTATTTATTTGTTTTGACAAGCAGGGATCTTCTGTAGCTATAAATCACAGGGATACAGGGTTTTAATGTCATCTGTCCTGTATGTTTGTGCATTTAAGTTGCAAGACTTTCTTAATCAGTCATACTACTATAATATGTTGTGTTTTATGTCTTTTAGCAGATTGAAATGCCTGATGCACAAATTAAGAAGCAGAGTTTTCGCAAGTACCTGAAGGTGAGTGCCTTGTCAAGGACACATTGCGTACCCCCTCAAGTCTTAGGTCAGGGCTGTAGCTCTTAGGTACATCAACGTTTCACCTATAACTCTAAAGAGAGAGGGAACCTAGAACAGACTAGGAATAAATAATACAAGTTTGACTGTATTGATCAGTTTCCATTCTTCTCAATTCTTAAAAGCAGCTTTCTTATGTATGTATGGATGTATGTATGGATGTAACAAATATATGGGTTGTATTCTCTCAAATCACTCCTATAAAAAAAGTAAAAACAAGAATTTGACTTTAACAAAAATACACTGTTTAATCGTATTTCAGGCATTTTCCCATTTCAACCAGTTATTAAATTAAGTCACCGTTTAACAATTAAATTTATTTAAAAAATAAATTCCCTTTTAAATAAATAAATACATTTGCAATATATGGCACAAATTAATAATACCCTTGTTTTGTGAAATTTGTGTTGCTGTCACGTTGATTCTTCCCTTCTATTTAGTTTAGTCTTTCTAGAGTTCTACGGTATATCACTGAATTTGTCCTGTTGAGGGGCCCCTGGCTGAAATGCAGTATTGCTGTTCTTGAGTTGTGCAAGATCAAGCTGTAGTCGTGTCCAGAGAGTGGCTGACAGCAGCCACAGGTCCTTATAAAATGTAATCAGCTATGGGAAGTGTCTTTTTGAATTCCCTTCAGCGTATAAATAAAAGATGTGAACCCTTTAGAAGTGCTGCAGCATTGCTTTGTTGATTTACAGCTGTCTTGATCAGTGTAGCAGCAATAAGATGTGAGAAAGTATTTTCACTCTAAACTAAATTCATTTGAAACCATTAGGCTTCCAACATAAACCATTCTTAATAAAATTCAAAAGCATTTGTAATTATTATTTTTTATTTAAATTGGCAGCACTTACCTGATAAAATAATATAATAATATAATGAGCTATGGGAAGTTTATTTTCTAATTCCCTTCAGCGAATATCAGTAGCAACAATAACATGCACTTATTTTCTTAAAGGCACAGTGCTCAATTTTGTAGTTTTGTACTGCTGACTAAAATAGGTAAAAGTGCAAATATACTATTTACACATTAACAGGGGGATTTTGTATGTTTCCTCAACTGTACTTTGTTTAGTTAATGTTTAAGGCTGCTTAGTCAGATACATGATCACCTGCAGTTTAGTATCCAAACTAAACCAATGTTTTCCTTACCGAGTTAATCTGCATCCACACTGGACAGAGCAACGCGAGCGAAGTCACCGAATGTCAGTTCACATCAGACGCGACCTGGAAACGATCCAAAAGACTGGAAATATATACATGACCTGCCCCCGCCCCCCATGCGTTCCTATTGGACATACTAGAGATGGGCTGCCCCATTACAAAACAGGTCTTGTTTTGATGAAAGGTTACCACCCTGACCTCCGGCAACTCTGCTGAAAAATAAAGGTTGGACTTGTAAAATCTATAGATCTTGAACATCCCTATATATCCAACAGTTTTATTGTTATCATATAGTATTAGTAATTGTACAGTTGTACTCGTAGTATTATTATTTTTTTCTTCGTGGTACCAGACGTCGTCATAGTCCGATTTGAAGCTCGGTACATCTGTCAGCAGACAGCTGGACAATAGTAGTATAGGTGAACTGATATTTTCAACAAAATTATTTTATTGTTACACATTTATATGTACAACTTACGGCAATCTTGATTGTGTTTCTTTACAAATTCCTTCATTGATCCTTTTTATTAACTGCTTTAAGTATTTTGATGTGCAATATTATTATTATTATTATTATTATTATTATTATTATTATTATTATTATTATTATGCACAAGTCACCACTTACCTTGTATTACTACTGATGCCATTCTGCAAATCTGTTTTTCTACTTTATCGTAAACGCGATTGAAGACTGTGAAGCATCAGATCATGGGTGAGTGTTTGAGCCGTCTCTGACTTAATTTACTTATGAATAATTATACACAGAACAAGGACATGTGCCATGGCAAGACAAAAGACTTTTATTTAGTTTTTCCTTTTAAAACAGCCCAGTGAACAGACATGGCTCATCATTTTCAAAACTATGAGCTTCTGTAATGTTGGGATGTGTCACATAGAATACAAACGTATTGCTGGCTTTGTTTTACAACGTATAGAATAGTAGGACCTCGATAATATTTTTGTTTGTTTGGTGAATCTGTCTATGCATGTGTTCACATTATGCGTATGTAAAGACATTGTTCTTGTCACAGATTTGTGCCACAGAACAATTTAGTGAACAAAAGGTTATTTATCATAAAAGCAAGCAAACAAACAAACCAAAAAAAGCCATAGCTTAAAATTAGGTCACATGTTCAAGTTGTGTGAATGCGGGACCTTTTTTGTGTCATTTTTAAAAGCCAGCAAAAGTGCACGTTTTTCATTTAAATGCTGGATATATAGACTGCATGTATGGTCCGGTTTATTTTTGTTTATTAATAAACCTATTTTTATACAGTTTGCATAATCGGAAAGAAAATGTCTCGGTGCTGCTAAATGCACCACCTGCAAGCCACGACTACTGGTACTACATAAAATGATTAACTTGTTTTGAGGCCTGACGTGTTTTGAGGCGTGTGTTTGACATGTTTCAAGGGTGTTAACCTTGCTTCTGATTGGTCAGATTCATTCCAGTCGCACAACGAAAAAAAAAATAGAAACAGGTTCTATTTTAGCGACGCAAAATTTTCTCAAAGCGACGTCGCTCGCTGCTGGAGTGGATACTCCCATTTGACTGCAGTGACTTCTAAATTATTCATCTGCATCACTCACGTTGAGTGTGGATGCAGCTTTACTGTTCAGCAGGCACCAGCGTGACAGTATGTGGTACTGCAGTGAGTCTCGGAAGGCAGTCTGAATGCTAGGCAACAGACCTGGTAAAATAGAGCAAGGCTTTTCTAAGGGCACAAAATCTTAACTAATTCAGAAAAACTTGATTCCCTGCTTTCTCAATCTAATAACTTGTGAGCTGAAGGCAGGTCAACACAATTAGAAAATAGTAAGTTTAAAAAGAAAATGTCATATCTAAAAATAAATAAATAAATAAATAAGAAAGCAATTCTAACCTACCTTATATCTTTGATTTATTGAGCATGTACTTTTTTCTTTAAAAGCAAAAGGCCATCTCCCAGCAATACTTTAAATATTTGAACATAAATAAAAAAATATATATTGGTATGTGGGGTTTTTGTACTTTAGAACAGCTGGTTTATATTATAAATCCCCCTACTATTTTTTTTTTAAGAAAATAAAACAAAAATAATTTCATAACTCTGTCACAACCCTGTCCTGACACCAATTCATTGCCTGGCATCAAAACATGGGAACTTGGGGCTGTGTGACGGTTTTGTTTAAAAACTGTAGTGCACGCAGTTAGTCCCTGTGGACTTTAAGTGGAATTTTCCCATTCCCTTCAAATGCAAAATTTTGATCATATTCTTGTTTATTTGCATGGGTAAGCAGAACTGTGCAAAATGATTATCAACAGCTAGGAGGGTGCAAAACATTTCTTAAATAGACAACCCTTTCTTAATATATTCAGTGGCAGATTAAATGTATTCTCTGATGTTACATGTTTCTTAATTGAAAGTGTGAATGGGAGGTTGGATTATTTGCTAATGATACACTCTGTGTCGGCATTCTGTAATTTGACTGCTTCAGAATACAATATGCAGCCAGTTGTTTTGCTTTCAGATTCATTCCATATTTGTAATAGCAAGCCAGTCTGTCAAATATATTTTAAAGATTTAGCATTTTGAAGTATATAAAGATTTGCTCCCAGTTGCATCTCCCAAATTAACTCATAAATGGTTACAGTTTTAAAAAATGAAATTCCAGTAATCCACATACAATATTATATATGAGGCAGCAGTGTGGAGTAGTGGTTAGGGCTCTGGACTCCTGACCAGAGGGTCATGGGTTCAATCCCCGGTGGGTGACACTGCTGCTGTACCCTTGAGCAAGGTACTTTACCTAGATTGCTCCAGTAAAAACCCAGCTGTATAAATGGGTAATTGTATGTAAAAATTAATGTGATATCTTGTAACAATTGTAAGTCGCCCTGGATAAGGGCGTCTGCTAAGAAATAAATAATAATAATAATAATAACACAACCATACATCATGCTCCCAGTTGCTTCTGCAAGTCACAGGAACCACTGAAAAAAACAACGTTTTCACAAGATGGAATATGTCACATGACTGAATTGTATTAACTGTTAGTGGTTAGGGTCTGATTTTATGGAAAACACTTTTCTACCCTCTGAATTTATTATTATTATTATTATTATTATTATTATTATTATAACCAAAATGAACTTAATCTGGCAGATAATTTCAGTAATGTGTTTAGCTATTATAGATCAATGCTTTACCTAATGGGAAAAATAAAGATATTTCCTTTTTGAATTTGGGTATTATTATTCATTTATTTATTATTATTTGTTATTTCTTAGCAGACACCCTTTGTTAATCTTCAATGCTAATCTTCAATATTTTTTTTTTAAATTTATGACATATAGATAGATTGATAGATAGATAGATAGATAGATTTAATGTCATAAATTAGAAACAAAATATTAAAGATTAACATCACTGGTTTCCTTTTCCAGCACCATGTCAAAAAACAGATTCAAAGATGTGGGTATCAAAACTGTAACACCATACATTCATTTTTTTCATTCTCATTTCAATGCATTCTTTTTTTATTTCTAGACTGACAAAGCCAGACCAACACTGACAAGAATCAAGTCTGCAGTCCGGGGAAGCAAAGAAGATAACGTGTTTGAAGACATTCAGGACAAGGACCTGTGAATGAAGAAAACGTCCAGATGCTGTCATTTTACATTGTGTAAGATATTTGTTTCTGGGGTGCCCACTGCCAGCCTCCCAGATCATTGGTGATACAGTGATGTTCAATATTTACGTAAAGGTGGTCAGCATAGGATTTTGTTTAGACTGTATTGGGGTGCCCTACATCATGGCTCAGCAAGGGGGTGGTACAATAATCTATCCCCACCCCACAACACTGAGCCATCCTTAATCCCCAGTCCTGCTAACTGGAGAAAGAAGATCATTTACTGTAAGACACACACACACACACACACACACACACACACACACACACACACACACACACACACACACACACACACACACACACACACACACACACACACACACACACACACACACACACACACACACACACACACACACACACACACACACACACACACACACACACACACACACACACACACACACACACACACTACTCCCCTCCTGTTCATTGCAGACTAACTGACCAAATAGCTGAAACAACTGTACCTTATTTGGCAGTGACTAAACAAACAGCACACAGACATTTCAAACAAGGCACCAAACACTCGGGACCTCCAAGAGATTGGAATATCATGGTCCACTTTGTCAGGACTTATTTTTATTGGGTAAGCAGCACCAGCTGTTCATCCTGATCCAATGTAAACACTACAGATATCCATGTCTTTACGGCAGTGGAAGCTTTCTTCATATCCCTACCAGCGACCCAATGTTAACAAATGTTCCAGAGTATACAAGGCGGAGAGTCCAGTAAAAATGCTTGTGATGCTTGACCCTAAAACACTGCTGAGGTGAATGACCTAGTACCAGTGTACCAGATTTTCTACAGGGCAAGGCAAGCAAACTGAGAGCTTTTTCTTTTCCGGTGTAGTACCACATGTGATGTTTTAAAATGAAAATACACAATATAAGATGTTTCTTTCAAAACTACACATCTGAGAACCTCTTTAACCTTAACAAACTGACAAAGGCTTATTGGTTTCAAGAACAGGTACAACTGTAGACTTTGTAGATCCCCTAATAAAATAATACTGGACTGGACCTAGAGTTTACCCTCATTGCATTAAAATAAGATCATTTTAAATGATGTAACCATTAAAGAATCTTAGAGTCAAGCATAGTTTGTTTAGTGCTCATCATTATTGCAGGAAATGGGTTCTTAAGAGTATGCGAGATGCAAATATTCATTATATATACATTACATTTATATGCTTGGTTTGTTTTAGACTGTTAAGGCCTTCACACACCAGATGCGATACGATTTTTACTGGAGCGACACGACCAATTCGCTGTGAGATCACTGTGCACACCAGAAGCGATCACAGACACGACACGACAGCTGGAAATTTGTGGTGCGTGTGGGTGGTGCTGTCAGACCAGGAAATTAAACAATAACAGTGGTGTATGGGCAAAACGGCATTGCTGCGCTCGTATTTAATAGTTAACAAAATAAACAGTTTAAACAAAAGAACACACAAAACAAAGCAAAGGGCACTCTGGGAAAAGTGAAACAAACACTAACAATTCTAGACAAGTATATTTTAGATATAGCAATTGTTTCTCTATTAATATAGAATCACGTCTCGCCTCTGACACTCTCTCCTGGAGTGCAGAAAGCTGCAGGTTTTTATGCAGGTGACCATCTCCCATTTAGCAACAAGTAATCAATGAATTAACTTGGGAGAGGGTCACCTTCTGCACAAGGTTTTTAAATAAATAAACAAAACACAAACGCACGGCTTTTCACCGTTATCTTAAATAATAAATAATCATGTTGGACGGCTTTCTTCCGTCCACACATAAACACAATATATTTATATAATAATAATAGTAGTAATAATAGTAGTAGTTGTAGTAGTAGTAATAATAATAATAATAATAAATGAATACCTACATAAATAATAAAATACACACAAGGGGTGGGCACCCGTCACAAAGTGAAACTGCTTGATTTATAATAGTAGTAATAATAGTAGTAGTTGTAGTAGTAGTAATAATAATAATAATAATAAATGAATACCTACATAAATAATAAAATACACACAAGGGGTGGGCACCCGTCACAAAGTGAAACTGCTTGATTTCAAACCACATGACATTAAGCTGTTCTCTGATTGCTCAGTTGTGTAGTTGTCGCACGACGAACTCGCAAAAATAGGACCAGGTTCTATTTATTTTTCCCTCGCTCGCGTTGGAATTTGTGTCGTGGCGACGTCGCTTGTTGTGTCGTCTTTGGTGTGAAGGGTGCTATTGAAAAGCATAGGTTTTACTGATTTTCTCGTGTCACTTTGTCCTGTCGCTCTTTGCGTCGCGTCTAGTGTATAAAGGCCTTTAGGCTGAGAGTCAAAAGCATGTTTGCTAGACTTGTGTAAAAAATATTTAGGATATGAACTTCTTGGGGAATATGACTACAGTAATAAATACTGCTCATGTTAATAATGTGTAATGTGCAGTAGACAGCAATGGATGCCAACATATTTATGTTTTGTACTTTTGCTTATATGTTTATTGAAACTTTCAGTATTTTCTTTTTCAGTAAGTTATATCAATTAAATGTTAAGTATAATGGCCCTCGTGGACAGAGGTTGCCTACCTCTATTATACAGTAATCATAATCATATGTATAATGATTGTTAAAACATTTCCAACTATATATTCTGCAATATATATGTATTCCTGCAGACCATAATTACTAGGGTTATTCAGGGATTAAATAAATAAAACATTTTTACCTACTGTGTTGACATAGCATAAAAATCTATTCTTTTATTCTGTCTTTTACCACATTTCTCATGACTACCTTTTTAAATGGCACACTTCAAATGAACTTGTATTATTATTAATATTATTATTATTTATTTCTTAGCAGACGCCCTTATCCAGGGCGATTTACAATCGTAAGCAAATACATTTCAAGTATCACAGTACAAGTAATAATACAATTAAGAGCAAGATAAATACAATGACTTTGGTTCAAGAAAGTACAAATCTGACAAAATACAATTCAATAATACAGCAGATAACAGTGTCAGTGATAGTTACATCAGGATACAATTAAATACAAAATACTACAGATTAAACACTTGGGAGATTACAGTACTCTGATGTACAGGATTAATGCAGTAAAATAGGGGGCAGATAAAAGCAAGTAAAGCGCATTTAAGGAAAGGTGACACGTGTCCCAGGGGAAGAACAGAGGAGTTCTACAGGTGCTTTCTGAAGAGGTGAGTCTTGAGGAGGCGCCGGAATGTGGTCAGGGACTGGGCAGTCCTGACATCTGCAGGAAGGTCATTCCACCACTGCGGGGCGAGGGTGGAGAAGGAGCGGGCTCTGGAGGCAGGGGAGCATAGAGGAGGTAGAGACAGTCGAGTGGGGGTGTAGGGAGAGATGAGGGTCTGGAGGTAGCTGGGTGCAGTCTGGTCAAGGCATCTGTAGGCTAGTACAAGAGTCTTGAACTGGATGCGAGCGGTGATCGGGAGCCAGTGGAGTGAGCGGAGTAGTGGAGTTGCGTGGGAGAAGCGAGGCAGAGAGAACACCAGACGGGCAGCGGAGTTGTGGATGATTGGAGCGGACGGGTGGCGGACGCAGTGACAACGTGTCTCTTGCAGGTTATTGAAGCCATGCAGCCACTTTTCAGGTAGTGCCTTCACGTTTGGTACACTGCTGTATGATGGTGGTGAACCTGCCCATTTTCACTGATATGATCGACTCGGCAGAGAATCATTTATTAATGTTGGGGGGGGATTATGTGGAAATGTTTTAATCTCTTTTTATTTGTTGCCTGCTAGCTACCACTAAGGAAAGGCTAGGATTGAAATTGTGTTAAATCATTTTATGGTATTATCCAGTGTTGTCCAGTGAAAATGAACTGCCACTTCACTTACCACATGTCCCCGGCAATGATTTGTTTTTGTTCACAAAATACACCCTATTTCTAGTTGTTTTGCGTTGCAATTCAGCACTGTTTATTCACACATGTAATATATATATATATATATATATATATATATATATATATATATATATATATATAACCCACGACGCACACCCTGTCGTGGGTTATTTCTTACATATGTATAAAAAAATAAGAACTATATTATGTATCCTTCCACTGAAAAAAATAGTCCCTGAACACTGTTTGACTGTAAGCCATTGGCAAACTCAGACCACAACATGGTCTCATTTGAAGTATTTTTTAAAACCCCAAAAGTAATGACTAAAGCTAAGGTTTACAATTTTAGAAAAGTAAACTATGAAGGTATGAAACAGAGACTAACAGGAGTAGATTGGAGTAAAATAGAGAAAACATCCACAGAAAAAGCATGGCTGTTTTTTAAAAATGTAGTACTAGATGCGCAAAACAATTACATCCCAAAAGTAGACAAATCTAAATCTAAAACAAAATGGCCAAAATGGTTTAATAGATCAATTTTTAAAAAAAAATCAGCAAAAAAATGCACTTTACAGAGCGTTTAAAAGGGACCAAAAACAAAGTACACAGAAAGAGTACTTGGAACTGCAAACACCAGTCAAAAAGGAAATTAGAAAGGCCAAGAGAGAGATAGAAATCAATATTGCTAAGGGGGCTAAAACCAATTCCAAAATGCTTTTCCAATATTATAACAGCAAGAGAACATTCAAAGAGGAGGTTAAATATCTAAGAGACACAAATGGCAAAATCATAGATGAAGAAAAAAAAATAGCAAATATATTAAATGATTACTTTTCACAGGTTTTTACAAAGGAGGACACAGACAACATGCCCCACATGTCGACCTGTTCCTATCCAATTTTAAATAACTTTAGCATAACAGAGGCAGAAGTGTTAAAGGGACGGAGCTCTTAAAATAAACAAATCCCCTGGGCCGGATGAGATCCTCCCAGTAGTACTCAAAGAAATGAAAGAAGTTATTTACAAACCGCTAACCAAGATCATGCAACAGTCTCTTGAAACAGGGGTTGTACCGACAGACTGGAAAATAGCAAACGTAATACCGATCCACAAAAAGGGAGACAAAACCGAAACAGGTAACTACAGACCAATAAGCCTGACTTCTATTATATGTAAACTTATGGAAACTATAATAAGATCCAAAATGGAAAATTACCTATATGGTAACAATATCCTGGGAGACAGTCAGCATGGTTTTAGGAAAGGGAGATCGTGTCTAACTAACCTGCTTGATTTTTTTGAGGATGCAACATCGACAATGGATAATTGCAAAGCATACAACATGGTTTATTTAGATTTCCAAAAAGCTTTTGACAAAGTCCTGCATAAAAGATTAATTCTCAACTCTGAACACAGTAAGGATTCAAGGAAATGCATGCACATGGATTAGGGAGTGATTAACATGTAGAAAACAGAAAGTACTGATTAGAGGAGAAACCTCAAAATGGAGCGAGGTAACCAGTGGTGTACCACAGGGATCAGTGTTAGGTCCTCTGCTATTCCTATACTACATTAATGATTTAGATTCTGGTATAGTAAGCAAACTTGTTAAATTTGCAGATGACACAAAAATAGGAGGAGTGGCAAACACTTGCAGCAGCAAAGGTCATTCAAAATGATCTAGACAGCATTCAGAACTGGGCAGACACATGGCAAATGACATTTAATAGAGAAAAGTGTAAAGTACTGCATGCATGCAATAAAAATGTGCATTATAAATATCATATGGGAGATACTGAAATTGAAGAAGTAATCTATGAAAAAGACCTAGGAGTTTATGTTGACTCAGAAATGTCTTCATCTAGACAATGTGGGGAAGCTATAAAAAAAAGGCCAACAAGATGCTTGGATATATTGTGAGAAGTGTTGAATTTACAGTAAATCAAGGGAAGTAATGTTAAAACTTTACAATGCATTAATAAGACGTCACCTAGAATATTGTGGTCAGTTCTGGTCACCTTGTTACAAAAAGGATATTGCTGCTCTAGAAAGAGTGCAAAGAAGAGCAACCAGAATTATCCCGGGTTTAAAAGGCATGTCATATGCAGACAGGCTAAAAGAATTGAATCTAATCAGTCTTGAACAAAGAAGACTACGCGGTGATCTGATTCAAGCATTCAAAATCCTAAAACGTATAGACAATGTCGACCCAGGGGACTTTTTTGACCTGAAAAAAGAAACAAGGACCAGGGGTCACAAATGGAGATTAGATAAAGGGGCATTCAGAAGAGAAAATGGGAGGCACTTTTTTTACACAGAGAATTGTGAGTGTCTGGAACCAACTCCCCAGTAATGTTGTTGAAGCTGATACCCTGGGATCCTTCAAGAAACTGCTTGATAAGATTCTGGGATCAATAAGCTACTAACAACCAAACGAGCAAGATGGGCCGAATGGCCTCCTCTCATTTGTAAACTTTCTTATGTTCTTCTTATGTTCTTATAACCTGCCTGAAGATAAAAGTAGCCTGCCTTGTAACAGAGGGGAAACAAATCCTCATCAGATTTCCATACCAGGAATGACCAAAGTCATGAACTAGTTTGGCCAAAAACAGGCTAATTACTTCCAAAGACTGGTCTGTAATCCTCTTGTAATTAATTTTCTTCCAGATATTACTGCTTAATTAATTACTGCCAACTATTACAGTGAAAAGTAAACTAAAATTAGGTTTCTTCTGAACAAATCAATTACATAGTTCTTAACTGATATGTGTGGAATGGTCAATTATAGAAGGATTGCTTAATATGCTTCTGTAATGACTGGCATCACACTAAGAAGATTTAACCAGTCTAAACACCACAGTATCCAACTTTACTATCCGTGGTTTATTTATTTTTTAATTAAGACAAGGAAGTGGTGATTTATACTGTGTTGTGTAACACCATGGGCTAAACATACTGAAACAACAGAAATCCCCCTTGCTCTCTTATTCTTGTAATGCAAATACCATGGAAATGATCAGTGACGTTACAGTAAATAACAGGCAAAGTTAAAAAAAAATTTTGGTCTTCCAAGAACAAATAGGTAAAGGAAACTTTAAAAAGATATGCTTTTTTATTCACTGCCTTACATCATTAAAACAACACGCCAAGAAAGTCTAAGTTACTTTAAATTGGGACCGAGGTGATGCTCCCATTGAACAGTATAAAATACATTTCTAATTTCAATGCTAAATGGTGATTCACGGGCATAGATTAATACATCTTGGCAACAAGAGGCCCTGAAAAGCACAATCATGAGGCTTCAGCTTCACTGGGGTGGAGGTTCTTTCTAATTTCAGTATTTAGACAATGCAAGTTCAGTTTATTAGGAATTAAAACCATGCTGTGCAGATCATGTATACAATTCTGAATTGTCCTTTCATGTAGTGTTACCCAGATCTATTTCTGTACCACTATAGTATCTACTCAGAATCTCAATGGAATTCTAATGGTTCTGCAGTTGCTATGTGATCTAACAACAAAAGCTGGTTCCTATGACTACATTCTTGCAACCAGGTAGCATTAAGCAACTTTCTGTCTTGCCTGCATTACAGAGTCAACTGCAGCTTAGGACTTAAATACCACTATAAGGATAGCTATGCCACAATTCAAATTTGGTCTCTGATTTTTTAAGATTGTATTAACTATTCCATTTAGGTACTTCAGATGGTCTGTTTTAATTTTTTGCGTTAATGCGTATGGCCCTGTGTGGCAGGATGGCTTGGTGGATAACGTCAAACCAAACCAGGAAATACACAAATTACTGTGGGGTGAGTCACCAATGCACTCCCATTTATTTAATAAACAACCAAAAATAACAAAAGATGAACACACAAACAAAAAGGCACAATGACCAAACAAACAAATCTCTCACTCTCTCTCTCTCTCACTCTCTCTCTCTCTCTCTCTAAACCACAACCGAAAACCACACCAAAATAAATAAATATGTATTACTTGTCATGACGCACAGGAATCACTGGAGACACATACCAAGGCTCTCGGGAACAATGTGGTTTATTAGGCAATAAGAAGTTAGTACCATCCACACACTCACTCATACACTCACAGACAGCCCTTCCCCACCCTAGAGCAATCTCAAGGTGACATTCATACAACAACAAAACAACAACACAGGAAGGGTTTCAACAATGACAGATAATACAATACAACAGTAAATTCCCTTTCCAATCACTACAGCGAAACACAACAACAATAACAAGAGTTTCCCCCACAATTTTTCCCACTTCCAGCGTCCTCTGCTGCTAATTAGCATGTTGATGGGAGGCCGGTGAGTCAGTCCGGCCGTGCCCGTTACACAGCCCCCACCTCGGGGCCAAACGTCCTGTCAGCCCAACACTTAATGTTCAAACGAAGTCAGAAAGTCCCGGAGGCGGCCGACGGAAATGCTGGCCGCGCCTGCGAGCAGGTGCTGTGGACTGGGAGTCAACCAGGTTTGCTCCAAGATGGTATGGGGCCAGACGGTCTTGGTGGAGTACGACCGATCGGCCCCTGGTTCACAGCTGCACTCGGTAAGTCACCTCGGAGAGCCTCTCGAGAATCAGCCCTCCCAGTGATTGGCCAGCTTGGGGCAGAGTCCTTTTCTTCTCCAGAGGCAGTAAACCCATATCTGCTCCCCAGCCTGAAACCCCTGGCCCCGGCAGCAGGTATCGTACGCCCGCTTCTGGCACTGGCCAGCTGATGTGAGGTGCTTCCGAGCATAAGCATGGGCGGTGTCCAGCCGGTCTTGTAGCTGCTGGAGGTATTCCGGGCCGGCTGGTTCTGGGGTGTGGAGCTGGGGTGGCCTGCCAAACACAAGGTCCACTGGGATGCAAAGCACTCTTCCAAACATAAGCGCTGCCGGCGGGCATCCTGTGGACTCCTGGACTGCAGGCCATTAGGACCAAGGGCAAGTACTGGTCCCAGTCGCGCTGGTGCTGGGAGGTCCACATGGCAAGCTGGGTGGCAAGGTTGCAGTTAAACCGCTTCACTAATCCGTCGCTCTGTGGGTGGAGCGGTGTTGTCCTGGTTTTCTTTATGCCCAGCCGTCTGCATACCTCCCCAAACACTTGTGCCTCAAAAGTTACACCCCTGGTCACTGTATAGCTCCTCTGAAACCCCAAACCGACAGAACATACCGTCCAGCAGTGCCTCCATGCAGGTAATTGTGCTCTGGTTGGGAACAGTGTATGCCTCTGGCTATTTAGTGAAGGGCCCTAGAATGTCCACAGCGACGTATTCTAATTGTGCCCCCACCTGGTACTGTTGGAGCGAAGTGTGGGAGTGGTTCAAGGGGCCCTTCCGGGCGGTGCACCGGTCGCAGCAACGCACATAGGTTTCCACGTTGCGGCAGCACCGCCCCCAGTAGAACTGGGTCTTGGTGACACTAAAGTGTCCAGTGGCTGGTCCGCCATGCGTGGTTCACAGGACAGTCTCCTGGAGAGCTTGGGGAACCACCGCTTGTAACCACAGGCGTCTGTCCAGGCACGGTAAGCACACTTCCCCCGGAGGCTCAAACATTCCCATTGCGCCACCAGCGCTTTTACCACAGGGAAGAGGGCTGACACCGCGTCTCTGGCTGGATGCTGACCCGCTGATAACCAATGGATCAGCGGTACCAGTTCAGCGTCCAGACCCTGCTGACGATAGAGCTCCCCCTCTGGCAACTCGAGCGAGGTCTCTATGGCTACAGCGATAGCACCTGCTCATCCAGGGACCGCTGTGCCTCCCGCTCCTCCATCCGATGGCAGTGCTCCTCGGAGGAGCAGGGGTGATGGGACAGGGCACCTGCGTTGTTGTGCAGGCGGCCGGCCTGGTGCTGAATGGAGTAGTTGTATCCCTGCAGTGCTTCTATCCAGTGAGCCACCTGTCCTTCAGGCTCACCGTCCAGGCCCTCCAGGGCCAGCACTGCCCCAATCCCCGTGTTGCTTGCGTCCGTGTCCAGGATGAATAGTTTCTGGGGATCGGGGAATGCCGAGACCGGGGCTTCACGAGGGCCTCTTGCAGTTCTCCAAAGGCTGTGCAGTCGGTGTCCCAGGTGAACCGGCCCCCTTTTTCAGTCAATTTGTTAAGAACTTTAGAAAGCATGTTTTAAACAGTCGCAATTGTTGCTGGCATTTCCCAGTCTGCTTTTTACTTGTGTGTTGCCAGTTGTGCTCAATGTATTTTTGAGACAAACACCCAAGTACTTACAAGCCTTGAAAACAAATTTCTATGACATTTCTGGTTTCCCCATCGTGTTGGGAGCAATAGACTGCACTGCATGTGCCACTAACCCCTCCAGCTCATTCTGAGCATCTGTATAGGACCATGATCTAATGTGTGTTAATTGTCAAGGCTACTAAGTAGATCAAATTAAAAAATAATAATAAATAAAATAAAATTTAAAAAACCCTAAAATCATTTAGTTTCAATTTAAAATAATATTTTATTCACATTGTACAATGCAGCAGCATGATTTATTTTGTGTTACCAGTAGGTATTCATTTGATTTTACTATGTACTGTATACTGTATAGGCCTACATTACATAATGTAATGTGTAGCCTACCCAAAACACATTAGTGTCATTTCAGCGCAATGATTTATATTTAAAATACATTGAGAACTGTAAATGTATGTGTGTGCGATTTTATTGTATTGTTTTTAAACCCGACACCTCCTTATGTCGGACAAACATGTCCGGTTTATCGAGGGGCTACTGTATGATTATGAAAAGCTTTTTGGGGGTGAAGGTTGGAGTCCCACTGTAGTATCTGATGGGATTAAACTGCCCTTCATTCTTTATATATATAACAGTATTAAAATAGGTAAAATGAAGACGAAACAGAATGCATTGTACAGATGACGTATACATTTAACAAAAACAATGTTATTTTGATTCTTGCAGCCTTGCACGTATAGACGGTATCCTTCGGGCACTTTGGGCTACAGCAAACCACAAATCAGCTGCCGCTATTTGAAAAAATGTCACACAATTCTCGCTAGAGATCTCGCTAAGATTACGAATATAACATTTAAATGAGTATATTGCGGCTGTCTTCATTAGCATATTTTTTCTTAGTACATAGGACAAAATGTGCACTTTGCGAATTGTCGTATGTTTGCGTTTCAAATACTTTTCCATTGACTTGTCTGCAGAGCTGGTTAAACAGGTTCAAGAAAAATAAACAGTCAATTTAACGCTATCACGTCAAATCCTGCTTTCAGCTAATATTCTTTTTTTTGTTTATTTCTGTGTTATTGTACCATGGCCCATAAATTGGTTTCTGGCTCCTCCAGTAAGAATTAACTGTGGATGAGTCAGGGGAAAAAAACAACAACTGTGTGTTATCTGAATGTTTAGTATTTGTCAATAAATATGTTTAAAATCCCTTTACTGTAAAATTCTAAAGTGAGTTTATAGTTGTTTTCACTTCTTTAATGAATGTAATGTATGTAAACATGTGCACCTATTTATATACCCACTGCGTGCCCATTAGAAACCCAGAAATACTTTTCCCAACTGGTTTCAGCAAGTTACTCCCTTCACCCCCATGTACTGTGTTCTGTTCCTTGTGCTTCCAAGGATCCCATATAAAAGTTGACCACTTTTATAAATTTGCATGGTAATTTTGCAGTTTGCCCATACTTTTGGGTATATAATGTAGTTACCAGAGTTTGCCTGTTTTTTTTTTTTTTTTTTTTTATGCTTTCACTATGCATTAGTATACTTTGCTATGCTTTTCTTATGGTTGTAGCAGGGTTAAGAATTCTACTACAGTATGTCAACATTATAGACAGTTAAATCAGATTAGGCTGAAATCAGGTAATTTAATAATATAAATTTGCATTAAAAGGTCAATTAGTCTGGGCTGATTGAGGCTCTATTTAAACTGGATCTTAGGATCTAAGTATTGTCCTGTGTGGAGACTCCTGTGATAACTGCAGTTCACAAGCGCAGAGGAAGACAGAACTGTGTAAACCTGCCTGACATGCAGACAGGCACCTTTCTTGAACATATTAATCACCCTGTTGCAAATCCCAGCAAAGACCAGCAGTGGTTTTTCCTGGTCTGCACAGCACTAGTTGTTTAACCCAGTTTGCTGGTTTTATCTCGCTAGTTTAGGAGACTGTTCAAGAGAATGTTAGTTGGGGAGCTGGTTATGCTAGTTTTTGACATATAAAACAGGCCCATATAGTGGTTAAATCTGAAGTCCAAGAGATTATTGTCTGCACTCAAAGATAAATGTAAGTGCTGTCAACCTGTACTGGGGTTTTATATATCATAGCGTCATGTGTATTCAGTGAAATTGCAGTTCCCAAACTTTCTTGTCTCAGAGCTCTACATGACTGAATGCCTCTGCCCAATGAATTCATAATAATGTAACTGTTCTCTTTACAATCACTATATTGTACTGTGTATATATACTGTTAGTGCTCGCATTTTACAAATGTACAATAAAGCAGGCACCAGGGTGTTAAGTTAAATGAACATTATATAAACAAACCTGTCTCTCCTGAAACTGTCTTGCGGCCCTGTGGTGAGGAACACCCCACCCATGTGCCTATTTTGTATTTGTTGTGTTGTTATTATTTAAATGTATGTATTTGTGACCTTCATGTGCAGAATGTGCCTGAGCCTGATTTGAATGATTAACAAGCAATCGAGCCCAGGCACAGCTGCATAATAGAGGCAGGAACCTTCAGTCTAGGTTGGGTGTTCAGGGAGTAAGAACAAGAGAGACATGAGTGAAAATAAATATAATTTGGACTAGCACGATACCTGTTTGTTCACTGTGGTTTGTATTGTCTATTTGTTTTGGCCAATGCAAACGTGTTTGTGTTTTATTATTTATAAATAAACACGCATCAGCACTTCAACTCTCAATACAGAGCCTGTGTATTTCTTCCCGGTCTGACGTCACCACCAAGCTATCCGTGACAGGCCCCCAGAGGATTTCTGCCCCAATTGGGAACCATGCATTAAGAAACCAGTACATATGTCGTCCTGGAGCATCACAGAATTAGAAACAACAAAGACAGAATGCCCCAATGAGTTAAATGAACAAACTGTCAGGTGCTTGACAAATGGTATGCCCTAGCAGTTCACTGCTTCAGTGTCTTTCTGAAAATGATTTCAAGACGTCAACAATCAGACTGCTTCTTCACCCACGCATACTTCAGAGCTTTGGGGACTGAGTGCGAGTGCTGTGAGAGAATATAATTACATTTAAAAAACGTCAGAAATCCTGAAAGGTCTTCAGTTGGTAGCTTCTACTTTTATTGTCTTTTGATCAAACATGGCTAAGGTTTTTTGTTTTGTTTTGTCTTTTGGGAAAAAAACACTTTCCAATCTATTTTATGTACATCAGCTTCAATGTTCATTTTAAATGATTTCCATTACATGAGAGTAGATGTTAAAACTTCATGCTGATTTGAACTCGGCTCTCGCCAAGATAAGCACCAACTAAGACAAAGCTTTACAGTAAACTAATGTGATCCATCTGCGTCTCCATCCATTTGCGTTTCTTTCTATCTGATGATGTAGATATCCTTCTGCCTGGTGTTGATGGCTGAAGGGTAATGCTGGCTCCAGGGATCAGCTTATTTTGCCTCCCCAGCGCATCAGCACACACAACGGCTATGATGCTGGCTCCAGGGATCAACCACAGTCCGGTCTCCCCAGCGCATCAGCATGACAGCCATCTGGATTGAGCTAAGTAGGGTATATCTCTGGGGTCTTCAGTATTAGATACAAGCATATTTTACAGTTAGAATTGTATTTAAGTATGTTAACTGATGGATGCAGTTTGCAGTTTGTGATTAATTTATAAAATACCTATTACTTAAAAAATAATTATAGACAACAACAGGGAATCCTAATACTGTGAACCTTTTATATTGTATTGCAATATATACATTATAATACTGGACTATTAATTACATGGTATGTTGAGGTTTGGCTAAAACTTCACTATATTTGGGCTTAGAAGAGAATAAAAAGAATATTCAGGGAAAAGGTTAGGAAACAAAACATTTCAATAACCGCCTTATAATGGATGCAGAGGTTTACTGAATTAACAAAGAAACCCGTTCCCAAGACTTTTCTTACTGTATCTTCTTCCTGCAAAAGCTCATATGAAATTTACGAGGGGGAAGCTGAACTTTTTAACCACTCTGCAAATATGATAATAAACCACAAGTCACATGTTTATCAATCTTTAAAGTAATGTCCCCTGGTCTCCTTAGTCATAAGTAGTGGTTAAAGCAATCCCTGTCAACACTGTCTTGTGTGATGGTCACTTGTCTTAGTGATCAGGTGCATAGGCCGATAACTGATAAGTAGAAAGCAATAACTTGTCTATGGTGGTGGGCCCAGAGTGCAAAGATGAACTGACTTGAGATTGTCCAACTGAATAAATAATTAAAAACATGGATATTGAATGAAAAAGAGCAGTATGGCAATATGTCCTTAAAGGAGTGCTCAGCCCAGGTTTTAAATCAATTTTCTTACCTCTTATTAACATTAACAACATCATCACTTGCCCCAGTTTTATTGTGCTGATGTTTTTGCTTGTGGTGATGGTGGGGTTTTTTTTGCTTTATTAGGGATTGTGGCAAAGTGGTTGCTGATTATGAACAGGTGCAGAAGTGATGCAGTGCAGGAATAAACAGACAGAGATTTGTAATCCGGTCTGGAAAGATGTATTTTGTTTTATAATCCGGGTCTGGTGACCAAATAATAAGCTCCGGTAATACACAGCAATATGTAAAACCAGGAGTACAGAAAACAGGGATTGCAGCCCAAAATAATAAAGACAAGTTATCCGCCCCACAATAATACTCACCACGATCACCCGTTCCGGTGCGTGCAGTAGTGCTCGTGGTGGGTGATAACGATTTATTATAGTTTGTGACAGTTTTAGTGTAATGGTGATCCGGTTTGGTGCTGGCCCAAGGCGACAGTTCCGGATTCATGTTAGCCGTCTTGTGGTTCAAAAACACAGACAGTTACTAACAAATTACAAACAAAACAAAACACTCACGAATATTTATTTTAACACACAACTCTGTGTCTCTCACGGTCCTTCCAGTCTCTCAATAAAAACCAAGCGAAGGAAAAGATTTACGATTCTCCGGCCCCTTTATGCTATCACGCACGACCCCTCGGTAAACGATTTCAGCTGTCTCTATTGCTTGCAGCTGCTACCTCATTTACCTTCTGGGTCAATACGTTCCTGCAACGGAGTCTCACCTTCTTCCAGGTTGACTGACTTCCCGATCCAGGAAATGAACTGTCAGGCCAGCCCATCCAAAGACTTCCCTTTTCACTACTTAGTGCCCTCACAGGGAGGGAGGGAGATTTACAACCAGAACTCATTATATTTCTGTCACAGGGATGTACATACTTTTTCAAGTATAATACTATAGATCAAACCAAACCAAATGTTTTCCTGTGCAGTTTGCCCTCTTTTCATGTACCACAAAAACAGATCTGAAAAAACAGATCAGCTGTTACAAACATGTAATATACACATAATCACAATTATTAAGAATTTAATTTGGGCTTCTGTTTTTTCGGACAAAGATTTAAGGCTGAAAACTGGGACAATCCCAAGTTTCCCGGGATGTCTGGTAACCCTATTCACATCACGGCACTTAAAGCCCATACATTTTAATTGATTAAACTTCCACAATCTTAACGGCTTTATAATGTTTAGTGCAGTGTCAAAATATGATTTAGAAAGCACTATGTGCAGGTTTAAAAGCATGTTACTTTTAAATAAAGGACTGTATTTGCCCTGTGAAGGAAAACTTTAATTTTTGTACTGTAATGATTTGTTTAATTCTACATAGAGGTAACCACAAAACCGAACCTCATATTGATACGTATCAAAATACGATCACAGCTTACGTTTGCAGATATGTGTGAAAAATAATATTTATGACAATAGAAATTCTTGGCAACTAGGCTTTTTTAACATTTGTTCTACTTTCACATTATAGCACAAATATAAAAATCTGTTTGTATTGGAATCCTCTGCCTCTGTCTTCCTCAGCGTTCTGTCAAAGATATATTTTTTGGTTGTTGTCCGAGTAACAATCCCAACTTCCTGTTGCTGTTGTCTGTGGCTGTTCACACAGTAGAGGACCCAAAAACAAATCAAGCTGTCACAGAGTCCCCCTCTGGAGCAGGCCACTTTTAGGATGGCTTGACCTGAGACGGCTGCATTTGCACTACAAAAGAAAGTCAGCTTAAAAGTGGCTAGTGTAAACAGGGTAACAGTGTTGCAACTGAAGGGGACCATTTCTCAAAAGGTCAGAAAAACTTCAAGTGAAGCTGATCATTGCACACAATTAATTACATGCAGGTCTCAATGGACACGCCTCTTACCTGATCCTCGTTATTCCACACAGGTGAAAAAAATCCAAAACAAAAGACTGTTGAGAAATGGCACATATACACATGTTTTGCTTGTTTTTGTCTTCTAAAAAACACATACAGTACATCTCCTTCTATTAGGGTTAACAATGACAGCAACTAAACACATAAACAATATGTGATACCGGTAACTCTTGAGTTATATTTTGAAGAAATGCACATTTGTTTTGTTTATTAATTTTCTTCTGAGAACAAATCTTGTACTCAAACATACTGCATTGCACAGACAGAAAGCATTTTAATGTTTTTGTTTATCAGTTAAAAATGAAGCCCAAGTGAAACACTTCACACCATTATTCACAGACAAAGGCAATGTAAGTCTGTCTTATCAACATCGTAACACAATACTGCTTTCATAGCAAATGTAAAATGAGACATGACTCTGAACAGGAAATCTAAAAAAATAAAAATAAAAACTTAACAGAACATTGTCTGGATTCAGAATAACCAAGCTTTTCAGAAGACTGTTGTATTTGGAACAGTACTTGAAATATGTAGAATGCTATGAAGATGTTGCTGTTTTAACTCAAGATGCAGCCGGAAATACCAAGGAGGTACTCTGATCCTTTCCTCTGTGTTTTTCATCTGCTTATATTAGAGATAATTAAATTCCATTGTGAGAATTCATCATACATTAACATGGCTTGATTTAACCCTGTCAGGGATTAGCTGTGACCAGGGCCGGATTAACCCATCACTGGACCCTAGGCAAGCATACACTTGCAGGCCCCCTACCCCTGAACAAACAGCCACACACATATATACATACACACACCTCTATATACATTACAGCCTTTATAACTAGCCATCCACCCTCTTACAACAGGTGTAATTCTCAGTTTGAAGTTATTATGAACGAATGAGTGAATCTGACAGAAAATTAAACTGTAGGGGATGTGCTAAATACATTTTAGAATAAAACTGGAAAAAAAACTGAAGCCTACGTTAAATCCTGCTGCACAGCTCAAGAATTACTTGTCCTGAATAAAAAGGCAACAGTTCAAACAAACAAGGAACACTATATGAAGTTGAAAAAGATAATATATAGAATGGTGCTCAAAGTTTTTTTCACTAACGGTAGCTCCACATTTGTCCATATATGCCAACAGTCCCTATATGGTCAGGACAGTCCCAATTTCCTAACAAATGTCCCGCGTCCCGATGCATAGGAAGAAAGTCACGATATTTATCCATAAAAAAAAAATTATTCTGCACAGTAGAGTTAGTGAAAACCACACACTGTGCTCTTCGTGAGGCTGACACACCTGCTGATCACTAACTCAAAGGTAAGAACGATTCATCATGTCTATTTTGTCTATTTTTACTGTCATGATGGTCCTGTCGTTTTGAGTAGGGGCGGATAAGTCTGTGTTATGATAATGTTTTTTGCGTATGACTCCTCCCATGTGTATGATGCGTCTGGTGCTTTCAGTTTGGTCTACTGTCGAGGCTGCTGTGGCCACTGACTGTGTACAAGGTTTATTTGACAACAGTAGATATGCTGGAAGCTTTAATCAGTTCATACATCAGGAAATGGTTGGGAGTACCACACTGCCCCAACAGAGTGGGACTTTATGGTAAAGGAATACTGCAGCTACCAGTCTCCGCTCTAACCGAGGAGTTTAAGTGCGCCCAGGTCCAACTGGAAATGACATTAGTAGAGTCACATGACAAATGCATGAGTGAGGCAGCACCTGTGTTGAAAACTGGAAGAAAGTGGGCGGCAAAGAAAGCCGTGGAAGATGCAAAGGCTGCCCTTCGAATCAGTGATATCATGGAGCAAGTTCAGCATGGAAGAGGGGGTCTTGGTCTCAGTTCAACTCTTCCTACATGGCACAAGGCAGCCCATGCCAAGCAGGGAGAATGGATGAGATGGGAGAGTGTGGAACAAAGCAAGATTGGCTGGCAACACCTATGGACAATGGAAAAGAGCAGGATCAGTTTCCACATCAGGTCAACATAGAACCTAGACCTCTGGGTAGGAGAGGATCCCTCGTGTCCTTTGTGTTCATCACCTGCAACATTAAGGCACATTTTGACAGGATGTAAGGTGGCTCTTAGCCAAGGACAGTTTACTTGGCACCATGACCAAGTGGTGCAATGTTTGGCCTTAGCATTGGAAGACAAGCGTAACATGACCAATAAGTTGCCACCAGTTCCATCGAAACATTACGCACAAAAGACAACATTCCTCTGCCCAGGAGAGCAACTGCCAAGAAAAGGTGTTAAAACCAAGCCTCGCCCAGGACAACTGGAAGCTGCTAGAGACTGGAAAATGCTGGCAGCTGTTGGTCAACGGCTTATTATTCCACCTGAGATTGCCACCACTAACCTTCAACCAGATATTGTCTTGTGGTCTGGATCAGCACACCTTGTTCACCTGGTAGAGTTAACAGTGCCATGGGAGGATGCTGTAGATGAGGTGTATGAGAGGAAGAAACTGCGCTATGCTCAACTAGCTGCTGAAGCGGAACAGCGAGGATGGAGAGTCTGGGTTTACCCAGTGGAGGTGGGTTGTCGAGAATTTGTGACACACTCTACAACCTGGTTTCTCAGAGACATCGGATTCAGTTGCGTCGCACAGTGAAGAACTTATCTGAAGCAGCAGAGAGGAGCAGCAACTGGCTGTGGTTGAGACGGAAAGATTCTGGTTGGAGACATTGATGTATGGGTAAGTAAGCTGGATTGAGTTGAGTGGGGGACGGAGGGGAGTGATGCTGGGATGCTGGAAATTTTCACCACACACCGCTTGTAATGTCTTCCAACTAAACGCAACATATCGATTTATTTCAATATAATGATGTATTAAGTAATCCATATAAAAGTACAACACAGCCATATTTCCATTGTTAAAGCTTCTGCCTCCTGGACAGTTTTTCTACACATTTATTTAGTAGTTTTTTAGTAGAATTATTACACCCTCCAAACACTAAGTACAGTGTGTCACAGGTTATTCTACATTTTGAACGTATGTGGAATAAACTTCTCTCTCCGCTCTGTTATTTAATATTTTGCTAGCTTTCCTGTTGTGAGCTTCTGGTCACCTGTTGCTTAGAAACGGTACAGGTGACAACCTAAACTCAATGACCAAAGGTTTACCTTTTAGCAAGACTGAACTTGCCTCTGCAGTTGTATAAGACCTCCACTGTTTCTGACCTACTAAAATAAATTGTTAGCCTTTTGACAAAAGCAGATCTGTAATTTCAATATTTCAATCTCAGGCTTGTTTTCCTTAAATATTTAAACTCCCTATAACTAAAACAGCAATATTGTTGAGAAAGTCAAATACTGAACACTTTTACTTTTACATTAAACAGAAATTAGCAAAAGGGATACTGTAATTTAGTTTGTTGCATTAAAAGGACTTTATACATTTCTTTAAACTAAAGTAAAAGTTACTGGTTTAGTTAGTGACATTTCTGTAATGTTTTACATGAAAATTCCTCTCTGACACAGTGGGTCAACCAATGAGCAATTGAAAGCCAATATCCACAGTGAAATTGCCAGTATAGCGTTACCACGTGTTGCTACAACTGTTTAAATAACGTACATGTAATTTTTCTTTTCATTGTTAACTTCCAGACAACTTTTTACACTATGACTTTAAAATCTGTTTCAAAGCTTTTTTTTTTCAAAATGGCTGCTCAAGTGCACTGGGGTTTGCAATCTGTCCTCTAAATAAGGGTTTCCCAATACTGGTCCTGGGGACCCACTGTGTCTGCTGGTTTTCATTCCAACTGAGTTCTCAATTATTTAATTAAACCCTTAAATGAACTGTTAATTTACTTAATTATACATTTTACTTGTTTTCAGCTCTTAAGTAGTTGCAGATTTCAAGTTCGCTTTAACATTTTATAAGTAACTTGAACTCTATATTTTTCGGAACCCCGCTACTTACTCTTTAAGACAAACTCTGGTATGCCGAGTGAGCCGCTGAGGTGGAATAGTGGAGGTGGAGAGTCTGGGTTTATCCAGAAGAGGTGACTTGTAAGGGATTTGTTGCACACTCAATGACCCGGCTTCTCAGAGATACTCTAAGTGAAGGCTCTATCCGAGGAGGCAGAGAGAAGTGTAAAGTTTGTTTTCTTCTTAACAATAATAAGTCAGTCTTCTTCATGTAACTTCAATCAAAAGAGTTTTCTTGAGTAACAAAGCAAATTCAAAGACGCAACAGGACGCAATCACAGGATAATACTATAGGCAAAGTTACAGGTCTCAGCAGATGGAATCTTGAGCAACAAGCTGCAGGTAAACCTACAGATCTCGACAGGTGGACTTTGAGCCCCGAAACAATAGTTTCAGACATTAATATACTGGGCAGGTTACTGCCCACTAGGAGTGCAACTCCACCTTCACCAATGAACAGAATTGGCCCCTCTTTCCTGGAGGTGCGCCAGCAGGAGCCCTGTGATGCAGCACAACAGCGTGTCACCCTTAGCAGAGGTTTGTGGATTTGAACCAGTTTTAGCTGGGTTGATTGTGGTTCGCACTTATTGATTTAAAATCATCTTTTTAATTGTAAACAACTTATGCATAAACAAGGGTCATCCGCCCGAGGTCACAACTGCTGTTTAAGCCGTGAAAAAAAGTTTCTTATCACGACTCTCAGACATAGAGGCACCTCAGCCTGCGACTGAGTGGCAAGGACAGGACGATAAGCAGTATATTTGAAAAGACTTACATTAAACACAGAAAAGTCACACAATTATCAGTTTCAGTGATGTCTCATTTCTTTACCATTTAAAGGGGCACATAAAATTATTACAATTTATATAAAACCTTACAATCCCCACTTTGAACCTTTAACAAACAAACAAACAAACAAACAAACAAAGGTTCACACAATTTTAGAGTAGCACTGTGACGGACCTGTCTTAGGTTGTCAGATCTTTAGATAATTTTACCCGTCATGGGATCGTCCGTCACCAACATTCTGTTCAATCTCCCAAAAGTAATCTCCTTCTTAGATACCGATATCCTTACCCTTCTGTTTAATCTGACACTTTCGGTAACAGAACATAAAGAAAGTGCCCATCAGTGTGAGAATTGACAGACATACTCCTACCCTGAATACCTACGTGTTGACATTACTTATCTTCATGTCAGATCCATCCAGGTAGTTTTCAACTTTATGAATAATTATTTTTTTTCTCTTCTTGCCCATAAATGACCTGGAAGTCAGTCCTAATACCAACTTCTATCTTAATTTGTTTCTTAATATCCTCAATCGCAGGTAGACGTGCCAAAATCATATTGAATGCATAATCTTCCAATTATTTATTTTTTAAGTGGGATCCAAATTATTTCCTGATCATCCAGAAACATAGTGTGTTTTTTCCTTGTGCAAAAAAGAAAATAATAAAAAAACGGAACTATAACTACAAAAATGATTGATCACTATATGTTGAACAGGTGCTAAAATAGTATGTGCATGCTTAACTATCTATCTGAAACTTTGGGAGGCAGCAGTTCCTTTTCTCCATATACAGTTACACAAACCTACATTATATCTTGTGATGTTCTCTTATACAATTGTATAACACACTTCTGTTGTTAACCCCTTGTTAGAAATAACATTACCATTAATTTCCCCACATTCATTTTAGACATATTCAACACTACAGTAATTCATTCCAATTTCACATTGTTCACAAAAAATGTTCACTGTAGGTGACAATATTATCCCATTGTCAGGCATTGGTTCTTCAGCAGAACATCAGTTTTCAACGGTCCCGTTGTCTGAGAGTGTAAAGTTCTGTGTGGTCAGCTGACCGTTCCTCTTCAGTTCCATGATTGTCTCTGCCCAGGTCCTAGTACTTGAATCGCCACCAGAAACAGCCTGCAAGAAATCAAGTGGAGTATTCATTCTTTTGATAACATTTGATTTCACTCGGACCTCAATGAGGTCATTCTCCTTGACTTTCCTTTCTTTCACCTGGGAATGCATACTCTTATGATGCAGCCTGTAACAGAAAAAGAACACTCACTGCTTAACTCAATGACCTGTTTCACAATAATCTAAGAATATCCATTCACAAGATCGCTGTTCAGAAAGTGTGTGCTTTCGTTTTTTCTTAGCCAGAAACACCTATCTCTGAGCAAATCACCCAGACTTCGAAAAGAAACCACGTTACAAAAAACTATGTGACCCACTGTATAGACACTGAAACCAAGACAGACTCTCCTGTCCTTGAAGTTTATTTTTTCTTTAAACTTACAAATATGTCTAATTGCTCACAATAACTATACCAAATTAACTACCTTGCTTATCAGCGTAGCTGTAGTTTCCAAGCCAGTCTTACTCCCTTCTCATGTTCTTGTTACAAACTTGAAGATTCACTACAATTATCAATTAAAAAAAAGACTAAACTCCATATCTTTATTTTTTTGGCAAGACGCCTGGAGCACACCAAAATGAAAGCTAAGAAAGTTTAAAAGAAAAAATTATTAATTGTACTGTCCTGTAACAGGGGAGATCTGTGCTGACTGTCTGACGCATGCATGGTGCTGCAGGAAGAGGACAGCAGCCTCATAAGATCTGTCAGTCATGGCAGAGAGGAGGGGAAGAGGGTGTTTTGGCTTTCCCTCTCTCTGAGTGGCTGAGAGGCGGGCCTTGGGGGATTGCTGGACCTATAAAATAACACTCTGTTGTTCCCTCAGATCTGCCCCTCTAGACCGACAAAGAGCTAGCGGAAGCACTGCTCTAAGAGACCGTGAACGGACGGAGAAAGAAAACAAAAGAAAAAAACAAAGAAAAGAAAATACAAATATAGAGAGCAGGGGACCCTTGGGCAGACCATAAAAGTGTATAAGAACAGGTGGAGGGAACGGTGGAGTGTAGGACGGAGACCTGGGCTGTACGGCTAGCGACGGTTGGGGAAACGCTGCAGAGTGCAGCAACTTTATTTTGTAGTTTTGATTAAAAGTGTTTTATTTACTCTTTTTCTTTGTACCTTCTGTTTTTGATTATTATTTGTTTAGGCACCTGCGAGTGTCTAACTGGTCGTTTCTTAGTTACCATTGCTGGTATCTGGGAACGGCGGACCTCTAGCGCCACCTGCCGGTGAACAATAAATCGTGCCCCCGAGTGGTGTTTAGAACTGTAACGTTCTGTCTCCTGTGTCAGTGAATTGCTCACAATTCCACATGTCCCCTCTTCTTTTAAGTAAAAAAAGTCATTGGTCGAGCTTTTCTCCTTTATCGGCACACCCTGCACTTGCACGGATGTACTCTCAGTGCATCATTCATTTACTCTTTCAAGTAAACATTTTCCCTTCTTAGCACTTCCTTATCCTTCTCCAACAACTTCATATCAAACTCACAAGAGGCTGTCTTTGTTACGGCTGCCCCCAACATTGATAAATCTTTGACCTGCCTTTCATTACTGTTCCAATTAGTATTACCAATTTGTAATTTAAAGCTTACTATCCAATTCATGCAAAAAAAAATGAAATTAAAAACACATCTGGCTTCACTTATAATCATTACAGAATTTCCAGTACACTCCGATTACACATTTAAGTTTTCCTTAAATGTTTTTTTAACAGAATAACATTTTTGTATAATTATATTTATAAGGGGTTTTTATATTCACCTGTGTCTTCAAAACATAAAAGTCACACACAAACAAACACTTAACATTCATTCACAAAAAATATTTTTAATTAAAAAATATCTTAGTTTGTTACAGATCTATAGATCCCCAAGAAAATCTTTCTTTCTGTAAAAGTTTTCTATGAGTAGTACAGTCACTCTAACAAACAGTGGTCTCATTCACTCCCTCTGTGCAGCAGCTGCATGCCACATATCTCTGTTTGTAACAGTGTATTCAGCTTCATCATTCTTCTAACAGAAACTAGCTATTTTTTCCTGTATTTTGCCATAGCTTGTAACATTTTAAACCTTCTATCAGAAAGACACAATGTTCCACATATTTAATTCAACAAATTATTTATTTATTTCAGGGTGTCCACTCTCATCATTTTACAACAAGTACTCCCTCTTTCAGGGTTACCACGAATATGAAAACTAACCGATTTCCCTTGTTAAGCCAGACTGTAATTATGCATCAAAGCCTAATGTCTTTTCTCCGATGCTAATTATTCAGTCGGGAAGTATCGGCCTCTCTCCATGTTATTGTCTATATTCTTGTGCTACTGTTTTAGTTCAAAGCGTGCACACTTTGCATTTACAAATGCAGTTATGTTTTAAATATCCTATGCTAATCCTTGGCTCTCAGTGTTTTCATATGTCATAGCGTCACAACCTTCTATACATACAATGCTGGCAACCACAGGGAGATAAGCTAATTCAAAACAACATTTCCAATATTTTCTTTCATATATACCGTCGCAACCTTGTATACATAAAATGCTGAACAACCACAGTATCCACAAGGAACTTTCACAGACCTTCCTGTAACAACAGTTTACTTTGTATTGAAGTAACCAATATACTCATCAAAACTTCTGAGCTGTTGCAGGTCTCTTGGAGTTGAATCCAGACGTGGGTTTTAAAAAATACATTCTCTTGAGGTTCTCTTGGTCTGGGGTTCAACCGCTCCTGGGCTTGGCTTGCCAATTGTAAGGTTCATTTTCTTCTTAACAATAATAAGTCTGTCTTCTTCAGGTAACTTCAATCAAAAGAGTTTTGTTCGAAATCCAAAGACAATACAGGATATTGTGTAAGGGTGGTGGTATGCTGCCTCTTAGATGGACCGCCTTGGCGGTAGGTGGAAACCGGAAGGTGACCATATTAGTGGGAGCGCGTAGTTGCAAGGACCCGGAACGACTCCATTGCAATCAGCTGCGGGGCGGCCCTCTATTGGAGAAACCATGGCGACGGGTTGATTGCAGGGAGGAGTTTTGTGGGTACAAAGGGGAAGCAGCTACGTCAGTACAGCCCTGAGAGAATAGCGACCATCCAGAGCTGTTCTGTTCTGTTCTGTTCTGTTCTGTTCTGTTCTATTCTGTTCTGTTATGTTTGTTTGTTTGTTTGTTTGTTACGTGCTGTTTGTTGTGTTTTGTGTTTTCGTAGAGGAGGAGTAAGGAGCGAGGCGCTGCAGCCACGGAGCCAGCCCAACCGACTGGAGCACTACCCTCACCTCACAACACCAGCACACCCCGTGGATTAAGGAGCACACTTTTGTGCACAGGACGTGTGGGGATTATTAAATATTGTTTTGTTTGCTTTGTTTGGTCTGCAAGCCAGCCGTGTTCCCCCCGATACCATTGATGGTAGAGGGGCAGTTTATTTTGTGTCTTAAATAAACACAGACATTTATTTGGGAAAAGCATCATTTGGGACTGTTCATTTATTCACCACATCACTCGCACCTGTCACAGCACCTATTGATTAAAATCAGCTTTTTAAGCAGAAACAACTTATGCATAAACAAGGGTCATCTGCCCGAGATCACAACTGCTCTTTGAGCCATGAAAAAACTGTTTCTCTAAGACAGAGGCACCTCGAGCTGTGACAGAGCGACAAGGATAGGATGATAAGCAGTATATTTGGAAAGCCTTACATTAAACACAGAAAAATCACACAATGTTAAGATAGAGTTTCAATGATTTCTCACTTCTTTACCATTTAAAGGGGCACATAAAATTATCAACTGGCTCTGGTTGAGGAGGAAAGAGGCTAATTGGGGACCTCAAAAGAGAGGTGATGAGGGAAGTTAACATCAATGAAATGGAATGAATGGCTAAAGTAAGTGATGAAGGAAGTTAATATCAACGTAAAGGAATGGATGGTCAAGGTAAGTAAACTGAACTGGTTGGGTGGAGGATGGAGGGGAGTAGTGCTGGGACACCAGCATCACTGTCGAGCCTTCCTGAGGTGTTGTGGCTCGACGAAACGCAGAAGACGGGAGGTGCCCCACCCAGCCCATTCCAGACGGTTGCAATGCAGAGACGCTAGGGAGGCCGCACTTGATTGATCCCTGGAGTCAGCTTTGCCACTGTTGTGTGTGCTGATGTGCCAGGGAGGTCGCAAAAAGGCTGATTCCTGGAGCCAGCACTACACTTCGGCTATCAACACCAGGAATATGAAATCCACATTAACCTGGTGGAGAAAAGTGCTGAAGGCTCATATATTACAGCAAAACTATGTCTTGATTGGTTCCCACCACTACTATCTCATTTCATCTTGGCAATTGCCAAGTCCAATATTAGCATGTAGTAAATAACTGTCACTCTTATCTAATACAAATTATTTGTTGCCATTATAAGGGTGTGGCAGGAACGCTTAGTGGATGACGTCAGACCAGACCAGGATATACACATGGCACAAGTACTGCGGGGTGAGTTGCCAATGTGCTCACATTTATTAAATAAATAACCAAAAATAACAAAACATGAAAGCATAAACAAAAAGGCACGATGGCCAAACAAACAATAGAACACAAATAAAACAAATATCGTCCAGATTGCAGCCAACCGGATAGCAATTGCTTATCTTACTTTGTGATGCATCTCTCTCTCACTCTCGCGTTCCTCTTAACTCTCTTTCACTCCTGCAGCCCTCAGCTGCTGCACTTTTTAGACAAGGGGCCGTCCTCAAATTGGCAGACAATTAACCAATTTAAAGATGGCCACATTCTGCACATGTTCTTTTTGGCAGGGAAGATAATTGTCTGCTTCTCTGCCAACCCAAAACCACACCGACAATTATACAAAATACATTTAAATAATAACAATAATAATTCACAATAATAAGAATGATAAAACAAATCAATATAGGGGTGGGCATACCCCGTCACAAAGGGGCTTGTCATGCATATTCCTAAACCTGCAGAGCGAGCAGGTAGGACAGAGTAAATGATTGTGTCGGCAACCAGTGAAATGTTTGTGATTGAACCGGTTGGATTGAAGCATCAGATGTTTTGAATTCAGAAGACATTTTGACTTTAAGATCTGATGCAAAACAGATATGTTAATAAAAATATCAAAACAATCGTGATTATGTTGAAAAATATATTGCAAGAATACTTACAACAAAGCAGGAAAGTAGGGAAAGTAATGTGTTGTGTTTTAAACCCTATAGCCTGTTCAGCAACACTTTAAGGCTGCTTTGTTTTGATGCATAGTTTCAGAGAAAGATCAGGTTTTGAATATCTTGAGTATGTCCCAGTAAATATTTTGCTCTTACATGTCACACCTGGATTTAACTTTGCACACCATGACTCTTATATCTAATCCTTTCCTAGCCTGGCCCTCTGGCATATCTTCAGATACATATTTTAATGGGTGTGATGGGATGTTTAGTCTGGTTTGGTGTATAAACATCTGAGCAATAAGCAAGATTATTGAAGCAATATATTTTTTTCCAGGTAGGATACAATACACATTCATTCATACAACAACCATACAGATTACATTAAACAAACAAAAAATGTATACTTCATGAGTATCGAAATGCTACTACATTGAAGTGTGCCTCAATTAATTTAATTGCAGCTTATGTTGCAGTAAATATATATATATATATATATATATATATATATATATATATATATATATATATATATATATATATAATCTTTGGGAGGTAATGAAACAAATTGCAGTTTTGAAAGTGCATGCTGTATCAATTGTTAATGAAATCCCATCAGAACATAAGAAAATGTATCAATGATAGGAGGCCAATTGCTCTATCAGTGCTTGTTTGGTTCCTAGTGTACGAGATAAAACATGCACACTTGACTCTGCTTAGGTTACAAAGGAAATTAGATAGGTGGTCTCAGTAGTTCACAGCAGCCGACATTAGAGAATAAACTGGTGGAAGTGACAACAGAAGAGTTACCGGTCTTTTGCAAAAAACCCAGCAAGTAAATACCAATCTGGCATTTTGTTTGGCCTTAGGACTTTAGGGTCATGCGTTCAACTCTCCACCCATCAATTCCTGTTTAATAATTTATTCATTTGATTGATTGTCTGTTTTGGGCCTGGAGGCACTTTCTTATTATAGCAGGTCGAAGGCTAACAGTGGTTCACAGATGATTATGTATTGGGAAACCTTTGTAACAAAGTAAAGAAAAATAACCCAGGTGACTTGCACAAGGCAATTCAGCGACCCTGAGGGAAATTACCTACTGGATTGCACTGAGTTGTTGCATCCGCAATGTAGAGGTTAAAATAAGGTTGTTTAGATTAGTAGAATCAATCAGGAATTATGAATTAACAAATTACATTTATTATTTTGTGATAAACAAAGAAACGTGTAGTTGTAATGCCACAAACATACAGTAACTATATTTAAATGAATGTTACCTTACAAGCCCATGTTGGAAATATTAGCTCCTCAGTGTTTCCTGTAAAATGTTATTAGTAATTTGAGCTGTAATATAACCTGCTACTGCTACTAGCAGGGACAAGTAAAAGACATTTAGATTATTGAAGATTTTAATTAACAGATACCTATTGTATAGGAATAATATATGAGTGTAAAAATGAACATTTTTTAGTGTATTGTTCCATAAACCCAGTCTATATGAGTAATATGAGTAATAAAAAGGTGAAAATGTTGACCCAAGAATCTTTCTGAGCTGATAAAATAATTTAAAGAAACTACAATTACAATTAAGCACTGTTTTACATGCATATACAGTATATATTTTTATGCTAGTGCCAATAATACAATTACAAATGTAAAAAGCTATATTTGACAGACACAACCATGAGAAGTGCACTGTCTGTCTGTGTTTTTATTTGTTCAAACCGTGATCCTGAGGGACACTAGGCATTTGTATGATCTATTATTTAGAATGGCCTTCATTTTCTAGAATACAGACACAGTGTGACACTTCTTAAATACTGCTTGAACTAGCATATCTCCTCCTCCTGCAGTTAATTAGCTACCTGACATCTCATCTTATGCATGAACATGAAGTCAATGAACAAACAAATTATATATATATATATATATATATATATATATATATATATATATATATATATATATATATATATATATATATATTATTTATTTATTACTGAAGCAGAAGCACTGACACTTTGCTTCAATGGTTCTCAGAAAGCAGCAGTTGTATCAGTTTGACCATGCATGGTTAATAAAACTTGAGATCAGAAATACTTGGTCAATTTGATAGATGGCTGGTAGGAAGTCCTTGGCTGTATGGTGTTTGTGTCTCCAGAACTGCACCCCATATAGGCCATCCTGGAAAACTAGAATTTGCAGCAAATTTCTCTTAAGAATTTAGAGGCATCAATAGTTGAAGACATACATTTTAATATACATTTTAACCACCTTACAAACTATTCCTATTGAATCAGGGCTGTCTTGGGTGCCCATGATGTCTCCCCACAGACTGTGTTTCTAACAATTCTATATATCTTCACTGTAGCCTATTTTTCGGTCATTGTCAGTTTATATCATCAACAATATCCATCCTTAGTCATGCCTAATGTGATTATGGCAAACGTTACAGGTACTAAATGAAATACAGTAAGTCATGCCTTATCTTAAAAGCAGGGCCAAATTTATCAAGGTGTTGATTTTGTTTTGTGAAAGGGAAGCAATGTTGTTAATGTTCCAAAACAAGTAACAGGCAATTCAGGTTAATTTAAGTAGCTAGATGAAGAAGCCCTGGGGGAACCGGCACAGCAAATTCAACTTGGGCAGACAAAACAGTAACCGTGGTCCAGTAACCATAGCTACCAGAGTACACTCCCAAGCTCATAACACATGCCAGTAAGCCCCTGATGGGACTTATTATAAGGAACATGTTGCATTTGGAAGTGCCCGTAAGGTTATGAATGAGGATACTTGAGCCAGAAGAACGAAGACAGGTAGGACTCAGTCATTGATAAAGCTCAAAACTGGAATTGTATCATGGGGTGGCTTCCTAGCAGAACACCACTAGCTATGTTCTGTGTATATTCCATGCAATCGTTTTTTCTTTTTGAAATGAAAAATGTAAAATGGGAAATTGACTTGTCTCGTTTTTTGAATGTGAGGAGAAATTAAAAAACGAGAGTAAAATGGTTTTCCTTTTTTAAAAATATAATGAAAAAAAAAAGATTTTTGCTTGTTTTACCAATTTTTTTTTCTTTTTTTTTTTAGTCGTCGCCAATGGGTTTTTTTTACCCCGGTTTTCTCCCCAATTTTGAAATGCCCAATTATTATTTTTATCCTAGTTCACCGCTGCAACCCCCCGGCGACTCAGGAAACAGAGGCTGAAACAGCCGTCCTCCGAAATGTGTTCCTGCCAATCCGTCATTTTTCGCACTCGGATCCACCAGACCTATAGTGCCGGAGGACAACACAGATCAGCCACAGGGGTCGCTGGTGCGCGGTGAGCCGTGTATTGCCCTACCGACCTAAGCCCTCCTTACCCGGGCGGCGCTTGGCCAATTGTAATAATAATTCATTTATCAAATTTATATCTTTCTTCTACACTCAGCATGCATTGTCCAATGCATGTCAGCTCATTCAACAACTGCCAGCACTGCCCTGGAAATAGATAATAAGCAATCGTGACGGTCAGACGCAGCGTTCCTTCTCAGGCAAGCTGAAGAGAAAATGGCGCTGATCCCTGCTGCTCCTGGCACTTTATTGCCTCGGGGGCGGGGACTCAGTGCCTGACACACAGGGGGCTCTTTCGAGCAGCTTTGACATACAGGGTTGTTAGATTGGGAGGAAATCCCCCATTTGTAGTGGGAAATCAAAGCCATGGGGGGAAAATAGGGGGAAAATATTTTTCAAATAAGGGGCTTCAGCTAAAAATGGGGGATTTTATTCCTCTGTAGTGACCTCCTTAGTACTTTCCCATAGTGTTCTAAAAGTGTTTTAAAAATATTAACCCTGCCTTCTGACAGTGATGGCCTACTGCAATAGCCAGTAGTACATGCCTTTTACCATTACGCACACTCCTCCACTGCAATGAATATAAGAACATAAGAACATAAGAAAGTTTACAAATGAGAGGAGGCCATTCACCCCATCTTGCTCGTTTGGTTGTTAGTAGCTTATTGATCCCAGAATCTCATCAAACAGCTTCTTGAAGGATCCCAGAGTGTCAGCTTCAACAACATTACTTGGGAGTTGGTTCCAGACCGTCACAATTCTTTGTGTAAAAAAGTGCCTTCTATTTTCTGTTCTGAATGCCCCTTTATCTAATCTCCATTTCTGACCCCTTTTAAACCTGATATGCCTTTTAAACCTGGGATAATTCTGGTTGCTCTTCTTTGCACTCTTTCTAGAGCAGCAATATCCTTTTTGTAACGAGGTGACCAGAACTGAATACAATATTCTAGGTGAGGTCTTACTAATGCATTGTAAAGTTTTAACATTACTTCCCTTGATTTAAATTCAACACTTCTCACTATATATCCGATCATCTTGTTGGCCTTTTTTATAGCTTCCTCACATTGTCTGGATGAAGACATTTCTGAGTCAACATAAACTCCTAGGTCTTTTTCATAGTTCCCTTCTTCAATTTCAGTATCTCCCATATGATATTTATAACGCACATTTTTATTGCCTGCGTGCAGTACCTTACACTTTTCTCTATTAAATGTTATTTGCCATGTGTCTGCCCAGTTCTGAATGCTGTCTAGATCATTTTGAATGACCTTTGCTGATGCAACAGTGTTTGCCACTCCTCCTATTTTTGTGTCGTCTGCAAATTTAACAAGTTTGCTTACTATACCAGAATCTAAATCATTAATGTAGATTAGGAATAGCAGAGGACCTAACACTGATCCCTGTGGTACACCACTGGTTACCTCGCTCCATTTTGAGGTTTCTCCTCTAATCAGTACTTTCTGTTTTCTACATGTTAATCACTTCCTAATCCATGTGCATGCATTTCCTTGTCAAAAGCTTTCTGGAAATCTAAATAAACCATGCCTTATGCTTTGCAATTATCCATTGTCGATGTTGCATCCTCAAAAAAATCAAGCAGGTTAGTTAGACACGATCTCCCTTTCCTAAAACCATGCTGACTGTCTCCGAGGATATTGTTACCATATAGGTAATTTTCCATTTTGGATCTTATTAATAAGTATTAATAAGTTTACATATAATAGAAGTCAGGCTTATTGGTCTGTAGTTACCAGGTTCGGTCTTGTCTCCCTTTTTGTGGATCGGTATTACATTTGCAATTTTCCAGTCTGTCGGTACAACCCCTGTGTCAAGAGACTGTTGCATGATCTTGGTTAGCGGTTTGTAAATAACTTCTTTCATTTCTTTGAGTACTATTGGGAGGATCTCATCTGGCCCAGGGGATTTGTTTATTTTAAGAGCTCCTAGTCCCTTTAACACTTTTGCCTCTGTTATGCTACAGTTATTTAAAACTGGATAGGTCGACATGTGGGGCATGTTGTCCGTGTCCTCCTTTGTAAAAACCTGTGAAAAGTAATCATTTAATATATTTGCTATTCTTTTTTCTTCATGTATGATTTTGCCATTTGTGTCTCTTAGACATTTAACCTCCTCTTTGAATGTTCTCTTGCTGTTATAATATTGGAAAAACATTTTGGAATTGGTTTTAGCCCCCTTAGCAATGTTGATTTCTGTCTCTCTCTTTGCCTTTCTAACTTCCTTTTGACTTCTATTTGCAGTTCCAAGAACTCTTTCTGTGTACTTTGTTTTTGGTCCATTTTAAATGCTCTGTAAAGTGCCTTTTTTGCTGAATATTTGTTTTAATTGATCTATTAAACCATTTTGGCCATTTTGTTTTAGATTGTAGATAGGTAACATGTAGATTTTGTATAGCTCTTGATTTACAGAAAATAATTCTGTCCTACGTTATGTAGCATTATTATTATTATTATTATTATTATTATTATTATTATTATAAATTAATTGTGGTAGAGAATCATTGGGATTTAAAAGAAAATCCAAACTAAAACTTTTTTTTTTTAACAAATTAACAAACAAACATACAGAAGTTGCTTCATTTAATAAAGAAAAATCTACTGCATTTATTGTTTAGTAAAATTTAACAATGCCTCATAAATAATAATACCGTTTATTCAATTATCTACAAAACACTGACAAAGTACACAAAATATACAGGAGTCATAAACGCTTTAATCATCCTTGTCTATGCCTTCTCAAGGTTGTCAGTTAGTGCAGGCAGTGAAGTCAGGAAGCCTCCTGGATGTTAAATATGGATTGCAGTGGAGGGGACAAGATTGCAGGAGCTTTCAGCCTAGGACACATATACTCCAGAAATTCACAAGACACATTTACAGCATTTCTAGCAGCGAGGACTACCTAGAAAACTTTCTTAGTGATGCCTAATATTTTAGTTAATTACAGCAACACCTGAATTATTTTTTAATCCTAGAACGGTAAATACTATCTATGCAACTCCTCCTTTCCAATATGGGTATTGTTGTGTAAATGGGGGGAAATTGGTTCAAATAGGGGGATTTTATGAGTAGCGTCTAGCAACCGTGATGACATACGTGCCTCAGGTAAATCGGAATACAGAGGTGTATCTCAATCGGTAAAGGAATAACTTTTCATACTTGAACGGAAACCACTTAATTATTTTTTATTTTTATTTCTCTGCTCAAAATAAATAAATAAAAACGATAAATGTATCCTTTTTCGTTTCAAAAAGGGAAAAAACGATTGGATGGACTATAAAAGGAAACACGTGTTCAGACTAAAATGATTTAAAACAAACAAACAAAAAAACAACCGTGGACGCTAGACAACTTTTATGTAAATGTATTTTTTGAGTTTGGCTGAGGTATACAGATTGAACACGTTTTAAGTTTTATCTAGATGAAGAAAGTTCAAGAAAACATAAACTAAAAAAACCAGAAACTTCACACAGGTTTTGATGTATTTTACTTCAACAATAAACCACAACGGAACAAACATTTCCTCTCAACAAAGTTTCCCTATTTAATCTCGCGAGAACCCTGCCTCTGCCCATTTTTATACTCGGCTGGTTATCGCGAGAAGATTTGAACTCGTTTTGGGTGAATGCGAGAGAGAAAGAGGACGACAGCGGGAGCAGCAGTCGATGTGAGATAAAAGGGGTTGATTAGGGGGGACGTGGAAGAAATGAAGTTTGAAAAATAAAGAGACAGTATATTGTGGAGGTTTTCTTGTGGGGAATTTTTTATTTTTCTTGGGATATCTTATATTTGTTGCGATGTTGTAGTGCTGTCTGGTTCGTTCTGGATTTCTTGAGGTATGTAATTCGGCTTTCTTTCCCGTTCGCTGTGTTGTGTGTCCTACCCTGCTGTATCCTGCTCTATTCGCCTCCAGTGTTTACAGTAGCAGAATGGCTTATGAATTAGATCAGATGGGCGGTGTGAGGCCTACACTTTACTAAATGCACGTATGAATTAGCGCATTACGTTTTTAAATGCATTTTTTTTACGTAGAAAGAAAAAACGTTCACCATTAACGTATTTCGTACCAAGTAACTACTTGATTTTAATAAGATGCTCTTCTTTTTACACATCTCTTGATATAATTTATATACACCCACTGATAGTAATCTAATTTACGGTGTATTTAAATTGTTGTTAGTTTCTTTTTTAGTGGGTTGGGACTATTTTATGTGTCGGTGTGTAGTTGGCAGTTTTTATTTTCACTAGTTAAAGAAAATTAATTATAGTTAAACAATTTACGGGAATTCATAACTGAACTGACAAAGATGGACGTTGTGAGACCGATGCTTACCGACGTAGTGATGTAAACTAGTGCTTCAATACAAGATACTGATTAGCTACATATTTACACAACACAAGACCAAAGCAATTTGAAATGATATACTGTAAGAGATAATTTATGAAAAGTGAAGATTAGATTTCTCAGGTACTAGAATCGGTGAATAATTAATAACCAAGTTCCTGGAAAGTTCAGTCCACCTGCGTGTTATTTATTTATTAAAGCATACTGAAAAACATTTTTTTTTGGTATTTAGGCCTGGGTTTAAGTGCAGTTGGAAATGTGTTCACAATGCCATTCTGTTTTGATGCTGTAGTTTATGATTTTCACTGTGACATCAAGAATACATGGTGACACGATAAAGCTGCCTTGACTTTCTGTAAAGTTGGATTTAAAAAATGTGACAAGCAAAAGTTTTTATTTAGAAAGGTTCATTTGATTAAATATTATCGAAATCAAGGTTAAGCTAATACTTTTTTCAACGCGATCAAAACCCTTCCATGAATTTGGTTTCATAATTGGCAACTAGTCCAGTGTGCCAATTTCCCCAAAGTTTTGTCTTGAATTGAAACTCATTTTCGTTTTCTTATGTTGGAAAACCATTTCCCTGACATAATGTTAAATTGTTTCACATTGTATACACAATTTTAAAACAAAGTTCACATATACCGGTGTGTTACATAAATACTAACATTAATAGAAAATCATTAAGATTTTTAAGAAACATATTGAATGCTTTTGATGTGGAAAGTATTCTCTGAAAAAAAGTTTTTATCCAGATTTGAATTAGGTAAGCTAATAACTCTTGTGCCGTTTTTAAAGTAAAATATGTTTTAGTAAAGAACAGGACAGTTTGAAATGTGGGACTGAACCAGAGATTATTGAACTCGCTAAGTATACTGTAGCATGTTGGTTTAAAAAAAAATAAATAAAAAAAGTGCATCAGTCCAAGGTTGAACACTAGCTATATTAAAAGCCGAGAGTAAACTCTCTGGGGGTGTTTATAAAATGGCTGAAGTTGTCAAACAAGCAACAAACAAAAATGATTGCACGTCTGCTCATTACAGCCAATATTGCAGTTTTTTTGGTTGCTAACTTCAAGGGGACCAAATAGAAATGTAGCTTATTTTATGAGAAATTGTGTACCTTGGTCCAGGCGGATGTCTAGCGTATTTTGCCTTTGTGTAAAATGTTCTATAATGATCATTATATAGTTTGTAGATATTGTTTTACAAATTGGTTAAACGGTTAATTTGTACATAGCTGTAGTTACTGCATAGCATGACAATAGTACAGTATTGTATTCCATAATAGTTCTGTTTTATGTAGTAGCCTAGAGATCCGTGGATGTGTTGTGTGGAGAAAGCTCTTAATAATGGCTGGAAAGCAACATCTGTACATGACTAACCTTCAGACATTCTTTAAAACTCATGGAATTACATAGTGTGGAATAGAAAATGCGACAAATCTTTCTCAAGCATTGTGGATTTTTTTTAATAAAAAGTATTTGCAGATAGCATGTCCTAGTGGTACTATAGATTATTTATTTACCCCTTTATTGTAAAACATATGGAATAATGACTTGTCTAATTGTAACATTTTTGTTTTTGTTGCCCATATAAGGCTTAAAACAAATTGAGTTACCAAAAAAATAAAAAAAATAAAAATAAAAACTAAATCAACAAATCTGTTGAATTTATTTCCAGTGATATTGTTTGTTTGCCATATCAATACAAATTGCTTAAAGGCACTGGAATGTTTTGTGGCCTATGAGGGCTTTTTTTTTACTTTTGTTTTTTTGGTCTCAATGTGGATTGTAATGGAATTGAGACAAGTTGCCTTGAGTTACACTGCTGTGCCAAGAAAAACACTGAAAATGATTCTCTTTAAAGTACCAAATTTGTTTTGTAATCCTTTGCAACAGTTGTCTTTCTTGATTTGTTTACATGTCTGAAGTTAACCATCTGCAGGCATTGAACTGTGGTCTAGGAGCCTGGAGATCGTATTACTGTACATACGCACCATTAGTTGCAACTTTCCCTACTTTATACGCTTCATCACCCCTCATAGCATAGCATCCCAGTCTCCCTGTCAGCAGAACCACAAGGTTTTGTATTGTTGCTATTTGTACCATTGTTTTTTTTTTTTTTTCTATAAATATATTTAAATAGCATGCATGCAATATTATAATACAAACATATTCTCAAATATATAACTTTAACACACATACATGTATAGATCTAAACCCATACCTTGTGATAATTATTACAAAATAGGAATGTTATGTTGCAACATTTAACAAGTCACTGTTATAAGCTGACAGTATATCATATCTATATTTGTGTAATTAATTTATAAATGAGCCAGTACCATTCTACTGCAACCAAATCATCATGACCTTTAATCATTCTTTGCAAAACCTGCCCAGTGTTGGAACTTGTACTTTCATGTTTTATGTTGAGGCTAGTGTCACTTTTACATACAATGCTCTGGCTATCTGATGTTTTTAGCAGTCCATGTTTTTGTCTAAATACATTTTAAATTAAATGTTTATATCTCTAATAAGTTTGCTTGGGGATCAGTGGTGATTTGCTATTCCAATAGAAACATTTTCCATAGTTCTTTAACCCGCCCCCCTCACTGCCTCTAAACAGTATTATTTTGATGCCTTGGGTGTCCATCTTCTGGTCTACAGCAGGAAAGGCAGGCAAAGCTTCCCAATTCAATTTTCGGTTAATTTATGGATTGGTCGCGGGCAGTCCACAATAAGTAGATATTTTTAAAATGTTTAATATGGTGCTGTTCAGAGTAGGGATGAAATGATTTTTCGATAGTACGATATATCGTGATTACGAATATTCTGCCCTGGACATTTTTAAATGATCCAATAATCATAGAAAACGATAGTCACATGACTCGCTCAACATGGCTGAAGCAGAACGGGCACTTTTCTCTCCAAATAAGATGGTAAAATCATCAATGTGGCTGTACTTTGGATACAAAAAAAGATGTAGAGGGAAATACCATAGAAGATAGCCATCCAATCTGCAGAATATGTGGCAAAACCACAACTAAAGCAGGAACAACTTCAAACCTGATGCGTACTTACCACCCAGTGGAGTTCAAAGACGTTGGTGAATCTCAGTCACGGCAATCAACAAGCATGCAAAGTAAATTATTTTATTTATTTATTTATTTTGGTAAGAATTTCCCTTGATTTGTTTTCGGCATGATTGTACCTGGAGCAGATTCCCATTTTATTTCTCCCATTATACTTTTATTTGTCCCGTTGTACAACAGTACAGTTTTCCATTTATTTCTCTGCCTTCGTTCCGCCACTAACACGTGTCCAATACTTTATTGCCTTTGCAAGCCAAGTTTGTTTATTTATTATTCCCCACATTTCACCTAAAATGGCCCCAGTAGTTTACTTTATGATGCAGCAAAAATGCACATTAAACTGTTAAAACAATGTGGTAAGTTATGTAAATGTGCATTTAAACTAGTATACAATTGCACTGCTTATGCAATTCAGGAAGAGATCCAAAAAAAATTCTCTCTCTCTCTCTCTCTCTCTCTCTCTCTCTCTCTCTCTCTCTCTCTCTCTCTCTCTCTCTCTCTCTCTCTCTCTCTCTCTATATATATATATATATATATATATATATATATATATATATATATATATATATATATATATATATATATATATATATATATATAGTACTGTGCAAAAGTTTTAGGCAGGTGTGGAAAAATGCTGTAAAGTAAGAATGCTTTCAAAAATAGACATGTTAATAGATTATATTTATTTATCAATTAACTAAATGCAAAGTGAGTGAACAGAAGAAAAATCTAAATCAAATCCATATTTGGTGTGACCACCCTTTGCCTTCAAAACAGCATCAATTCTTCTAGGTACACTTGCACAAAGTCAGGGATTTTGTAGGCATATAGTCAGGTGTATGATTAAACAATTATACCAAACAGGTGCTAATGATCATCAATTCAATATGTAGGTTGAAACACAATCATTAACAGAAACAGCTGTGTAGGAGGAATAAAACTGGGTGAGGAACAACCAAACTCAGCTAACAAGGTGAGGTTGCTGAAGACAGTTTACTGTCAAAAGTCATACACCATGGCAAGACTGAGCACAGCAACAAGACACAAGGTAGTTATATTGCATCAGCAAGGTCTCTCCGAGGCAGAAATTTCAAGGCAGACGGGGGTTTCCAGATGTGCTGTCCAAGCTCTTTTGAAGAAGCACAAAGAAACGGGCAACGTTGAGGACCGTAGACGCAGTGGTCGGCCAAGGAAACTTACTGCAGCAGATGAAAGACACATCATGCTTACTTCCCTTCGCCAATCGGAAGATGTCCAGCAGTGCCATCAGCTCAGAATTGGCAGAAAACAGTGGGACCCTGGTACACCCATCTACTGTCCGGAGAAGTCTGGTCAGAAGTGGCCTTCATGAAAGACTTGCGGCCAAAAAGCCATACCTCCGGCGTGGAAACAAGGCCAAGCGACTCAACTATGCACGAAAACACAGGAACTGGGGTGCAGAAAAATGGCAGCAGGTGCTCTGGACTGATGAGTCAAAATTTGAAATATTTGGCTGTAGCAGAAGGCAGTTTGTTAGCGAAGGGCTGGAGGCGATACGAATGAGTGTCTGCAGGCAACAGTGAAGCATGGTGGAGGTTCCTTGCAAGTTTGGGGCTGCATTTCTGCAAATGGAGTTGGGGATTTGGTCAGAATGAATGGTCTCCTCAATGCTGAGAAGTACAGGCAGATACTTATCCATCATGCAATACCATCAGGGAGGCATCTGATTGGCCCCAAATTTATTCTGCAGCATGACAACGACCCCAAACATACAGCGAAAGTCATTAAGAACTATCTTCAGCGTAAAGAAGAACAAGGAGTCCTGGAAGTGATGGTATGGCCCCCACAGAGCCCTGATCTCAACATCATCGAGTCTGTCTGGGATTACATGAAGAGAGAGAAGCAACTGAGGCTGCCTAAATCCATGCCAACACACAAACAGGCTACCTCGGGTAAAGTCGGTAACGGTATTGAAATGTATTTTCTTAAATTTATAAATTAAATAATGACCAAAAAACGTACGTGGAAACTTTATATGCATAAAGAACGTCATATGCCTGTGCTCCTCTATAGTTCCATATTAACAGGTTGTATAAAATGTTTTTTTACTTGTATTTTGTTAGTAGAGAATCAATTTTTGAACAGTTTATTAAAAAAAAACAAAAAAACAATAATAACCCTAAAGTAATTTTAGCGGATCTTTTCCCCTTTTTTAAATTAATTGGAACGTTATGCTTTTTTATTTCTTTTGCGTTGTGGTTTTATTTGCAGACAATGTAAAAAACAATGAATTTCTGTAAATATTATTAATGGTAAAACTGTATAGGTAAAATGCCTTTTAAGATTATGCTATGCTTCCACCTGTGTGCTATTAATAATTTATCAACAAAATGGGGAGTGGCAGATTTTATCTGTTTTTATTTTTTACATTCTGTTTTAGGGGCAGGATTACAGTACTCCTGCTAATGGAAGTTTGTGATCTCCTCAGTTTCATGATATGTCTTCATTCTTGCTCTCTTTTTAAAGCTGTGTGGCTTTTGTGTTGCAGACCATATCCCACAGAGAAATGAAATACATAACACAAGTTAAAATGATTTTTATTCGCTTAAATACAAATTCGCTTCGGTACAAAATAACCGCTACTATTGTGATAATCGATATTGTGAAATAGTGGGCTCACAACTATTTGTATCGTGAAAATTTACTATCGTTTCATCCATAGTTCAGAGAAGGATGGTGAGGAAATGTTTTATTATTATTATTATTATTATTATTATTATTATTATTATTATTATTATTATTATTATTTGTGTATTTAGCAGACACCTTTATCCAAGGTGACTTACAGAGACTAGGGTGTGTGAACTATGCATCAGCTGCAGAGTCACTTACAACTACGTCTCACCCGAAAGACGGAGCACAAGGAGGTTAAGTGACTTGCTCAGGGTCACACAAGGAGTCAGTGGCTGAGGTGGGATTTGAACCGGGGACCTACTGGTTACAAGCCCTTTTCTTTAACCACTGGACGACCCAGCCTCCTCTATATCTAGGATCTAGGATGTCAGCTTTCATGTCATTTCACCAGAGGTTGGAATGAGTGGGAACCAGACAATTAACTTTCAGAGAAAAAATATCTCTTAAGGTTGATATAAGCTGCTGGCAGTTAATTATTGTAAATGAGATGTCTTCATCTTCATGCTTAATATTCTTCTTACAAAAAAGTGGGAGCAGAGTGGGATTTAAATAAAGACTTTTGTGCTCCTGTAAGATCAGTCATATAACTGTACTGTAGATGTGTTGGGCATTTTTCTACCACTGTGAAATAATAAGCTTAAGGTTTTGCAATTTAACAGAGCTAAAAGAAATGCTTTTTCACAGTTCACATTAATTTGCTGTGCAGTGCCTCCCGCTGCCTTTAACCTCTTGTTGCTTTGTTTACAATAGATTTATATTTAAGCGACAGATCTTGCTTTCACAGGCTTCAAGCAGTTGTAACAACTATCTGTTCGTGTACAGATGGAGAATAAGTAAATAACTCCAATTAAAATGTTACAGTTTATAAAATAAAATGGCTTTGTAGCGGTATCCGTGTTATTTGAATACTCAATTTTAAAATGATCATGTGACAGGCCGATGGGAAATTTACTTACGATTACTAATTCTTTCTTCCCGTCTGTACTTTCAGTATGACTCGAAGAACAAGATTCCTGTTGAAACTGATCCCACTTTCTTCCTTTTCCCAATCTATGCATAGTCTGGCCACACTTAAAAGTAACACATGTTTATTCCTGAGACAGGTTGGGCTCTTTTTTGTATTTGTCTGGATGCAGTTTATTGATATAGTCTAACCGCTTACTGCTTCTACTATCGCACCACCATGTACAGTATAGGAGGAAGTGTTGCTTGTTGTAACTGTAAGGAATTTGAAAATGCAAATATTTTTTAGCATTTCTTAGTAATCAAAACCACAAACTAAGCTGATACTGTAGCAATTGTTCCTTTTTTATTAAAACTACAGGCAACAATACTTGAATGTTTATTTACTGTTCTCCAGTGTGGTAATTTATGTTTTCCTAGTGAAAAAGTTTTATCTTGGATAAAAGCCTTTGCCAGGTAGCGCCTTCCTATGATCAGATCTCTGAGAGAACTAAAGCTTTTTTGAAAAGGCATGAGACTTTGGGAATTGACTATTTCAGGTAAAATGGGTTGGCAGTACTACTTACCTGTGTTTTTAAGGTTTTTTTTTGGTTCAAAGTAGGCATCTGAATGAATTGTCAAGTTAGTGTACTGGTTCAGGGGTGTGCAATTCGTATCACCCGACGCCCGGGACAACAAGATTTGTGGGACGGATAAGTTTTGTTGTTATACTTTGCCGGTCAGACAAGTAGTTTTTATTTTATTAAATTTATTAAATTTAGTAAATTTATTTTTCCTATGTTCATTCTGTTGCTAGAAAGGCACTCTGTGTATATTTTTAGAGAGCCTCGCATGTTTCTGAAAACCACTGAATTGCGAAAACCACTGAATTGAAAGTCTAGTACATACACAAACATTTTAAAGTGTTTGTCCAACCCCTATTACTTCTGATTGGCTAGAAGAAGCTGATCTTCTGTTGGTTACAAAGAAGCCCAGAAATGGCTGCCTGAGACTAGTCGCCACCGCTTAGAACGGGTGCGTTTGTGTTGACGTGATTCACCTGCGGTAAGCATGGACGGTATAAACTCCCACACAATAACCTGACATTTAAAATGTCCCCCAAGCGTGTATGCAGGTAAAAATCTTTATTAAGGCACTCATTACACTAATAAAAGATGTATTAAAAATCACTAATAAAAAAATAAGTGCAAAAAAGTAATGCAAGTGCAGAAATGTACAGCACAGGTAGGCTACATTACTGCAAATTGTTTCCAGCGAAGAACTCTGTGATACGCATCTGGACGATCTTTTATTTTGCAAGTGTGAATGGCAGACTTTCAGTGTTTTCAAAAAAAATCCCAATTCATCTCTATATCCGGATGCTGCTCCATAGCATGCCGCAGTGTTACAAATGCAGCACGCATGCTTACGTCATCAGTGTCTGTTTCAGGCAGAGTGCCCTGGTCGCCAAGCTGACGCAGCTAAGAATTCTTCCTCTGACATCCCTTCTGATGTTGTCAGAGTTTCAGTTGTATGGTGTCCAAATTAGGACATCTTCGTACATCAGTCAAAAAGGAGTCATTATGTGCTCCCTCCTCTAAAACTCCCTCCTCCGTCCTCTAAAACTACCTCCATCATACTCTGTGCTCCCTTCTCTCTCCCACATCATTTTTGCTAGTCTGAAGAGATCAGCCAATAAAGAACCGTTTACAATTTACACGTTTTCATTGGTTAGATTAAATGCCAGTCATATTACACGGGAGACCTGCTACGTAATTGAATGGGGCGTAGCTAACTAAACACATTCAACGTTTGAGAGCTGCAAAAAGTAATAGTAATAATATATCCAAAGCCGAAATAATGATAGTTTGTGAGGGAATTGTAAATTTCGATGCAAGCAAAGCAACTGATTTATTTTTTTACTTGCACGATGTTTTTACTTAAACACGATAAAAAAATCTTATTGTACATACTAGAAATGTACACACCAAATGAGTAGGTTCAATATAATTTTTTTATCGTGTTTAAGTAAACAAATTGTGTTTTAGTAAAAAAAAAAAAAAAATCAGTATACAGAGTTTGCACTAGCTTTTCTTTTCATGCTTTCCTGAAACGCACATGCCCAAATTTTGCGTCCTGTTCATCAAATATACATTTTAACACAAAGGCTAATAAACTCCAGGGATGTGCATTTTGGAACATTTTTATGAATGTTTAATGGCATGTTGTCAAAATCTCTGGCTGTGTATAGATATACACAGGGGATGAACAATTCACGTAATTTGTCAGCTCTGTTTGAAATAAAATTGAAGTGACCAGAATTAGGCTCAGGCAAGATATGAAGGTAAAAGCAAAGATTATTTTACAGTTAACAGCTTTTTCTGAGTTTAATTATGAAACAATCAGCTAAATTTGTCACCTGATTAAAAATAAAACCAGAAAACTTCAAGCCCTACTTGTGGGTGTGTGTTTGCATTTACTTTTTCCGAAATTCTTTTATTTTTTAGCAATATGGACCTCTGTTAATAATACTCTGTTAATGCATAACACATTATTTTAAAATAAAATACAGTGCAGTGCGGTTGTGTTTGTCAGCACTCTCCTCCTCAATTACAGAAACCCCAGCGTTTTTGAAGCAACATTGCATTGTTTGTTGACTGACGAGTTCCAAGCATGCTTTAGAAAGCGCACATCATCCAAGAGACTTTTTATTTGCACTGAATTTTTGTACTGATGCTCATCGCTTTTCTCTTTCCAGCCATGTTTGCTGTTGCAGTCAGTGCTGTTTTTTCAAACTCGACACTGCGTTCAGGGATTAAGTAGCCAAGGTACATACTTTACAGGGTAATCCCTCGGAAACAAGGTGCAGACAGCTGATTGATGGATCTGTCAAGCTTTTACTACAGTAAAGTGCTGCCTTTTGTATAGAAATCTATTTGACTGGCAAGGTAACGAGGTAAAAACAGCTTGTGGATTAGTAAAAGCGATTACGACAGTATAAGCAGTGCTTGTTATTTAAATCTGTGAATGGCACATAACGCGATCCAAACAGCTGAGTTTGCCAAAATATACGCCATTCTTAACACGTTATAAACGATGCCTTTGGTATTGAAATCAATGGGAATGGCAAACGCTATTTGTCCGATTTTAAATGGCTGCCTGAAATAACCCTGTACGGCGTAAGTGGTGGATAATGTAGTGAGAACCGCTGTCAAGACGCAGGCTAAACTTAAGGTATTTAACTACAAAAGTGAAAAAAAAGATAAAATAAATACACACCAAAGTATATTGAAATTAGGGCTGTCACTCGATTCAAATTTTTGATCAGTTGATTTATCTACATTAGTTGATGAACCGATAGATACATCTGTGCACGTTTTTAATAAAGGTAATCCTGTTGTACATATTCACAGGGATGTAAGGGCTAAAATAAATGTCAGTTGCCATATAGACGAGCATTCTGTTTATTATGGATTGCTTTTTACTGCCATCAGTAGCTCCATCCACAGTCATTTCTGAATGTTTTCATTTCAAATGGTGAACTTGTGTTTGTCATAATTACTTGCATACCACGGTTTTCTTGTCCGGTTCCTCAAGAAAATAGATCCCCTTTTTTTTTTTTTTTTTTTTTGGTTTGCTTCTGTGTTTAAGAAAGACTGGGAGTTAGGAATCCTAAACTCTAAGCCAGTCACTGTTATTTGTAACCATTTAGATTGTGCTACACAGCTGTCAAATCGATGACATTATGGACTGTCAATGATCCTTTAGTCTAATGTTCTGAAAAATAAGCAAAAAAATGTAACACTGCAGTGTGTGTTTCTGTCCAGTATGTGACATGCCCTCCCCAGTTGTAAACATCTCAATCTTCTCAGTGAACAAACAAAACCTTCATCTAGAAAAGATACTTATTCTAGCCACTGGTGTGTTTTACCATTCGTTATAAGTTATAATTTGATCCCTGACTTGACATTTGCGTTATCCCAGTGAACTACTAGCTAACTCAAGCTTGAAATGGATTGGGATGTATTGTTCATAAACCAGTATTTATTTTTATTCTCTGTTGGTTTCAAGAAACAAGTTACAAGGATAGACTGGATGCTTTGAGAGTAGTGTTTTCAGGGACTATTCACACAGAATGGAATAGTGCCTGAAGGGGATGAATTAACTAGAGCTATAGTAATCTTTGTGTGGAGGCAGGAGGCTATACAAAACTGTGCACCACAGTGTAATCCTACTTGAGTGAAAACAAGTTTAATTTCCCCAGAACATGCAGAAAGCACAAAGCTAGGCTATACTATGTGTACTCTAAAACCATACTTGTAAATTCACTGGCTTAACTTTATTTATTTATTTTTTTCTCAACCTTCCAGCTTCAGCTTTTCACTTCTTGGGATGCATTTATTTATTTTTTTTTAAACAAAAGGTTTAGGTTAAGTACGCAGATTGGGTGTCCTATGTCTTCTAGTACTAGCACCAGCACCTTTCATCAACAAACCATTTTAGGAACCAGATAGGGCTGTAACAAAGAGTACGTTTTGACCTGCGAAGGTTCGGAACACATTACTGAAGGAAGGTTCGAACCTTTAATGGTACTAATTTGCATAATTTACTGGCGACGTCACCATAGCTACTAGTTTTATATTTGATTTAAAATCCTATTTTGCAGGTAATCCATATAGATGGAATAAAGCATTCATTCACTTGTAGTTTTAAAAATACATTATATAGAACAGTAATAATGTTTTTATCATTTAAATAAAAATACATGTTTATACACATGTAATTGCTGCTTGCGATATATACAGTAAGCTTGCATTGCAGCAGCTCCTCTTTGCAGCCAATAAAAAAAAAAAAAACTGCAGGTGACTTAAGCAAAACAAAGCTTTATTTAACAGTCAGAGTTCCAAGCAGGTTGTCAGTCATATTTTACTACTACTAAAAATAAAAATATTAGTATGAACTTACGCGTGTCAAGTGATCTCAGAGATTGGTTGTGCCTCCATGATACATCAAGAGTTGCTTGCACAGTTTGCATTCAAACAGCAGAGGGTTTGAGACATTTCTTTTTTTTAAATTTATTTATTTTTTAAATTTTAGTCATTGCCAATTAGTTTTTATTATTTTCTTCCCAATTTGAAATGCCCAATTATTTTTAGGCTCAGCTCTCCGCTACCACCCCTACGCTGACTCGGGAGGGGCGAAGATGAACACACGCTGCCCTCCGAAGCGTGTGACGTCAGCCGCCTGCTTCTTTACACTCTGCAGACTCACCGTGCAGCCACCTCAGAGCTACAGCGTCGGAGGACAACGCAGCTCTGGGCACCTTATAGGCAAGCCCGCAGGCGCCCAGCCAGACTACAGGGGTCGCTGTTGCGCGGTGAGCCGAGGACACCCTGGCGACCTAACCCTCCCTTCCCCGGACGACGCTCGGCCAATTGAGCGCCGCCCCCTGGGAGCTCCCGTCCACGGTGGGCTGTGGAATAGCCTGGACTCGAACCGGCGACGTCCAGGCTGTAGAGCGCATCCTGCACTCTAGCGAGTGCTTTTACTGGATGCGCCACTCGGGAGCCCCGACATTTCTTTCAATGCACCTTACACTATACAACGCCGTGCTGCCGAGATGGCGATTTGAAGAAATGAAAGTTCTGCCTCTGGATAACATGAGCCGGGTAGTGTTGGTTGCTCAGCTAATCATCACAAAATAAGAGGAAATCTTAGAATTCCAGAATGTGTTTTTTGCAGTTGACTCTGTGCCTTGGTGCGATCTGTTGGCAGAAATAACTGTAGTTGCTTAATGCTGTAAATGGTTCTTCATTCATTAATTCAGTGGTTTTCAACCAGTGGGGCATGTGTCAGTATTTGTAGGAGGGTAAATCAAGAGTTCTAATAATAGTAGCTTTAGTAATAAAACAGATTTAACAATTAACAGAACATTATTAAAAAATGTAGGCTAATTTTATTTCTTATTTAGAACTGGAAAGCTGCTTAATAACGCCCTTAAACCCAGAAAAATGGATGAGATTGTTGTGCTAATAAATAAATAAATAAATAAATAAATTAAAAAAAAAAAAAAAAAAATTGGAAATGGAATCCTTTTGCTGCAACTGTTTGGTGTTAATGAAAATGAGCTATGATTTATTATTTATTATATATACAGTACTGTGCAAAAGTTTTAGGCAGGTGTGAAAAAATGCTGTAAAGTAAGAATGCTTTCAAAAATAGACATGTTAATAGATTATATTCATCAATTAACTATATGCAAAGTGAGTGAACAGAAGAAAAATCTAAATCAAATCCATATGCCTTCAAAACAGCATCAAGCATCAATTCTTCTAGGTACACTTGCACACAGTTTTTGAAGGAACTCGGCAGGTAGGTTGGCCCAAACATCTTGGAGAACTAACCACAGTTCTTCTGTGGATTTAGGCAGCCTCAGTTGCTTCTCTCTCTTCATGTAATCCCAGACAGACTCGATGATGTTGAGATCAGGGCTCTGTGGGGGCCATACCATCACTTCCAGGACTCCTTGTTCTTCTTTACGCTGAAGATTGTTCTTAATGACTTTCGCTGTATGTTTGGGGTCGTTGTCATGCTGCAGAATAAATTTGGGGCCAATCAGATGCCTCCCTGATGGTATTGCATGATGGATAAGTATCTGCCTGTACTTCTCAGCATTGAGGAGACCATTCATTCTGACCAAATCCCCAACTCCATTTGCAGAAATGCAGCCCCAAACTTGCAAGGAACCTCCACCATGCTTCACTGTTGCCTGCAGACACTCATTCGTGTACGCTCTCCAGCCCTTCGGCGAACAAACTGCCTTCTGCTACAGCCAGACATTTCAAATTTTGACTCATCAGTCCAGAGCACCTGCTGCCATTTTTCTGCACCCCAGTTCCTGTGTTTTCGTGCATAGTTGAGTCGCTTGGCCTTGTTTGCACGTCGGAGGTATGGCTTTTTGGCCGCAAGTCTTCCATGAAGGCCACTTCTGACCAGACTTCTCCGGACAGTAGATGGGTGTACCAGGGTCCCACTGTTTTCTGCCAGTTCTGAGCTGATGGCACTGCTGGACATCTTCCGATTGCGAAGGGAAGTAAGCATGATGTGTCTTTCATCTGCTGCAGTAAGTTTCCTTGGCCGACCACTGCGTCTACGGTCCTCAACGTTGCCCGTTTCTTTGTGCTTCTTCAAAAGAGCTTGGACAGCACATCTGGAAACCCCCGTCTGCCTTGAAATTTCTGCCTGGGAGAGACCTTGCTGATGCAGTATAACTACCTTGTGTCTTGTTGCTGTGCTCAGTCTTGCCATGGTGTATGACTTTTGACAGTAAACTGTCTTCAGCAACCTCACCTTGTTAGCTGAGTTTGGTTGTTCCTCACCCAGTTTTATTCCTCTTACACAGCTGTTTCTGTTAATGATTGTGTTTCAACCTACATATTGAATTGATGATCATTAGCACCTGTTTGGTATAATTGTTTAATAATACACCTGACTATATGCCTACAAAATCCCTGACTTTGTGCAAGTGTACCTAGAAGAATTGATGCTGTTTTGAAGGCAAAGGGTGGTCACACCAAATATGGATTTGATTTAGATTTTTCTTCTGTTCACTCACTTTGCATTTAGTTAATTGATAAATATAATCTATTAACATGTCTATTTTTGAAAGCATTCTTACTTTACAGCATTTTTTCACACCTGCCTAAAACTTTTGCACAGTACTGTATATATTTTTTTCTCAACTGTTTAGTCAAGTAGAAAGTGCCTTTTGGGTGGCTGGAGGGGAGTGGTGTTCGGCTGCTTTTCACACAGCTGAGCCAGACTACTTTTGCTATGACATAATTTCTGATTTGGCTGCTGCTGCTTGCTGTTGAACGGATTTTCTTTTTATTTATTTTTTTTAAACTCAAGACAATCTGTATAAAGAACATTAATTTATATACTAGTCATACAATACAGCAATACTTTACAATTAAGATAATTTGTTCTTTTTCAATTTTAGGATTCAGATTTTTTTTTTTATTGAATGTTGAACAAATGTGTTGCTATTCTGCCAAGTTTTTCATGTTTCATTCTTTAACATGGATGCCTCTAGCTGGCTGCAGTGTTTCTGCTTTTCATACCTTCAAAGCAGAAATGCCAAAAGCCAAATTAAACGGTTGTGCAGGGCTAAATTTAGAAATAAACGGGTACCAGTGCTTATTAAGATCAAATTACACAGGTAGACATGTTCTATTTATTGCAGTTCAGCAACTTTACAAAATCTAGTTACAGTAGATTCACCCTAGAACACTCTAGAACAAATTCACCCTTTTATAGTCAATGTATTCCCAGCAATAAAACAGAGTTGGCCATGACAGTAAAGGCTATTTGATTTCCTTTGGCATAAACCTGTTGGTTGTGGAAAGGTGTCCGTGAATGCCTCGGTAGCTGTGCTGTGCTGGTGGAGTTTAAAAATGAATTAATAGACTAGGCCCGCTGGGGAAGTGGAGGCTGAAACAAAAGCAGCGACATTAAAGAATAACACAGAGCTTTCATGCGCTTGCTGATGTGTTGGTTAGGGGTGGATTCTCCTTGCAGAAAAGCAACCAGGTTTACAATTCTGGTACTGTATGTGCTGCTGTTATTTTATACCAGACATTATTATAGTGTCTCTGAACTGTGCCTTTCAAAATATTGGTGGCACGGCCGATTTCTTCTGTCTAAAATATTTCCTTGAAAAAGTTTGTATCTATTTGATTTGACAGTCCTATAGAAGTATTGAAAGTTGCCTTAGAAGGTCTTATTCTGAAATAGCATAAGCCCAGCAGGGGTTTTTCTCGCCTGACAAGTTGCATTTTTATTTTGAACAAACTACAGTAAATTCTGAATGTTATTTTAAACTGTTATCCACTGATACTATACAGTATGAGATGGAATTCTCTGTTCTCGTGCTCATTGCTGATTAGGTTTGAAGTTAACATTACTTGATAGTTTTTTAAAGCGTTGCATTTAATGCAGGAGAGCAAAAATGTACTTTGATGCAGGATATATTGTAGGCTTTGAGGGACAATACATAATACACCTTGTGTTACAAACTAGTCATAAACCACTCCAGTTACATTGAAGAATGCATTAAAGTAAACATTGTGGACCCTGTAAATCGACTTGATAAGATGGGGCCAGTGTCTGGGGAAACCGTCACAATAATGCCTTCGTCCATACTTAAGCGATAGTACGTGTGGTAGTTGAACGCGACTGGAGTTACAGGGCTCTACAGTGCGACTAATTTGGCATATTTAATATGCAACCTAAAAATGTGCTTGTGCGAACACAAATTTTGAGGTGCACAAGTTTGACTAAAAAATAAACAGGAATTTCTTTCAGCTGAAAGAATAAAACATAAACAAAGTCAGATCTAAACTTTCATAGCTCAATTGTAATATACTCTAGGGATGTTGTTTATTGGAGTCCACTGACCACTGTTAATCACACATTAAAAACTACAAATCCCATACCCCGCCAATTTCACTGATTTATCCGTGCGATGGCTACTCGTTTCCAGACAGTTTGAAAACTTGTCAAACCAAGATGAGGAAAATAACAAATTATTTTCATGTGATTGGAGAGGTTTCCAAAGAAAACCACAATGAACCAAATTCAGATATGTTGGCGTCTTTACAAGAAATGAGCAATGAAGATATGTCAGAAGATGAAAGCGAACAGGGAACTTCGAAAAGGGCTAGGTTGGATGCAACGTGTTCACAGTTGACGGAGAGTAGCAGAAGCACATAAAAATTTAACCAACAGTAGCTAAAACATTTTCCATGGCTTAAATTTGACGATGTTAAATCCATGTTTTGTCAGGATGAAGGGGAACTGATGGCAGTGAGTTTTGCTCATTACCTGGCAATTTTAATAGATGGGGACACTGACATCTCTAGCAAAGAATGCGAGGTTGTGTCTGTCCGAATTCTTGAAAAATGGAAAGCCCGTCAGTTGGCTTGTTGGACAACAGATGCTACTGTACTAAAAAAAGTTGGCGATTTTGTATTTATTTTGTTTTAACTGTATAAAAACTGCTATGTAGAAAAAGGAGGAAAATATTTGTTCAGCAGCATAAAAATTATGATAATAGTCTACTTATTTGAGCAATTTTTTAACAAGGTTCTGTTTTTGGTAAACTCAAACTGAAAAAATTTAAGTTGGTGAAAAAAAAGGTGTGCAAGAAAGATATATATTCAACAATAAATTTGAGCAAAATTGTACAGTTTTTTTTTTTGTGTGCCCCCAAATTTCAGTGCGCTCCTACATTTTTTAACTTAAAAAATTAAATTAAATTCAAGTTAGCGTAGAGCCCTGGGTTATGCGTCCAAAGTTGTAGGTGAGGGCACTAAGGAAAGTCAAGGTCAACTACCACATGGTAGAGCCTTTGAGAGGACGCTATTGCTATTAGAAAACAATTTCTCATTTATTTTCTTTAAAGAAACACTTTAAAATCACAAATGTTCATAAAGGATCATGTACATAATGAGAGAAAAAACAATAACTTTATTAAACAAATAACTTTTTCATTTGTCAGAGCTGACGGTGCCAGTTATTGAATGGATCAGTTCACTGAATTGTCAGTGTCTCGGTTCGTTGTTGTAGAGCACCTGTCAAGCTAACTGGCTTTGATTGGCTGGTTTTGGTGGATTTAAAAAAAAAAAAAGTGGACCAATTGTCTTTGTTTAGAATTTGCTATCCAAAACTGAGCTTTCAATACAGCAAGTAAAAATGAAAAAGCCAAGATTGATTAAGTTTGATTTACAGGTGATGCTGTGAAGTTCCAGAGTAGAAACCTGCTAGAACTGAAAGCTGATTGGCTGATAGTACTGAACCGTTTTCTAATGTACCTTGATACTGTAGCTTGCTACAGTGAGTGTTACAATGCTACTGTATAGTATAGTATATTGTGTCTGTGGAAACAAAAGGTTAATCATCTACCATACTAGCTGCTGTGGACGACAGTAGGCACAGCGCAGGACTGTCTGGAAGGAGCTAACTTTCTGTTTACGTTGTGCGCTCAGCTTGTTGAAAATCTGGTGCAGTGTGAATGTTAGCCTCTTTGTTTACCCAGCTTTGTCAAGTGATTGATTAGCAGAGTCTCAGTTCTTGGGAACAGTGGCATTTCTACATCTAGAACCCCTTTACAATAGTGTTGGGTGAGGTTAGATCGCATATTGGCTCAGTTTGCTATGTTAACCCTTTTTTTGATTCTTAAATTCTGAAGGTAAGCTATATGGCTTAGGTTTGTGTGGGTTGTTTTTTTTTTTCTCCAACCAGCAACTTGCTAACAGTAAAATGTAAAAGTTCTGTCCTGCCATCCATTTGTAGGGTTGTTTTTTTTGTATATAGTTTATACACAGTACGTTCCTATAGGCTCACTGACCCATTTTCCTGCGTTCATGAAACGGAAGCCATGTGCACTATACTATATACAGTGCCGTGTAAAAGTATATGCCACCTGTATGATTTTGTGCATTTTTGCGACACTGAATGTTATCAGATCTTCAGCCAAAACCTAATATTAGATAAAATGGACCCTGAGAACAAATAACACAAAAATTTGATACATATTTCATTTATTTATTGAAGAAAGTTATGCAACACCCAATGCCCCCTTGTGAAAAAGTAATCGCCCCCTTAGACTCAATAACTGGTTACACCACCTTTAGCAGCAATAACTGCAACCAAACGCTTCCTGTAGTTATTGATTAGCCTCTCACAGCGCCGTGGAGGAATTTTGCCCACTCCTCCATGCAGAACTGCTTCAACTCAGTGACATTTGTGGGTTTTTGAGCATGAACTGCTCATTTTCAGGTCCTGCCACAACATCTCAATGGGGTTTAGGTCTGGACTTTGACTAGGCCATTCCAAAACTTTAAATTTCTTGTTCTTCAACCATTCTGATGTAGACTTGCTTGCGTGTTTCGGATCATTGTCTTGCTGCATGACCCAGCAGTGCTTCAGCTTCAGCTCACGGACGGATGGCCTGACATTCTCCTGTAGAATTCTCTGATACAGAGCAGAATTCATGGTTCCTTCACTGATGGCAAGGCGTCTAGGTCCTGATGCAGCAAAGCATCCCCAAACCATGACACTACCACCACCATGCTTGACCGTTGGTATGAGGTTCTTACTGTGGAATGCAGTGTTTGGTTTTGGCCAGACATAACGGGGCCCATGTCAGCCAAGAAGTTCCACTTTTGACTCATCTGTCCATAGAACATTGTTCCAGAACTCTTGAGGATCATCCAGGTGCTTTTTGGCAAACTTGAGATGAGCATTCATGTTCTTCTTGGTGAGCAATGGTTTCCTCCTTGCTACTCTGCCATGAATCCCATTTTTGCCCAGTGTCTTTCTGATGGTGGAGTCATGAACACTGACCTTAGCCGAGGCGAGAGAGGCCTGCAGATCCCTGGATGTTGTTCTAGGGTTATTTGTGACTTGCTGGACGATTTTACGCCTTGCTCTTAGAGAGATTTTGGCAGGACGGCCACTCCTGGGAAGATTCACTACTGTCCCAAACATTCTCCATTTGGACAATATGGCTCTGACTGTGGTTTGGTGGAGCCCCAGAGCATTAGAAATGGCTTTATAACCTTTACCAGATAGGCATCAATAACTTTTTTCAGGAATTTCTTTTGTTCGTGGCATGATGTGCCTCTAGAACCTGTGTGCTGACAACTTCACTCTGATGGGTTATATATTGGGCAGAGCTGGCCCAAATCGTTCCTGGTTGTTAACCAAAGTACTCAAACAGCTGACCTTAATTATCCATTTAATTTTCACACCTGAAGATTGCATGTTTTGATTACCTTGCACACCAAACAAATGAAAGACTCCCTCTAGACTACTACAACCCACAAAAAAATCTGACCAAATACAATGTGAAAAATGTGCAAAAATGCAGAAAATCAGACGGGGCAAATACTTTCACGACACTGTACATTATACACTTAAATGTTACCGGCCCAGTTAGGCCTGTAGTGCTTCATCTCTAACGGCCCCGGGCCGCCTGGCCATGGTTAATGTCAAACCCTGACTTCATCCAAAATGTTTCCTGTGTTTCGCTTGAAGTCTACAGGTAGAGCACTGGCAAATTTATAATTTCAGCTGGAAAAATGTGTTAGAATAAACTAAAACAGAACCCCCCGGAGGTCGGGTTTGCTAATACAGTACACCCTCGCTATAATGCCCTTCATTATTTATAACTAACCTTCGGCTATAACGAACCTGGCCCTTGGACCCCAAATAAAAAAAGAAAAAAAAAAGATAATATTGTAACGTATGTGAGGTCTGAAGTGCAAGAACGCTTGGAGTAGGAGGGGCTGTGTATCACGTCAGTCGAACAGCCTATGGGCGACAGGCGCGGACCACAGGAGCTGCTGGTGGTTGGCCGTGGAGTGGGATGAGGCGGGACTAATTGGAGCTAAAGATCAGTGACAGGGGGAGTGTTTGTTGTTGTGAAGCAGAGATGCGAATGAACAGACAGGATAGTTCCACCCTGAGATTCCTTTTAAAAATGTATTTGTTTTAGGTTGTGGCCCACAGCGACGTGTTAATTGATAGTTAAGAATGGGCAGATTGTCTTGGGTCATTTATTAGTGTAATAAATATCGAGTTTGTCCCTGAATTGACTGAAAGCTCATTCTTGTTACAATATACACACTGTCAACACCCCGGTCTGTACACAAGGGATCATGCCACCTCTGCAGTGAAGTCAACTCTTTTGTTTTAAGAAGTGCACGCTTTGTAACTGAATCCGAGACGAAAATCATTTTATGTTGCAACAAAGCTGGAAACTATATTGATCATTTGAAAAAAGTAGTAACGCAGGCATATCTCTGTCGTGAATATAGGTTGTGAATATAGGTTGTTAAAAAACACTGTTTGGCTTGTTCAGCAACCATGCGGCAAAGCAACATTTAAAGAAAAAAAAAAAGAAAATGAAAAAGAAAAAAAGTCAAACTTCTCATGTCTGGTTGATTTGGAAAACAAGCTGATTTTGAGATTCTTGCATGTTGGATTAAGATTTGGTGCACTTGGAAACGATTCATGTCAGATTGATTTTGAATAAAAGTTCAGATTCAATTCTGGATTTTCTCTAACGAATAGGATAAAGCAATGGCAGAATACTGCATACATGAGACAAACAGGTACATGTAATTCTGTATTTACAATATCATCTCGTTAACTTACTCCAACAGTATCTTTCATTTTGATTTGTCCTTTCGCTATAACGAACCCCTTGATTTAACGAACAAAAGGCTTGGACCCCAACAGGTTTGTTATAGTGAGGGTGTACTGTGTTACAGAACAGATTTGCGTGTTGTAAATATGGAAGTGCAATTTGGGACAGTTAGTAAGAAATGTCCACAAGTGGCAGCATGCACAGTGGTTAATGCCCTGCAGATTTTAAAAAGCACATTTCTTTAAGCCTCACTCTGCCATGACATTTAGCCTGTGGAGAACACTTGAAAGCAAGTTATTTTTATTTGTAGGCTTCTGCAGTTCTTGCCATTCTTTTGTAAGATGTTGGGAATTAATCTTGCAAAAGTCTAACTGTATGGTTGTTGGCAGCTCATGCAGTGCCTGTGCCTGACCTCATGGAAGTGAACATTCCCTGTGCTCCAACACAGAGCCTGCAAAATGCCTGCCGCTGCCAGGAAACATTCTCCATTTCCCTCCCCATTTGGTGGACTATTGTGCAAGCACTATTGTACCGGAAAACCTGTTTTCTTACATTTGTTAGAGAACACAGCCTTATAAGGTTATTTTGGGTACTGCTGAAAAATGGTAGAAGTAAATGGTGCGTTGTTTAAGCCAGGATGTAGCAAGCTTTAATGTGGCTGGATTTCCATTCATACAACAGCAGTTGTTTTGTATGTAGAGATAATAATTTGTAAACTATACTGAGACAAATCTAAACTCTTTGTGTTAAGCTAAAATAACTCTTTGTGTTAAGCTAAAATCCTAATGGTACTTAGGAAAAATGTGATGTGGATGTTTTCATGGATATAATTTTAGGTTACAGTACATGTAGAGTTACACAACCACCCCCATTAATCTCTCTGAACTAGGACTTGACTTGATAATACACGCCTCTGTTCTGTGTTTTCTAGGTAAGTTTGATTGCTAGTATCTCACGAGAGAAAGCTTCACCCTTTTTGGTAGTAATTTTACAAAGCGCCCACCATTTCACTGCTAAAGCCTCATATCTCCAAGCCATTTGATGCGGTAACTTCATATTTGCAGTGTTGTATAAACACTGTATGATAAATGTCTTGATGACAAATGCCACAGCATTTGGAATAGAGGTATTTTATTATTATTATTATTATTATTATTGGTTTATTTAGCAGACGCCTTTATCCAAGGCGACTTACAGAGACTAGGGTGTGTGAACTATGCATCAGCTGCAGAGTCACTTACAATTACGTCTCACCCGAAAGACGGAACACAAGGAGGTTAAGTGACTTGCTCATGGTCACACAATGAGTCAGTGGCTGAGGTGGGATTTGAACTGGGGACCTCCTGGTTACAAGCCCTTTTCTTTAACCACTGGACCACACAGCCACACTGTGTGGTCCAGTGTGTGGACCACACTGGACCACACAGTATTTGAATGTTTGTTTTAGTACTACTGTACAAATACTGTGCTGCCATTGTGTATTTTATAGTTGCATGTGACCTTCACGTTGTTTTAACCACTGACCATATCAAATACACAGATTTTATTTTTAAAATCTTTAATGCGCGTTTACTAGGGTTGAGTCCGAAATATTAGAGGAAATTCTAAATAAAATTACTACTTGAATACTTTGATCAAGTTTCAATACTGCTCATTTCTAAAACCAATCAAAAATGCACTAATTACACCTGAAAAAACCTGGCACGGTATTTTAGAGGAGGAAGTTAAAATTGATCAGCCACTACAATTCTCACCTCACTGATAGGGAGGCTGGTGCACTTCATCACCTAGCTCTGCTATTGGTCAAGGGAGTACATGAGCAGTGAAAATGGCATCTTAAAACTTGTGGAAGTATTTTGCAAAGATAAACAAAACCACTGTGCAGTGCAATGTAATGTAATCTCTGCAGCACAAGTATTTTGTATCATAAATCAATGAGTTAAATGCTCAATCATCTAAATGCAAGCACCCATCTGCTACTTTGGAAGAAAACACATAATGTATAAAGTTAACTTAATTTGGATTTTGACTTCAGACTACCGGAACAATGTTAAGCCTTTGTTGCTTCATTCCGGAATCAGACATTTTTAAAAATTATTATATTATGAAAGCAGTAAGTACCGGGTACAAGTCAGTGTTCCCTCGAAGCTTTTTAGATACTGAGTAACTTGCTGGTTTGACTGAGACAGTAAATATCAGTGAAAAACCTTTGGCCGTGCAGTAACCCTTTTTAATATATTTTTGTTGCGTTATACAATTTTGCATTAAACAATATTCCAACACAAGTATCTCAACAATTTTATAGTTAAAACTCATCTGCTGTGTATTCTTATAGTTTATAAATATTTATTTTACTTTGAATACCTTAGATGTTTCTACGCAGTTACTGTTGATGTATTTATCTAATGCGTCCCTTTGTGTGGTTGCTGCTAATACGTTCTAAGGACCTGTCATTGTTATGAGTAATGAGTGAGTATTCGGGTATTCAAAATTTTTATTCTTGGTATACTCGAATATCATATTTGAAATTCCCACCACTAATGTTTAAAGTTTCTAATCCATTGTGTTTTTCTGGGTGCTCTCTCAGAAATTACCACACTAAAATGTAAGCCCTGTTTTAACATGCCTAACCTTACTACGATTCACCATACAGTAACTTTCAGTACAGTAACCAGACAAGTTCTTACAGTAAAATAGCAAGACCAGTTGTATCCTTTGTAATCCTATTGTTTAAAACTTCTATTACAGCATCTCTTATTGCATATTGAGGGTTAAACTGTGCTTCTGGTAAATATCTGAACTTTACCATTTTCCAAAAGCAGTACACATTCAACATGGAAAAAGAAGTTTCCTGTTTCTTTAGTATGGCAGAAACAACAACCTAAGCCATATAGCTTACCTTCACAATTTAACATCTACACTCGGACTGAGCTGAGAAAAAGGCTCTCTGTTTTTAAAACGATATAAAAACATAGTTTACAAACGAGAGGAGGCCATTCGGCCCATCTTGCTCGTTTGGTTGTTAGTAGCTTATTGATCCCAGAATCTCATAAAGCAGCTTCTTGAAGGATCCCAGGGTGTCAGCTTTACTGGGTAGGTGGTTCCAGACCCTCCACAATTCTGCCTCCCATTTTCTGTTCTGAATGCCCCTTTATCTAATCTCCATTTGTGACCCCTGGTCCTTGTTTCTTTTTTCAGGTCAAAAAAGTCCCCTGGGTCGACATTGTCAATACCTTTTAGAATTCTGAATGCTTGAATCAGATCACCGCGTAGTCTTCTTTGTTCAAGACTGAATAGATTCAATTCTTTTAGCCTGTCTGCATACGACATGCCTTTTAAACCTGGGATAATTCTGGTTGCTCTTTCATAGAGCAGCAATATCCTTTTTGTAACAAGGTGAACTGAACACAATATACTAGATGAGGTCTTACTAATGCATTGTAAAGTTTTAACATTACTTCCCTTGATTTAAATTCAACACTTTTCACAATGTATCCGAGCATCTTGTTGGCCTTTTTTTTTTTTTTTTATAGCTTCCCCACATTGTCTAGATGAAGACAATTCTGAGTCAACATAAACTCCTAGGTCTTTTTCATAGATTCCTTCTTCAATTTCAGTATCTCCCATATGATATTTATAATGCACATTTTTATTGTCAAACAATAGGAACCTGAACATGCTGAAATCTGTTTTCTCATCCAAAAAAAAGCAAGCATGCCATTTCCATAGTAGGAAAAAAGTTGATGTCATTCCTTGGGATGTACTGTTTTCTTTAGCACTGTGTAAACTAGAAAATAAAACACGAACTTCCCACTTACTGTAGGGCCACCTATCTATAGCCCCTTTCACACTAGCATGATCTAACCGGGTCAGAACCTACCCAGGCAGGATCCGATGTCATGCGGGTCAGGTAGACGATTTCCTAAAGCGGTTACAATTGGTAGTACAGCAGTTGCCAAAGTTTTAACACAAAACACACACAGAATTTCACAGGGTTTCATTTGTCTAGTTCCTTTTCCATTATTCACTCTGTTGGTATACTTTCATTGCATCTCTTCTGCAGCCAGTATGCTGGGATTAGATCGGATTTTAATCCTATTAATTTAAATGTACATACTTTATATTTATTTTCTTGAGGTGGATTGAGCAACAGCACGCACTATACATTTTTCTGTGACACATTGTAGGAGAAGAATCCAATTTTGTGTTGTGTGGCATTTAAAACTGCTTACTTACTGTAAAAATAAGTTATATATTCCTGAAATACAAACATTTTTATTGTAGGAGGATTCCTAAATGCTCACTCAGTTGAAAGGCCATGGGAGAGTTAGTGCTGTGGTGCAAGTTAAGTAGAAATAACTGCTTTAGCTCTGTCTTGATTACTCAAGTCTTGTGTATTGACAGTTTAAGTGAAGGGAAATGTCCTGTGTTTTTTTTTTAAATTTTTTTTATTTCTTCCTAGGAAGCAAGAGCTGACTGTTTTTATTTATTTAGCAGAATCTTCATCAGTAAAGGCTAATATTTTAGTCAAATAAACAAGATTCAAACACATATTGGTAACTCTTCTTTAATCTAGAAGGGTACAGTATTGCTTTTTATGTTGATTTAAGTGGCCTTTGAAAACCCTCATGTAGGTCCTCCTGTCTAAAGCCCGAACACCATCTCTGACAGCTGTGAAATTCTTAAGTGGATTTTTTAATGATGATCACAGCTTAACACCAGTGTTTGTGAGCATGCACCAATGAAGGGGCTTCAATGTCCACTGGGTTGCAGAGCACATACAATTCTGAACTTGACAGCTGAACTTGAACTGTTCTGTGGCATGTGTACTGTTGGCTTTATTGGTTGCATTAGATTAATGCTATTAAGGTTATTTACCTTGTAAACTGTTTGCCATTCTTTAATTTTTCCCCCTGGTCACTTAATGCAGTCAGTTTTACTTTTTAGCCGCCTTCTGTTTTTATTCGACTAGTCACAGTTTTGTTATCAAGTTAATATTTATTTTGTGTATTATAATATTTGTCTGACAATTTACAGTCTACTATGCATTCTGCTTTATAAGAAATACTGTAAAACATCACTGACCATCAGTTACATTACATTCCTCAAAAGTCCAGCTGTATAGACAAGCTACAGTACCTTGTATTTTTTTGCTTTAATATAAATAAATCCTGTTTTATTATAGCTTTTGGAGTAACCACAAGTGCTTTATACATTTACTTTTTTATTAATAGCCTTAACATAGTGTCCTGTTGACTTTGAGTGGGTGTGAGTGTCAAGGAGAGTCTGATGAAATGAATGCTGCTGTTGCTACAGTACCATTGATAAGCTTGTTTGGCATTTAGCTTTTGAATGATGGATCACAGTGTGTGTCCCAACATAGAACCCATGAATATCTGAACAAAAAATACTGAGTTATCCCCCTTTCTGTTTTATACAGTTTGGTGATAAAACGAGTGATCAGGAGATGATTTATCGGTATGCACTACTGTCAAGAGGTATGTGAAAAAAACAGCGAACAAGGGGTGGGGCGGGGCTGGAGATGCAGTACTGAGTGTCCTGTTGATATGCAGTGCATTTTAAACCTGTTTTACTGTGAAAAAAAACTGCGTGTGAAAATAAATTGGACCTGAGACGCGCTGAATAAATGGACCGCTAAGGGTTAACTTGGCCGTGTATGGTGTGTGTATAGGATAGATATGGTGTCATACCTCCGTGGTGGTTACTGTACCTCTAAATGCTGGATGTAAAAGTAATGAGATGCAGTGTGCTTGTTTTCTAGTAGCATTTAGCTGAGCTTATATTTCAGGGGCAGTTAATCGCCGGTTTCGCAGACTTGTGACTCGAACTTGTTCTCTGATTCTGAGGTCACCCTTGGCCTGCCTGACCTTGTTCGGTCCTCATGAGTGCCAGTTTCTTCAAATCGTTTGATAGTCTTGGCCACAGCAGTTACAGACACTTGCAAAGTTCTTGCAATTTGTCTTAAAGATTGACCTTCATTTCTTAAAGTAATTAAACTTTTTTTCTTTGCTTAACTGAGCGTATTTTGCCATTTTCTGCTCCCTTTCATTCAGGAATGACAAACTTGTGCCTATGCTACCTATATTTATAGTAATCATGGACCCTCACCTGTTAACAATAATTGGTGACAAAAGGTTAATTAGGTTACATGCTAGTTAACTCGGAGAACATCTAACAAAGACACTTTATACTTAGGCCAGTGTTCTAACACCGTGTTATACACATTTCAGACTTTTAACTGACTTGGGCTTCAGACTGAAATCCCCTTGCTTTGGGTGACCATTTCATTGAAACTGACAAGGTTTACATTTTCATTTAAAAATCAATTTTTTGAATGCAATTCACTTATGATTATCAGCTTATATAAGTACACGTATCATATAATGAAATATTAACTGTTTATAGACAAGTTTATACAGTTAAAAGCATAGAAAATCATGAAAAACCTGGTTTCAAGCAGGTGTACTCAAACTTCGGACTGGTACTGTATATATATGCAGAGAAAGCATGCAGGGGTACACTTTTCTAGCTGCATGGGGTTTTCTATCTAGTAGGTAGAATTAAGAAACACAATTTTAAATGCATGTATACTTTGTGCATTTCTCTGAGCTGTACAGAGCATCAGCTGAACATAAATATATGTTTTGGCCTATTATAGAGTGAAAATGGCTTTTTTACTTTCTCCGCCTTCATGTCCAGTCAGACAAGTGTACTTGTCAGCAGTTACCAAGATCCACAGGGCCTCTGATCTCCTAAGATCACATGTCTAGGGTGTTAAAATGCCCTGTTCCCAAGACGGCTTTGTGATGCTGACTGGGGGCGTTTCTCAGAGTTTACCTTGACCCTCAACCAACTGAGAGCTGGTTTTGTGTGTACAGTAGAGCTAGGATGGCTGAAATCAGCCTTGATCCACCACAGGTTGTCTGCATTAAGACAGCTTTGCATCGAATATCTGCATTTTGTACTAAAAAGATGTCCAAAGACCTATGCTGTGCATTTCGGTATTAACCTTAATCTTTTGGACAGTGTGTGTGTGTGGTTCATCTTGAGAAGAAATATGATGCATGCTGATCTGATTATATAAAAAAAAAATTGTTGCATAAAATCAAATTACTGTAAGATGTAATATGTGAAATCTATTTGGCCTTGCGGTGCCTTGATGATCAAGTTTGCTAATCACTTTCTTTTATTTTACAGATAACATCAGAGCTTTCCAGTAACTGTAACCCCAGAGGTAAGCCAGGCCTTAAGTGCTGAAACAGTTGAATGAGGTGACTGCTTAAAGAAAGGAAAACCAAAATGTCTTAACTTGTGATTCCTCCTGACACCCCATCCTGTTCACATTCAGATGTGACCCACAGAGGACACCTAGTAGTAGGACGTTCCGGCAAGTTGGCAACACGCAAGACATGAGTTTACAGAAGCACCAGCAGATGGGCTCCGACAGAGACCTGCAATCTGCCGCCTCATCAATCAGCCTGCCTTCAGTCAAGAAGGCACCAAAGAAACGACGCCTTTCATTGGGCTCCCTGTTCCGCCGGAAAAAGGACACCAAGAGGAAGTCTCGGGACCTGAACGTAGGAGTGGACGGCATTGCCAGCATTGAGAGCATCCACTCCGAAATGTGCAATGATAAGAACTCTGCCTTTTCCACGGCTGGAGCCACTTCCGTGAGTGGAGCCGGCATCGCCCTGGCAGGCGTCGCCACCTCCTCCACATCTTCCTCCTCCCACAGCAAGCTGAGCGGGGACTTCCTGGAGTGCCCACTGTGCCTTTTGAGACACGCACGAGACCGTTTCCCTGAGATAATGACCTGCCACCACCGGTCGTGTGCCGACTGCCTGAGGCAGTACCTGCGCATCGAGATCTCTGAGAGCAGGGTGAACATCAGCTGCCCGGAGTGCTCGGAGCGCTTTAACCCCCACGATATCCACTTGATCCTTAACGACGACCTGCTCATGGAGAAGTACGAGGAGTTCATGCTGCGTCGGTGGCTGGTGGCTGACCCAGACTGCAGATGGTGTCCTGCGCCGGACTGCGGGTAAGGACGTGCTTGTAGTACTTTTCTGCCACTTGACTTGTGCAGCAGTATTTTGCTTTTAAGGAATGAGACACACCAAGGTGTGAGTTGTTGTGAAATTACTGCACTGGTAGGTGCTGTATATAATTGTAAACCAATCTAAACCAAAGGCCAGTTTCATCACCATTTAAAAATGTCACTAATGTTATAACAAGCACACAGTTCAGGCAGTTTTGCTTTTAATTCAGACACTGCTAAAATATATATCTTGTCAATGTATGTCAATAATTAAGAAAAAAAAAAACACTTGGAATGTCTCCTTTTGGAGCTTAACCTTGTGAAACCTCTTTATGCTAAAGATGTTTTTATTTCAATCCAGAGGAATGTATGGTGCATCCTTTGAAAAATTGTTATCGGTGTCTATACATTTACCTAGTGAACACTGTACAATTCAAACATGGACAACTCTAGCAGCAGGTATTTAATACTAGAATATACAAATAAGGTTATTGGATTTATTGTATCTTGTACACAGCAAATATTAATATCACTTTTATATATCAGCCAAAATGAGGGTCATTTGTTTCTGAACTAATTGTGGTGTTGGACCTGGTGGGGGTGTGCTGCCTGCAATAATGCTGCCCTCCAGGTGGGACTTTGTAATTTGTACAATTAATATATAAGCGGCACTGCAAAGTTTAATACAATTTTATGGTCCGGTATAAAAGCTTTTTAAATGGGGGGGGGGATTACTTTTAAAATAGGCAACTGGTCATGAACTACAGTAAGACCTGTTTAAGAAGGCTGTACAGTACCAACCACTGTTGATAGAATTCATTCTTCAAACGTGTTGTTAATGCCATTCTAAAGAGATTTCTTGGTGTGTCATCATATGTTCCATCTTTACCACCCACAGCAGTGGTGTCACATTCCTGTCATGTTTCAGTCTCCTGCTTCTAAAGAATTCTTTTGGGGTGTGGCTCATATCCAGAGCCTTGTGTCATGTCCCCTCGAGTGCCTCTCAGTGGGTCTTCTGTTGCTATGACTGCGTGGTTTTTTGCACTGCTGCATCAAAGCACAAAGCTGATGAAAGCACAGAGGCTCACAAGGTGACTTGCTGTGTAAGAGAAAAGCCCTTTCTGCAGTTCATGACACCGGTGATCTTCAAGTTCATGCCACAATTTTTGCCCCAACTTCTTATGGTATCTTGGTCATTCCATACTAATGGGGTACATTCTGCCGTAATGATACAACTGATCAAATATATTTAAATATATAGATGTCCCTGTATAAATAAATGTATACATATTATTGTTAAACCTTACAGATTTACTAAACTTCGTATTATAGAAAAATATAATCTAAAATAGTTATGCATATACATTTCAAGATCACTCCATCAGCTATTAACAAAATGTCGTTTTAAAGTAAATTTCAACATTTTTAAATCAAAACATCCCAGAAAATAGGAGCGCCTCGGATGTCTACAGTCGCTGTAAGTAATACAGAGAGAGGTACTGTCGGACAAGCATGTGGAAGGATACGTCAAAAAAAAGAAAACCTAAATAAATTCAGTTAGTCAATAAAGATTACAGTTAATTGTGCTGTAACATTGAAGTATATAAGCAATAAGACCCTCCACATCGGGCATTACCAGGCATTATACGACCATTTGGTTGTAATAGCGTCTCCCAAACGGTTGTGTAATGCCCCCGCTTTTGGGTCTTACTGCTTACATACACAATAACAAATATTGTGTAGAATAAATATGTAATTAACAAAACATCTAATTGACGTTATTGATGTCCCAGTACTTTTGAAATATGTATTGTAATGTAGCTGATACATTTCTTATTTTCCTGCCCTTCATCAAAATTAATTTAGTTTTAAGCCATATTATAAAACATTTAGATAGATAGAAATCTAGCTAGCTAGCTCTCTAGCTAGCTAGCTAGCTAGCTCTATCTAGCTATTTCAAATGTGGGATTTTGTTTGTCCATGTTATGTTTTATTATCACATGATCATGGTGTTCAACCAGCTTTTGATGATGAAATGCAGAAGGAAACTCAGAAAATAGACACTAGATTGCTAGAGTTTGTTTTATTTTGCCTGTTTTTGAATTTCTTTTTTTGTTGGTTTTGTCCCACTTTTTGTACCCCATTACCATGGAATGACCCATCGCTTAGTAGGTAAAGCACAATGGCTTCTCGTGTTCCTTGTGATGCAATGCACATTTTCTTTTAGACCAGTCATTAAGCCTTTATGTGGCCTGTCTATTTGTAAATGGTAACTGTAACAGGTGTGTTCTGTTACTGTGTGGGTATCCACTGAGAAACAAGAGACTGAGGGTTTGCGAAAACACTGCTCAGGCATCAAGGTTTTATTATTTACAGGGACTCGGATGTAGTATGTGGCTGCCACTAAGGTACCAACAATGGTAGCCCTAGTGCGGAAGTGCGGACCTGTGTGGGATTAAATGTGATCCCTTTCTTAAATTTACCAAAGATCCTGGTTCAACACAGGGTGGTGCTCGGTCTTGATTCTCCCACCCTGGTTCAACACAGTCATAAGGTTTTCAGTTTGTAAACACACAGCTTGGTACAGCACAGAACAAAGGACTGGCTTTCCAGACCGTTTTTAAAGGCAGATGACCAGGGTTCATTGATCAATTATTCAACTGACATCTGGCCACCTGCTGCACATTCAGTTTCAATTAGGCAGGGCGTGAAGTCTCACCTCCAAGCCCTGCCGTCCAGCACATACTTTAATTTAGAAAATTAAACATTGTTGTATGAATCAAACAAATGGTATTTACAGTCAAACATATTCTTTACAGGGGCAGGCCTTACCCCTGCCAAAGTAACCAATTCAGTGTTTTATTTTAAAATTTCAAACAGACAAATGGAAATTGTTAGTTGTATCAGAACTTGAGACTACAGTTATTTTACTGGTAACAACTGGCAATGCTCCAATGCACGTTGGATTTTAGTTTACAGTAAGTTGTCAGATATGCATGTTGCATATGATTTGTTAGCTGTGTGTTGCAGTCTAAAGCTAATTTTCATGTTTATTCAACGTCTTCAAACACATTTTAGTAATTTAAATACTCCTAAAAACTACTGACAATAGTTATAGCCAAGTGTGATGTTTTAATTCAAATGGTTGGCTGGATTAAGACTCAAGATCGTTGCCATTGAACAGGCACTCCTGTTGGGTCTTCCTTTTTGACGCAAAAGGAAAACCTAGTTTGAATGGCTCCTGTGGTCTGTTGTTGATGAAAGCTCTGGTTGCAGGTTAATAACATCTAGATATTCAACATGTTGCCCATAGTGGATATACATGGGATGAGCACTTTTTTTTTTTTTTAAAGAAAACTTTCTATGTTCTGGAATTGCTGACATAGAGAATGTTCTGTAAAATATAAGCTAATCCTTATCCATGTTTCAGTGTTTTCAGTCACAATGGGGGGAAAGATTGGCTTTCTCTTTCAGCTGACACTGTTGCAGACTCTTGGTAGGCAGGTGTGTGAATAAATTCATGTATTTATATTTTGTATTGGGGCACTACTTTTCAATAAATAAATGAGTGACAAACCTAACTTGGTCACAATTTAAAACAATGAAAAACATTTGATTTAAATGCTATGCATTCATACAAGTTTTATTTCCTTCGAGTCTGTCATTAGCTTTTAATATCTGCTGTTGCTTTCATTTACTCTCTTCATTGCGGTAATTCTTATATTGGCTCTCGCTGGCAAAAGGTCCCTATGGTGTATCAACAGCAAGGTTGCTATGGTTATGAATTTAACTGATCTTTGACTGTGAGGCAAGATATATGCAAGTTGGGTTATGTTTGAGTCTCCCAAGCTGTTTGTTTTGATGGGCTTAAACATACTGGCTTAGAAGAATTTCTAGATTTATTTCCTGTATGTCTACCTCAGCTGCACCTACTGTAGCTGGAAGTGTACTTTTAGTAGCATACTCCACTGTTTTCTGGAGTGCCCAGTAGTCCAGCATAAACATACTGTCTTGTGTTGTGTGTGTGTGTGTTTTTTTTCTTCCCCCAGTCGGTTTCTGAATTGTTTTAGCTACAAGAAGCATCGTAACCATACCTGTAAAGCATTACATGCCTCAGCTATATTATTTAAGACCAGAAGCAAGGGGAAACCAAAAGGCAATTTGATTCAGTCACCTATCTGTTTTACAGCCTCTAAAACCATTGCAATTCTAACCTTGAAAACTGGGAATGAGTAGTTGCCACACTAAAATGCTGAACATTAAATTGTTCTCAATTAGTGGCAACTGCTCAAACCTAGACCCTTAGGAACCACATGGCAGAGAAGTTGGGATAAAATGAGCCCCATTTCGATCCTTTCTGTTCAACATGCCTTCGGGAGGCAGTTGCAAACATCAGCAGTTTAGTTACTGGGCTGCAGTCCACCACAATCGGTGCTCCTTCTAGAAGATTAAAACAGCATCCATTTTCTTATGAAAGGCTTCTGATTTTACTCTGTTAGTATTCCTCACTTTTGTTCTTTTGTATAACGCAGTACTGCAGTGGTGCATACCACTACCCTTCCCACAGCAGTTGAATTGAAGTTTGTCTGGTTTTCATACTTTGACTGATTTTCTTTATTATAAATTCTGTATTGGTGAAGCCAACATGCAGATGTCTGGTTTAGATTACTCAGCCACGCCATTTCCTCAGAACCATACTGAGAGCAAAATACTTTTGAGCGTGTGTGGTAGTGGCAGGAGCTAAAATGTGAAGGAGGCAGTGTGACTCAGTGTAATGAAATAAGCATGCTTCCTCTGTAGGAGGCCCAAAAATTAACTAGGCAACTGTAAAAGTTTAACAACAAAAAGCTGCATGTTTTTATTTAAATAAAAATGTAATCATTTTATAAGAGTTTAGATTCAAATACAGTTTGACTGGATTGGCTTCATTAACAGCAGTCCCTATATATGGAAACCTTTCTTTTTAAATGATTAAGTTACAGCTTTGTAAAAAGGGATCAGTTATTTTTCTAAACTGTCATAGCCCCCTACCCCCTCTGTTACATTTCATCCGTATTGAGATTTCAAGCATGAATACTAGCCTGGAGTTTGCAACCTAGATTCATTCACAATATGTTTTGCTGCTTATAGAACTTAGACTTTGTCTACAGGAAATCAAAATTTTACCCTGATTTGTTTCAGTAGTGGTGCCTACTGTGTGTTTTTTTCCTGGCATAATCTTGTATTGAGCATACCATTAAGTGGAAACTTTGAGTTCTCTGAATGTGTGAGAACACATCTGTGGAACATTTTGGGCTTGACTAAGCAGCTGCATGTTGGGCCCAGATCCTGGAATTGTAAATGCTTTTTGATCTAGCACCCTAAGATGAAACAATTAGGAAACCCAGGAACCTGGCTGCTGCACTCGAGTACTCACTTTCCCCATCCATTGTAAATCCTAGTACTGGCAATTATTTTACCCCCCAGTTTTGGAATGCCCAATTATTCAACCCGGCTCACCACTGCAACCCCCGCGCTAACTAGGGAGCTGAGTGCCTTTACTGGATGCGCCACTCGGGAGCCCCTTAGGGATGGGTGGTTCTTTTAACTTTTTAAAGAATTTATTGAAAATATAATGTAAAACTTCATGTACACTGAAGAAGGTACTGTCTGCATGACTTTCTTAGTTTTATCCCAAATTATTGTTGGTGCTTGGCATTCTGCTCTGCACCTTGTACCCTGTAGTATCCGGTTGTGGATCTTACTTGCAGTACCAAGACTACATTTTAAAGGGCAACGTTCTCTACTGCTCATAACAATTCTAATACATTATTAAAGTGGCTGCTTAGAATCTGTAAAAAAAACCTGAAAAGCCTGGTCTGTATTGTGCACACTGCCCACTAATGGCACCCAAATTGTTTTTATTTTCTTATTTATTTTAACATGGGAGATTTAGATGCCCGGGTGCTTCAGGTCAAAGCTACTTAATCAAAGTGTACAAAAGCAAGTTTATTTTTATCTTTTTATTTATTTATTTATTTATTTATTTATTTATTTATTTGCTTTACAGGTATGCAGTGATAGCATTCGGCTGTGCCAGCTGTCCAAAAATTACTTGTGGCCGTGAAGGGTGTGGTACAGAGTTCTGCTACCACTGTAAACAGATCTGGCATCCTAATCAGACTTGTGATGCTGCTCGTCAGCAGAGGGCACAGAGCCTACGCTTGAGGACAATTCGTTCTTCATCTCTCAGTTACAGCCAGGAGTCTGGTGCAGCAGGTATTGTTGTGGTTTTCCCTCTGTCTTTGTGCCTGACATGTCCGCCTGTGTACATCATCAATGAGTAAATATCTCACATTCTACATACGTGCTTTAAATAAAAATGACCAGTGTTGATTTGCAAAGATAGCCAATTAGAGATCAGACCACATGATATATGGTTAGCTAATTAATTGAATAATAACACCTTGGTTTAAATATTCTTTTTGCATTGAGTATGAAGAAATATAGGGCGAGGATGTTAAACTATTTGTATTGTGACCTCATATTTAGCAGGATTTCCTATATTGTGTTGTACCCCCTAGTATTTGTTTATTATTTGTTTATTTAGCAGACACCTTTATCCAAGGTGACTTACAGAAACTAGGATGTGTGAACTATGCATCAGCTACAGAGTCACTTACAACTATGTCTCACCCGAAAGACGGGGCACAAGGAGGTTAAGTGACTTGCTCAAGGTCACACAATGAGTCAGTCGCTGAGGTGGGATTTGAACCGGGGACCTCCTGGTTACAAGCCCATTTCTTTAACCACTGGACCACACAGCCTCTGTTTAGCTCTGTTTGGTGCTTGAAATGCATATTTATATACAGGATAGATTAGTAGAAAGGTTCCAATCCCAGCTCAACCCGTGTATAGGAACAATGTTTGAAAATGAATCTTCGTGTCTTTTCACATCTTGTATTGTGGATAATTCTTATCCATCTTAAATGCCTACTGCAGTTTTGCTGTCTGTTAACAGTGTGATTTTGTCTTCCTTTCCAGCTGATGATATTAAGCCCTGTCCAAGATGCGCTGCTTACATAATCAAGATGAATGATGGAAGCTGCAATCATATGACATGCGCGGTGTGTGGCTGTGAGTTCTGCTGGCTCTGTATGAAAGAGATCTCTGACTTGCACTATTTAAGGTAATTGAACATTATGTGAGAATGCAGAGCCACATCTAAACTTTAATTCTCCCACTTGTTTCTGATTTAAATTTGGTCAATTGTATTCAGTTCTAGCAAAAACACATTTCTAGCCTATTGCACCTTGGTTTGTGATCTCATCAGGATTCATTTAGAAGTGAACAGATGTAGATGTGCAGTCAGTACTTGACTTGGCGCCCTGACTGTCCAGTAGTGGGCACCACCTGTGTGCTCCTCAAACACCCTGCCAGTGTTTGGGGGGGTGGTGGTGTGCTGATGGAGGTGCCTCCCTTCGAATTGCACATTAAACTGAGATCCTGTCTGTGTTTTGGACAATAAATATCACACCATACTTTTGCTGCCAATTGATCGGTGATATCGGTGTTAACCAGTGTCCTGGCTAAATTCAGAATTCTACACAACATTGGCAATTAGCAGGACACTCCTGGGGTGGGGGGGGGAAGGTATTGTGTAATATTCAATGAATCCTGTACAAGACAAGTATGTAGTGCTTTGGAAACCTTGAAGGTAGTTGTATTTGGTGTATGCAGAGTAATGAATTACTCTAAATCTCATCTCCCAACAGCCCTTCAGGATGTACATTTTGGGGCAAGAAGCCTTGGAGTAGGAAGAAGAAGATTCTGTGGCAACTGGGTACTCTGGTGGGAGCCCCTGTTGGGATTGCATTGATCGCAGGGATAGCTATTCCAGCCATGATCATTGGCATCCCTGTATATGTGGGAAGAAAGGTAGGCATTGTTTTTAAAAGGGGAAACAATTCTATTCCATTTTTATAAATCATCGATTTTGTAATGGCAGATTTAAACAGCTGGCAATAAAATATGTTGAACAGTGACCAACTCTTTTTATGGGGTCTGTGTCTGATGACGTTGCCTCTTAGATGCGTATTTGTGAAACTAGCTCCTTTTTACTGAGATGATTTAAATGCACTGTTTTATATACTCCATAGTTTTACATTAAAATAAGGCTAGAAATCAAAGTTGTTTGCTATACAAATTAATACTGTCCTTTACATGAGTAAACTTGCATACCAGTGCCAATATGTTTTTTTGGCATTCAGAAGTTGCGTGTTAAAGCTGTTTTTCTTTGTTCAAGATTCACAACCGCTATGAAGGAAAGGATATTTCAAAACACAAGAGGAATCTGGCAATTGCTGGTGGCGTCACTTTGTCTGTAATAGTTTCCCCAGTGGTTGCGGCAGTAACTGTAGGTAAGCACTGAAACAAAACTTATAAACTAACCTAGTCCTAGCAAGAGCTCTGGTGATGGTTTGGAGTTTGTCTTGCTAAAGTCAAAAAAATATTTGGCCCTTAGTAGGAGTGCAGTCTAAAAGAATTGTCTGGCTTTCCATCCCAATCATGGTGATTTTCTGATCTATGTGCTTCCATAAGTCACAGAATCTTATACCTGGCCTGACTTAGAAAGTGGAGTGTGCCAGCCAGATGGAACCAAGTCCCTGAAACATACTTTTTGCCTTTTCTTCCCTCAAAATAATTAATGATAGCTGTGTAAATGAAAAGACAAGAGTATTAAAAAATGCATTCTTTACTACATTCTTTACTTGTTGCACATGCAAATTTTCAGTGATTTGACATTGTAGGAATTGGAGTTCCCATCATGCTGGCCTATGTCTATGGAGTTGTTCCCATTTCCCTGTGCCGCAGTGGAGGCTGCGGGGTTTCAGCAGGCAACGGGAAAGGAGTGCGGATAGAATTCGACGAAGAAAACGACGTCAATGTGGGAGGTGGAAATGCTGCCACTGGTGAGGCTTATTTCACTGGAGGAATAGGATCCATCCATAACCCTGTGTTTTCAAGGCTGAACCCAAGTTCTGCTGCCCTTGCTTTGTTTGGGATATAGCAGAAGCTGGTTTATCAACTAGATACAAGAAGAGTGTTCCTTCCAACTGGATTGAATGTAACAAAAATTGCAACACTTCCAGACTTTTAGCTGCTGCTGTTTTACCTCCAGATACAGTCTTGATTTAAATTGTTCCTAAGTTTTTGTGTTTATTGTTTCATTTATACACAAGCTATATAACTATTGAAGCAGTTTAGTCGATTCTTCTGATTTTTTTTTTTTTGGATTTTTTTTATTTTACATTTTGACTTCAGATACTACGTCTGTAGCAGAAGCCCGTAACAACCCCAGTATTGGTGAAGGCAGTGTGGGAGGGATGACTGGGAGCCTGAGTGCCAGCGGCAGCCACTTGGATCGGATTGGAGCAATACGGGATAACCTGAGTGAAACTGCCAGCACTATGGCACTGGCTGGGGCCAGCATCACAGGCAGCCTTTCTGGAAGTGCCATGGTCAACTGCTTTAACAGGTATGGTTAGGCATTTTTAAATAGGACCATAACTGGTTCTTTGTTATAAAAGTTCAACGTTTGAGCAAGATGACCTTTTCATCACTGTCATCTTACTTGACAATTTAATCTTATGTTTGCATTTTTTTCCTGTTCCAAATTGATGTTGCTCATGTAATTTGATGGCAGAGTTTATTTGCTTGTTTTTTTCAGGCTGGAGGTGCAGGCGGATGTACAAAAAGAACGCCACAGTCTGAGTGGTGAATCAGGCACAGTTAGTCTGGGGACAATCAGTGACAATGCAAGTACCAAGGCAATGGCTGGATCCATTCTCAACTCCTACAATCCTGTGGACAGGTAAGAGAAGATTCAAAAGATGAATGAGTGCATGATAAACTCTTATGAGATGTGGTGGTGAAGTGTTTTTTAATGCATTTAAAAAAACTAGTTAAGGAGTAAATATACTGTACAATCATAGTTTTGTTCCAAAACTTCAAAAAGGCTTTATGCACACCATATAAAACTGTTGCTGCTCATGTAGGACAGATGTCAAATTACTAAAATTTCAGTTTAAGAATTTTTTTAAATTTTTTTTTATGAATGTTTCAGAGATGGAAACAGTATGGAAGTGCAAGTGGA